>CM060901.1:935080607-936280607 GCA_030737815.1 Allium fistulosum | reverse complement strand
CACATGTGTGTTCATTTAGAAAAGATACGGATGGGAGTGGTTATTAAAATGCGTGTAAGATTTTTGGGAAGAAAAGAGAGAACATTTTTATGTAAGCTTTCATAGTATGGGATGGAAAGTAGGAAAGTGGAAAGAAGTTGGATCGATGAAGAGAACTTTGCTTCTTACTTTTTACAAATGGCTGTATATACGCCTTCATACCATCCTCGTTTTCATTCATTTCTAATCACTTAAAAATAATGCAAATTACTATCAATCTTCACTAATTATCTCTTTATCCAAATAGTTAATTAAGCTTAAAACACCTTCAAATCAGCATAAACTCGTTTTTGTAGTCCTTATACTTCATTTCTAAAGCACTAAAGAGTGCTTTTGAGGGTAAAACAAGGTTCAAAGTTGGGAGAATTAACATGGGGGTGGGTTAATAAGGCAAAAAGATGCAAGGCTTGATCTTAGGTGATGGCGATGAAGGCTTGTGTGTTTTCTTTGTTTAGAAGCGAGTTTACTCAAATATACAAACTATATACAACCTACTTCATGTGTATGTATTGTTAGGTATGGCTCGCATTGTATTAAAGTGGATGAACATATATAGGATTGGCAGCATGTGACAATAAGAGATTCATTTTGTTACAGCAAGTGTTCCCATAAACATATATGTGCTTTAGAGAGATGTCAGGATATCCAATCATAACTTTGGTACCGAAGAGCTTCATTCAGTGGTTTTTCTTCTTCTATACTAAATGAAGTGCGCGCATAGTGGAGATGCGAGGGAGTGCCAAAAATTTCAACATGGTATCAACATCGATGGTTCGAGGAGACCAATATGATGCAACGTTGACCTAGGTATGCTCTAGGATGTGGCTTAAGCTCGGGATTTTCATTAAGGTGGATTTATATGTTAGAACGTGGTCTGATCCAACTGTGGAAAAGAGGACTCTTTGTAAACAGCTTGGCCTAATTGCTGAAAGATGGCAGAAACATGATGTAACTTCTGAGAGGTGCAAGTGACCTTATCTGTAACGAACCAGTTTTTCGACCCTCGAAAATACATCCATTGTATCACATGCCGAACATTCAAGTGTTGGAAATACTGATTTGTTAGGGTGAAAGAATAAGGTAGAAGATAGAAGAAAACTAAACAACACAGAATCTGACAACGCAACGAATAATATATAATACAACAATGATCTTTACAAAAAAGAAACATCTTTATTCATATAACATCAGAGTACACTAGACTTGTCCAAAATTTGGAAAGTTATAGAAACCTATCCTTACATTAGCAAACATATAGACTCTATAATACAATAGAATTAAAATATACGTGAATACGTCTTGACCATCCAGCTCCTCTCTAACTCCAAAGTATCCAGCTAAACTGGAAAAACGTGCTCGGTCTGACCCGAGCATTACATGGAATAATGCTCGGGTCGGTCTGGTAAACCAGCATGAGCAAAACTCGATAACAAGTAACAACCAAACTGATTTCTACATTTGAAAACTTTTCAAACAAAGGGTATCTCGTAAGACCATACTGCATATAAAAACGGATGGGTTTTTACCTTACGATAGCCAAAGCATTTTATAACTAAATCCAATGATATTATCATAGTGTCTTGGTTTAAAGTAAATAGATAAAATAGCTGAAATGCTTGCATCTCACATTCCAACATACTAGACTCTACAATCAAAATTGTAAGGCACATATTGGAGATCGGTTCCCAACAATGGCAAGGTAAGGGACTACCTTCCGATGATACACCTCTAGAAAATGCACTGATGCTAACACAGAGCCGGCTGCCCCTTTAACATGGCAGACTGGATTACATCACCCCCTTGACACCGAGGCCTTATACTACCATGGTGTTTGCACGCATATCAACTTTGAAAGGGACATCTAGAATGGGGACACCGCTCCTAATGGTAGCTAACCAAATAGTTCTACCGCATGCCCTGTTTTTGCAATTCCTCCCAGTTGTGAGGCTTGAGGCTATGCTTTACCTTTCTAAATAGCAATCCATCTTGGAATGCTAATATTGCCCTTCAAGCATCAATGCAATTCCAGCATTCATCCATACAAGTTCGTTCTGGGTCTGAACGAAACCGAAGGCACCAACTCTACTACATCCATTTTGGAATCACCCTCAGGACTAGTAGCAGTAGCCCTTGCAATTCAAAGAGCACATCTTCAATCATCATCAAAATGTCTTCTACTTGAATGTACATATTGGTTTGGAGTGGAGTTTTCGGATATATAAATCCGATCTCTCCGTACCAACAACCAATAATTTCCAGTTGACTCGTTCCCGTTTCTTTTGGAAGTAAGTACTCGAGTCCTCATCGGGAAACTCGAATTTACATTCATGCTTCCTAATTCAAATTGGGTCAAACTTGATAGTCAGTTATTTAACTATCAAATAAACAAACAACAACCAAATCCATTTGAGATTTATTTATCCAGCAACCATTGAGCCTCAAAATATATCATTGTTTAATAAATCTCTTTCAAAAACCTTCATATATTTATCTTCCTGACATAAGTATATTCAAAAAACATTTGTAAGATTTTCCATTATCAAATCTCTAAAAAGGATTTAACTACATTATTTAAATTGGAGAAAAGGATAACTCTAAGCACTATTCCTTCGGTGTAAAGTGTGGAACGGATATCCCATACCACCATTTTTAAAAGGTTAGCCTCGAGAAAACCAAACCTCAACTTTCCGTTTTATTTATCTTAAATAAATTATTTTATAAATTTTCTTTATCCATGCCCAAACCCGTTTACAAAACATTTATCAACCTTCATACTCATTTATAAACTCTTTATAATTATTCAAATCCAGTTATGTAACTTCATTATAAACTTTCAAAACTTGTATAAAACTTCCCTTTATAGACATTCAAATCCATTTATAAAATCTTTGTATAAACATTAAAAAACATTTCTAAAACTCCCTTTAATGAATACCCCAAAATTATTTATAAAACTTTTCAAACCAATTGTCAAATCATTCTTCAAATATCTTGTTCAAAATAGAATAGCTTTGAAGGCCATTTCAAAAGAAAATGAAATATTTACTTTAAAAAACCAAACGGAGGCTCAATAGCTACAATGAATCATTAAATTTGGGTTTAACTTATCTAAGTTATATCATAGATTCTGCCAAACATCAGATATATAATGGATTCACACATAGCACACAATCAATCATAGAAAGATGCCCAAGCTATAAATATAGGTACATCCATTATTGGTGAAAAATATACATATAGAAGTATACTCTATATGCTTAAGTTACCATGACCTGCTTATTGATATTAACTTCTTTGTGTCTATCACGTTACCGATACTCAACATTTGTGCTAAACACAAGTCACTTACTTTCCATAAAACGTGTCAACGTTTTATAATTGCTACTTTAATTCATTTGGCTACTTAATGGTCCAGACGAGAGCATTTGATTTAAAATTACTTAACGTGAAAAGAAGATTGATTTAAAACATAACCAATTAAGTTTAAAAATAGTTTTGAAAATATTAAAGTATATTTAATTAGTTTAAACCTTAATTATATCTTACTTAAATCAAGATTAGTTCATAATTAAACTTTAATTAACTTAATGAACTTAGTTAAGTCCTAATTAACTTCCTAATGTGTCTTATTTAAGGTTTAAACAATTCATTATTAGTTAAATCCTAATTAAATAAAAATTAATTAAATAATCACTTAATTAAATAATAATTAATTAACTTACTTAACTTAATTAAATAATTATCAATTAACTTAATTAAATAATAGTTAATCGTTGGGTTACTTCTTAACTTCATTAATCACTAATTAAAACCTTATTAATCAATAATTAGTCATTAACCTTCTTTAAGTGTTACTTAACCTTTAATCACTTACTTAATTACTAATTAAGTACTAATTACCTTTAATTATTTTATTAAATGATAAAATATTAATTTAACTAAACTTAATCTCTTTTTATGTTACTAATTAAGTTTGGAAAACTTATGCAAACCCATTTCAAAAGAAAACGTTTTAAACGAAAATCGGAAATTTTGTCGAACCATCGCTATGAGCGCAGTTCGTTTAAACATACTTTAAGCCGAAACACTTGCTTATTCTTTCCTATTTCATTTTTAGAAACATAACTTTTAAAGTTTTTGAGACATAGAAACAAAGATAGAAACTTTGAAATACTTTCCAAACTATAAAACAAGAAAACCTAATTTTTGATTTCGAATCGGATCTCCCGTCTGTCGCAACACACAAAGTTGTTAACTTTGTTTCGACTCAACATACTTTGGTTCTTAGATCACAACCATACATCCATACTACCATACTTTTAAAATCACAATGAAACACATATATAAACATAAGGTTATATGCTTACTAACTCGGCAACATCGCATTCATATCTCAAATTCAACACCAAACGCAAATATCCATCATATCACCATCGACCAACATAATAACCATTCAATTTTCTCATCATATTATCGTCACAATAACACATCATAATAAAGTCAAAAACTTTTCAAAAACAAAGTAGTTTTACTCACCTTTATGCTGACTAACTTCGCCCGAACTTCGACTATAACTCGGCAACGCCTCTACACTCGACTCTAGCTTAAAAATTTGAAACTTTGGAGGGGCTAAGGCCTTAGAGTAGGTTCTCCCAAAGGTGATTTGGCTTGGCTAGGGCTTTGTGGAGTAGTGATAGCCTTGGTTTTTGGAAGAGAGGATGTTGAAATGAAAGTATATGAAGTATAGAAGGTATGGAAGCAAATTACAACACAAAAGGCTAACTTTTTTCTAAATTTTTTGAACCATGGAAGCCATGGAATTTTTAGAGAAGAAGGTTTAGAAAAGAACGAAGTTGAAATGTAAATAAAAATGAGTGTGTGAGGGTGTGTATTTATAGATGAAGGAAAGTGGAGAAATTACCATTTTATCCTTAGTTTAAAATATCATAACATGTCATTATTTTGACATATCACATCACCACCTTCGTCCCCCTCATATGTCACACCTCCCACCTCTCTAGTCACATCCTATAAGCCATGATGGGTAATGATGATGGTACTTAAGGAAATGACAAGAGATAATGATATGATTTAGTATATATATAAGTTATTATTTTAAAACCATGCCTTGTCACATCACTTGTTAAACATAATTAACATAAGATAATACATAATTAAGTATATTGTTATATGGTTAATTATCTCTTATATATGTGTACATATAGTGCATAAAGGCGAAAAACATTCCCAACAACTTTCCGGTGTCGAAAAGTCGAAATTCCGGAAAACGTTCTTCGGTCACATTTTCTATTTTTCTACGAACTATCCATTTTGATAAACAAATTTTAAAAACCATTTTACCATCATTATTAAATAATTATAATAGGTTTATTTGTAAATAAACCCCATTTATTTATTATTAAAACTTAACTTGAATTCCTGAAGAAATATATAAAACCGATGATATCAACTGTCGATGTCATAAATACATTTTATTTATCAAAAATAAAAAATAAATTATTTTATTTTATAAGCTTTGTTTGAATACATATATTAGTGTATGAATCCAGAGCTGTGCATGATCCTTATTATTTAAAAGCAGTTTTATTTATATTTTGCCTAGGATGATATTTACTGTAACGACCCGCCTTTTTGATCCTTAGAGTCGACACTAATACATCTACGGTATTCATGTGCCGAGCATCCAAGTTCCGAAAAGACAGATGTTTAAGGGAAAAGGAAGAAGATCGAAGGTAGAAGAAACTATACAACACAGAATCTCACATCGAAATGAATAATATATAATATAAACAGATCTTTACACAAAGAAAAACTATAATATACATACCTCCAATCAGAGTACACAAACCCTAATCATCAGCCTAGACAGTTATAACAACATGTCCTCACAAATGCTGATAATTTTACATAAACAAAATGCAGTGGAATAAGAAAGTAGAGAATACATCTCGGGCTCCAACTCATCTCCTGAGCTCCAAAGCATCCAAATCTAGATCTGTAATATGCTCAGTCTGACCCGACCATTATTATAAAATAATAATACATGGATCAGTCTAGTAAACCAACGTGAGAAAAACACACCCAATTGGATTTTTAAAGTTACCAAACACTTTTCAAAATAAAGGTATTTGTAAGACCACGCCGCATATAAACACGGACGGGTTTTTACCTTACGATAACCAAACCATTTACATATAAAATCCAGTGATATTATAATAATGTCTAAGGTGAAAATAATAATAATCAAGTAGCTGTGATGCTCGTGGGTGTACATCACAACAATACTAGGTATAAAATCAAAATCTGATAAGGCTCGTTCGCTAATGGTGTAGGATTTCCATGAAGGAGCCCTTGGTACATCGAGAATGGCCTCCCGCGCAAGGATCAGAGTTTCTGAAGCATCGTACCCGTCTAGCCGAGGTACTATAGGAAAAACATAACTGGTCTTGCTTAGACCGAGTGCATCGCTCCCGGCATGCCAAAACAAATTAAAGTATTGCTAAAAAAGGGAGCCGACTACACCCTATGGGTTTTCCAACACTACTGGTCATGTCTCCTATCCGTGGTTTTAGTCATTTCCGCTGATGAGGCTACGTCCGGCGTTCCAGCCTACGCACCGCACCAAAATAGAACATGGAATCCCACATGGATTCCCACACCACAACAGTTTTTGGAATCACACATGGATTTCCACGTCTCAAATAATCTGGGAATCACACATCAATTCCGACACACTGACGGGTCTCAGAACCACACATGGATTCCAACATCACAATAAAACACGAAACTCCTCTATAGAACCGTATATGGTTTCAGACTGGTTACGGATTCGAGTCATCTCTTACGAGTACACTCTTCCGCTTCCCGGGCTCTCCATAAACCATTCGCCAATTTTCCGGAATGCTCAATACCGGTTCTTCAGGAAATAATTAGATAATACATAAGAGCGGGGATCACCCCTAACCATTTAAGTGGACGGATCTACTTATCATTTATCCTAGAAGAACAACGAGTTTATATGCACAGTATAGCACCACCGGTGGTAACTGTACCATATAATTCCCGTGTTTCTCCTAAATATTTCCAAAGTTAAAATCCTTCTGTGTTAAGTAGAGAATCATTTTCCTTACCACCAAAATTAAGAAGGATTGCATATTTAGGCCAAGATTTGATAGTCGGTTATTTAACTATCAAATAAATAAACATTCAACCAATGATTATATTTCCCAATGAAATAACTAAGCCTCGTTTAATTCAATTTTGAAAAATTGAATCTGTTTATCAAAAACAATCACATACTTTTCTCACCAGAATAAGTATATTCACAAATCATTTCTTTTAAAAATACTGGAAAACTTTTTAAAATAGATATGGAAAGTACTATTCGATATCGACCATGGATCGCAACTCAATGGTTACGTCTCTATCCCAGAGAAATCCAAACATAACTGCAGGCAATCTCTGCCTCTCGAATTTCACCATGAAATTTCTTATATCGCAGTATGCATAATGATTACGTCGCTATCCCAGCAAAAACATATCAAACTGTAGGCAATTTCTGCCCCTTCGAATTACGCTATGAAAATCAACCTTTTCTTTCCGAAAATCTCTTTATTTTATAAATATTTCCACATCTATTTATAAAACTTCTTTATAAATTTTCAAAGTTAAATTTAGAGAAATATTCTTTTATAAATCTCAAACCATTTATAAAACTTCCTTTTTTTTAAATTTCAAACCACTTTCAAATTTATAAACTCCTTTAACACATTCTTTTGCAAAAAGGATTTCTTTTATAAACAATTTGGTATATAATTATAGTAAATAAGATTTTAAACATCATAAAAATATCTTAATCATTTTTAATAATATAAAAATAAACCTTTAAAACATTATTGATAATATAATAATTTAACCTTTAACAATTGGATCTAATATAATAGAATAAATCAAATAAACTTTTAAATTAATTATTTAACTTTTAATTAGTATTATTAATGAAATAATTATCTAGCTTTAAATAACTAATAATAAAATAATTTATTATCTTTAAATAAAATCAAATAAAAAAATTAATTTTAAAACATAAATAACTTTACTAAATAAATGATTTTACAAAGCATTTAAAAAAATAATAATTAAACAAAACAATTTGTATATATAATAATTAAATAAAACCTTTTACTTCAAATTATAAAATTTGATGTTAAACAACACTTATAACTTTCCAAATTCTGAAAGAGGCTTAGCGATCACAATGGTACTTAACAAGCTACCATTTAATACATGCATTTACATAATAACAAGCATATTTGCAAATCAAATCCATAATTAACAACCAATTGTTAATACATCAATTATCCAGTATAAATCAACTGGCACTCAAAAAAAGTCCAATTTAATCTAATAGCAGAATGGAGTTTATTCTACTAACCAAATGTCATTCACAATAAAACTCTTTCATTTATTGTTCAACGGTGTTTATTTGGCCAAATAGATAACACCAAACATATGTAATTTCAATTACGTTAAAATTAAATCATGTAATTAAATCAAATTCTATTTATCAATTCTATACATGATTCAATTACATGGAATAATTCAAAAATAAACTCAAACACATTTAATAGCATTTCAAGATGCTATATCGTCATCCAAGATCCCGTTCAAACAATCTAATAGCATTTCAAGATGCTATATCATCATCCTAGATCATATTCAACCAACTAGCCAATTAAATCAATTCAAGCAGAAATAAATAAATTTAATCTACACAATAATATACCGGTAGATCAAAAATGTGAGTTTAACTCACCAAATTTCAGTTGTCGCTTTCGCGTTTAGGTTCCTCTAAATTCGAACGGCGTGAAATTCCAATAGCTCCTATCTCAGCCAAACTAATTCCATCATGTAGTGTTCGATGGTACAAGTGCAACGTGACTGACCGCGTTCGATTTGGACCTAGCACGAGAGAGTTACGAGTTATGATTTTATAAGTTATTGAATAAATTAAACAAATTAATTCTCTTAATTACATATGTTAAAAACTAATTACAAAATTAAAATACAACCCTCCTAACCCTTTTTCCTCTTATAACTTAACTGTTACTTATCCTACTACATAGCAAAGCCTAAGGCCTACTCATAATATCCAAAAGCCTAAAGCTGTTATACTCATTTTCCAGATTAATTAAAGTAAACTGATCTATCTTAAATTACTGTAACGACCCAAAATTTTGGATATTTGAAATCAGAATATTTAATTGATTTTAAATATTTAAAAGTTAATTTATAGATTTAATAACTTGAATTTCAAATATAATGATTTATGGGATAATTTAATTGCTGAATTTAATAATTGGAAATTTGTTTAATAAATTGAATCTTGGATTTTTATTTGGATAAAAATAATTTAAAGGCATATTAAATTTCTATAATAAGAATAAAGGTAATAAAGCTTTTAAATTTGATTTAAAGGTGATTTAGCTAATTTTGAAATTAATTCGTTTTAGTTAACAGGTGAAAATAGCCTTCCGAGGCACAGTCTCGGAATTTGACGAAACCAGTTTCATTGGATCCGTAATAGTGTATTATTATTGGATTTCAAATTTCATAGCGTTTGGAGTTATCGTTTGGTCAAATGGAATAGAAACGCGGTGAAATTAATATTGAAAATTTAACATAATAATTGGTTTCAAAAAGCTATCTCCTTCATACGATCAAATTGGGGCTCGAAACCTGTTCCATTGCGTTCGGAATAAGGGTATAACATTAGGAACGCCTGGTGGCACGCCTAGATAGGGGTTCGGGATTTTTAGTTACTTTAAACGAGATATTTTGAAATTTTTAACAATATATTTTAAGTCGATATGGTTGCAAAGCCTCTACTTTCTTTTCTAACCGACCTACAGCCACCCTACCCTCCCTGCTCAAGCCACCCTATGTATCTCCCTCCCACTTTATCTATTTAAACGTTTCCAGTAAGTCAAAAAAAAGAAGTTAAATTCAAAAATCGATTTCCCCAAATTTACTTAATAAAAAAAATGAAAACGGCTTCAAAAATCGAGATTCATCATTTGCTTCGATTTGATATAATGTTTGTGGGGGTGCGATTTCATATTCGATCTCGACAGTAAAGAGGCAGTCGACGAGGGCTTCGATTTTCGGCTGATTGGTGGCGTACGGGGAGAAGGCGGCGGTGGATTCGAGGTCGTGATGGTATGGGGAGTCGGCGGCCAAATTTTAGTGAAGTCCGATCGCCTATTGGCAGTCGTGACATGTCGCTACAGTGCAACTCGCCTGGGTGTCGTGTTTCGATGGAGGGGCTAGGGCGAGGCGTGAAGGAGACAGGCGTATCGAGTTCGATGAGGAGAGTTATCGGCGATGTATTCGTGATTTCGGTGAGTCGTTCGTGGTGTCAGTGAAGCTCGTGCACGACCTGGAGTTGTTTTCATGCATGCACAGTACTGAACTATTGGGGAAGAAGGATAGATGGGCGTGGCCTCTTTTGCTTGATCGGTATTGTAATTGAATTAAATTTAAGTAATATAAATTGTTTAATTTAAAATTCCAATTCTTATAAATTTCATAACTCGTTCGTTTTAGGTCCAAATCCAACGCGGTCAGTTGCGTTGGCTTCTTATTAGCGCCATCTTTACTATGGGATCAATTTGGTTGAATTTAGAGCTTGTAAAATTTTCAGTTAAATTCGAATGCGTTCGGATTTAATCGGAACCAGAACGCAATAGCGACAACAGAAAATAATGGTGAGTTAATCTCACTCATTTGGTTAATCAGTATATTTTTATAGTAAATGAAATGTATTTCTGCTTATTAAGTTGTTGAAATTGGTGATTGTTGAAATTAATTTTGGATGACGATATAACATCTTGAAATGCTATTAGATTGGTTAAACCAGATCTAAGGTCACGATATAACATCTCGAATTGCTATTATAATATTTATTATGTTTATTTTTAAGTTTATTTCCAGTATTGAATCAAATATGTGTGAAATTGACAAATAGATTGTTTTTGAATAGTGTTGTTTAATTATAACGTAAATTGAATCGGAATATATTGGTGTTATCTATTTGGCTAAATAAACACAGTTGAATAATAAATAGAGGGGTTTTACTATGAATGACCTTGGTTAGCAGAATAAATTCTCATTCTGCTATTAGATTAATTTGGACATTTATTTTAAGTGCCAGTGGATTTACATGGATAATTGATGTGTAAACAATTGATTGTTAATTATGGATTCGATTTACATATATGCCTGTTATTATCTAAATGTATGTAATTTAACTTAGAAAGTTAAATTTAATTTATTGGTAGCTTGTTAAGTACCAATGTGATCGTTAAGCCTCTTTCTAAATATGGAAAGTTATGATTTTTGGTTAACTTCAAATTCTATAATTTGGAGTAAAATGTTTTATTAAATTATTATATATACAAATTGTTTATTTGATTATTATTTTACAAATGTATATAAAATTCTTTATTTAGGTTAATTATGTTTTAAAGTTAATTGTTTATTTGATTTCGTTTAAAGAAATGAATTATCTTATTTTTAGTGATTTAGAACTAGATAATTATTTCATTAATAATAGTTATTATAAAGTTAGTTAATTTTTATTTAGAAGTTGATTAATTCTATTTAAAGTTTGATTTAGTTTATTTTATTAGATTTTAAAATCTAAAAGGTTAAATGATTATATTATCAATAAATGTTTTAAAATTATTTTATATTATCAAAAAGGGGTTAAGATATTTTTGTGACATTTAAAATCTTATTTATTATAATTATGTAATAAATTGTTTATAAAAGAAATCCTTTATGTGAAGAATAGGTTAAATAAGTTTATAAATGTGAAGGTGGTTTGAAATTTGAAAAGGGAGTTTACAAATGGTTTGAAATTTGTAAAAGAATATTTCTTTAAGTTAAACTTTGAAATTTATAAAGAATTTTTATAAATAGATTTGGAAATATTTATGAAATAAAGAAATTTTTGGGAAGTAATGGTATATTTTCATAGCGTAATTCAAGGGCAGAGATTGCCTACAGTTGGGATGTTTTCGTTGGGACAACGACGTAACCATTGTGCAAACCACGATCTATGATTGATTGAATGGCGAAAATCGGGAGGTAGAGATTGCCTAAGTTAAGTTTAGGTTTTCTGGGATAAAGATGCAAACATCGAGCTGCGATCCATGGTCGATACCGAATGGCACTTCCATATCTACTTTTATAAATAGATTTCAATTATTTTTGAAAGAAAGGATTTGTGAATATACTTATTCTAGTGAAATAAGTATATGAATGTTTTAATAAGGAGATTCGATTTATAGAAATCAAATTAAATGAGGCTTAGTGATTTCAGTGGGAAATGTGATCTATGGTTGAATGTTTGTTTATTTGATAGTTAAATAACTGACTATCAAATCTTGGCTCAAATACAATCCTTCTTAATTTAGGTGGTAGGGAACGGTTTCCTACTTAACACCGAAGGATTTTAGCTCTGAAAATATCTAGGGGAAACAAGGGGATTATATGGTATAGTTACCATCGGTAGTGCTATAATGTACGTATAAACTCGTTTCGTTCTTCTTGGAAAAATGATAAGGAGATTTGTCCACTTAAACAGTTAGGTGGTGATCCCCACTCTTATGTATTATCTGATTATTTCCTAAAGAACCGGTATTGAGCATTCCAGAAATCGACGATTGGTTTATGGAGCACCCAGAGGGCGGGAGAGTGTACACGTAAGAGATGACTCAGAACCGTTACCACTCCAAAACCATATACGTTCTGTGGAGGAGTTTTCGTGTTACATTGAGATGTTGAAATCCATGTGTGGTTCCAAGACTGTGGGGTATGGGAATCCATGTGTGATTCCAAAATCTATTTGAGATGTGGAAATCTGTATGCGATTCCAAGGCCATTATGGTGTAGGAAGTCATATGGGATTCCGTGATCTATTTTTGGACCGGTGCGTAAGCTGGAACGCCGGACGTAGCCTCATCAGTAGAAATGACTAAAACCAGATATAGGAGGCATGACCAGTAGGGTTGGCAAAACCCATAGGGTGTAATCGGCTCTTTTTCTAGCAATACGATACCTTCGTTGTTTTTGGCATGCCGGAGCGATGCACTCGGTCTTAGCAAGACTAGTTATGTTTTTCCTATAACACCCCGGCTAGACGGGTATGATGCTTTGGAAGGATAACTCTGATCCTTGTGCAGAAGGACCATTCTCAAAGTACTAAGGACATCTCCATGGAACCCTACACAATTAGCGAACGAGCCTTATCGAGTTTTGATTTTACACTAATATTGTTGTGATGTACACAACACGAGCATCACAACTACTTGCTTTATTATTATTTTGACCCTTAGACATTATTATAATATCACTGGATTTTCTATAGAAATGGTTTGGTGATCATAGAGCAAAAACCCGACCGTGTTTATGTGCGGCGTAGTCTTACGATATCTTTATTTTGAAAGGTTTTATAACTTAATAAATCAAATTAAGCGTGTTTTCTCATGCTGGTTTACCAGACTGATCCGTGTGTTATTATTTTATAATAATGTTCGGGTCAGACCGAGCATATTATAGATATAGACTTGGATTGCTTTGGAGCTTAGGAGATGAGCTGGAGACTGAGACGTATTCTCGTACCTGTTTATTCTGCTGCAGTGTTTGTTTGAAATTATCAGCAATTGTGAGGACAGTTTGTTATAATTATCCAGGCTGGTAATTACTGATTTATGTACTCTGATTTGAGGTATGTATATTACAGTTTTGATTTGTGTAAAGAGCTGTTAATATTATATATTATTCAATCTGCTGTGAGATTCCTATTTGTTTAGTTCCTTCTTCCTTCTACCTTCTTCCTTTTTCCCTAACAATCCGTCTTTTCGGCACTCGATAGTTCGGCATGCTATACAGTGAACGTATTGATGTCGATTTCCGAGGGTCGAAAAGTCAGGTCGCCACACGTGGTATCAGAGCTGAAGGTTAAGCGAGAACCTTGGCTTTGGTGGGGTACTCATTAGAGGTAGGGTCAGTAGCACCCTAGAATGAGTTTGAGTGTATATATATATGAGCACATAATTTTTGGTGATATAAAAATTGTTTTATATTGTGTTGATTGATCTACTGAGTGGCTTATGGATTTTGGTCAATACGAGTAATAAATGTTATTGATAGGGATCTCTAAACACTTGAACATAGCAAATTCGACATGGTATTGTTTGAAATTGGGTAAATGAAATAATTTTACCTGGATTATATTTTATATAAAGGAATAATTTTTTAGAAGTTATTATTATATGGTGTGTTTGGATGTTAGAGAAGGATAATATTTGGTTATCATTTGTTGTTGTTGTGTTCTAATAAAATTGTTGATATTATAATATAAGCAAGATTATCAGCAAAGAAATGATTGTATATAACCAAACGAAATTATATAGACATGATTTATAAATGTGATTTGTAAATTAAAAGAAATTTCAGGAAATATATTTTAAATATGATTTGTAAGGGTTTAAGCTGGGAACTTGGAAATTTAATTTTCGTTGGGTTTAGGAAATGTTTTTCAAAGTCTTGGAAAAAAATTATAGTGATATTAGTTGGAAAATATTTTTGAAATATTTTTAAAAGGAATAAAAAGCACTAAACTCATTTCGGTCACCGGAAAATAATTTGGGTGATGACTGCAGCATCATCGACGTTCATTTTCGAGTTTCCAAGAGTGGAATTGCTACCAATGGAGTTTTGTCTTAGTAAAGCTAGTTTTGATTTTGAAAATTCAAATGAATGAATTGATATACCGGGGATTGTGTGTATGTGTGTGTGTATATATATATATATATATATGATTTCAAATTGATTTGAAATAATTTGAGAACTAGATGTTTAAACTCTGATAATTTTCATTTAGTATTTAATAAAAATATAGGAAAATAAGTTTTATGACTTATGAATTTGGAGAATTAATAAGAGAAAACAATGTTTTTAATTGTTGATATGAATGTTGTGAAAATTAAATTTTAAAAGGAATCTCAACTTAAGTTGAATAAAGTGAATTATGGAAAGGAATTCAATCTAAGCTAAATGAATAATTTTTGGGAATGGAATTGATTGAGATTTGAAGTAAAATTTAGGTTTGAAATAAACTAATGATGGAACTAATTAAATCAATTAGTTAATTGAATGTGGTTTGAAATGTGGATGGATAAAATTAAATGATGAAAATGGAATTGAATTTGAATTTGATTAAAAATAGATATAAAATTAGGTGGTGAAGTGGTAATTAACCTAATAACTTTGTATAAAAAGTTATAATAGACCTAAGAAAAATTTGATGGGATCATTCTTAAGAGATAATTAGTATTGAATGGATATACTAAGTAATAAGGGAATGTAAGTTAAGCAATGTGAATGGTGATTGTAAATAAGTGGATGTATATGAAATGAATTTAAATAAAGGAATTTGGTGCAGCTAAGAAATTAATTGAAATTAATACGTATGTTGTATGTATATTATTTTATTCACATAATGGTTTGATCCAGATTCGGGCACAAAATTTCGAGATAATTTATATCGATCCGAGTTAGGATTTTTCACTCAATTCTCGATGGAGAACACTGGACATGGATTTTTTGTTGATTCTGGAATTCTCTATCATAGTATATGGCTATGCAAGGAGAATAATGGTTTCTGCTCAAGGAACCAGATCTGAGTCCGCACTAGAGAGTCGCGTGAATAATACTAGTTCGGAAGTAAAATTTGTGATCGAGTGAGCGATCAGATTTGATATTGCGTATGGGTGGTGTATGTATATCGTACAGGCTTAAGTGAAGAAAATATTGGAAATTGAAAATGCAGATTAATACGATTATAGGCTATATGTTTGGATATAATGGGCAGATAAGATGCATGTATTTAAAAGTAAGAGCTAATTCGATGCTTTTGATTTCATAAGAAATTTGGTTGCCCAACAAAGGCACATATTTATATTGTTGATTGATTTGATGGTTTTAGATTGAGCCACTTGACTTTTGTTTTCTTTTGTTGATTTGGGCCCGTAGTGGTGATTTGTAGTTATTTTGATCTAGCCTGGCAAAGGAGACGTTGGCAAAAAAATTCAGAAATTTAAAGAGTAAGAATTTTGAAGAAAATTTCTGATAACTAAAAGTTTATTTTTGAGTTACGACCTAAAATGATTGAATGGATAATACTAGTTGGAGTCTATGGATGAATTTGAAATTAGTAAAAGTAATAATGAGGTTTCAACAAATTGATTTTGGGAAGTTATTTCAACTAATTGGTTTTGGGAAAGTTAATGGGTTTTGGGCCATTCTTCTTACCTTGGCAATTTCGAGGACAAAATCCTTTTAAGGGGGGAAGAATGCAACAACCCAGAATTTTGGATATTTGAAATTGGAATATATAATTGATTTTAAATATTTAAAAGTTAATTTTATAGATTTAATAAATAGAATTTCAAATATAATGATTTATGGGATAATTTAATTGCTAAATTTAATAATTGGAAATTTGTTTAATAAATTGAATCTTGGATTTTTATTTGGATAAAAATAATTTAAAGGCCTATTAAATTTCTATAATAAGAATAAAGGTAATAAAGCTTTTAAATTTGATTTAAAAGCGATTTAGCTAATTTTGAAATTAATTCGTTTTATTTAACAGGTGAAAATAGCCTTCCGAGGCACAATCTCGAAATTCGACGAAACTAGTTTCATTGGATCCGTAATAGTGTATTATTATTGGATTTCAAATTTAATAGCGTTTGGAGTTATCGTTTGGTCCAATGGAATAGAAACGCGGTGAAATTAATATCGAAAATTTAACATAATAATTGGATTCAAAAAGCTATCTTCTCCATACGATCAAATTGGGGCTCGAAACCTGTTCCATTGCATTCGGAATAGAGGTATAACATTAGGAATGCCTGGCGGCACGCCTAGATAGGGGTTTGGGATTTTAAGTTACTTTAAACGAGATATTTTGAAATTTTTAATAATATATTTTAAGTCGATATGATTACACAGCCACTACTTTCTTTTCAAGCTGACCTACAGCCACCCTACCCTCCCTGCTCAAGCCACCCTATGTATCTCCCTCCCACTTCATCTATTTAAACGTTTCCAGTAAGTCAAAAAAAAGATGTTGAATTCAAAAATCAATTTCCCCAAATTTACTTAATAAAAAAATGAAAACGACTTTAAAAATCGAGATTCATCATTTGCTTCGATTTGATATAATGTTTGTGGGGTGCGATTTCATATTCGATCTCGACAGTAAAGGGGCAGCCGACTAGGGATTCGATTTTCGGCTGATTGGTGGCGTACGTGGAGAAGGCGGCGGTGGATTCGAGGTCGTGGTGGTATGGGGAGTCAGCAGCCAAATTTTAGTGAAGTCCGATCGCCTATAGGCAGTCGCGACATATCGCTATAGTGCAGCTTTCTTAGGTGTCGCATTTCGATGGAGGGGCTCGGGCGAGGCGTGAAGGAGACAGGCGTATCGAGTTCGATGAGGAGAGTTTATCGGCGATGTTTATTCGTGATTTCGGCGAGTCGTTGGTGGTGTCAGTGAAGCTCGTGCACGACCTGGAGTTGTTTTCATGCGTGCACAGGACTAAACGATTAGGGAAGAAGGATAGATGGGCAGGGCCTCTTTTTCTTGATGGGTATTGTAATTGAATTAAATTTAAGTAATATAAATTGTTTAATTTAAAATTCCAATTCTTATAAATTTCATAACTCGTTCGTTTTAGGTTCAAATCCAACGCGGTCAGTCGTGTTGGCTTCTTATTAGCGAGATCTTTACTATGGGATCAATTTGGTTGAATTAGAGCTTGCAAAATTTTCAGTTAAATTCGAGTGCGTTCGGATTTAATCGGAACCAGAACGCGATAGCGACAATAGAAAATAATGGTGAGTTAAATCTCACTCATTTGGTTAATCAGTATATTTTTATAGTAAATGAAATTTATTTCTGCTTGTTGGGTTGTTGAAATTGGTGATTGTTGAAATTAATTTAGGATGACGATATAGCATCTTAAAATGCTATTAGATTGGTTGAACCGGATTTAGGGTCATGATATAGCATCTGAATTGCTATTAAATTGTTTATGTTTATTTTTAAGTTTATTTGCAGTATTGAATCATATATGTGTGAAATTGATAAATAGATTGTTTTTGAATTGTGTTGTTTAATTATAAAGTAAATTGAATCGGAATATATTGGTGTTATCTATTTGGCCAAATAAACATCGTTGAATAATAAATGGAGGGGTTTTATTGTGAATGACCTTAGTTAGCAGAATAAATTCTCATTCTGCTATTAGATTAATTTGGACATTTATTTTAAGTGCCAGTGGATTTACACTGGATAATTGATGTGTAAACAATTGATTGTTAATAATGGATTTGATTTACATATATGCCTGTTATTATGTAAATGCATGTAATTTAACTTAGAAAGTTAAATTGAATTTATTAGTAGCTTGTTAAGTACCGTTGTGATCGTTAAGCCTCTTTCTGAATATGGAAAGTTATGGTTTTTGTTTAACTTCAAATTCTTTAATTTGGAGTAAAATGTTTTATTAAATTATTATATATAGGAATTGTTTATTTGATTATTATTTTACAAATGTTAATAAAATCCTTTATTTAGGTTAATTATGTTTTAAAGTTAACTGTTTATTTGATTTTGTTTAAATAAATGAATTATTTTATTTTTAGTGATTTAGAACTAGATAATTATTTCATTAATAATTGTTATTATAACATTAATTAATTTATATTTAAAGGTCGATTAATTCTATTTAAAGTTTGATTTAGTTTATTTTTAGATTTTGAAATGTCAAAGGTTAAATGATTATATTATTAATAAATGTTTTAAAAGTATTTTATATTATAAAAAAGGGGTTAAGATATTTTTGTGACGTTTAAAATCTTATTTATTATAATTATGTTATAAATTGTTTATAAAAGAAATCCTTTATGTGAAGAATTGGTTAAAGGAGTTTATAAATGTGAAGGTGGTTTGAAATTTGAAAAGGGAGTTTACAAATGGTCTGACATTTGTAAAAGAATATTTCTCCAAGTTAAACTTTGAAATTTATAAAGAAGTTCTATAAATAGATTTGGAAATATTTATGAAATAAAGAAATTTTTGGGAAGTAATGGTATATTTTCATAGCGTAATTCGAGGGCAGAGATTGCCTACAGTTGGGATGTTTTCGTTGGGATAGCGATGTAACCATTGTGCAAACTGCGATCTATGATTGATTGCATGGCAGAAATCGGGAGGCAGAGATTGCCTAAGTTAAGTTTGGTTTCTTTATGATAGAGAAGCAACCATCGAGCTGCGATCCATGGTCGATACTGAATGGCACTTCCATATCTATTTTTACAAATAGTTTTCATGTATTTTTGAAAGAAAGGATTTGTGAATATACTTATTTTAATGAAATTAGTATATGAATGTTTTAATAAGGAGATTCGATTTATAGAAATCAAATTAAATTAGGCTTAGTGATTTCAGTGGGAAATGTGATCTATGGTTGAATGTTTATTTATTTGATGGTTAAATAACCGACTATCAAATCTTGGCTCAAATATGTAATCCTTCTTAATTTTGGTGGTAGGGAACAATTTCCTACTTAACACTGAAGGATTTTAACTCTAGAAATATCTAGAGGAAACACGGGGATCATATGGTACAGTTACCATCGGTGGTGCTATACTGTACGTATAAACTCGTTTCGTTCTTCTAGGACAAATGATAAGGAGATCCTTCCACTTAAACGGTTAGGGGGTGATCCCTGCTCTTATGTATTGTCTGATTATTTCCTAAAGAACCAGTATTGAGCATTTTGGAAATCGACGATTGGTTTATGGAGCGCCCGGGAAGCTGGAGAGTGTACATGTAAGAGATGACTCAAAACCGTTACCACTCCAAAACCATATACGGTTCTATGGAGGAGTTTTCGTGTTATATTGAGATGTTGAAATCCATGTGTGGTTTCGAGATCGTTGGGTATGGGAATCCATGTACGATTCCAAGATCTATTTGAGATGTGGAAATCTGTATGCAATTCCAAGGCAACTGTGGTGTGGAAAGTCATATGGGATTCCGTGGAGCGGTGCGTAAACTGGAACGCCGGATGTAGCCTCACCAGCGGAAATGACTAAAACCAGAGATAGGAGGCATGACCAGTAGGGTTGGCAAAACCCATAGGGTGTAATCGGCTCCTTTTTCTAGCAATACCGGTACTTTCAGTTGTTTTTGGCATGTCGGAGCGATGCACTCGGTCTTAGCAAGACCAGTTATGTTTTTCCTATACTACCCCGGCTAGATGGCTATGATGCTTCGGAAGGACAACTCTGACCCCTGTGCAGGAGGACCGTTCTCGAAGTATTGAGGGCACCTCCATGGAACCCTACATAATTAGCGAACGAGCCTTATCGAGTTTTGATTTTACACTGGTATTGTTGTGATGTACACAACACGAGCATTACAACTACTTGCTTTATTATTATTTTGACCCTTAAACATTATTATAATATCACTGGATTTTCTATAGAAATGGTTTGGTGATCATAGTGCAAAAAACCCGACCGTGTTTATGTGCAGCGTGGTCTTACGATATCTTTATTTTGAAAGGTTTTATAACTTAATAAATCAAATTGAGCGTGTTTTCTCATGCTGGTTTACCAAACTGATCCATGTGTTACTTTTTTATAATAATGCTCAGATCAGACCGAGCATATTACAGATATAGACTTGGATTGCTTTGGGGCTCAGGAGATGAGCTGGAGACTGAGACGTATTCTCGTACTTGTTTATTCCGCTGTAGTGTTTTTTTAAATTATCAGCAATTGTAAGGACTGGTTGTTATAACTATCCAGGTTGGTAATTATTGATTTGCGTACTCTGATTTGATGTATGTATATTACAGTTTTGATTTTTGCAAAGAGCTGTTAATATTATATATTATTCAATCCGCTGCGAGATTTCGTATTTGTTTAGTTCCTTATTCCTTTTCCCCTAACAATCTGTCTTTCCAGCACTCGATTGTTCGACATGCTATACAGTGAACGTATTGTTGTTGATTTCCGAGAGTCGAAAAGTCGGGTCGTCACAATTACATAAACAAATTAATAAACCAACTTAATTAATACTTAACTAAATTTTACCCAATTTAAACATATAGCCCAACGGCCCAAAAACAAACTCTTCTTCCTCAACATTAACAATCCTCTTCCAAAACCATACAACGGTGCGAAAATGCACACCCGTGCATCTGTCCTCCCACACCGGTCATCCATTCGACCAACCAGCACCACCATCTGCCTTCTTGCCTCGAGTGCTTCACCCCAGACCCCACCATCTTAAGCTCACACCCCCATATGCAATTTCGACATTCCCTCCTCCCTGCTATCCCGATAACGTTCAGCGAACTGCCCTTTAATCCATCTCTCCTAAACTCAAGCTTCTTCGCACTCAACAATAGAAGCTGCTCCACCCATAGATGATCAAAACTTCACCTCGTTCTCCCTCCACAAACCATTATTGACAATATCTCTCCCATGTTCAAACTATTTGACACACTGACTCCGGCAACAACTTTCTCAACGCAAACCCTATCTAACCATCACCTTTAAGGGGCGTCCGAACCAACAAGTAAAATTGCGACTTGGAAGAAATCGCAAGCCAACCCAAAATGCCGCCTTCACAAAAAAACAATCAAACTCCACCAAATGCTCACTACCAATGCCCCACACCATGAAAAACTCATACCCATAACCTAAATAAATTGATTATTTATTCGAACTGTTATCATTGCAATTGAATTTACATTTGAAATCGTTGTTATTGTTTATTCATTTAAAATAGCTAAATAAATCCCATTAAATTAATTGAATTGATATTCAATTTAAAATCCATTTATTTGAATCACTATTCAATATTAAATCCCTTAATTCAAATATTTTAATAATCACTGTATTTGAATTTCAGTTTTATTAACTATAATAAAATCACAATATTTGAAATTTTGAATTATCCAACCTTTTAAACCAATCATTTTAATATTTAAATCAATTAAATATTTCAAAATCAATGGCCAAAATTCCTGGTCATTACATTCTTTCCCCTTAAGAGAGTTTCGTCCTCGAAATTTCCAAGGTAGGAAAAATGCCTCCAAACCCATAAATTTTCCAAATTCATCTTCTAAATGTCTAACATTTAATTATGATCAAGCCTATAAGATGTGCATATACCATCTATACACAATATCAATCTGATCGCTCACTCGAGCACACAATTTTACTTCCGAACTAGGATCGCTCACTTGAATCTATAGTGCGGACTCCGATCCAGTTCCTTGATTAGAAATCGTCATTCTCCTTGCATAGCCATATACTATGATAGAGAACTTCAGAATCAAATCAAAAATCCATCTCCAGTGTTCACCATTAAGAATCGAATGAAAATCCTTATTCGGATTGGTGTAAAAAACCTCGAATTCGTGCACTCGAGTCTGGATTAAACAGTTATGCGAATAAAATGGTCTACGTACAACTTACGTATTTATTTCCAAATTGGTTTTCTAAACTATACCAATTTCTTTTTATTCACATTCATTTTGATTTTGACTTAGTATAATTCCTTTAATACTAATTTCACTTATGAATTATTTCACAAAACCATTTATTTAACTTCACTTAAGTCAGTTTCCTTTCATGACCTAATTTCAATTTTCCTTATCTTACACGCATAACCAACAAATTTTAAAAATTTGTTCTAACCGACTAATTCTCAAATTTATAAGTTATAAAAACTTATCTTCTTATTTTTCCATAAAACACTTAGCTTTCAATTTCTATATAACTTCTTTCAGCAATGAAAATTTCTAATCAAAATGAAATGTACATACCAGACTGTCCAAATGGATAAATACAAGATTCCATAGTATCACTTATCCAAAAAATGTAGAATTTAGACACCTGGGTTTTTATTTCAAATCATTTTGAAATAATAATATACATATTCCTTTTGTATTTCAACTTCCACTTGTTCTTCTTTTTGAAATCCAAAACAATCTTTGTTTGCCAAAACAAAACCTTTACGGTAGCAATCCGTCACTTAGAAACTCGAAAATGAATACCGACGATGCTGCAGTCATCACTCGAATTATTTTCCAGTGACCAAAGTGAGTTTAGTGCTTTTTATCTCTCTTAAATCCCGTTTAAAATATTTCCATTCAAAAATATATCCAAAATAATACTGTTATAAATTTCCAAAACTTTGAAAACAATTTCCAAAACCAACGGGATTTAAATTCTCAAATTCTCAGCTTTAAATCATTTTAATTATAACAATACCTTATAATTATCATTTCTAAATTCATTTCCTTATATAACTCAATTCACTCTTGATTATCTTCATTTAGATTATTATAACAATCTTTTATTAAAGCACGAACATTAAATAATGAATGATAATAATCAAATATATCATCCCTTAATAATCAAGCACTCCATATATAACTACAATAATTTTCAAAAATTATTTCGTTTATATATAAAATATAATCCAGGTAAAATTATTTCATTTACCAAATTTCAAAACAATACTGTGTCAGTTTATCTTATTCGAGTGTTTAGGAACCCCTATCGACACTGTGGCGTCCCACCTCTCGACTAGAGTTCTTATGTCACTCAATAGATAAATCAACACAATATAAAACATTTTTATATCACTAACAAATACGCACTCTCATATATATACACTCAAACTCATTCTAGGGTATTACAAACCCTATCTCTAATGAGTTAACCCCCACCAAAGCCTAGGTGCTCGCTCAACCTAAGCTCTGATACCAACTGTAACGACCCACCTTTTTGATCCTCAAAGTCGACACTAATACATCCACGGTATTCACGTGTCGAGCATCCAAGTGCCGAAAAGATAGATAGTTAGGGGAAAAGAAAGAAGATAGAAGGCAGAAGAAACTATACAACACAGAATCTCACAGCGGAATGAATAATATATAATATAAACAGATCTTTACACAAAGAAAAACTGTAATATACATACCTCCAATCAGAGTACACAAACCCTAATCATCAGCATGGACAGTTATAACAACTCATCCTCACAAATGCTGATAATTTTACACAAACAAAATGCAGCGAAATAAGCAAGTACAAGAATACGTCTTGGGCTCCAGCTCGTCTCCTGGGTTCTAAAGCATCCAAATCTAAATATATAATATGCTCGATCTGACCCGAGCATTATTATAAAATAATAATACACGAATCAATCTGGTAAACCAGCGTTAGATAAACACACCCAATTGGAATTTTAAAGTTACCAAATACTCTTCAAAATAAAGGTATTCGTAAGACCACGCCGCACATAAACGCGGACGGGTTTTTACCTTACGATAACCAAATCATTTATATATAAAATCTAGTGATATTGTAATAATGCCTAAGGTGAAAATAATAATAATCAAGTAGATGTGATGCTCGTGGGTGTACATCACAACAACACTAGGTATAAAATCAAAACTCGATAAGGCTCGTTCGCTAATTGTGTAGGATTTCCACGGAGGAGCCCTCAGTACTTCAAGAACGGTCCTCTTGCACAAGGATCAGAGTTATCCTTCCGAAGCATTGTACCTGCCTAGCCGAGGTACTATAGGAAAAACATAACTGGTCTTGCTTAGACCGGTGCATCGCTCCTGGCATGCCAAAACAAATGAAAGTATTGCTAGAAAAGGGAGTTGACTACACCCTATGGGTTTGCCAACTCTATTGGCCATGTCTCCTATCTCTGGTTTTAGTCATTTTCGCCGATGAGGCTATGTTCGGCGTTCCAGCTTACGCACCGCACCAATAGAACATGGAATCCCACATGGATTGCCACACCACAATAGTTTTTGGAATCACACATGGATTTCTACGTCTTAAATAATCTTGGAATAACACATCGATTCCCACACTCTTACTGGTCTCGGAACCACACATGGATTCCAACATCTCAATACAACACGAAACTCCTCCATAGAACCGTATATGGTTTCGGACTGGTTACGAATTTCAGTCATCTTTTACGAGTACACTCTTCCGCTTCCCGGGCGCTCCATAAACCCTTCGTCGATTTTCCAGAATGCTCAATACCGGTTCTTCAGGAAATAATCAGGCAATATATAAGGGCGGGGATCACCCCCTAACCATTTAAGTGGATGGATCTCCTTATCATTTATCCTAGAAGAACAATGAGTTTATATGCACAGTATAGCACCACTAGTGGTAACTGTACCATATAATTCCCGTGTTTCTTCTAGATATTTCCAGAGTTAAAATCCTTCGGTGTTAAGTAGATAATCATTTTCCCTACCACCAAAATTAAGAAGGATTACATATTTAGACCAAGATTTGATAGTATGTTATTTAACTATCAAATAAAAAAACTTTCAACCAATGATTACATTTCCCAATGAAATCACTAAGCCTCATTTAATCCAATTTTGATAAATTGAATCTCTTTATCAAAAACAGTCATATACTTATCTCATCAGAATAAATATATTCACAAATCATTTCTGTCAAAAATACTGGAAAACTTTTTAAAATAGATATGGAAAGTACCATTCGGTATCGACCATGGATTGCAGCTCAATGGTTACGTCTCTATCTTGGAGAAATCCAAACATAACCGCAGGCAATCTCTGCCTCTCGAATTTTGCCATGAAATTTCATAGATCGCAGTGCACAATGGTTACGTCGCTATCCCAGCGAAAACATATCAAACTGTAGGCAATCTCTACCCCTTCGAATTACGCTATGAATATCAACCTTTTCCTTTCGAAAATTTCTTTATTTTCTAAATATTTCCAAATCTGTTTATAAAACTTCTTTATAAATTTTCAAAATTAAATTTAGAGAAATATTCTTTTATAAATCTTAAACCATTTATAAAACTTCCTTTTTTTCAATTTTCAAACCACTTTCAAATTTATAAACTCCTTTAACACATTCTTTTGCAAAAAGGATTTCTTTTATAAACAATTTGGTATATAATTATAATAAATAAGATTTTAAACATCACAAAAATATCTTAACCATTTTTAATAATGTAAAAATATACTTTTAAAACATTATTAGTAATATAGTAATTTAACCTTTAACATTTGGATCTATTATAATAAAATAAATTAAATCAGCTTTTAAATTAATTAATTAACTTTAATTAGTATTATTAATGAAATAATTATCTAGCTTTAAATAACTAATAATAAAATAATTTATTATCTTTAAACGAAATCAAATAAAAAATCAATTTTAAAACATAACTAACTTTAATAAATAAATGATTTTACAAAACATTTGAAAAATAATAATTAAACAAAACAATTTGTGTATATAATAATTAAATAGAACCTTTCACTTCAAATTATAAAATTTGAAGTTAAACAACATTTGTAACTTTTCAAATTCTGAAAGAGGATTAACGAATACAATGGTACTTTGTAACGACCCGGGTTTTTGGTCGTTGATTTTGAACATTTAAATTTTTTAAATGTTGAGTTTTGGAATGTGAATGAGATTTTAATATGAAGTTATCGATCAAAAATAGTGTGATAAAAACTTAAGCTCCAAATATAACAAATTAATTTATAAATTTAATTGTTGAGTTAATAATTAGAAATCAATTAAATAATTGATTTGGAGTTGAATATGAAACGGAATGATTTCTAATGTTGATAAAAATTCTATTTGAATTAGAATTGAGTTAGTTAGTTTTAAAACTGGAATTTCAAACGATTTCGTAAATTTTGGAAATCGTCGATTTAATCGACGCGTTAAAATAGCGATCCGAGGAACAGTCTCGAAGTTCGACGAAACTAGTTCCATTGGATCTGTAATAGTGTATTATTATCGGATGTCAAATTTCGTAGTGTTTGTATTCACCGTTTGGTCGTACGTTCTGAAAACGCGTAGAAATAGTTTAATTGAATTTAATTTAAATAGTCGATTTAAAAAGCTATCTTCTCCGTACGATCAAATTAGGACTCGAAACTTTTTCCATTGCATTCGTAATAGCGGTATAACATTAGGAACGCCAGGCGGCACACCTAAATATGAGTCTGGGATTTCCCTGAATATAATACAGAATATTTTAATGGATAAGTATGAAATCAAATCCAAATCAATTCTCAGCCGACCTATCTTCCCAAGTACGCCGTCCCCTTCTATTTTAAACGTGAATTCTCCTTTCCCTTTACAGTTCGAATGAATTATATATAAAAAAAATGGGGAACGGGAACGAGATCTCATTCATTTATATAAAAAAATTGATCGAATCGAAGTAGGCCAAAGTCGAGGCCAGGGAAGTGAGCGCACGAGTGAAGCGACCTCGATGGCCTAGGGAGAGGGGAAACAGAGCTCACGATACTCGGCAGCCACTTGGAGAGGCGACGTGGTCGCGATGTTTGGGTTCGAATTCATGGAACGCGATGAGGAGGCGAAGCTTGGGGGATTACGATGGAGTGGTGCGACATGGGAGAGCGCGAGGCCGAGGCTTGGTCGCGAATTGGTAGAGTTCGTGCTCGAGCTACAGGCCGGAAGGATGAAGTTAGATGGGATCGGGATGGAAAGCAGGTGGTCACTAATGAAGCTGGGGAGAGAGGATGGCTTTGCTTGGAGCCTGTCAGTGGTGGAAAAGGAGTAAGCAGCGGAGATGGTTGGCATGAGTAGGTTTTCTGGTGCGATGTTGTTCGGCGAACTCGATGAGGCGTTCCGTGAGAGGACTAGGCGGATATCAGGTAGAGTGATTAGTGTTTAATTAATTTTAATTAGTATATAATTAGTTAATTTTAAAATTTGTTAGCTTATGAAAATTCATAAAATTTATTCGTACAAGGTCTAATAATCGTGGAAATAAGTCGAGATGGGAATGGTTTGCAATAAAATCAAGGTGAGTAAATCTCACTCTTTTTGGATTGCTAGATTTTAATTTTAAATAGTTAAAATTAATTCTGGATGTTTGGTTGAATTAATTATCTGTTGAATGATATTATATTGTATATATAGTAGTATATATATATATATACTAGTATTTGGAGTGATATTCCGGCACATTATAGCAGATGAGACCCTATGCGCCCCGCATAATAGCGGATGACCCTATATATCGCGATATCCCCCTTGAAGTGAGATTGGTATTTTTATGTTGTATTAACATCTGTAGATGCAGGGAAAACAGGTTGGAGGGATCCAACTAGATTCCTCAAAAATGTTGATTTTAAATTTCATATATAGTGATATATGATGTGTTAGAATAATCTGTTATAGATTATTGTAGTGATTGGAATTATTGGATGCTAAAGTAGCACTGGCCTGAATTTTGATATTTTAAATACCATAAATATATTTTTTTAAATTGAAGTAATAAAAGGAAATTTTGAATATATAAAAATATTTATATCGAAGTTTGGATTATTTTAAAGAAATTGATTTGGGTAAAACAATAAATTTATTTTTGTGTTGTATTTAACTATTCGTAAGATATTTTAAATAGAGTTTTTTTAAAATAATTTATATAAAGGATTTTTAAAAAAATGATGATTTTATAAATGGTATTCCGGAAATATAAAAAGGAGTTGAAGTCGATATTTAAAAACAGATGGGAAGTTATAAATGGAATTATTAAAGTAATGGATTTATAAAAATGGAATTTCATAAACGGGATTAGTTTTATAAAAAGGTGAAAAACTCAAAGGAGTTATAAAATTTACAAATGATGTTTATAAATAAGGGAAATGATAATGGTTGATAAATTGGAATAAAAATTCATAGTGTGAATTTATACCAAGGTATGGAAATAGTTTTGGAAAAAAATAGTAGGATCTATTTTTGGAAAGTGGAATGGGTAGGAAATTGGAAAGGAATCGACGTATTGTGATTCGAGAGGAAATTATAAATTGAATTGGTTATTGAGGTTTAAAAAAAAAAATTAAATTCTAAGACGTTAAGTTTGTTTTTAAAAGGATTTTTTTTAAAACTATAAAATTTTAAACTAGTTTGGATTGAAATACTTCGGTAAGTAGATTTTTAAATATTAAGTATTTATTTTAGTAAAATTCTAACTTTTAAAATCATCTTTGAAAATTTATTTGTTTATCTAAAAATGAGTTATTGATGTTTATAAAAGTGTTTTCGATATTTTAAATAATTATCGAACATGTTTTAAAAAAATAAATTATTTTTCTTTTAAATACTTGTTTTATATATATATAAGAGTTTGAAATGATTTTTACTTAATTCTCTCGAGACTTGTAGGTGGGTTTATTTAATGGGAAGGTTTTATAAAAGAAGTTTTATAATGGGAGGTTGGGAACTTAAGACATTTCCTAAACGTTGGAATATCAAAACTTGGAAAAAGATGAATTCGAGTTAAATAAAGAAGTTATAAATGGTTAGATGGGATTACAAATAAATATAATCAGGTCGGAAATTGTGAGAAGAAATTTATTAATAGTTTCGGAAATGTAGGAGATAAGCTAAGAAAATTACTAAGTTTTGATACTTGAGATGATTTTGGGAAAATGGACTTAGAATAGTTTCCTAAGTGTTGAAAAGTTTTGGATATCCTGTTATGGATTTAAATATTGAAAATTGTTTTCAAATATTTGAATATGGAAAGGAATTTGAAATATATACCTTGTAAAGGTATTTGGAAAAGAATATTTTTTTGGAAAATGTATAATAAGGCTTGATGTCTACTTATGGATGTTTTATTGATAGTTAAATAACTGACTATCAATATTGGCCAACCTCGTTAATCGTTTTGAAGAGACCGGGATCAGATTTAATTATCCGAAAACCACTTCAACCCAGTTTGAACGTAACGAATGAATACCGTGAAGATAATGAAGACGGTGATTCGGTTTGTCCAGACCTAGGACAACTTGTATGAACGAATGCTATCAGAACATCGTCATTGGAGGACGATGAGCATTCTAAGTAGAATTGTTTCTTGAAAGGTAACGCTTAGCCTCAAGCCTCGTCAACCGGGAATGACTAAAACAGGGGAGATGCAGCAAGGCTAAGTGGTTCGCACCCAATTAGGGTATGTTATCACTTTTCTAGATATCCTCGGAAACCTATACATTATGGATATGGTTGTGCATGAAAGAAGGAGCGCTCGATTGTAAGGGTGGGAACACCCGGGGTGGTAACATATCGGTCTATCCAGGTTAGGGGTGGGCCGGTCTTGTGTAGTAGGGGATCCCGATGAGGTCCTCGGTACATTGTTCTAGAGGTGTACTGTGATGGGCGGTACCCCAATGGCCCAGTCATTTGTATGGGATCCATTCTCCAATATGAGCTTACGGTTTTGTTTGTAGAGCCTAGTATGCTGGAATTTAATTAATGTAACAATTTCAGCTATTTGAATAAGTATTTATATTTAGACACTATTATGATATCACTGGATTTTCTATAAAATGTTTTGGTTATTGTAAGGGAAAAACCTGTCGTGTTTATGTGTGACGCGGTCTTACGAGATACCTTTGTTTTCCAAAGGACTTTGATAGCTTTAATAATTCAAATTTAGTGTGTTTCTCACGCTGGTTTTCCAGACTGACTCCGGTGTTATTTTATTATAATACTCGGGTCGGATCGGGTATTACAGATTAAGGATAGAATGCTATGGAGCTCAAGAGGCATGCTGGATGATAAAGATGTATCTCCGTACTTGATTTATATTTCCGCTGTATGAGGACAAGTTATTATAACCATCCAGATTGATGTATCGATTGTTGTACTCTGATGGTTGTAAGTATATAAACTGTTACAGATTCTTTGTGTAAAAATCTGTTATTATATATTATATTTTATTCCTCTGCAATTGTGAGATTCTGTGTTGTTGTTTAATTTTCTTCTATCTCTTTCTTTTTCTTTACCCTAGTTATTCGCTCTTTCGTTCAATTTGAGTTGAACTGATGTGAATTATGGTCGACTCAAAGGGGTATGGAACTGCGGGTCGCTACATACTTAACAAGCTACCTTTTTTTATTTTTTTTAGCATAACTAGCTGGCTTTAGAGTGGGTCGTGCCACTGTATATAAATAAAGAACAGGTGACCTGTACATGCACAGAGCAGCAGATTAAAGTGGACGAGCCACTGATAAACTAAGGAACAGGAGATAGACAAAAAGGCCTATACTACTACAAAAGGACTTGCCTATCCCCCTGAATAGGAGGAAGGACAAGCCTACCATCATCTGACTCTGGACCAGCAACATCAGCATACGGAGCGAAAAGTAGAGCCAGGTCAGAAGCATAACCATCAGAAGTAGGAGAGTAAATAAAATTCCTATCCTACGTAACATCATAGAACTTACTCTTGTTCACCTCATCAATCCCACCCTCCCTTGTGAGGGCAAGGCCCTCACCATCAATATGGTAAATAAGACTTCTAGAATCCTCAACAGAGTCACTGATATAAGCATAAAAGGTATTTCTATTAGGCGAGAACCTCATGTCCGAAGGCAGGTGTAGCCAAGAACGCTCATCAGGGTCCCAAACAATAGTATCAGAGGAAGACCATCAGACAAAGGAACAGAAGAAAAATCCACAACCAGATCAATAACAAAAGGTGGTATTTTAGGAGGAGCATCCTGAATAATGACATCAGAAGGAATGGAAGAAATAATTGGGGCAGTTTTCAGAACCCACTTCCTAACAAAGGGTCTAGGAAGCGGAGTCCTCGAAGAAAAAGGAGCAACAGATGATCCATGAGAACAAGAATCAGTGGAATTCCCAAAAGACTGACAAGACGTACAAATATCCGGCTTCCAACTGTAAGGAACAAGAATCTCGACCTCATGCCTTTCAGGAAGACGAACCCGCAGAGAAGATGGTAAGGGTTTGGTAGGAGTTATCTCAATCAAGGCTTTAGCATAAACTAGTCTCTTCCTTTCCACCGTGTGCGCGTCATAACAAATCACCTTGCCAACAAGGCCGGCTGGCCAGTCAAGACCGATCATAGGGTGTAGCACTGAAGGAATACGAGAAAAGTGGGCCCAAACAAGAATAGATAAACCTGCTCGATAGCCCTATCAACAGAAGGATTCCAGGAAGTGATGATGAACGGCTTCCCAGCAATTAGAATCGGATCAGATTCTAGGATATGTTGCCTCTCATCAGAATGAGTGAACTTGAAATAGTACATAGCATTATCAAAGTGGACACTAAGACCTCCTTTGGGCTTCCAAACTTGGTTGCATCTTGCTTTAACTAGCTGATAGTCCTGTTTGGAATCCAAGAAAAATCCCACTAAGTAGTCCTTCCAATAGTTAATGCCTGCTTGAATCACCTCGAAAGGAGGAACCATAGCTCCTTCAAGCTCAACATTATCAAACACTCTTGGGGGATGAACACCAGCATTGCTGGGTAGTTTAGTGAAAGGAGAAGACTAAGTTGACGACATCTTTGGTGAAGATTCCGAGGTAATACAGTCATTTCCAACTGCAGACGTGCCATTTGCAACTGTAGCTACACAGTCATTTCCACAAGCAGTATTAATGCATTCACTGCATTTCGTGTTTTCAGTTCCAACCTCAGTATCATCTGCCGCAACTATAAAGGAGTCATCAATGAGAGACTCGGCATTCACAAAATGCAACAATCGGTCAACACTATTATCGTTCAAACCAAGAGATGGGGCATAAGAATCAGACCATTGTTTCTTCTCACGACAAGCTGCCGCACCAAGCAAAGGCGACAGGGGAGAAGACAACACAGGATTGCTAATTCTAGAGATCGGCAAGCCTACTGACGACACAGGCAGTGAGCCTAGAAAGGAAGCAGCAGCTGTAGCATTGTTTAAATCTGAATCCATCACGCCCAGAATGTCGGAAGATCACTGAGACGAAGGAGAATCTTGAGAATGATCAAAAGGGAGAGGATCGGTCGCAACAGTGATTCGAGGAGGTTGCAGACTCAGGTTAGAAGGGGAGAAACTTTTCCCATATCTGGTATCTGACCTAAGCGCGGAGAGGGCAGTTGAAGGTGGCTTCTTCCGACGTGGCATCGCAACCAGGAAGAAGAAAGAAACAAGCTACCATTTAATACATGCATTTACATAATAACAGGCATATATGTAAATAAAATCCATAATTAACAACCAATTGTTAATACATCAATTATCCAGTATAAATCAACTGACACTCAAAAAAATGTCCAATTTAATCTAATAGCAGAATGGGGATTTATTCTGCTAACCAAATGTCATTTACAGTAAAACTCTTTCATTTATTGTTCAACGGTGTTTATTTGGCCAAATATATAACACCAAACATATGTAATTTCAATTATGTTAAAATTAAATCACGTGATTAAATCAAATTATATTTATCAATTCCATACATGATTCAATTACCTGGAATAATTCAAAAATAAACTCAAACACATTTAATAGCATTTCAAGATGCTATATCATCATCCTAGATCCTATTCAAACAATCTAATAGCATTTCAAGATGCTATATCATCATCCTAGATCATATTCAACCAACCAGCCAATTAAATCAATTCAAGTAGAAGTAAATAAATTGAATCAACACAATAATATACTGGTAGATCAGAAAGGTGAGTTTAACTCACCAAATTTTCAGTTGTCGCTTTCGTGTTCAGGTTCCATCTAAATTCGAACGACGTTCGAATTTAGCTGAAATTTGAGTAGCTCCTATCTTAGCCAAACTGATTCCATCGCGTAGTGATCGACGGTAAAAGTGCAACGTGACTGACTGCGTTCGATTTGGACCTAGCACGAGAGAGGTACAAGTTATGATTTTATAAGTTATTGAATAAATTAAACAAATTAATTCTCTTAATTACATACGTTAAAAAATAATTACAAAATTAAAATACAATTCCCTCCTAACCTTTTTCCTCTTATAACTTAACTATTACTTATCCAACTACACAGCAAAGCCTAAGGCCTACTCATAATATCCAAAAGCCTAAAGCTGTTATACTCATTTTCCAGATTAATTAAAGTAAACTGATCTATCTTAAATTACATAAACAAATTAATAAACCAACTTAATTAATACTTAACTAAATTTTACCCCAATTTAAACGCATAGCCCAACGGTCCAAAAACAAACTCTTCTTCCTCAACATTAATAATCCTCTTCCAGAACCATACAACGGTGCACAAATGCACACCCGTGCACCTATCCTCCCACACCGGTCATCCATTCGACCAACCAGCACCACCATCTGCCTTCTTGCCTCGAGTGCTGCACCTCGGATCCCACCATCTTAAGCTCGCACCCCCATACGCAATTTCGACAATCCCTCCTCCCCGCTATCCCGATAACGTTCAGCGAACTCCCCTTTAATCCATCTCTTCCAAACTTAAGCTTCTTCCCACTCAACAACAGAAGCTGCTCCACCCATAGACGATCAAAACTTCACCTCGTTCTCCCTCCACAACCCATTATTGACAATATCTCTCCCGTGTCCAAACTATTTGACACATTGACTTTCTCAACGCAAACCCTATCTAACCATCACCTTTAAGGGGCGCTCGAACCAGCAAGTAAAATTGCGACTTGGAAGAAATGGCAAGCCAACCCAAAATACCGCCTTCACAAAAAACAATCGAACTCCACCAACTACTCACTGCCAATGCCCCATGCCATGAGAAACTCAAACCCATAACCCGATTCATCTCTTGCTGCACCTAGGCTCGATTGGGTGAAACTCTAATTTCACCATGCTACTGTCGGATGCCAAATAGGGTAACCGCAACCTCCACAAACCGAGCTACTGGAAGAACTGCTCAATTGGAGTTCAAAATTCAAATCTTTTTATTTTTTTATATGGAGAAGATCGGCCATTTCTGTTGTTTCTTTTTATTTTGACGAAGAGGGATGGTATGATGAAAGAGATAAGGAGGCAAAGCTATTTTCTTGTTTGCAAAATGTGAATATATGGAAAGGAAGTGTATCAAATGGAGACAAATATATATGCTATGCGTACTAAGAACATGATTGAACATTTGGTTATGGGAAGACAATGAACGGGGGCGGATCAGGGAAAATTGTGTGCGTGCGTACCTTATTGTCTAGGATTAGATATATTTCAAATTTCTGATACCTCGCCGTACCGCTTTCCATTCACGTAAGGACACTGAACCAACAAAACAAAAAAATAAGGTTGCGACTCAAAAACAATAATAATATACATCGATTATTGAATTCTATGAAATCACAAAAACACTGTCGATTTATAATATCAATATTTTCCAAATTTAAAATTATGGTAAAATCAAATAAATTAAATTAAAAATACGTCTATAGAAATCGTGTTATAATGTCAACGATAAATTTCTGATTATTTATTGGAACTGTTATCGCTGCAATTGAATTTATAATTAAAATCGCTGTTATTGTTTATTAATTTAAAATAGCTAAACAAATCCCATTAAATTAATTGATTTGATATTCAATTTAAAATCCAATTTGAATCACTATTCAATATTAAATCTCTTAATTCAAATATTTTAATAATCACTGTATTTAAATTTCAATTTTATTAACTACAACAAAATCACAATATTTGGAATTTTGAATTATCCAACATTTTAAACCAATCATTTTAATATTTAAATCAATTAAATATTTCAAAATTAATGACCAAAATTCCGGGTCGTTACATTTACAAATTATCAATATTTTACCTCGGTAATTCATCCGCAAATATTTTTCCCAAACAAAAAACTATTAATAATTACCACTTAAAACATGATTATTTCTTACTTTAAACCCATATCTAAATATTTTAAAAATAAATATAATTTATCCAAGTGATAAATTTGCAGGTCGTTACATTATCCAAGTGTTCTGAGGACTCTATATAACTTCAAGTTGAATTGAAAAATACTCGTCAAGGTGGAGATCTGTTAGGTATGGCTCGTGTTGTATTAAAGTATGTGCATAGATTGGAGTGTGATAAGTCCTACATCGTAAGATACCCTAAGGAAGATGAGAATATATATGGCATTGGTAACATGTAACAATAATGGATTTCTTTTGTTACAACAAGTATTCTCATGAACATATATGTGCTCCAAGGGGATGCCAGAATATCTCATTATGACACTAGTGTCGAAGAGCTTTGTTCAGTGGTCTTGCTTCTTCTACACTAAATGAATTGTGTGCATAGTGGAGATACTAGGAGGTGTCGAAAATTTCAACATATACCATGTAATCTACGCATTAAATTGTAATATAGTTGTTTGTAGTGCACTTATATGTTCACATGGCCATCTGCTTATTTTTGAAACAATACGACATTTTGAAAGTGAGTAATTCACTTATACCTTGCTATTAAACATGTTAATTTACCATATCTATATGCCTACAAGAATGATAGTATGGTATACTTTAATATGGACAATTGGTTAAGTATATAAAGTTAAAATGATTTTTTAACAAAATGAATGAGTTTGAAAATCATGCATTTAAAAGAGAAGTTTTTAACAAAGTTTACATTGAAAAGTGATTTAAATGGAGGTAAATTTAACATAATGTTTTGTATTTATACTCTTAGGTTTGAATATAGTATATTACATGAGATGATATGTCATATATTTAATTATTTTGAGAAGATAAGTCATATGAAGTTAAATATGCTTTTTATCATTTTTGTAACATTTGTCTCTTTAGAAAGTAAAGTGTTTAAATGATGTCACCTTTACTTGAAATATATGTATATACTTTTAGGCAAAAATGGAGTATATTACATATGAAATGAGTTGTATATGTAAATGGTTTGAAAAGTTAAGTAATGTAGGGTTAAGAGGAATTATAGCACTTTTGTTAGAAAAATTCATTAAAAACCACTTTAATGGAAACGGCGACAGGCGATAATGTTTAGGGTTCTCATGTAGCCGCCTCTTTTCATCGCTTCCTGTTCCCGTTCATCTCCTTCTTTCACCGCTCCCTCTTCTCCTTTACGTTGAGTATCCCCATGAGAAATGGTTCTTTGATTCCTTGAAACAGACCCTTATGCCTAGTTGTTTGCTGCGGGATGCTCCAACAACTGGATCTAGTCAATCTTACAAACCTCTAGCATTGATCGATCTCGATTTCCCTTCTCTAGCAAATTCTTAGTCGAAACCCCTATCAAATTGCAATACTAAAGCGTTAACTTCTATTTCTCCCTAGGAGATGTATCCCTCCCTCGGTTCTTGCTGGATATCATCCCTCCTCCTGCTAAAGCTCTGCCTTTGCCAAGCATCACCGATGGTAATCCTGTAGTGAGTCAGAGGGAAGAGCCTTCTACTGCTCTCATTTTAGAAGATCCTCTTGTTTCAAAAATGCCTGGGTCCTTTGGAATTAATTCATCAGCCTGTTTTAACAGTTCTACTACTATGCAAACTGCCCTTATCAGTGAATCCAATGCGATGAATGAAAGCATCCCACTCCACTTGTTGATAATGCCACTGCTCCAAAATTGACTCAGCCCTCTTGGTCATCACTCTTTTCTAGCAAGCCGTGTAATGCTGGAAGGCATATTTCCAAAGTTTTAAAGTTTCCAATAACATTGATGAGGTTCTTGTTCTTCAGCAAGAAGTAGTTAGTGATGGCGAGGTTTTTTGGCAAAATACTATGGTTGGTTTCTTTTTGGATGATTGATACACATACTATGTTCTTAGGAAACACCTTAGGGCCAAACGAAAACTAAAAGGTTCTTTGATTGTGAGGTTTGATAGTGACATGTATTTTTTCGATTTTGGAAATGAGGATGAAAGGAGAATGGTATTAGAAGCAGATCCATGTATTATGGGTGGGAAAGTTTTTACTCTAACCAAATGGAGCCCGTCGGTTGACTTTGCCCATGAGCAGATCTTGTCCATTCATGTATTTTCAAAGTTACCTAGTATTTCCATCTTCACTTTAGTCTATAAAGGGCCTTGATTGGTTGGCTAATCACATTGGAGAGCTTATTTCTTCGATGAAAATACCGAATGTAGAGACCGACTATGCTTTGCTAGAGCTCTATTCAAAATTACCTACGATCATCTTTACTTTTAGATTATCAATAGCCCTATCTAGCAATAGGACTGGACATATTAATATCTCTTACTTATGGCAACCTCCTATTTGCACGTATGACCGCTCATTTGGACACTCTGATTCCTCTTGTTCACTAAAACAATTTGAGCGAACTCTCAGCTAAAATTTACTACTGTTTGCACACATATTCAGCAACCAGACTTTGATAGTTCCGCACGTTCATATTCGATATGGTCAGATCTTCCTTATTCAAAGTAAATAAAATAAAAAGTTAGTGCGGTCATGGTAGTCTGAACATAGGAAACACAAAACATACAAAAGTATAGCAATTCAATATCACATTAATTATAATAACACATATAAAGAGAGTTAAATGTACCCTGCTACTCCCCTATTAAGTTACCTAAAACTTGCTACAATTCAATTATTTACCCGCTAGAAGCATGAAATTAAACTAAAGGGCTATTGTGACAGGGTAAGTTTTAAAAAGGGGATTGTTTCTTTGTGTTAGGAAAATTGTATGGTAAAGAAGAATAATTGGTTTTTATTTACTTTAAGCATTATAGAATAATAGTTAATAATTAATATTAAACTATAAACTAGCGTGGGAAAAAAAAGTAGATTAAAATAAAAACTGATACACTGCAATATAAAAATAAAGACAGATACCTTGTAAAAAAAAGCTATTACATAAACAATTCAAACAAAAGATAAAGGTGATTTAATAGGAGGAAAAAGGTTGAAGAAACAACATTTTGCAAGAAGAGAGAAAAATATTTAACCCAACATACATCTTTCATTTCATTTCCACTATATATAGAAGATTCGTAAAAATCATTGTTTAACTAATTAGGACACCTAGTCTAATACAATTTCTTCTCATTCTTAGCTATAGAAATATTTAACCGCAAAGATTATTCATTATGTTATTTTATCTTTTGTGCATTAACATGCTTGCACCATAATTCAATCCAAGTTATTCTTGGTTAAACCAAATATTTAAATGGGATTTTGTGGTTACAATTAGGACAAGCTTGTGTTCCCTCATGTGATGCAGGTGAACAATCCATATCATGGCCTTCCCATATAAAACTATCATTGCCCTTATAGTTGTTTGTAGTGAAATGCGACGATAATGGTGAGGGTGTTGTATTGTGTTGGTTAGGACAAAGCTTGAGAGTGGATATATGAAAAACCATGTGAATTTGTTCATTTGCAGGTGGGAGAAATCTATATGTGGTAGGTCCAACTCGCTCAATTATTTGAAAATACCCAAAGTATTTTTTGGATAATTTATGGTGGGTGGTATGGATGGTAAGTCGATGATATGGTTGTAGCTTAATAAAAAGCTGAGATCCAATGGAGAATTCTTTATCATGACCATGTTAGTCTGCACGACTTTTCATTTGATGTTATGCTCTTTGTAGATTGAGTTTCAAGGTTTGAAGTAGCTTGTCTTTAGAATGAGCCCATTCCTTGATTTCTTGAGCATTTGAGTTACCAAGTATATAACTAGAAATTGTTGGTGGAGGCCAGCTATAAACGGCTGGGGGTAGAGACATGCTGATGGAAGAGTGCTTACACATTTTATACCACAACTTTGCCCATGGTAGATATTTTGTCCACTTTGATGGCATATCACCAGTGAGTGCTTGCAAGTATGTTTTGAGATTGCAGTTTATCACTTTCGTTTGGCAATCTGGTCTGATGATGGTAGGTGCTACCCATACGAATTTCCATACCATCAAGTTAAATGAGTTATTTCCAAAAGTGGATCCTGAATAAAAAGTCTCTACCGGGAACAATAGAGCATGGAAATACATGCAAACAAACATGCGATTGTATAAAATATGATGCTAGTTGTGTGGTTGTATCAACCCACCCTTAATAGTACTTTGAAACCTAGAACCACAATGCATCTGATTTCAATAAATTCCATTAAGGGAGAATCGTCGGGGTAAGGCTAATAAAAGAAAACATAAAACATAAAACAATGTACATGTAGTGTACATATCTCACACAGTGGATGAAATAAAATATAATAGGAAACTTCAAAATACTTTACTTGCAGTGGAAATAAATACGAGTACTAGTTAAAATGGGAAATAAGGTAATACATGTTCCATAAAATACATGAAAGTTACAACAAAGTTCAAAATGTGAAAAATATAGATAGATATATACTTCTATGAAATTTCCTCCACACTTTTCGCAGTGACTACCTCTAGAATATCCGACCTCTTTTTATTATCCGATAGGGTAGGAGAATATGAGAGAAGTCCGACACAACTAAGTGATAAGAGTCAATTTCATAATGTATGGTAGAAAATATAAATGCATTATAATGAGGAATACATACCTCCTAGTTCACCAACTATATGAAACAAGTTAAGATGATAAGAAGGTACATAAGCATGATTAAATTTGATAAAGGCTGATATTAACCCCCCATGAAGGTTAATCGACAAAGGAGTGGAAAATATACCATGGTTTGACACCTTGAGATCACAAGGGATAAATGTTTGTGCCAACGTAAATAAACTGACACAATTGTCACACTGACAAAAGTCTATATAAACTGATCATGCAAGTTCGTAAATAGACAAGGCCAAATGTTTGCATTTAGTGCTACAAAATCCATATATATTGCCATTTAACACAATAAGAATACTTATCTTTTCGTTAAATATATATATTCTAAACGATACAGAATAATAAACCATATGTATAGTGGTGGTTAAAGTAAAGTAATTAAACGACAAAAGATGTGGTGCCAATGAAGTTGGTGGCTATGGACAATTGCCCCTTAATGTCACCTAACAAAAAAACGAGAATGACTTACGCATGCAGCACAGTCTCTTAACTCAAAGTTTAGTAATAAAAATAAATGTCCTCCTTCGTTGGATCACCATTTGTAATATATTGTGTTAGTTTTGATAAACTAGATTTTTATAGCCAAATGCCAAAAGTTTTATTAAACAAGCAAGGTTAAACATAAAGTATAAAACATTCATTAGTTGGAAGTAGATATCTAGAAATCCAAAAGGTAAATACATATAATAACCAGTGGCGGATTTAGAGGGGGCATGTGGGGTCACCGGACCCCACTAGACTTTATATATTTTACTTTTAGTACTGCTGCTTTTTATCAAATTTATTCCTGCTGTTGCTTTTCTTTTCATCTTCCCTCTTTTTTGCGCTGTTGCTTCTTTATTTCCTTTTTATCTCTTTTTTTGCTGCTGCTTTCATTTGTGATTTTCGTTTGTACTACTACTTTTCTACCAAAAACAAAAAGGCAACCGCATTCTACTACTGCTTCTTTGCTTATTCTATTCAGGTATGCTGCTCTTCTTTTTATCCCTCTTCTTTAAACTGAAATTGCGATTCTAGGGTTCCAAATTGGTACCGACTTTTGATAAAATCTGAATACTGCTTAATTTGATCAATTCTATTCAGTTTTGATTTTTGCAGCACTAAACTTCTTGATTGTTGACTGATTTATTATTTGTTAATTCACTTAAATTGTTAGGCATGGATAAGTATATTATAAGAACTAAACGTCCTCGAGCTGAAGTTGAACAAAGTCAGAATCAGGAAGCTATTCAGGTTGAATCTTTACCTAATCAAAATCAAACTACTGCAAATTCTCCAATGGAAGAAGATATTCCAATTCTTAATAATGTGATTAATGTTGAACAAATGATAGCTGATCCTGGATTACGACCTCCTTTGTCTTCAATTGGTTTTAATTCTATAAAACGTGAAAGAATTCGAAGGGCATATTTAACTAAAGGCCCCTGTCAACCAATACTCACCAAGTTCCCTGTTACTATGTTTTCAGGAAAGCCACGCAAGTTTAATCCTAGTTGGTATAAAGAATATCATTATTGGTTGGAGTATAGTGAAAGCAAAGATGCGGTCTTCTGCCTATGTTGTTACCTTTTCAACACCGAATTAGGGGATCATAGATTTAATCATGAGTCGTTTGTTGGTGAAGGTTTTCGAAATTTGAAAAAGAAAGATAGGCTAAACACGCACGTGGGTGATCATAGTAGTAGTCACAATAAATGCTTAAAAGCTTGTGAGGATTTGTTGAAACAAAAACAACACGTTGATATCATGATAGTTGGAATATCAACTCAAGCTAAACTTGAGTACCGAATTCGACTTAATGCAACGATTGAATGTGTTAGGATGCTTTTAATGCAAGCATTGGCTTTTCGTGGTCATGATGAGTCGGAGCATTCAAAAAATCAAGGCAATTTTCTTGCATTATTAAAATTTCTTTGCAAGCATAATGATGAAGTAAATAGAGTTTCTTTAAACAATGCTCCAGAGAACAACAAATTGAGTTCACCTACAATTCAAAAGGACATTTGTAATGCTGCATCATTTCTTACTACAAAAGCTATCATTGAAGATATTGGAGGTGATTTTTTCTCTTTGTTAGTTGATGAAGCTCGTGATTCTGCAATTAAGGAACAAATGGTCGTGTGTTTGAGGTATGTAAACAAACAAGGGTGTATAGTGGAGCGTATTCTTGGCATCGTACATGTTCAAGAAACCACTTCTCGAGTTCTCAAAATTGTTATTGAGTCGCTTTTTGCTACACATGGATTAAGCATGTCAAGAATTTGTGGATAAGGTTATGATGGCGCAAGTAACATGAGTGGCAATATTGGTGGACTTAAAAGTTTGATACTAGAAGATAATCAAAGTGCTTACTATGTTCATTGTTTTGCTCATCAACTACAATTAACACTTGTTGCGATTGCAAGAAAGAATGATAAGCTTTCTTCATTCTTTGATTATTTGGCATCTTTGGCCAATTTTATTGGTGCTTCATGTAAAAGAAAAGAATTACTTCGAGTGAAACAAATTGAGAAAGTAGTGGAAGGAATTTCTCAAGGCACTTTAGATTCGGGACAAGGCATGAATCAAGTAGTTACTCTAAAACGTCCAGGAGAAACACGTTGGAGTTCACACTATAATACTATTGAGAATTTCATACAATGGGAGATACTTGGCTGAATGATTGTCTTGTGACATATATTGAAAGGGATATTTTTGAGAACATAAACAATGAAGCAATTATGCAAAGATTCTAAGATATGAAGAATAGAAGAATGTTAATTTAAAATTGCAAAATTATATGAAGTCAAGTACTTTTGGTTATAAACTATTGCTTTATTAATATGTTTGTATATTTTGGCCCCCACTAGTCCTGATCCCTGGCTCCGCCACTGATAATAACTATACCAAACCATTAAATTGATTAGTTTACACCTGCAAGAGATGTAAGGTTTACCTCTACACTTATAACATAAATACCGGTCTACAAAGTTGGAGTTATTTGATGAAAAGTGGTCAAACAACTAATTAATGAATCTTAGTTGATTACCTTTGGTCTCTTAGCTCGTATTTTATGGGATGGCTCTTTAATAAGAAGTGTCTTGCTAAGTAAACTTATCTTGTTTTAACACATTTTCACTATAGGCGTTTGGACAAATAACCGCTCCATATTTATGTTAACTCCAATATTTAATTGTCACATTTATTATTAAGGGTTAATGTTGTACTCATTTAATTTATTTTAGTCAAAGATTGAGTTGAAATGTTACTTTATTATGAAAAGGAGCCAACATAAATATCGTACAAATCATAACTAATAGACATAGCAAACATGGCATACATACATTCATACATAAACAACAATTAAACATAAAATAATAAATACTAAATCATTACATGGTATAAAATACATCATGATGTAGGAATATAATTAGACTAATTAATAATTTACATACATTCTAATATAAGCAACAATATACAAATAACTAAGCATACATAACAATAACATCATAAGAAAAATAATATGATGGAGTATTATGGGTTCGATTCATTTGTGAATTAAGTTAATTAATTAACTACCTTCACAAATTTAATTAAGTCCCTATTTATTATCCAATTATATTAAATAAATATATTTCAATAAAAATATGAAATATCATACTCCATTCACCTCGATATTGCTAAGTAGCAAATAGGACTTCCAAACATGTTCTTGTTTGCTAAATAGTCTCTATATGATAATACAATGATTATTATTTGCTTTAAGATACAATATTCTCCTTTTTCCATTTTCGGTTTATAAAAACTTTCTGAAATTTAAATAGACTTTTCCTTAGACTTTTAGAACAACCTCGTGCGTTTATGGAATTAAATGCTCAAATAATTAATTAATTGAGTTAATGATAATTTATTATACTTTGAAATTTGAATATACTTTATTCTATGTGCATTAATGTCATTACTTGCCATTAAATATCATATTTAATCTAACTTTTCAAATTCAACGGTTAGGTGTATTAAATTTATTTTAATTGTATACAAAAACTTTTATACATAAAATAACTTGTACATAATTAATTTACCCAAAACTTAAGTCCATGTGAAAGCATAAAAGTAAATAAATATCACATAATTTGAATGTTTTAGCTAATTTATATTGATTATGGACAGCTTTGGCTTTGAAACATATGTTTGTATGTAGTTAATTTGAAACATTTTATAAATCAATGATGGTATACACATACATACGAAATTAGATTTTCAATACATGTATACCTAAAATAGATTATTGAAAATCATATATATTGATTACAATACATAATTTCATAATATATTTCAAATCTATGCCTATATGTGAATGCAATTATAAGGATGTTATTTTTAATATATATTCATATCAAGTAAAAACAATTCATATAAAACTTGGTACAAATTAAATTTCTGAATAATATGGATAAACTTACATGAATCAAATTGATATACACATAAATTTGTTTATATCTAATTATGCAATTTGCATATGCATCAGTTCAACCGATTATGTATTTAAACTTGATTAATACTAAATAAATCCATTTTATTCAAATCTCAATAATATTAGATACCCAACACTCAAATCTTTCAATATAAATATTCATGATTCAAACTCAATTCCAATACTAATTTCACAATTAACTAAACCTGCAATTTCAATGAACAATATTAATTCCAATTTAACATATCCATAGATTTAATATGAATATGAACAGTAATCTCAAGATAATATAGACGAAAATTGAAACTTAATCACTTAATGTCAATATTATAATAAGAATTTAAGTTAGAGGGATTTTGAGAATATGGAGAACAAGTATAATTATTAAATTACAAATTAGTGTAGATTTATATATGAAATCCTTTAAGTTGCTAGAAACTTGTGTATAAATCAATATAAATTGATATTATAGTTTAAATATGTTTTTAATTTGAGAAAATGGTGGAAGAATGGAGAATGGCGATTAAGAATATTAGGATTTTGAATTGTGTGAAAGGATAAGGAGATGGGTATTTATATAGGCACCAGAAGCTCGAATCTAGGGTTTCTGGTGTCCAGATTCAAACCTACTGTTTTTTATTATAAAATTCATATAAATTCAATGAATTATTTTTGAATCTTTTTAGGATTTCCTTAATAACTTCTCATGTAGACTCGGATTGAGATGGACCATAAAAGAAAATTGACCAGAATGATGAGACAGATGCAATGGTATAAGTTTCATCTTCAAATTCACCATTTGCAAAAATTCCATTTTTAGCCTATTATAAAATTTTCAAATTTATTCTGAAAATTCCAGTTTTTAGATTTTCAAAAATTTGGAGTTGTTATATTCTTCCTTCCCTCACCCCAAGAAATTTCATCCTCGAAATTATATTTAAATTATAAGTAAAAATATTTAAGGTCGAAAACTGTTCTCTCAATATAGTATTGATATGTCCAATGAATGGCATAAAACCTAATTGTGAACATTCACGAGTATGGATATATCAATTTGTAGCATCCATGCAAGGAAATGCACAATATGTCAACTAGCGTACCTAAACATAAAAAGATATCAGTACATAGAGAGACTAACATATAAATAGGTATATGCATACACGAATAGCGATATCTTTGAAATATAGTAACCTTAGAAGTAAATGTAAGCATATCATTAAAGAGCTTAGAATGAGAAATGTGAATCTTCTCTTCAGGTTTCCAAGTAGAATCATTCAGGCTATCGCTCCATTGAACTTAAATAGGCTTTTTATTTTATTCTGAACTTCTTGACATGGGATTCAAGGATATACATCAGTCCTCATTGTGTAGCTATAGTCGGTTCAACACCTACTTCATCTAATTGGCTCGGCCAAATGATGGTGTTAGGATCATGCACACATTTGCGGAGATGAGATACATAGAACGTATTGTGAAAACCAGCCATCTTTTTGGGAAGAGCTAATCTATATGCTAGCTTTCCTACATGGTCGGTGATAGGAAAAGGTCCAAGAAATCAAGGGCCAAGTTTTCCCGAAATTCCATATCGCATAACATTCTTCAATGGAGAAACTTTTAAGAAAACCGTGTAGCCTACTACGAATTCTAAGTCGGAACGCCTTTTATCAACATAAGATTTTTACTGACCTTGGGTGGTTTTTAGTTTCTCGCGAATAAGCTCGACTTTCTCAGAGGTTTCTCTAATCAATTCTAGTCCAAGAATAATTTTGTAGGTAGTTTCCCATCGGTAAGAGGGTAATTTACACGATCTTCCATACAGTGCTTCATATTCGGTCATCCCAATACTTGCTTGATAACTATTGTTTTATGTGAATTCTACTAGAGGTAAACGATCTTTCCATAAACCACCAAAATCTAAGATACATGCATGAAGTAAATCCTCAAGCATTCGATTCACCCTTTAAGTTTATCCATCAATTTGCAGTATTAAGCCGTACTTAAATTTAAGTTAGTACCAAGCACTAGTCGCAAGCTACCCTAGAATTAATTAGTAAAGAGAGGATCTCTATCACTAACTATACTCGAGGGTATACCATGTAGCTTAACAATTCTGTCACATACAATGTCAGTAGATACATAGCTATCCGTGCAGCTATGACCAGTATAAATGTTAGCCTATCCGCAATTAGCCATGTGTTTTCATTTCTTCTTTGACTTTTAGGCAAACCATCAATAATGTCCATTGAAATATGTTCCCACTTCCAAATCTGGATTTCCAATGGTTGCAAGCAGTCCATGAGGTTTCTTTTGCTTGGCTTTAACTTTTTGACAAGTAAGACACTTTTCAATTGATTTAGCTATAAACTCTTTCATGCCTTTCCAATAGAGTGTCCGTTTAATATCTTTGTACATTTTATTGCCACTTGGATGAATTGTCATCTTAGAATTATGGCATTCTTGCAATACATCATCTATTACTTAACCCATTTTTGGAACATGAAGTATCACATTTCTTCTTAGCCATCCATTGGCATCAACAGTGTATCGGTCCAAAAATCTAAACCTTTCACTACACTATAGTAGGGCTAAAATATTTACAAGATTGCTATCATATTTTTGACTTCCTCTAATGCAGTTGATAAAGGTGGGTTGTACTTCAAGGGTAGCTAACCACATCAAAGCAATGTCGCAAGTGGGATAGATGTTGAACTCGAAGATAAATTCAAAGTTTTTCCACTTGATTCATTGATCCTAAGATCGCATGCCTTCTACTTAATTCATCGGCTATAACATTTCCTTTATCGAGCATATAAGCGATATTGAAATCGTATGAAGCAAGAAATTACATTCATTGTTATTGCCTCTGATTAAGGTTCTTCTGCATGAATAAATATTTTAGATATTTATGTTTGATGAATAACTCAAGCTTCTCAACTAAGAGATAATGCCTCCACATTTTCAGTGCAAATACAAATGCTGCCAACTCTAGAACTCAAGATCATGAGCGAGGTAATTTATTGCATGTGTCTTTAGTTGTCTACTTGCATAAGTTACAACCTTTTTCTCTTGCATCAAAATAGCTCCAAGACCCATACCACATGCATCAATATAAATAGTAAAGGGCTTGGTTCTGTCAGTGATAACAAGAATTGGTGTGCTTGTTAAAAGTTTCTTTATGCTAGTGAATGCACTTTCAAACTTAGCATCCCATATAAAATATTAGTTTTTCTTAGCGAGTCACGTCAAAGGAGTGGCGATTTTATAGAAGTCTTTAATAAACTTTCAACATCACCCAATTAAACCCAGAAAACTTCTAACTTCAGTAATTAATTTTGGTGCTTTCCAATCTTGCACCACTCTAACTTTGCTGAGGTCTACTGTAACACCTTCTACTAATACAACATGACTAAGAAGCATCACTTCTTTTCTCCAAAAATGGCATTTAGAAAAAAATTTAAAATCGATTTCTTCTCAATACATCTAATATAATTATTAGATAAAGTTTGTGTTCTTCCTCACTATGAGAATAAATAAGTTATCATCCACGAAAAATACCACAAACTTATTAAGTTGTTTATGGAATACTCTACTCATTAAGTCACCAAAATATGCTGGAGCATTAGTTAAACCGAACGGCATAACCAACTACTTATAAGAAGCATCAGGTGCCCAAAAAGCTATTTTAGTAATACTATCTTCTGCCACTCTAAGTTGATGGAGACTACTAGCTAAATCAAGTTGAGAAAATACCTTAGCACCACCGAGCTGGCAAACAAGTCACCAATACAGGATAGAGGATACTTATTCTTTCGAGTTAGCTTATTTAATTTGTAGTAATTAACACATAATCTTAGAGAACCATCTGCTTTAGTAGAAAATACAATAGGTGCTCCCCAGTCAGATGTGTTGTGTTGTATAAAAGTTTTCTTTAAAAATTTGCAACTTTAATATCTAATTCCCTTCCGTCCTTTTGGGACATTCGTCTGATAGGTAGTACAACTGGCCTTGCACCTTCCACCAAATCAATATGAATTTGATTTCCCTATAAGGAGGGAGACCTTTAACCTCCTCAAATACATTAGGATAATTACATACTATGGGGACTTGTGAGAGCTCTTTGTTAGAGACGTCAAATGAGTAAAGATAACTAAGCATGGTTATTTGCTTCGGCTCATAGTGAATAACTAAGTGAACATCGCCAATTCTATAGTTCATGTTTCATGATTAAGTATCGTACCGTACCTGGTCATCCGATCTGTACCAAGAATAAACCCATGCCTAGAAAAAACCAATACAAAAGCATTACAAGTAAGATAGAAATTACCATATGAAAGTTGGATGTTTTTACACATAATGGATAATAAGTCAATCCACCTATGGGATTTGAACTATGAGTGGACCATTAACAATGCAAGGTGCAAGAAATAATGAATCAGCTAGATTACTGGCAATAAAGGAATGAGATGCACCAATATCAAATAAAGTACTAATAGGTAAATTATGGATGGAGATTAAACCTTCCATTACAATGTTCTTCCCTTTGTAAAGTTGTGAAGGTGGAGGAATACAAGAGCCAGGGTTAGTGTTTATCGCATATGCTTGCACAATCTTCTAGGTTTTGTTTTGATCAGGAAAAATGTAAGTGAATGCTCCATCTTTCCATAGATATTACATTTCTTCTCCTCCAAATCGGCTTTACAATCTTTAACTAAAGGACCAGAATAGCCACATCTTATACAAGCAAGTTTGTTGTTCTTGTGCTTCTTTTTAAACTTGTTATCATTCTTTGGCCCGAAATTCTTTTTTTACTTATTATCAAATATGGGCTTGGAATTGTTTTCCCTTTGGGTTTACCCGAGTCGATTCTTGAATCAAAGTTATTTCAACAATCTTTTTGAACGAAGTCACCATAGGAATATGACTAATAACAAATTCTTTCAACGATTTATTATGGCCTTTAGCGAACTTCGTGCATTTAGCCTTCTCAAAAGAATTAGTAAGATTGATACTGTACCTAGTGAGATGGTTGAATTCAGTGGCATATTCCTTAATGGACATGCTTCCAAACTTGAGGTTTCTAATATTCTCAAGCTGTACTTCTCATTGCGTTCTGAAGATAAATTTAGCTTTAAGTTTCAGCTTTAAGTGTTCCTAAGTCACAACAATCTCATTATTTTCAACTACAATAAGTTCCCACGAACATAAATATTCATCTACAAGACTCCAAGAAGCTTGCTGGCACTTCTTATGGGTGTTTATCTTCATAACATAGGAAACACTTTCATAAATCCTAAGCCAATTTTCAGTTTCAATAAAGTTCTCTTTTCCAATATAGAGTTTTCTACCAAGGTTTTGGAAATTAGTACAGAGTTTGGAAAAACACACGGCTCGAGGGTTCAGGAGATCTATGGTATTAATAGGAAGAAGGGGAGATTTGGCATTCCTATTTGAGTTTTGGGAAGTAGGTTGAGTAGTTATGGTAGAGGTAGTACCAGGGACCAGATATCCATTTGCTTGATGCTATGCAACAACCTTAGGAGAGGCTATCGCATGAGTAGGCTAGATAGGATTCGGTGTAGTAGTGTTTTGAATCTCATTATTAGCAAGGAGCTCTTTATTCTGAACATTTTCTCAAGAACTATAAGAAGCAGCAGAGGTAGATCATGAACTTCTTCTTCTAGCCACTAATATGTGAAGTGATTGATTTACTACTACAATGTGATAATCTCTTTAGCTACTAGCATGTGCGAAGGATATTTATGAAAATATTTCTATAACAATGACAGATACATTCTCTCAATTATGTGTGTGTGTGTATATATATGTATGTATGTATATATATATATATGTGTGTGTGTGTGTATGTATGTATGTATGTATGTATAACAGAGGATAGTATACAGATCAATGGACCGACTGGGTACAACCAAAGCTTTGATACCAAATGTAACGACCTTTCCTAATAGTACTTGGAAAATTCAAACCACAATGGCATCCAATTTCAACAAATACCATTAAGGGAGAACCATCGAGGTAAGGCTAATAAAAGAAAACAAAAATCACAAAACAATGTACATTTAGTGCACATATCCCACACAGCGGATGAAGCAAAATATAATAAAAAACTTCAAAATACTATACTTGCAGCGGAAATAAATATGAGCTCTATTGAAAAAGGGAAACAAGGAAGCACATGTGCCATAAAGTATACGAAAGTTACAAAAAAGTTCAAATGCAAAAAATAAAGATAGATATATACTAGATAGATATATACTACTATGAAATTCCTTCCAAAGTTTTCACAGCGACCCCCTTTAGAATATTCGACATGCTTTTATGATCGGGAAAATGAGGGAAGTTAGACAAAGATAAGTAATAGGAGTCAATTTATTAATGTTTGGCAGAATATATAAATGCATTATAATTGCATTAAGACAAGGGAATACAGAGCTCCATGTTCTCCAACTGTATGAAACAAAATGATAATAAGAAGGTACATAAGCGTGATTTAATTTGATAAAGGCCAATATTACTTAAAGATTAATTGACAAACAAGAAGCAAATATATACATAAGCTTTATGCCTCGAGAAGGGATAAGTGTATTCATCTATGCAAATAAATTGACATAGTTGTTACATTAACAAATATCTATGTCAACTGGTAACGTGAGACGTAAATAGACCAGCCCAAGTGTTAACATTTAATGCTACAACATCTGTATATGTGTGCACGTGTGTGTGTGTGTATTGCAATTAATGCCATAAGGAACATCGGTTATTATCTTTTTGTTAAATACATATATGTTCTAAACTAATAGCAAGTGATACAAAATAATAAACCATACGTATAATGGTGGTTAAAGTAAGGTAATTAGATGACAAAGGATGTGGCACCAACGAAGTTGGAAGTCATAGAACTCACCCCTTAGTGTCACTTGATAAAGAAAATACGAGGACTTACGCATGCGACATAGTCCCTTAACTCAAACTTTTAAAATAAAAATAAATGTTCTCCTTCGGTTGGACCACCATTTGTAGTACTTTGTGTTTGTTTTGGTAAAGAGGATTTTTATAGCTAAAGGCCAAAAGGTTTATTAAACAAGAAAGGTTAAACATAAAGTATAAAACATTCATTGGTTCGAAATAGATATCATGGCAATCCAAGAAGGAATATAATAATTATACCAAACCATTAAATTGGTTGGTTTACACCCATAAGGGATTTAAGGTTTACCTCTACACTCATAAAGAAAATACTAATCTACAAAGGTGGAGTTATTTGATGAAAAGTGGTCAAACAACTAATTAATTAATTAAAGGAATCTTAATTAATTACTTTTTGTCTCATAGCTCGGTATTTTTTGGTATGGCTCTTTAATAAGATGTGCCTTGCTAAGGAAACTTGTCTTGTTTTAACACATTTTCACTATAGGCGTTTGGAAAAATATTCGTTACATATTTATTTGAGATAAATGTGTGATCCTCTAAAACAAAGGAGAGCACACATGTGTGTGTGTGTCTATATATATATATAGCACTAAAAACGAAAGTGCTGCCAACATGCGTGGCAGGTAGCTAATCATACTACAAAAACAATGAATATGACTCATGTACAACTAGAATGAGCTCCGGCAAGGCTACCGCCCATTACATCATATTATCGAGATCTAGCAAGGCCACTGCCCATAATGAGGTGATAGAAGTACCCAAAAAACCATGAAGCAACTTGGTGCGGATGATATCAGTAGACAGCTCCAACTGAGAGAGAGACGCCTCAATGCAAACTCGGAAAATCCAGAATGAACGCCTCACTGCAAATGTGAATGATCCAGAACGAAGTATGCCACTCTGTAGACGCGGAAGAATTGGAAAGAACGCCTCACTGCAAATGCAAATGATCCAAAATGAAGAGTGCCACACTACATACATAAAAGAACTGGGAATAACTCCTCACTGCGAAAGCGGAAGATCCAGAATGAACGTCTTGCTATAATCCTGTCAACAACAATCCTGAGAACCTGCAAATAGAAATCTAGCACCACTTTTGGCTTAAACCTATATCTGTATATGGAACTAAAGAAAATTATAAGAATAATACACATATACGTATATAAATGAAATTTATATACATATATATGTACTAATGAAGTAAAATTAATAATACTATAGCTAAAATTATAAGACAGAAAAGCAACAAAAATAAGAAATAGATTAAAAAAAATCCAAGCTCATTATGCAACATCTTAACCAACACTAAAGATGTAAAAAAGAGATCAAAATCAAAAAGGCAAAAAATTACAAAATAAAAAGTTAAAATCCTATAAACTAAAACAATTTAAAAATTATCCTTATTCTCCTTTAATCAAAAGAACATTATGATAATCAGTAAAATCATCATTCAAATTAGAAAAAATGTTAATTTTATAATTATTAATGTTAAAAATATTGTTATTATGTTTAAATATCTTAATACTATTACTAACCTTATTAAGATATTCTTTGAAATGATTATTTTTAGCTAATCTATATTTAGGATTTAAGATCCAATTAAAACAAAATAATGATATTTTAAAAACTAATTTATTAAAATTATTATTATTATTATTAAAAAGTCTTTGGTTTCTCTTAAACGAAATGTACCAACAAATTATAATGAATAAAGTATCAAGTATAATTCTATTTTACTTTTTAAACTTAAATCTTAAATTATTCCAATAATAATCGCAATCAGTAACTTTAGTTGTAAGACTAAAGTTAAAGATTTTGAGAGTATTATTCATAATGTAGCGAGTACCCATGTAATCATAATACACATGTTTAATATCTTCAAAATACAGATTACAAAAAGAACATTTATTACCGATTTGCATATTTTTTATTTTTAGAAATTTAATAGTATTTTTCCATGCATGATTAACCACATATGAATTTCAGATTTAGGAGGAGCATTTGTTTTCCAAATAAGTTTAAAAGAGTTATTAGCTACCCCCGAGAAATTAAGAAATTTATAGAAAGAATTAGAAGTAAATTTTATACTCTTATCATATTCCCAGTTAATATTATAATTTTCTTTATCAATGTTATATAAATTCAATCTAGCATAAAGCAAAGAAAGTGGCCTAAGAGTTGTACCTTCTAAAATTCTATGAAAACTAAAATTCCAAAGGGGATCATTGTCCGGAGAAAAAACATCCAAAATTAAAGCATTCTTAAAGTTACAAATTTCGTAAAGCTCTTTAAATTCTATCCTAAAAGGAATAACAGAAATCCAATGATCATGCCAAAAAGATGTATTATTTCTAGAATGAACAATTGTATTAGTACCGAGGTTAAAAATCTCATGACATTTTAAAATTGATTTCCAAAAATTAGACAACTTATTAATAACTGTAGGTGCAATTTGGTATAAATTGTTACTACCATTATAATAACATCTAGAAATAATTTCTTTCCAAATAGAATTAACATTTATAGCCTTAAATTTCCATAACCACTTCCCTAATAAAGATAACTTCATGTTACGTAAATTAATGGCTCCTAAACCACCTTCCTTTTTCAATTTACAAACCGTTTCCCAATTGACTAAACATTTAAGACTACTATTGGCATTATCACCACTCCATAAGAAGTCCCTTCTTATTTTATCAATTTTATTAATTACCCAATTTGGAAAAGGATGCATAGACATCCAATAGATTGGGAGAGCAGATAAAAAAGAGTTGATAAGAACTAATCTACCCATTCTCGATAAAAACCTCCCATTCCAACTAGAAATTCTATTTGTAATCTTATCTATTATAATTAACTACTCATCATGCTTAAGTTTAGTTGGTCTAATCAAAAAACCAAGATAATAAAAAGGGAAAGTCATAGTTTTATAATTAAGCGTATTTGCAACTATCAACGTCATTTAATACTAAAACGGAACTTTTATCAAAATTAATTAGCCCTGGAAGAAGTTCAAAGCTGTATAAAATAAATTTGAGAGTAATAACATGATTAGGAAAATGGGAAGTAAATAGTAAGGTATCATTCACAAATTGAAGAATAGAGAGACCATTGCAAGAGATTTCACTACCAACACTCCCCAAAGATCCATTACTGACCGCTTTTTTAATTATCATAGCAAAAACATCTGTGGCTAAGTTAAACAAAAGAGGCGATAAAGGATCACCCTACCTTAAACCTCGTTTAAACTGAATTTTATTTCCTAAAATATCGTTAACCATTATACTAGAATTACCAGTTTGAAGCAAAGTCATAATCCAACCAATCCATTTGCGACTAAAATTCTAGCCAATAACATATCAATTAGAAAATCTCAATCAACCGAATCAAAAGCTTTCGCAAAGTCTAATTTTAGTAGAGCACACGTAATATTATTTTTACAATAATGATTAATGTATTCTTGAACAACAACCACTCCATCAGTGATATTTCTACCCTTAATGAAAGCAGATTGTGAACAATCAATTAGATCATTCATTCTTGTGTTAAGTATATTAGCTAAAACTTTGAAATAATTTTAACAGAATAGTTAAATAAAGAAATAGGTCTAAAATCTTTTAAATTATTAGCACTGATTTTTTTATGTAACAAAATTACATTTGCAAAATTAAATCTTCATAATTGTAATTTCCCATTATAAAAATCATTAAACATGCTAGTTAAATTGAATTTTAATTTAAATGAAATTATAAAAATCATTATAAAAATCAATCGAATTTTAATTTTAATTTTAAATTATACAATTCTTATATGAGTTCGGCAAATTTAAATGAAAGTGGAAAAAGATAGTCAGGTGGGGTTTTAATTTGAGAAGGGTGAAACAAACATGATCGATGTGGAAACAAAAGCTATGGGGAAAACTAAGTTACAACATCTCCAACTATTGCGAGTGTATATATTACAAAATATGCGATTGCTAAATGTAATGAGACGAACGTCTGCAACAGCAAACGAGTTCGGACGCTTGTTCAACAAATGTCTAAAGATAGCATTTATAGGTGGCGCTACTTTCTACCGTTTAGTTCTTTATTTTTACCACATCATTTCTTTTACCGTTTCCTTTTTTATTTACGAAGATGTCGAAACGCTGTCACGATCCATCAAAACTGGTAGATGAACTGTCCGTTACACAGCAGATGCCAGTGTCGGTGCAGCTCATATCATTCCGGATGCTACCATGCCTGCAGACGATCTATGATGCTTACATGAGATGCACCTGACTAGAACACACCGACTTACTACTGTGCTAGCGATACCACATGTATAATTTTAATGCGTAATTATTAGAAGAACAGGCTATATACAGACTATGAATGTTATTTTTTGTTTATTTTACCATTAATGTTAAATAATTACTTATATAGGTTCGCCACATAGATATGCACGGTAATTGACATAGGTGCATTCTTGAGTATTTTGTCATATTACCTCAGCCGATTAAGGATAAGATACATACATCACCATTCGGTGAATTTCTAGATTTACCTACGTTTTCACACATCGCCAGTTGCATAATATAGGTCCTTACTGAGAGATGGTGGCGTACCACTCGCATGTTTTATTTTCCAAATTTTGAGTTGGGATCGACTTCTTTAGATTTTTATATGTCGACTGGTATGGAGGTTGGTCGACCAGACTGCACGTTAGTTCCTTTTGATAGTTCTTTTGAGGATTTTGAGTCATATTCTGCTTATTTACCGGCTTTGACTGATGACGAGGTTAGAGGAGGTGCTATTACACTTACATGTCTATAACGGTATATAGTAGACTATAGGAACGAGGAGGAGATGCACATTCCTATTATTCGTGCCTTTTTATTATACCTGTTAGGTGCTGCATTTTTCACAAGTAATAAGGGCGTGAATAGACTTGGATATTTGGCTCGATTGGTAATTATAAATGGACTTCATACTTACGACTATAGTATTGCCATCCTTGGTTATCTATATGTAGCGTTGGATACCTATATGCTAGAGCAGTCTTGACTATGTATGGTTTTTGGTACATTCTACCTTTTTGGTACTATGAGTATAAAACCAATATGCACCCACGACTCATTCCTGAAGCAAACAGTATACCTTATATTTATTTCCCTAGATTACGTCATTGGGGTCATGTTATGCATATGCACCATGCTGCACATGGGGTACACAATGAGTTGATGGAGGCCAAACAACAAATGGATATGAGGCGACACGGCAACATTATCATTCATCCCTAAGAGGAGTATTTTCAATTTATAAAACCCATAAGCGATCATCCCATCACTTTCCAGTTTGCTCTTTCGAGACGTAGGGTTTTTCTTTCAGGTTCCTACATGTCCTTTCATATGGTATTTAGGGGAGCGATGTTGATTGCAGTTGCATGGTATAGTTCGCATTCCTCTGATCCATTTCTATGGGATGATAAGTATGGAGAAATTTAGGCTGGCCTGGCTTATATTGCTGGTATGAGGGCCGCGGTATGGGTAGATGGTGAGCCTTATACTATACTCGGAGATTGTGATGCATATTGGGCTTGAATTCTTACTCCTTACTTGATTATACATGACCTATTGAGTAGAGTTCCATTACCATATTGGCCTACATACCTCTTCTGGTAGAGTTCCATTACCACCAGCTACCTTTGAGCCTATGTCATCTCAGTACACACAGCCTCCCACGTTCAATCCTCCTGAGCATGCATTCAGAGTACATATTTTACAAAGTGAGCTCGTTGAGTATCCACTGCAGTTTCCTGCAGGTGATGTTGTTCAAGGTCTACCCTCTGCTGATTTATATTAGCCACATCAGATACATACGACTTTAAATTTTCATATAATTCATTAACAATTACATTCCCCACATATGTATAATTTTTCTTTTTTACATCATAGTTTGCTTAGTACATGGATCATGATAGACGGATGCTTGCTGCATTTGAGCGTATGACGCTTGATTATACTCAGCTTATGTATTAGGGTTATTAGACTGCTTTTCAACAGCAGCAGACCCAGATTCATCGGTACCAGGCTCAAATTCAGCAGCTCTAGCAATAGCAACAGCAACAGCCGCCACCAGAGCCACATGAATTTGATGACGTCAATGATGATAGCGACGACGAAGACGATGAGAGAACTGATATTGGTTTCGATTACATAGACTGATGTTGTTTTTTTTATTTTATACATGTTTTATCAGTGTTTGTATTCCTGTTCTGTATGTATTCTTATATATGTTTTTATGTTTCGTACATGTCTCACATAGATTATTGTTTTGCTCGTGTATTTATTCTATTATTGGCAATGATTCTTATTCTATTAATGATGATATTTTGTACTATATCCACATCATAAAGTTATCCATCCATAGCATAAATAAAATACTTGCAAAGAAATAGTTGTGAAGAAACAAACACACTGTTCGTTTCTCCAAAAGTTTGTGGATGTTAACCACGTGATCGTTCGGATCACACTTGATTCGTATGACATGGATTATGAACTGTCTATTTAAGTGGAAGCATTATAGTGAAAGTTCATAACATATTCAATGGAAAATGAAAGTTGGACTCCACAAGATTATTTGGTACTAATCAAAGTGTACATAAAAGCTGACCGTAAACACATGGAATTGGAGCAAGATTTTTGGGTTACTCTAAACGAAGTATTTAATAATCAACCTGATTATAGATTAATTTGAAGAATTCTGGAAACTCAAAGTACTTATGTCACATTTACTAGAGCTTGTTGAAGATACAGAAGCATTATAAATGCGATGGAGGAAAAAGACCTATTTCAGTTAACATGATCTACATTTTATTCATGTGGGAGTATCGAATTAATTTTATTGGACATGCTGCACATGATCTTTATGTTAGCTATATTCGACAATTTGAATGATGTTTGGGTTAGCTATTTACTTTCAGTAAGTTCTATGTACTTTCGAATTCAATTAAGTTAGTTAAGTTATTTCAATTTCAAGTAAGTACTTAAGGTAAGAAACTGAAAAATACTTAATTAAAACGATAATTGATCTAATACGATACAAAAAGGATAACCTGATGATTGAAACGATACAGACAAGATAAGAAATGATAATATAGATCTAAAACAAACATACAGACTGATTGAAAATATGTCTTTGACCACTTAATAATTGAACTGAACTTATTGTCATCTGGGGCGTTTCCATTTTGTTCTTCAAGTTCAGTTGCATGCACAACTGCTCGATGAGGTAAAGAATCGTCAAGTCATTGCCAAATTCCACAACCATCGGAAACATTACGGCATCTATAGTGGCGTCGACCGATGTCAGTTCTGTTTCTTATGATACAATACAGAAAAGACACTCCACAGTTATGGTATATTGGTCCAAAGTCAACCTCTTGATCTGTTTGAGGTACTTAGTCATGTGTTTCATGCCTTCTTTGAGTTCTTCTATTGTGGCTACATCGCTCTGCTCTTTGCCTTCTTACATCCTCCATAAGCCTGTGCTGCTGTAACTCTCTCTCGTGCTCTCTTAGATCTTCAAAGCGTCTTTCCTCCATTTCAATATACCACTCAATTAGTGGTTGAGGGGAAGACCTATTCGGCGAAGTGTCGTAGCTTATGAGACCTTCATATGAGTAAGATGATGGCAAGGAAGTATGGTTGTAATCCATCATTTTTTATATGCTTAATGGGATGATATAATTGCAGAGAGGTTTGCCAAGAAATAGGATATATATAATATATAATATATATATATATAGTACATTGTTCTAAACATGGCTATAGTGTTCTACAGTGCTAAGTCAAGAATTCTGCCAAGTCAAGAATGTTGTGCAACGCAGCTATAGTGTTCTGAACGTGACAGGACACTGAACCACTTCATCTTCAATAAGTATGCTGCCATGTCAACAATGTTGTGCAACGTGGCTACAGTGTTCTGAATGTGACAGGAGACTATGCCACTTTGTCTTCAATAAGTATGCTACTATGCCAAGAATGTTGTGCAGCATGGCTACAGTGTTCTGAACGTGGCAGGACATTGAACCACTTTGTCTTCAATAAGTATATTGCTACGTCAAGTATGTTGTGCAACGTGGTATAATGTTCTGAACGTGATAAGACACTGAGCCACTTTGTCTTTAATAAGTATGCTGCCATCTCAAGAATACTGTGTGATGTGGCTAAAATGTTACGAACATGACAAGACAGTAAGCCACTTTGTCTTCAATAAGCATGCTGTCATGTCAAAAAAATTATGTAACGTGGCTACAGTGTTCTGACGTGACAGGATACTAGCCACTTTGTCTTCACTAAGTATGCTACCATGTCAAGAAAACTGTGCAATGTGGCTACAATGTTCGAATGTGACAGGTCACTAAGCCACTTTGTTTTCGAAACGTTTTTGCTACCATGTGAAGAGAACTGTGCAACTACTATAAATACCCATGATGATCTTGTTCATCCATGCTCATTCATATCTAATATATTTCCAACTACAAAAATAATGTCAGGTGAAGATCTCATATTTTTTGACGATGGCGACGATAGCTTTGATGAGATGATGGAAGATCATTTTCATCGTAAAAGATAGCTAATAGCCATGTCTACACTACAAATTGGTCAATCTAGTGGGCAAAATAGTGGATCAGTTGTTAGCTATCACTATAAAAATTGCAAACATTTATGGTACAATAAAAAACTGATGGAAGACTATTTAAATCCAAATCCTACTTACACCAACAGAGATTTTAAAGAAGATTTCACATGAGCTGACCTTTGTTCCTTAGGATCCTACATCCAATCAAATAACATCATAAATACTTCATCTTGAAACCCATTGCATCTCGTACTCAAGGATTGACTGGTCACCAAAAATGACCGCTGCGTTGACAATGCTTGCATATGCAGGACCAACAGACACTTTGGATGAGAATTTGCATTTAGGGGAAAGCACAGTACTAGAATCTTTGGACCATTTATGTCAAACTATCATTGACATTTATGATGATCAATACTTATGAAGACCAAATGAAGTCGGCATAGCAAGATTAGTAGTGATGCATGGCAGTAGGGATGGCCATGAATGTTGGATAGTATAGATTGTATGCATTAGGAGTGGAAGAATTGTCCAAAGGCGTATGTTGGAGCTTATCAGGGTAAGTCTCGTAGGTTGACTATTATTCTTATTGCGGTAGCTTCATGTGACTTATGGATTTGACATGTCTTTTTTAGTATGCTAGGTTCTAATGATGATCTCAACATAGTCGAACAATTTACTTTGTTTAATGATTTAGCTAATGGTTGATCTACTTCGTGTCCTTTAGTTTAGGAGGTAACACATATGATCATGGATACTATCTTGGCGATGTTATATACCCCAAATGGAGTACCATTGTCAAGACAATTCCTAACCCATTAAACAATATAATCAAAGTTTGCAGCAATGCAAGAAGGCTAGAGAAAGGACATTGAAAGAGCATTTGGTATTCTTCAATCAAGATTTGCCGGTCAACAATCCATGTAGACTTTAGTCACCACATAAAATGACAACAATAATGTACACTTGTTTTATTTTACACAATATGATTTTAGAGGATGAAAGAGACATGGAAGAAGACTTTGTGTATGAGGGTGCTATAGCACCATCGGCTGTATGGCGCAATAAAATGATTGGAAGTGCAATTGAACTCGAGTTTCATGTTTCTAGCCAAATTCATATTGTAGCGTTCAACTCCACCAAGACTACAAAACAATCTAATAAATCATCTTTGGAACTTTTGTGACAATCAATGAAAATTTATTATTATTGTTAAGTTTGTTGTTATTCTTCATGTTTTCGACTATTATTATTATTGTTAAGTTTGTTATTGTTTTTCATGTTACTGTTGTTCTTAATGTTGTCGTAATTTATTTCTGTTGCATTTCATATCAAGTAATGTATTGCAATTTTTTCTTGGTTTCACTACACCAAAACAAAGGATTTCCAACGAGTATAAGCATTGCCAAGAATTCAGTAACACTTATATGTGTCGCTATAGGGGTGTGGGCATTTATTTGTAACACTTATAAGCGTTGAGAGATGTTTTTCCCAACGCTTATAAGCATTGGGATAAAACATCTCCCAACACTTATAAGCGTTGGGAAAAACATCTCCCGACGCTTATAAACGTCGGGGAAAAACATCTCCCAACACTTATAAGAATTACAAATAAATACAAAACAAGTAAACACTTATCAGTAATGTGAATGCTAAAAGATATAATGTAGACTATATTTAATATGAAATATTATCTTAATTTAGCAAATCATAAACCAATCGATATCAATAAACAATATTCATAATCATGGTAATAAAATAGTGTGTCAATTAACAAAAGTTAAGTTCAATACGTAATTAAGTAACCAATACATAGTTTGCCAATTCCATACTAATACCAAATTGCAATAACAAAAGATAAGACATAGCTCATAGTTAAAGTCTACAAATGACGAATACGAAACTCTGGCCATATAAAGTCTACATAGTTTGCTCGAGAATAATTTGTCTTTCTATCGGAACCAAAAACTTCCGCAATTGGATCATTTTCAAGATCTTCTACTTCACCATTTCCACTAGAACGACCATCCAATTTCCTTTTTTCTTCTGTTTCTTCTATAAGTGCCTACATGCATTCAATATCATATTAAATTAAAATTTATACTAAAAATAATGACAAATGGTAATCTAGGTGATAGCACATGATTTAACAATAAAGGGCATTAAAATAAAACAAGCAAATATGCAAGGGCTCTAATTTGAAAATAAGTACTTCATATATGCATCTGGCCTCAGTTTAAAGCAGAGGCAACTGAGCCTCAGTTTTAAATCGAGGCTCAACAACCACGCCTCAGTTTAAAACTGAAGCAAACCAGGCCTCAGTTTGACACCGAGGCGGGCATTGCGGCATGGCCTCAGTTTCAATCTGAGGCGTGCCAGGCCTCAGTTTGAAACTGAGGCAGGCATGGCCTCAGTTTCAAACTGAGGCCATGCGCCAGGCCTCAGTTTGGCGTGCCTCGGTTTCAAATGCAAGCGGGTATCATTATCGAAATAATTAGATAGGACTTAAATTAAGGATTAAATACATTGCATATTATACAACATGTCACATTGAGTTGTGCATTCAGTTGTACATGTAAAACATGTTAACTTAAAACTTATAGTGATCATTTGTGCATTCAGTTGTACATGTAAAACATGTTCAGTGCAATCTTATGTGTGTAACCATTTCTATGCATCTAGGTCTTGTGCTCATAAGACAAATATATTCCAAAAATACAAACATATAATAGTGTTTCGTTATAATACACTTTCAAAAATACTACTTATATAATTTGCACTAAAATAAATGTTATGACTATAGAAGTTAATATGTATTGATCATTTTATTTAAATTTTTAGGTATCATTACTTCCAAGTAATAATATGTATCACTTTATTTAATTTGTAGATATCATTAGTTCCAAATAATAATAACTACTATAAAAAATTTCTTTGAAAAAGTAACCACTTTTCATAATAACATTTGACTTTCTTAAGAAAATAAAATTAATATTTCTTTCCTTGTTTTTGTATCTATGAGTATTATTTTCAAAACATTGTTAAACTGTAGAACTTATAGACAACTTTTTTTTAATTAACATAAATTAATCTTTAAAATCATATAAACATCAGTGATGTTTTTACTTGGATATGAAAACAAACATATAAACATCTACTTATTTCAACTTCGACATCAAGGGCAAAACCTAAGTAAGCCATTGTTACATCAATTCCAAAAGGAAAATTTGCAAACTTAAGCTAGTTTTCAAAAACAATAACACAAATAACCCACTTTTGTTTTTAATTACAAACATAGACCTGTTTTTGCCAGCTAGACGAGGGCGAATTTTCAAAATGCGCCAACAGGCGACTTTCGAAAATTCGCCCGAAGGCGCATTTTGAAAATTCACCTTCGTAAAAACCCTGCACACATTTTAACCAGACAGCAGCAGCCCCACCCCACTTCATTCATTTCTTCATTTCTCCCAACTCTTCCAACCAAAACCCAAAAGACATAAACCCCTCAAAACCTTCCTCCACTTCCATTTCTTCATTTTATATTCAAATTCTTTCACAAATTACTCAATGGCAAGCACATCCGGTATAGAACAAGAAATAGGTATGAATCTATACCAATAATTTGTTGTTTATAATGTAGGGCTTGAAGTCAAAGTTTTTAGGGCTTGAAGTCAATGTTTTTAGGGCTTGAAGTCAATATTTTTAGGGCTTGAAGTCAATGTTTAGAAACAACAATTCAACTGAAACAAGCAATTTGTTGTTTATAATTTAGGGTTTGAAGTCAATGTTATCTTATAATTTGTTGTTCAAGAAAAAAAATTGTGCTTGTAAAGTAAATCATTTGAACATCACCATTGATAAAGCATTTACAACACTATCATTACAAGTATTTGCACACATTTTAGTTAGGGTATATTTTTTATTGAAATGAAATGATTTTTAATACTTGTATTTTGTAGAGTATGTTGAGATGGAGGCTGGACCCGTTGATGGAAGGGTATTATTTCTTCAAGCACAGCATCGTACTTCTAACGACATATGGATGCAGGTGGTTTTAAAAAAAATATAATTTTATGTCAGGTGGTATAATTCCTGCTTTCTAATTGTATTTATCATTTGATCAGCGTGACGATCCAGATACAACTATAGATCACTCCACGTCGGTGAAGAAAGTGACTTCAAACCATCCAGGAGTATTGGCTGAGATTGAGAGGGCCGGTTTTTTACATATAATGAAGTTAGGATACATCCAGCTTGACCACTATCTTATCACTGCTTTGGCAGACAGATGGCGACCGGAGACCTCCACTTTTCATTTTCCTGTTGGTGAGATGACGATTACATTAGGTGATGTAGCCGTGTTGTTAGGTTTGCCTATTGAAGGCAATGCAGTGGCTTATGGAGAAGTGGCATATGACTATATGCAATTGTGTCATGATTTACTCGGTCTTGACCCACCCCCCGAACAAACAAGGGGCAATGAGTTCGTGGAAGTCATGTGGTATAGACGTCAATTGTCGCACGATATTCCTGCTGATGCTACAGAGGCTCAGATTCAGCAGCGAGCACGTGCTATTATTTTGCACATCATTGTTTCCCGATTGATGTGCGACCATATGAAGACTCGGGTAGATCTGAAATGGCTACCATATATTGCTGATTTAGGGGAGTGTGGTAAGTTCTCTTGGGGCAGTGTTGTGTTATCTTATACGTATATGGAGTTATCCAGGCTTTCTCTTTTGGAGAATAAATCTGTTGGTGAATGTCTAACACTAGTACAGGTTTGAAACAAACTTCAATAGTTTACTGTTTTACATGATTTGTCTCATTTTTTGTTCTAATTTTTCTTATAAATGCAGCTGTGGTCGTGGACTTATCTTCCGATCGAAAGATTGTTAGTGACAAACGTTGTTGTCGATCAGTCGCTGCCGCTTGGGTCTCGGTATATTTTTATCCTATAAAATTACTTAAACAATGCAATTTTCATGTGTAATATTCATTTGCTAACGTCTTATAACAGGTGGGTAGGACCCAAAAAAACGCGCCAAACCCCAAGACGGAGTGTGAAGTTCTACCGCAACGAGTTAGATGTGCTGGAGGATGAAGTGGTGACATGGACACCGTACACGCAGGATGTGCTAGCACAGCTTCCAGCCATGTGTGCAGCTGCTAGATACTTGTGGACTGCGAGAGTGCCACTCATATCGTACACCCAGACTGCATTTCACTTACCCGATAGGGTTATGAGACAGTTTGGCATGATACAGCATATACCGGATGATGCGCCACCCTGCACTTCTACGTACAATGCAGAGGAGTATGGATCCCACATTCAGTTGTGGAATGATCGTCATACAGCTACCCAGATTGAGAGGGAGCCTACCATCACGCTAGAGCGGTACAAACGGTGGTACTGGAATATAACACGGCGATATGTTCTTACGGCGCCAGTGGAGGCAGTGTATAGAAGCCCGTACGTTCCCAGAGCACCACTTGAGAGGAACGTGGCAAGTTGATGTTGTAAGTACTATATCAATTACTTATGATGGTTTTGTCTTCTGCTAATTTTCATTCAAATTTACATGCAGCCGGTATAAGCAGGGCTTGGGAAGAAGCAGAAAATCTTCGCAAACGTCAAACCGACGAGGAGGGTAGGAGGATGTGCACCAACATCCAAAGAATTCTAGATGTTGTGTTATGCAGGAATAAACTTGATAGGCCGAGAGCTCCATCTCCACCTCCACCGCCTCCAGCGCTTGTGTACACACGACGTCGGCCTAGAGGAGGTGCGGGGTCATCGTCACAAGGCACCTCGTCACAAAATGCACCGGTACACGAAGAATTTGTTCCTGGCCCATCTCAGCCAATGGCCGCATTACCTTTGTCCTCCACTGCCCGCAGAGAACGGAGTAGTAGCAGCAGCAGCAGTAGCAGTTCGAGACCATTGGTAACGCGTCGACAAAGAAGAAGCCCGCGCGAATTTCATGAGCTTCACGAATAAATAGATGATGTTGTTTGATGCGAACTAATGTTGTTTGGATTTGTATTGTACGAACTAATGTTGTTTGGATTTGTAATGTACGAACTAATGTTGTTTGGATTTGTAATGTACGAACTAATGTTGTTTGGATTTCTAAAATGTTGTTAAACTTGTGTGGCTGTTTGTGAAACGCTATAGTTTAGGCGGGGATTGAAATTGCTGCTCTGTTTGCAGCAGCGGGCTTCTATGGGCGAATTTTCAAAATTCGCCCATGGGTGAATTCCTAAAATTCGCCCATGGACGAATTCCTAAAATTCACCCATGGACGAATTCCTAAAATTCGCCAATAGAAACCTGCACTGTTATAACCAGTCAGCCCCTTCTTCCTTTTTCATTTCTTTTTTGCTTTAAGGTCGAACCAAAAACCCTAATTTGTCCAAAATATTTTGCAGAAGTCATTAAGGTTGGTATTTTGTCCATTTTTTTCATCTTTTCTCACACTTGTTGATTTATAGTACGTCATTCTTCACATCTGTTCAAATCGGAAAGTGAATCAATCCATGGTTGCAAGTTTTGACTAATTTGGGTATTTTATTCAACTTTTATTCTAGGTGTAAATGGAGGATTGGGAGATCGATGATCAAACGATGATGAAAATATATGACGATTACGAGCGGAACAAGGGCGCAGACGGTGAGGTCGATTTTGTTCCGGAGACCCAAGTGGAAGATCTACCAACAGTGGCGGCTACAGAAACAAATGAAGAAGTAGAAACAGAACTTGTTTGTGCTACGCAGGCAAATGTCGTACTCGAGAATCCCCAACCGGTTCAAAAATCAATGCATTCCAGATTGATGACTGTACTTGCTCATCAAAACCCTGATAGATCAAGTTCTAGCATCATGGGACGTTCAGTACTTTGCTATTGCGGAGTTGAATGTAACGTTGTTGTTTCCAAAAGTCAGAGAAATGCAGGACGTCGGTTTTACGGCTGTAAAGCGTATATCGATGCACAGACGCATCAGGGGTTGCATAGTTGTAAATTTTTTGAATGGTTGGATCCTCCACTGACAGACAGGGGGGTCCAATACGCGCTTGAGATGCAAGCTAAGGTTAGTCGCTTGGAGAGGATGAATATTGCAATTCGCAATGAAATGCTTGCAGGGTGCTACCGGTTACCACGTGATGGAATGTATGTTTTGATGTATTGGTAGTAAAGTAGTATCCGGTGGTTGTTGTTTGTATATACTTGCTTTTAATCGTCTGTCAGTCCTGTATTTTCTATTGAGATGTATTCTGTAGTTCAACAGACTAATAATCTGTTTTATAATGTGTTTTAGGCTGTTTTTTAATTGGTGACTTTTCAAAAGTCGTCTTTGGGCGAATTCTCAAAACTCGCCTTTGGGCGACTTTTGAAAATTCGCACGAAGGCGACATTTTAAATGTCGCCAATTAAAAAACTTCTTTATATCTAGTCAGCTTTAGCACTCACCTCCTCATAACACACCCCAACTTTTTTTCAGATCTGAAGAACCCATTTTCTTTCAGCTTACATTCCCAAACACCAAGCCTCAATTTCTTTCGATAATCGGTTAGTTGTTGCAATAGAGTCGTTGCTGGTCTACGCAAACGTCTTCACTATATCCCGGCACAAAAATTGGTAAGAAAATTACAAACCCTAGCTTTGTTAGATCCATTAAAATATTTTCATATGAATGGACAGAAAGTGGTTGGTCAAATAAAAACTATTTGTTTGTAGAATGGCTAGAAATCTCATTCCCACACTTTGCTACTACGACGGTGAACTGATCGTCGACGAACAGAAAAACGGAAAGTATGTCGGCGGTTTATGTAAACCGGGGAGAGTACGCAAATGTTGCACACTATTTGAGTTGAAAGAATCGGTTTACAAAGCGACAAAAATAAGCCCAATCGAATTTGATATTGAGTTGGTCGTTAACTGGCCAACGGATTCTGGTTCAAAAGCAATAACACTTTCAGACGATGAGAATGTTGAAGTTATGTTTTCAGCGGTTACCAAATCCATTGAGTTGTACGTTGGGAAAGTTGCAAAAGAAAATCTGCAAGAACATGTACAATCTCCTATCGTTAGCACAGGATTAGGGCATTTTACAGAAATGTTGGAAACTGAAATTCCTACAGCAAGCTTAGGTTCATATGCACATGCTGGGGGTCATGGTCCTCCTCCCATAAACTATGGTTTCATGCCTTACATGATGTCCAACCAACTCCAGAACAGTACTTTCTGTACTATACAAGGTATCGTTGTTAACATTGGTATTTTGCGTGTACCTTTTTAAATTACAGTTGTCTAATACTTTCTTCTAACACATTCAGCTTCCAACAACAAATGCATCTACAAAATGTCTGTGTTGAACAACAAAATATTCATTTGTCGCAACCGGTATATCCTACTCCATCACAAATGTATGGTACAAGTCAAAGGTTTGTTTAGCAATTTATTTGGGTAATGTTTTCTATCTACTCTAGCTTCGTACTAAGATACGGTTGTAAACAGATGTACAAGTCTTGAAGATACTGCTGCAGAATGTGGTGCAGGACCGTCACAACACTCACATGATTCCAATATTGCCACTAATATGGATGTTAATATAGATAGAGACACCGAACATGTTCCTCAAATTGATAGTATGGCTGGTTGCGACCACTAATAATGATGTGTGTTGGGTAGAACGAATGCAGGTGAACAATGAATCGTTAAACTACGATTTTCCAAGCATAGATGATGCTGAAGGGGATGGTGAAGAAGCTCAAATGGAAGTACCGTTGGATGATGATCTATGTACTGCACAAATGATGGCAAGATCGGTCGTTGCTAACCTGCAATTTGATGGGGATAAATTTTCAACCGCGTGCATACAAAATGGATTTGCTGTTGGAATGGTATTTGAAAGTAAGCAAAACATGCTACACCAATTAACCGAATGGTCAATTCTACATGGAGTTTCGTACAAGCCGGTCAAGTCGAATAAAACTATATACACTGCTATATGTAATGTTGACACTAACTGTCCATGGAGAATACATGCAATAGTCTCAAAGAAATCGCAGTCTGGTTGGTGGAAAATCAGAAAATTGCCTAGCGAACATACCTGTGTCAATCCTACAGTTAATTCCAACCACAAGCAAGCCACTTCTAATTTTCTTGTGTCAAAAATCATGTCATTTGTGAAGGCCGATTTGGATATCACAGCAGGTACAGTTCAAGTGCTTGTCGACGACCAATTGTTCATCAAAATTAGTTACATGAAAGCTTGGCGAGCATTAAACAAAACAATAGAAAGAATTTATGGTGACTGGGCCGAATCGTATGCGACTTTGCCTCAATATTTTGAGGAAATAAAGAGAAGTAATCCGGGGACTGTTGGACATGTGACCCACGATGAAGTTGACGTATTTGATCGTGCGTTTTGGGCATTTGGCCCTTGCATTACAGGTTTTCTACACTGTCGGCCATTGCTATGTATTGACGGGACACATTTGTATGGTAAATACAAAGGGACGTTGCTTGTTGCTACTGCTGTAGATGCGGATGACTGTCTGTTTCCATTAGCTTATGCGGTTGTCGAATCTGAGTCATATGATAGCTGGGGTTGGTTTTTTTCTTGCATGCGTGAATTTATTCATAGTGTTTGCAATCGTCGTATTACTTTCATATCGGATCGGATGAAAGGAATTCCGAAGGCTTTACAGGAGAAGTGGCGAGAACCACACAAACATAGGTTCTGTGCACGACATCTTAAAGCTAATTTTCAAACAGCGGGTTTTAGGGATAACCGACTTACAGCTTTATTTTATTCAGCTGCATGTGCTTCAGAAGTAGTTGAGTACAACAAAATCAGAGAAGAAATTAAAGCTACAAATTCACGGGTTCGTGAATGGATTGAAAGAAGTTTAGGGAATTTTGAAGAGAATTGAGCCCTTTGCAAAGACGATGGAGGACGCTTTCATGTTATGACCACCAATGCTTCCGAAAGTTTTAATGGTGTGCTGAAAGGTGCTCGATCATTACCTATAAAGGCGTTGGTTGCACGAACCTTCTTTCGATCGGTTGAATATTTTTGTAAGAGACGAGAGACGGCGAATGCTATCACAACACGTTTGACTCCAAAATGAGAAGCTAATTAAAATAGCAGATCGAGCTATTGAAGCACGTCGTTGTAAACTAGTTCGCTTTAGTCGAACAGAATGGCAAGTTATTCATTGCTACGGCCATGAATTTAAAGTGTTAATTGATGGTCCTAACTGCTCATGTACATGCAACATCCCCCTACTGCAAAAATTACCATGTGCCCATGTAATGGCGGCTTGTTCGGCACAGGATTACGGTGCTAACAGAGCGCATCATGAGTTCGCATCAGAGTGGTACTCTGTTCGCAGTTACAAAGCTTCATATCAGCCAGAGTTTCATCCCGTGCGTGATAAGAGATACTGGAGACCATACACCGGTCCACATATATTGCCTCCCCCTACAAGAAGACAACCTGGACGGCCTAAATCTACGAGGATAAAAAACATTATGGACGAGCATCAAACGCCTAAATCAAACAGGTGCAGCAAATGTGGATCACAGGACCATAACAGAAAGCGATGTACTGCTGCGACCTAAACTTCCATTGTCAGATGTATGACTGCGTATCGAATTTAGACCTTTTGTGTTTTCAATTTTAAACGAATGTAATTTCTATGTATCAAACAAACTAGTTATGTGTCGAACTTAAATGAACTTCGCAATTGTTAGATTTGCAAGCTTATATCTACGAAAGTTGTTAGATAAGAAATTATATATGTATGTGATTGTTAAATGGACCAACATAACTTGTTTATGTAAGCAGGGTTTTTACGAAGGCGAATTTTCAAAATGCGCCTTCGGGCGAATTTTCGAAAGTCGCCTGTTGGCGCATTTTGAAAATTCGCCCTCGTCTAGCTGGCAAAAACAGGTCTATGTTTGTAATTAAAAACAAAAGTGGGTTATTTGTGTTATTGTTTATGAAAACAAGCTTAAGTTTGAAAATTTTCCATTCCAAAACACAACACACATCAGTTTCTCCAACATTATCAATGGCTTGGCAAGGAATAATGATATTAAAGTTAAAAGAAAACTAAAAGAAATATAATTTCTACCTATAGTAAATAGAAGGAACACTATATGTATCATATTATAATTTTGTAATTAACAATAAGATATAAATATAAAATTAGTGAAGATGCTAAACTAAAGAAGTGCTACCTGGTATTGATTTGTAGAAAGTATCTGCAACATTTTTTGGAAATTTCATCAAATATGCTGCTTGTCCAACGTAGGCTAGTGATACAGCAGGAAGCAAAGCCACAGTGAAACTTATCTGTAACCAAGGATTAAGTCATAAGCTTAAAACCATCGTATAAATGTAAACACATCATGTGAAAGCCGAAGCTAGGTTGAGTGGTTTTGGTTCTTTCATACTCAATGAGGCATGCAAGTGGTGTTTATTGCAGGATTGCTTAAACATGGAACGAAGTCAGAGTAGATGTTTCATAGGGCCATTATATGATGCGCACATTTTCAAAGCATGCATTCATGTTGGGCCTTAAGCCATGCTCGTGAGTGTAAAGATTATTTGGTGTGGCTCGTGTTGCATAAATGAGTGTGTATGTTAAACATACAAATCCTCCGTCTCAATTTGGGATGAAACAATCATTGTGTGTGTGTGTGTGTGTCGTTGATGGCAATTAAAAGTTAAAGTGATCCATCTTGTCCAGAAACAACAATATGCTGCACTTTTTTAGTCTGAAAATTTGGTGTTAGAGTGGAACTTAGACATGGTCCTCTTGTTTCAGATACTAATTGACAAAGTACCACCCTATTTAGTTACCTAAACTTTGTTGAATAAATTGATTGACAACGTTTAGGTATCAATCTGAATATATTTGTTTCTAATTTATTGAAATTTCAGTCTTGTCAATAGAGATATATTTACAAACAGGAAGATATATTCTCTTATGCTACTAGTTGTATTGTTTTGCAGCATATTTTGCTTTAGAACATCTCCTTAACATACTCTTGAACGTTTTTAGCTGTCTATTGATTTTTTATTTTATTTTCCTGAAAAATGTTTGCAAAAATTTCCCACTCTAGACCTACATATTATTCAGACTATCATTAAATTAGTGTGTTGAAGTTTAAGAAAAAAAAATCTAAAGAACGAGAACTGAACATGGTTTAAAATTTTAACTGATCAAAGGAAAATATGTGCACTTAATTGGATCTTTCTATTGCCCTGTGTGTAATTATATACAATATGAATATATTTAGACTAGAAGAAGGAAAAAACAACATATTTATTAACTGCAATTTTCACCTTTCACATCTCTTCATGTGATCCAAATAAGCCTCAACATGCACCAAGTATTGGTTACATCTTATTAGTCATCACACCCCACCAGGGTTCAAATTACTACTATTATTTCTTCTATATTGCATTTAAATACAAATATCCCACCAATCTATAATTAATCTCCATCTTTCTATGTATATAGCAGAAATGAATACCTTACTTTTTTATTTATTAGCTTAATTCATGTACACATGTCTATAAACAAGAACCACTACTCCAAAACTTCTTCTCACTGGACTACCTAATGATACTGATTCCGTGGTAAAATTCAGAAAGTCCAATACTCTTATTTCAGGTGGCTACCATATTTCTAATTTATATATATTATGTTTACATGTATCTTTAATATATGAATTTTTATCAGCATATAGCAATGGAAAAGGTAGCACAAATTCAAGAATAGAAGCTAAAGGAGCAACTTGCTACTGTTGTTGAAAATTTACAGTGGAATTATGCAATCTTTTGGTCTAGCTCAATCACACAACCAAAGTTAGTATTATTATTTTTAAACAAAAAAATAACATTTATTTTTGATAGGTTTATCTTGTTAAAGCTAAATATCAGTATTTCAGGGTATTATCATGGTGTGATGGATATTAAAATGGAGACATAAAAACAAGGAAAATCACAAATCAATTGGCAACTGAATTTAAGGAAGAAGTACCGGGTTTACAAAGAAACGAGCAACTTAGAGAGCTTTATGAATATCTATCCACAGACAATAATGATAACAGTCAACAGACAAGGCGGCCTTCTACTTCATTATCTCCTGAAGATTTAACTACAACTGAGTGGTACTACTTGGTCTGTATGTCCTTCACATTTGACCAAGGAGAAGGGTATTAATACTAAAATATACTATAGAAGATATAATAATTATCATCAAATAAAATATAATATTATTGCTATATAGGTTGCTAGGAAGAGTATTAGAAAGCAATTGATATGCTTGGGTGAGTGGTGTCCAATTTGTAGATAGGAAAACTTTCTCATGTTCGATTTTAGCAAAGGTTTGAAGCAGTTGCTAATTTTCTCATGAACTAGTTCTTTTTATATATTTTTTCCACATGTATTAAATATCTTTGTTTTTCCCTCTTTTTTATCTGCAGTTTCTAGGTTGCTTTTATGCACTATGCTTCAGAGTGCATCGATTCAGGTACATGCTAATTTTCTCTTTAATGTTTCCAAGTTGAGTGCCTTTAGTATAGTAGTGTAAGATTTATTATTTGTCTAAACCAGGAAACTGGCATTCATGAAGAAAAAAATGTGACCGCCACTAATTATCATGGCTGATTCATGATTTTTTTTCCATTGCAGACTGTTGTATGTATTCCTATTCTGGATGGTGTTCTTGAACTTGGAACTACAAAATTTGTAAGCACAATTTGCATATAAAAAATCAAGTAAAACAAATCTGTAAATTCTATTTGGACCTGGTTAGAAAGCCTTGTGCATTTTTTGTATGCATTTTTTAAGAAATACAAGGACTTCACAATTGATGTTTCTTTGAAAGCTCATAGTATACTAATATTATTAGATTTTAGGTGGACAAAGCATCGATCCTCGACTATGTAATAGAATATCTAAAAGAGCTTGAAAAAAGAGCAACATAGCTCGAATCTTGCATAAATACAGTAGAAGTACAACCAAGAGAAAAACAAAATAAAACTGAAAGAACGTCCGATAATTTTAGAAACAACTTAAGTAAAAAGGCGAACAAGCGAAAATCTTATGATATGGTTGAATCGGAAGGTGCATGCATAGATGTTAATGTGATTGAAAAAGAAGTAATGATAGAGTTGAAATGCACTTGGAGAGATTCTTTACTACTAGAGATTTTCAATGTGATAGATGAACTTGAGTTGGAAACCCAGTCCGTGCTATCTTCCAACGTGAATGGAATACTTGCACTTACATTAAAAGAAAAGGTTTGTCTTTCTTAATTTTATTGTTTTCTTAGACCAGACATAAGGTTAAAGTATTATGTGTACACAATAAGCATAAGATTTCAGCTTAGTATATGACTCTTGCACCAACACTCAGATTAATTTTCTGCTATTGTTAAGAAACTCATATATAAAAAGTAAAATATAGTGAACGATGAAATTGATTCAATTAAAAACTTCTTATGGACCAAAGCTGTCTAAATACATGTTACCAATTTACAAGCTACATAACATATCTGTAAATGCTACCACATTATGTTTTTTACTCAATTTTTTTGCTTTAAAATGAACAAATATTAGTAGAAATTAGTGATACTAACTTGAGGATTTTTGCCTGCCTACAGTGTAGAAACTCAACTATAGTATCACCAAGAACTGTCAAGGTAGCACTTTGCAGAATTATTGGAAAACACTGAAAATGTCGACTTTTATAGCCTACTAATCACATATACAAGTACAATCTTGCTAGATTTCTTTTAATTAGAGGAGATGATGCTGAGTGGGAGTCGTCGTTGCCACCTCGCCTCGCCAGACGCCAACCGTCACCATATCTCGCCAGTCGCTAGCTGCGATTTTTTTCTACTGTGTCGCTTTTTCCTCCTTTTTTTTCCTATACGCGTTGGCTGAGAAGATGGTGCCCTGATTTTTCTGGGCCCCTAAGTGAACGCTTTACTTGTGTTGGGGAAGGGCCGGGCCTGCTTTGAAGATGAGACGCTGTTGGATTTCGCGTAGAAGAAGAAGCCTGAAACCTTGAATCGATTTCGCATGGAAGCCTGAAACCCTAAAATGAAATTCAATTTTGTGCCGCTAGGAGATGCTAAGCGTGAGAAATCAGATGGGATATGAAAATTACCAGATACTCCCTATGTTAATGAATTATTTACCGATATACTGCCTATTATACCGTTTATTTATGTTGTAAATAATAACCAATATTTTGCAAAATTTATACCATTGCTTTTTTTAGTAGCCAACGCTTTTTGACTGTTGGTAGTTTATAACATTTATAAGTGTTGGCCGTTGATAAATATAAAATGTTGGAAAATCAATGATTTAGCGTAGTGTATTGTTGAAAAGTAATGTATCGCAATTTAATTTCATATCAAGTAATATAATGCAATTTCATTTGGTTGTACTTCTAAAATTGCTGGCTTAAGTTCATAATAGAATACATCAATTAAAAATTCAAAGATACAATAGTTCTAGAAATAGAAATACAACTACAGCCCCTCTACACGTGTAACGACCCGATATTTTGGACCATTCGCATCCATTATAAGTGTATAGGTAGACACTCATGACGGAATTGAATTGCTCAAAATACCGCGTTGTTAATTTAAATTTGGCAAAACTGAACATATACAGTAAATAAATAATCACAGATCACAGACACAGAGTAATAAGTGCAGCGGAAATAAAAGAGATAGTAGTTCATGAAGCTACTATATGAATATATAAAATACATCAGAGTTTACAACAGAAGAGTAATACGATACATCAGATACAAATCAGAATACATCACTGGAATCATCGAATACTGGAAGCAGAATATATGGCTGGATCTTCAAGCAAAGCTCCAACTCCAAAGGTGAGTCTTGAATACTGGTACACTCAGTCTGACCCGAGCGTAAAGCAAAACACAAAACACTCGAGTCAGGATTAACATTCTTATATTAATAAATCCAACTCAAGCGAAATAGCAATTGAAATACAAGTAACTCAAAGGATGTTTGGAATAACCATCCTTTAAGGATCCGTTAAACTATCCACTAGGTAGTAATGTACGCTAAGTAGATAATGTCTATCAGTAATATAAAGATATCAAAATAGCGTTAAGTCATGGCTCATTCCACCCTTAACACATTTTTATTCCCAAAAGCATATACCAGACCGTAGTTTCCCCAAAACCGGAAGTCACCAGAGGGCAATCCATATACTAAAGGTACAAATCAAAATCGTAGTGGTCGCGCATAAATGGAATACAAGTATGACAAGGCACATGAGGCAATACCCAAGGTAGTGATACTACCGTTCGCCTGATCCGGACTGGTGAGAACGCAACGCCGCAGCGCCCGCAACACCGTGAAACAACACTCCCAAAATCAAGGGTGTACCAATCGACAATAAGTATAAGTAGTTCGAAGAAGTGTGTCCACTTGAGGTATCAATCCTCCATTGGCCCGGCACAGCTCCTGTTTTAGTCATTTCCAATTTGACACAAGTGTCAAGGCTATCCATTATCGTTCTCTTTCTTCAGTCATCACGTACATCATTCCAACCACTTCATTCTGGATCATCACTCCGCGTATAGTTATTAAAGTGGTTTTCGGTTTAGATAGAGAGTATATCCATAACCGATTCCGGTCTCTTTAATAACTTTCGTAATTATTACACCGATTGGTCGTTTAATATATTTCAAAACCAAATCAATTTCAATTCAATTAGAATTCGTAAATCAACATTTCATTTGTCTTTCTAAACCAATTTCCAATATTTACGTTTCAAAACTTCCAAATTCACAATTTCAAAATCTTATAATTCAATTTCAATTTCTATTTAAAACAATTCAAATATTGATTCGAGTTCGTATATAAGATTCATTTCGAAATCATTTAAATCAATTTAATTTAACATTCAAATCAATTTTCATTCATTTATCGATCTCATTCAATATCGTTAAATTAATTTATCATTCAAACAATTTCTATTTAAATTCCCAATTTCATTAAATCAATCATTAAATTCAACTTCATTAAATCAAACTTACAATTCTGAATTAAATTAAATTAAATTCATCAACTCAATTTCTTAAAATTTCAAGTCTTAAATTAATTTCAATAATACACATTTTATTTCTTATTAGAGAAATTCAATTTTCACTTATTTATTTACTTAGTTACAATTTCAAAACTCAATTAATAAAGAAACTCAATTTCCATTATTTACGAAGTAAAAAAAATTTACTTATTCAAAAGTTCAATTTCACTTATTAAAGAATTCAATTCAATTTAATCATCAAATAATCCGATCTTATTTAATTATTAAATAATTCAAAACTTAATTATTAAATAAAAAGTTTAATAATTTCCAAAACTTAATTTTAATTTCAAACTTAATTCAATAATTTCTCAAATTAAACAACATTCTTTCATCAACTACATTTTTAATATTTTGTTTCAGTTTATTAAATATTAACATTTCCTTTCATTAAAATTTAAATTTCAACTTCATTTCAAAACCATATTCTTTATTCAAATAAAATCTTCGTTTTATTTTAAATCAAATTATTGACCAATCGGGTTTTATTTAATTTCCTATCCTAGGTCAAAGTTCAATTTGGGTATTTATCATTTCAACCCGATTCCAATTCAATTCAAAATCATAGCATAGCAAAGGGAACTTGGAGTGTGATAACTGGGATGATGTCAAAGTAAATAAACAAGCAATAACAACAATCAATATCAATCCAATAATCAATTCAAATAATCCCGAAATAACCGTATTAATTCGCATTGTTATTTGTACGAATTAATATAATTATTTCTAGAATCTACACTATCATTTCATGTAGATTAAAGATTATTACATTACGGTTTTCACTTGTCATTCAATTTCAATTTTTACACTACAACAATTAATCCAATATACGTCGATGGTTCAAAGTGTAATTATCACTATTCTATATGTCAATTAATTTAACAATTAAAAGGGGTCATATTCACTAATCAATTTTAACATATAAATCAGTTTTAAAATTGTTAACTATCCTATATCCATTTCAATTTTGCCTACTATTTCATTTAACACTAACAATTTAACGTCCAATATAAACATCAACAATCAATCAATTATCAATCAAACTGTATTATCATCACATAAATAAATAACAGATAATGGTGTCAAATGTCACAGGTGAACTGATACTGGCAATAGCATATATAATAGTGTAATTAACTAACAGCAGTATATTTCAATTGTCGTTTCAATTGAAATCCAATTTAATAAATAAAAGAACGTTAATCGTGAGTGAGTGCTCACCTTTCGAGGCTAGAGAAGTTTGAAACACAACCAGCTACGAATTGGATCATGATCTAGAAAATCGAACAATCCAACCAACGGACTCAAAGTGAAGTAAGCTGAAAGCGGATTTTGACGGACAAAGCTGATAGATAGGAAATCAACGAAATCAAATCAGAACTGGATCGATGAACAAACTGGTATAAGTGAACAAATATATAACCATATGTAATAATAAAAATCATATTCTAAACACAAATACATTTTTAAATTACATATATATACATACCATATTTAAACCAATACTTATACATTAGTTTTACCACTCAACAACATGAAATTATATATACAGGTACATGACTATATTAATGTATTACACATACATATAAAATACGAGTTTATATTAATATATATTTTGCGCTTGTATTATACAACCTTTTAAGCAAAATAACTGGTATATATATATATAAAAAATCAACTCAACAATATTTTTATAAAATTGTACAAACCTCTACATACATATAAATATATAATAGACTAGTCATGCTGCATCTTATAGCCTTTATAGGCCATAACTTCACACATGAATGCAGTCTATAAATGTACACCTTGTAACTATATTGTATAAAACGTTTAACTGTAATAACACAATATATACTACTAAATTGTACTCCAAATTCCGAGACATATATATCACATATTTAGAGGTAAACTTATAAACCGTATAGCCTTTATACTAACCAACATGTCTAAACAACTAATACAAACTAACATTATAGAACTGGCATAACTAAAGTAACAAAATAGTATATATATGAAATTTATACAACCTATATATGGCAGCATAATATATTATATACAACCTACATCCGATCTATGCATATGATATAACAAAAGTTGTAAACCACTTTTTATCTATATATGTATACAACTTACATAATATCTATAGAAAGGTGTATTAGTAACTTGTTCAACTTTACACATATATCAACAGACTCTATTATTTCCGAAACTAGCATAACCCAAAACATATCCAACTGAATATATATATAACTTACCAAACTTACATAGTAAAATATATAACAGATCAATATGATTGCAAGCTTATATACGTGTATACTATAACAGAATAAAATAACCATATACAAAATATATTTAATAATATAACAAAAATATATAAGTGGAGAGGCTTACGGCAGAGAAGGCTACCCATTGCGAGGGTTCGACCAAGCATTCGGACGGAGGAGGCTGCACGGGTGGTGTTTGGGTCGGTGGTAAGCGGAGAGAGGAAGGCACGGTGTTGTGAGGTGGAGGCATTGGCAGTGGAGATCGGGTCTGATGGGCGGGGCCAAAGTTGGTGGGGTCAAGCCGATGCATGACGGATCGGGCGACGGGGAAGAGGGGAGCGGTTGTTGAAGTTAGACGCGGCGGAAGTCGGTGACGTAGGGAGGAGTAGGGAAGAGATCAGCACCGGTTTTAGGGCGCGACGCCATGAGTTGCGGAGGGCTGCTTTCACAAAGGGGTTGCGGTGCTTTGGACACGGCAGAAACGTGGTCGGCTGACTGGGAAGGGCTGGAAGAGAGGGGCAGGCCGAGAGCCATGGTGGCAGTTTGCGTGTGGTGTGACCGTGGAGCAGGGGATGGAGAGGGTGCGGTGGCTTGCGGTGCTGCTCACGTGGTTGAGGGGAAAGAAGATGCCTAGGCAAAAGCAAGATAGAGATGAGCGAACCGACAGTAAAGAGAAGAAGTGAATGGCAAAAATTTTTTAAAAGTAAATGAACCAGTAAACGAAGTGTCACCTTGGAAACGAACATTCACTGGAATTAAGGCAAACGTAACTGATGACTGTTGATTTATAGTCAGTGGGAATTTTGGTAGTCACGGACATAGAAGGACTTGAACGGTATTGATACAGTTACCGTTTCGCAGTTTCCGCGGCGTACCGAACTGCAAAATATACAAATGAGTATACTGTGAAGATCATCACGACGAGACGATCCCAACAGTATACGGATATCAGTGGTATGATTGAATTATAAAAATTCGAATTTTTCTACTACGGAAAATGCAAGAAAAACACTGAAAAATAAGATCGACGGAGCCAAATATGTCCGAATTTTGAAAAACGACAAACTGACATCTTGCTCAGAAGATGGTTTAGAATTTTTCTATATAAAAATATTTAGGTTTCGAAAACATTTTATTTTCATTACTTTTTTTAACTGATTGAATTGAAGTGAATTTACGCGCGAAATAAACTTCCATATTTTCGGATGAAAATTTACCAGTTGCTATGTTTAACTAAACGCATTCCAAATATCAAATTTATATTTCAAAATTTTATCGTTTAAAATTTCACAAAATTTCAACTAATTACGTTATTAAAACAGTTGAAATTTACGGGTCGTTACACTCTCCCCCACTCAAAACTTTTCGTCCCCGAAAAGGAACGAGGTAGGAGAATAGAAACAACCAGAAAAAAAACAGATTTGAAATATAAAATAACAATTAATTTAAACCTTATAAATTCAAATTTAAATTAATTGATATACAATAATTGATTTAATCCATTTGATTTCACTAAAATCAATCTCAACTATTTCTAAATTCATTATCTTATTATCCAATTATCTCAAATTTACCATTTTTAAAACCATAAATCTGAATAGTCTTTTATTATAATCATATTTTCTTCAACAATTTTAAATTCTTCTTTATTCCAAATTATTGTTAAATTTAATCTACTTAATATATCTAATCACATATATTTAACCCATATAAATAAATTTAAACCATAAAAGTTTCGATTTAAATTAATTTATATTCATTAATTGATTTCAAATTCAAGGTATTTCCATAAGTTGATCTAATTTTAATTTATTAATTAACCTTCAAAACAAAATTTATTTCTCAATTATCTTATTATTCTATTTATCTCTATTAACATTTTCTAATTAAAATTTAAGTGTATAACATTTATTATAACCACTCAAATTTTATTTATAAATTCAATTTATCTTATATATTATCTAATTACATATTCAACTTCTGAATGATTTAGGTAAGTTGTATTAGAATGCAGTTGAACAATATACAATAAAATTTTCCCAATTCTATTATTCAAGTTTAAATATTTATTCCAAATTTTGGTTTTATTTATAATTAAAATCATCCTTTAACAAAATTTAAGAATTTGATTTCAGATTAACTTTAAACAATTTAGAGATATATATAATATATTTATATCAAATCAAATTACATTTAAATAATATACCTATATTTATATATATCAAATTATACTGAAGAAATTCAAATCAAAATATTTTCAAAACAAAACTGTAGCAAAGCTACAGAATAATATCTCCACTTCGAAACTCGAAAATGAACGTCGATGATGCGGCCGCCATCACCGAAATTATTTTCCAGCGACAAAGAGAAGAGCACTGATTTCACATTTAAAATTCTTTGAAAACAATTTCTATTCGAAAATATTTTCAATAATATATACTTTAAATTTTAAAAACTAAAGTTCGAAATCACCGGAAACTAATAAATTCTCAAATTTCTGAATTAGATTCATTTCAAATTTCAATCAATTTATAACCAAGTTATAAATTCATTTATTTATATTACGCAATAGTCAATGGTTTACAAAACAATAAATGAAAATCAAATATTATTATTTCAGACAACAAATTCATTAACAATTTTAATTTCAGAAACTTATATTTATATATAATATAATCATTCAAAACTATTTTGTTTATCAAATTTGAAAACAACATTTTTAATATAAATTTAGAAATACATTTCTTTGTTCGACGATACAGGAATGGATTTTCAAAATAAGGATAGGGATTCAAATTTGATGGACTTAAATCAAAGAGAAATTTGATTCGAAGATAGGTTTGAAACAAAGACGAGATAATTAAATAACAAAATAAGGCGATGGATAAGTTTATATAAATCGCGGGCAACCTTAACCGGGTCGACCGTGACTTCAAAAATAAGATCGTTGTAGAATTCCGAGGTAAATCGACATTCGATCTCAAGAAATAGAATTCAGGTATGGCAGGAGATAGATAGCATCATAAACCGAGGATACAGAAATCTCCGGTAAATCAATGCCTATTGTAAAGGAATTTTGCTCCTTTACGAATCATTCGAAGATTGGCGAGACCGCCGATTCATTATAGATATCATTAAAAATGGAGTTATGGGGTGCTCCAGAATTGAAAGAAGACGAATAGTGAAAGATACGAATGAATTTCGGAACCGAGGGGAACGTTCCAAAATTCAAAGGAGTCGAGTCGAAAGGAAGAGATTGAAACTCGAATGAGAGTGATTCTGTAAATACATTTACCCTATATGTTAAGTTTTGCCTAGAGCTACCAAAGCTCTGATACCAACTGTAACGACCCGATATTTTGGACCATTCGCATCCATTATAAGTGTATAGGTAGACACTCATGACGGAATTGAATTGCTCAAAATACCGCGTTGTTAATTTAAATTTGGCAAAACCGAACATATACAGTAAATAAATAATCACAGATCACAGACACAGAGTAATAAGTGCAGCGGAAATAAAAGAGATAGTAGTTCATGAAGCTACTATATGAATACATAAAATACATCAGAGTTTACAACAGAAGAGTAATACGATACATCAGATACAAATCAGAATACATCACTGGAATCATCGAATACTGGAAGCAGAATATATGGCTGGATCTTCAAGCAAAGCTCCAACTCCAAAGGTGAGTCTTGAATACTGGTACACTCAGTCTGACCCGAGCGTAAAGCAAAACACAAAACACTCGAGTCAGGATTAACATTCTTATATTAATAAATCCAACTCAAGCGAAATAGCAATTGAAATACAAGTAACTCAAAGGATGTTTGGAATAACCATCCTTTAAGGATCCGTTAAACTATCCACTAGGTAGTAATGTACGCTAAGTAGATAATGTCTATCAGTAATATAAAGATATCAAAATAGCGTTAAGTCATGGCCCATTCCACCCTTAACACATTTTTATTCCCAAAAGCATATACAAGACCGTAGTTTCCCCAAAACCGGAAGTCACCAGAGGGCAATCCATATACTAAAGGTACAAATCAAAATCGTAGTGGTCGCGCATAAATGGAATACAAGTATGACAAGGCACATGAGGCAATACCCAAGGTAGTGATACTACCGTTCGCCTGATCCGGACTGGTGAGAACGCAACGCCGCAGCGCCCGCAACACCGTGAAACAACACTCCCAAAATCAAGGGTGCACCAATCGACAATAAGTATAAGTAGTTCGAAGAAGTGTGTCCACTTGAGGTATCAATCCTCCATTGGCCCGGCACAGCTCCTGTTTTAGTCATTTCCAATTTGACACAAGTGTCAAGGCTATCCATTATCGTTCTCTTTCTTCAGTCATCACGTACATCATTCCAACCACTTCATTCTGGATCATCACTCCGCGTATAGTTATTAAAGTGGTTTTCGGTTTAGATAGAGAGTATATCCATAACCGATTCCGGTCTCTTTAATAACTTTCGTAATTATTACACCGATTGGTCGTTTAATATATTTCAAAACCAAATCAATTTCAATTCAATTAGAATTCGTAAATCAACATTTCATTTGTCTTTCTAAACCAATTTCCAATATTTACGTTTCAAAACTTCCAAATTCATAATTTCAAAATCTTATAATTCAATTTCAATTTCTATTTAAAACAATTCAAATATTGATTCGAGTTCGTATATAAGATTCATTTCGAAATCATTTAAATCAATTTAATTTAACATTCAAATCAATTTTCATTCATTTATCGATCTCATTCAATATCGTTAAATTAATTTATCATTCAAACAATTTCTATTTAAATTCCCAATTTCATTAAATCAATCATTAAATTCAACTTCATTAAATCAAACTTACAATTCTGAATTAAATTAAATTAAATTCATCAACTCAATTTCTTAAAATTTCAAGTCTTAAATTAATTTCAATAATACACATTTTATTTCTTATTAGAGAAATTCAATTTTCACTTATTTATTTACTTAGTTACAATTTCAAAACTCAATTAATAAAGAAACTCAATTTCCATTATTTACGAAGTAAAAAAAAATTACTTATTCAAAAGTTCAATTTCACTTATTAAAGAATTCAATTCAATTTAATCATCAAATAATCCGATCTTATTTAATTATTAAATAATTCAAAACTTAATTATTAAATAATTTCAAAGTTTAATAATTTCCAAAACTTAATTTTAATTTCAAACTTAATTCAATAATTTCTCAAATTAAACAACATTCTTTCATCAACTACATTTTTAATATTTTGTTTCAGTTTATTAAATATTAACATTTCCTTTCATTAAAATTTAAATTTCAACTTCATTTCAAAACCATATTCTTTATTCAAATAAAATCTTCGTTTTATTTTAAATCAAATTATTGACCAATCGGGTTTTATTTAATTTCCTATCCTAGGTCAAAGTTCAATTTGGGTATTTATCATTTCAACCCGATTCCAATTCAATTCAAAATCATAGCATAGCAAAGGGAACTTGGAGTGTGATAACTGGGATGATGTCAAAGTAAATAAACAAGCAATAACAACAATCAATATCAATCCAATAATCAATTCAAATAATCCCGAAATAACCGTATTAATTCGCATTGTTATTTGTACGAATTAATATAATTATTTCTAGAATCTACACTATCATTTCATGTAGATTAAAGATTATTACATTACGGTTTTCACTTGTCATTCAATTTCAATTTTTACACTACAACAATTAATCCAATATACGTCGATGGTTCAAAGTGTAATTATCACTATTCTATATGTCAATTAATTTAACAATTAAAAGGGGTCATATTCACTAATCAATTTTAACATATAAATCAGTTTTAAAATTGTTAACTATCCTATATCCATTTCAATTTTGCCTACTATTTCATTTAACACTAACAATTTAACGTCCAATATAAACATCAACAATCAATCAATTATCAATCAAACTGTATTATCATCACATAAATAAATAACAGATAATGGTGTCAAATGTCACAGGTGAACTGATACTGGCAATAGCATATATAATAGTGTAATTAACTAACAGCAGTATATTTCAATTGTCGTTTCAATTGAAATCCAATTTAATAAATAAAAGAACGTTAATCGTGAGTGAGTGCTCACCTTTCGAGGCTAGAGAAGTTTGAAACACAACCAGCTACGAATTGGATCATGATCTAGAAAATCGAACAATCCAACCAACAGACTCAAAGTGAAGTAAGCTGAAAGCGGATTTTGACGGACAAAGCTGATAGATAGGAAATCAACGAAATCAAATCAGAACTGGATCGATGAACAAACTGGTATAAGTGAACATATATATAACCATATGTAATAATAAAAATCATATTCTAAACACAAATACATTTTTAAATTACATATATATACATACCATATTTAAACCAATACTTATACATTAGTTTTACCACTCAACAACATGAAATTATATATACAGGTACATGACTATATTAATGTATTACACATACATATAAAATACGAGTTTATATTGATATATATTTTGCGCTTGTATTATACAACCTTTTAAGCAAAATAACTGGTATATATATAAAAAAAAAATCAACTCAACAATATTTTTATAAAATTGTACAAACCTCTACATACATATAAATATATAATAGACTAGTCATGCTGCATCTTATAGCCTTTATAGGCCATAACTTCACACATGAATGCAGTCTATAAATGTACACCTTGTAACTATATTGTATAAAACGTTTAACTGTAATAACACAATATATACTACTAAATTGTACTCCAAATTCCGAGACATATATATCACATATTTAGAGGTAAACTTATAAACCGTATAGCCTTTATACTAACCAACATGTCTAAACAACTAATACAAACTAACATTATAGAACTGGCATAACTAAAGTAACAAAATAGTATATATATGAAATTTATACAACCTATATATGGCAGCATAATATATTATATACAACCTACATCCGATCTATGCATATGATATAACAAAAGTTGTAAACCACTTTTTATCTATATATGTATACAACTTACATAATATCTATAGAAAGGTGTATTAGTAACTTGTTCAACTTTACACATATATCAACAGACTCTATTATTTCCGAAACTAGCATAACCCAAAACATATCCAACTGAATATATATATAACTTACCAAACTTACATAGTAAAATATATAACAGATCAATATGATTGCAAGCTTATATACGTGTATACTATAACAGAATAAAATAACCATATACAAAATATATTTAATAATATAACAAAAATATATAAGTGGAGAGGCTTACGGCAGAGAAGGCTACCCATTGCGAGGGTTCGACCAAGCATTCGGACGGAGGAGGCTGCACGGGTGGTGTTTGGGTCGGTGGTAAGCGGAGAGAGGAAGGCACGGTGTTGTGAGGTGGAGGCATTGGCAGTGGAGATCGGGTCTGATGGGCGGGGCCAAAGTTGGTGGGGTCAAGCCGATGCATGACGGATCGGGCGACGGGGAAGAGGGGAGCGGTTGTTGAAGTTAGACGCGGCGGAAGTCGGTGACGTAGGGAGGAGTAGGGAAGAGATCAGCACCGGTTTTAGGGCGCGACGCCATGAGTTGCGGAGGGCTGCTTTCACAAAGGGGTTGCGGTGCTTTGGACACGGCAGAAACGTGGTCGGCTGACTGGGAAGGGCTGGAAGAGAGGGGCAGGCCGAGAGCCATGGTGGCAGTTTGCGTGTGGTGTGACCGTGGAGCAGGGGATGGAGAGGGTGCGGTGGCTTGCGGTGCTGCTCACGTGGTTGAGGGGAAAGAAGATGCCTAGGCAAAAGCAAGATAGAGATGAGCGAACCGACAGTAAAGAGAAGAAGTGAATGGCAAAAATTTTTTAAAAGTAAATGAACCAGTAAACGAAGTGTCACCTTGGAAACGAACATTCACTGGAATTAAGGCAAACGTAACTGATGACTGTTGATTTATAGTCAGTGGGAATTTTGGTAGTCACGGACATAGAAGGACTTGAACGGTATTGATACAGTTACCGTTTCGCAGTTTCCGCGGCGTACCGAACTGCAAAATATACAAATGAGTATACTGTGAAGATCATCACGACGAGACGATCCCAACAGTATACGGATATCAGTGGTATGATTGAATTATAAAAATTCGAATTTTTCTACTACGGAAAATGCAAGAAAAACACTGAAAAATAAGATCGACGGAGCCAAATATGTCCGAATTTTGAAAAACGACAAACTGACATCTTGCTCAGAAGATGGTTTAGAATTTTTCTATATAAAAATATTTAGGTTTCGAAAACATTTTATTTTCATTACTTTTTTTAACTGATTGAATTGAAGTGAATTTACGCGCGAAATAAACTTCCATATTTTCGGATGAAAATTTACCAGTTGCTATGTTTAACTAAACGCATTCCAAATATCAAATTTATATTTTAAAATTTTATCGTTTAAAATTTCACAAAATTTCAACTAATTACGTTATTAAAACAGTTGAAATTTACGGGTCGTTACAACACGCCTACGTCTCATAATTTCTCTCCTCTTGGATTTCATATACCCCCGTTGTTCTTCAAACATGTGTGACATATCCATGAAAATTACTGCATCTTCATCTCTCTATTTGTTTCCAGTAAGAAGTCAATCCAATTTCGACATTTTTTCTTGGTGCTGAGCAGCTCGAAACTCCATTGCACGATAATATCTATCTTCGGATTCAAGTAGGAGTTTTTTTATTTCTGCTTGATCCACCCCAGTGGCCTACTTCTTTTTGGCTGCTTTGGCTCCGTAAGGCCTAACAAAATCATCTTCGGTAGGAGTTAGCTACTCTTCCGACCCCGTACCAATGCTTCCTAGCGATTCCCCAGGGCTAGAGCTTTCTCCGACTCTTGGCGCTTTACCTCGAGCATTGTTTAATTGGACGTCTTGAACGGTTTTTCTAAAGAGAGGATTTTTATTTTACATGCTCAACTAGCAAGTCATAAACATGCATGAACTGATAAAAATGAGCTGCTTGTTTATTCTCCAGTCTGTGGATTTTTTTAAACAATTTGTTTTCTGTCATCCTCTACATAAAAACACTTAAATAATTATAGAACTGTGAGAAAAATATAAACATATGAAAATTTAGGAAATTTTACCAAATGCATTTGATTTTCAAATCCACTTGGATTTGTTTGACTTAAATTGAACATTTGAGAATCAAATGTTTGCTTTTGACAATTGATTTTTCCATAACGATCTTTGATTGAGGATAGCGATCTTTTACGATCAATGTTCTTCCGAGTGTAGCAATCAGTAATCTTACCCTAAAAAAGTCTCACCACTTTGGTCAGCACCACGAATAGGATCACTTGAGAGTGCACATCATATGTAACATAAATCGTAGTCTTCCACCGAAGTCCAACTACCAGTAGTTACCGCTTCGCCAATCAAAATCATAATGTCTTCTAAGTAGAATCTTCGAAACTGCATCTTGCGACATCAACGTCAAAATCGAAAAACATTTTGAGATGAGAGAAGTGAGAGTAGAAGGTTTGAAAATGTTGTAGAGCGTTGTGTGTGAGGAGAAGAGATGAAGGTGGATGATATTTGTATAAGGGGAATTGAGCCATTAATTAGGTCGTTAGAGGGTAGATTATTGGGACGCCTAGGGTCTGGGGTTTATTCAACAAGCGCCCAAACCTATTACCTTTTTTTGACCTTTTGGCCCCAAAATGTACACTATCCAAGATTGTATCCTCTGTTGCATCGACATTTAGAGTGTATAATTTACATTTTGTAAAATCTATTTCTTTGTTGGAGATGCTCCTAGGAGTAGTTATGTTGGCATGAAACATGTTAGTGTTATAAGGTATGAAAAGACATGTAAAAGTCATCCTGAAGTGGAGCGTATTAGTGCATGTGGTTCAGTTCATGGTATTGAGCATAGATATGAGACAATGGATCAGGATGTTCATTCTGGTTCTAGTTCATTCAGATTGGTGAAGAGTGCTTGACTTCGTAGAGCGTCATTATAGTTTTCGAGGACTCTAGCTTAGGTATGGACGTTATTTTAGGTAGTACTTATAGTTCTTGTACTTTGAGTAGACTATCTACTAGTGATATGCGTTACTTAACTAGGAGTTCAGATTTTACTTTTGATGACGTTTGGTTAGATTCCGAGTATATTTGGAGTAGGAAGTTAGAATGGGTAAGATCACTTAGACCATAAGGTGCATCAGTTGGAAAATAAAGCATTTAACAATTTACGAAAATGTAGTAAAATTAGGTCATTTTTTAAATATATTGATGTTGCCTTATTATAAGAAACAAAATAGAACATCCTAATTATCGACGAGATATGAGTCTAGGGTGTCTTCACTTTAACCATTGGGTTCATCTCCCATTTAGGTTTAGCTTGAGGGGTTTAATGGTGGGATGGAGAGAAAATTGCGTTAAACTTTTACAATCTATTATTAAAGTTCATTTGATGCATCTTGTCTTTACTGATCTTAGTGATGGCTCGTTTCTCAATGTTACTAATGTTTATGGACCGAATTCCAAGATTGATTGAAAGGTTCTTTAGAGTGAGCGGGTATACTGAGTTTAGATCATCGCTCTTAGTCCATGGGTAACGAGTGAGGACTTCAATGTCACTAGATTTCTAAGGGAATGCTTTCCCAGAGAATGTGACTTTACTACTATCAAGGAGTTCAATCAGTTTATTATTAGTTGTACCTAACTGAGTTACAATTAAATAATAGTTGCTTCACTTAGTCAAATAATAAGGACGACCCTTCAATTACATTTTTAGATTATTTTTTTATATTGATAATCACTATAAGACACACAAGGTTTAGTGACGATAAATAGCCATCGACGGTCGTCATTAGCCATCGCTAACTGATGCAAATAGTCGTCGCTGTTTTGTAACATCCCATATTTGGAGGCCAAAAGCTAAGCACTACAGATGCGGCAGTCATCCATAGTATTAGCTTCTGGTGACAATATGGTAATGATAATGGTATCCATAATATTAGAAGCACTTGAATATGAACAAAATCATAGATTTCCAAAAACAATATTTTACTAATTACGTTTCAAAACAAATTCATATCTAAGTTACATAATCCCATATTATTTCCCATGTAAAGATTAATTATAATCATTACAAAATACGCCAAGAGCGATATATGACGATGGCCCCTTGGTAGATCAAAGAAATATAGCCATATCTGACTTAATACACAGCGGAAATAAACAAAACAATATGTAATCCTAATTAGCTATCCGTTAGCCACCTGCTCGTCTTCGGAAGCTTTATTCGCCAAGAATTTCTAAACCTGAAAACCTTAAACCTCAGCCTACTCAAACCAATTTTGAGCACCCGAGATTTTAAGGGGAAATAAAAACTTCGAGTTAGACATAAAGACTAGTGTGAATAATTCTGTTACATCTCGGTTTACTGATATTAAGTGAGACCACGTCGCTTAGCAGAACGGGTTTCCCCTCACTAATATCCTTTCTAAAACATATATTTTGCAAATCCTTTCTTGCAACCAAATTGGTTAATCAAACTGATTATATCAAAATAGCAATATCCTTTATGCTAATAAATGGACTATCTGTCCATAAAACAGGTAATAAGTGGATTACCTGCCCACAACATAATAACAAGGTCCGTTATGCTAACAAATAGACTATCTGTCCATAAAACTGGGCTGACTACCCGCATACTGGACTAACTGTCCGAATCATTTTCTTAGGGCTAACTACCTATTATCTTTTTCCTTGAAAACCTTTTCAAAATGATTTAACCTTTTAAATCATACTTATACAAGGAAAATATATTCTTAACTTTACTCTAAGCTATTTTGCCATGTTATATATATTTTACTCAAAATAATGTTAATGAGTTTTAATAAGGATTGACTACCCTTTTAAAACAAGTTAAAACCCTTTTTAACTTGAAAATCTTAGGCTATATTGTCTATTTAATACATTCTAAACCTTTGTCTAAAACCTTTAAACAACCCTTTCGAAACCCTTGAAGGTAACCCCTTCGAAACCATTAAAAGTGACATTTTCGAAACCATTAAAAGCCTTTCGAACACATTGAAAGAAAACATTTCCTTTCTTTTCTCCGAAAGCTTTAAAATATCATACATCCTCCTTTAAAACCTTTTAAATATTGCCTTTCGATAACATAAACCCTTCCTTTCAACCCTTTCGAAACCCCGGGGAACCACCCCTTTCGAAACCATTTATTTAAAACCTTTCGAAACAATCAAAACTCAATCCTTTCGAAAGCACTTTGGGTTCAATTTAAAATATATGGAAACCTTTCGAAACCATTAAAATTTCACCCCTTCAAAACCTTTGAAAATCGTCTCGGTTGAAACCATTTGGATTCTGCCTTCAAGTAGAGTAAAAGGATCAGAAACCCATTAAAGTCGAAAGCATCTGTTTCGAAACCATTTAAAACTATCTCTTTTGAAACCATTTGGGTTTTCTCTCAATTATAGAAAAAAGGGTCTTTAAAACGTTTAATTCAAAAGCATCTGTTTCGAAACCATTTTCTAAGTAAAGAAGTCATAGTGTCGAAACCATCCCTTTCGAAAGCATTGGAGAAGTGGCCAAGATTTTAGAAAACAAAGTAAACAACCCTTTCAAAACCATCTGGGTCGAAAGGTAGAAAACGACATTAAAAAGGCTTCGACTTAGTCGAAAGCTCACATTTAAAACAAAAGCGCAACCCAATCAAAACCATTTCTTTAAATCCATTGAACCAATTCGAAAGCTAGCTGAGTCGAAAGCTGCTCAGTCGAAAGCCATTTTAGCCGAAAGCAAGCAGACGCATTTTTAACTTAAACACAAAGTAATGCCTTAACCCTTCGGAACCCATGGTTTTGACTCCATACCTTCCGCCTACATCCAATTCACTACGTACCAGTTCCCTGATACCATATGCATTGGTTTTGACTATGTTGGAAACGAAGATGAGGAAGCGGAACCTGGTGCCAAAAGCATAAAACATGTAGCAAATAGTTCTTTTCACCTAACCTGCTTTACGTGTCAAATTTTGATTGGTTGCCTCTTTCTTTACCAGTAAAAAGTATTGCAATTTTGAAAGGTGCTGCCGACTTTCCAGAATTAACAAATTATAAATTAATTTACAAAAAGCCCCTTCTCCTTCCTTAATTATATAAAACATTTAAGTCCCATACCTTAAATAATTTTATATAACCATTAAAACACTTAGGAAAAATCTACAAAAATTCCAAAAACATCTCTTTTAATATGTTTTCCAACATACAAAATTTTGACCCAAATCTTTTATTATTTAACCGTAAATAATTATTAACCCAAATAAACATTTTCTTTACTAGAAAATTCATATAAATTTCAAAAATATTCAGAATATTCTGAAAATTGAAAGCCATCTCTAAAATATCATTTATGATCTTCAAAAAAATTCGCAAGGCATTTGGATGTCATTTTATAGGGTTTTCACCTTAAAACATATCATAAATTCAATATGAATAACCATAATTCATCAACAATACATAATCATTCCATCATTCAAAAAACATGGCAAACCAATGCAGTTTATTCAGAATTCATCTAAAAACCGAGAATAATAAAAATGTGAGATGTAAACATTATTCAAATTAGCTTTAGAGATTAAAAAGATGAGATGTGAATGGATTTGATTTGAATTAGCGTCTTCCTTAGCTTTTTTCTATCTTCTTCCCCTTTCTCTTATCAATGGATGTCGGCCTTAGTTTTAAAATTTTTGATAAATGAAGTGGACGTATAGGGGGTACATGGCCAAGGGTTTAGGGTATAAGAATGACCTATTTTCTATTTTACCCCTCCTTTATTTCAATTTAACTCTTATTTTAATTTATTGTTTAAATGGCACAGCTACCCCTTAATTAAATCAAATCTCAATCCCCTAATCATTACATTATTTTATTTAATTTAGCTAATTAAATATCCTAAATAATGTTATCAAAAATCTGGGGTGTTACAAACTCCCATCCTTAAAGAATTTCGTCCTCGAAATTATGATAAGGTACACAACAAATCAAACAAGAAGGTAACACATACCATCAAATAAGTCAGGATAAGTATCTCTAATCCTGCTCTCAATCTCCCAAGTACAGCCCTATCATCATCGCTCCACGGGACTTTGACTAATCTGATTGTCTTGATTCTAAGCCTCTTCTCATCTCTCGCAACAATATGAGTAGGCTTCCTCACTATAGTCAAATCCGGTTCTACTACTAAGTCCTCTAGCACAGTCGGTGCAATAGTAGTCTCTGGGTCTCTAACACACTTTCTGAGATGAGAAACATGGAAAACATCGTAGATTCCTACCAAACTGCTCGATAACTCAACTCTATATGCGACCTTCCCGATCCTCTCAACAATAGGAAAAGGTCCAACGAATCTTGGTGCTAACTTTCCTGATTTCCCAAATCTAATCACACCCTTCATCGGTGATACTTTGATGATAACTTGATCTCCAACTAAGAATAAATCTTTCCGTCTCTTATTTGCATAACTCTTCTGCCTAGACTGAGCCGCCCCTTTCTAGCTCGAATGACCTCAATCTTTTCTACAGCTTCTCTGACCAAATCTGGACCAAGAACCAACCTATCGTCGGTCTCTAACCAACATACGGGAGATTTGCATGGCCTTCCATACAAAGCTTCAAACAGTGCCATCCCAATTCTAGTCATATAACTGTTGTTATACGAAAACTCGACTAAATGCAGATGGTCTTTCAATGATCCCCCGAAATCTAGAACACAAGCTCTTAACAAATCTTCCAAGATTTTGTTAACTCTCTTCGTTTGTCCATCTGTCTGCGGATGGTAAGCGGTACTCATCTTGAGCTTGGTTCTTAAAACTTCATGCAGACTCTTCCAAAACTCACTAGCGAATAAAGGATCTCTATCACTAACTATGCTACTAGGAATTCCATGCAGTCTAACTACATGCTTCATAAACAACTTTGCCAAAATAGGTGTCCTTCTGGTTGACCTAACTAGAATGAAATGGGCACTCTTGGTCAATCTGTCCACCATAACTCATATACTATCATTTCCTCTATTCGAACATGGCAACTCATCAATAAAATCCATAGAAATAGAATCCCAATTCCATACCAAAATATCCAAAGGTTGAAGTAACCCACTTGGCTTTTGGTGTTCGGCCTTTTCCAGTTGGAAAATCAAGCACTGCTTTAAACACAAACCAATATCTCGCTTCATACCTTCCCAAAAGAAACTCCTCTTCATATCCGGATATATCTTAGTACCTCCTAGATGAATAGAGAACTTCGAACGATGGCATTCCTCTAAGACTTCTTTCCTTATGTTTCCTACACTCGGAACACGCAATCTTCCTTCTTTCTCAACCACCCATTCTGATCAAGACTGAAATCTTTCAAATCATTGCTCTCTGTTCCATCTTTTAACTTTCTGATCCATTCAGCTAATATCGAATCTTCTTCCTATTTAGAAGCAATCTTTTCGATCATCACCGGTCAAACTTTTAAACAAGATAACACTACGGTTTCTCCGCTAGATCCAGCCTCAGATCTCCACTACACTCCGCAATCTGCTAATGCTTCCAAATCTTTCCACAAAGCAATCATCGCCAATACTGCACTCTGCTTTCCTGCTAAGTGCATCTACAACTTTGTTTCCTTTCCCCGATGTGTACTCAATTCCAAAATCATAAGCGACAATAAACTCTAACCACCTCTGTTGTCTTATGTTCAGCTCCTTCTGAGAGAACAAATACTTCAACGACTTATGATCTGTATATAACTCAAACCTTTCTCCCAAAAGGTAATGTCTTCACACCTTCAAAGAAAAAATAATTGTAGACAATTCTAAATCATGCATCGGATATCTAACCTCATGCGGTCTAAGCTGTCTAGAAGCATAGGCAATCACTTTACCTCTCCGCATCAGCACAGCTGCTAGTCCTGCTCCACACGCATCGGTATAAACAACCAAATCCTAATTCCCTTCTAGAACAACCAAAACAGGTGCATGGGTCAATAAGTGTTTCAAACTCTGGAATGCTTCCTCACACTTATCGGTCCACACAAACTTCACATCCTTTCTTGTCAGCTTGGTCATCGGTGCTGCTATCCGCGAAAAATTATTAATGAACCTCTGATGATAACCAGCCAACCCAAGGAAACTCTTTATCTCCATCACCGTTCGAGTCTCTTCCAACTATTCACCGCTTCAATCTTAATCGGATCTACCAAAAACCCTTCCGCATGGGGTCTCTTCCAACTATTCACCGCTTCAATCTTAATCGGATCTACTGACAACCCTTCCTCTAAGACTACATGACCAAGAAACTTCACTTCCTTCTTCCAGAAATGACAGTTCGAGAACTTCGCCTTCAACTGATGCTGCCTCAGCGTCTCAAGCACCACTCTAAGATGAACTTCATGCTCCCTTTCATCGTTAGAGTATATCAAGACATCATCTATGAAAACCAATACGAACCTATCCAAGTGCTCTCGAAAAACTCGGTTCATCAAATCTACAAAGAAATCCGGCGCATTAGTTAGTTCGAATGACATAATTAACCATTCGTACGACCCATATCTGGTCCTAAACGCCGTCAAAGGTATACTATCCTCTGCTACTATGAGCTGATGGAAACCTTTCGCTAAATCCAACTACGAGAACACCTTGGCTCCACTCAACTAGTCGAACAAATCGTCAATCCTCGGCAATGGATATCGATTCTTTATCGTCCTCTCATTCAACATACGATAATCGATATATAGCCTCAACGATCCATCCGGCTTCTTAGCAAACACTGTGGTTGCTCCTCAAGGTGAACTACTCAGTCTGATAAAATTCTTGCCTTCTAAATCCACCAACTGCACATTTAACTCCCTCACCTCTGTAGCAGTCATCTTGCTCGGTGGCCTACTCACTGGTTTTGGTCCCAAAACCAAATCTATCTAAAACTCAATGGCTCGTTTCGACGTCAATCCAACTACAGGCTCAAAAAAATCTACGAAATCTCTAAACATGAAAACTTGATTCAACTCATCATCCAATTCCATAACTCCCAACAAAGCATTCATCTCACCGCTAGAACCTTCTATGGCATAAACTATCCGATCACTACAATCTGGGTGTCTAAGCGATATTTTCCTATCCTGGCAAAATATTCTAGCATCGTACTCACTTAACCAATCCATCCTAAGAATAATCCCAAACCCCATAAAATCAAACACATGAAAATTGCAAACAAAAGTATGACCTAACTGGTCAAACTCTAACTGATCGCATCTCAACCCTAAAGTTGCACGCCCTCCTATTGGATTTGCAACCCGTAAGAAGTAACTAAATATGTGGGTTCTAGGTTAAGTTTATCTATCAAACATCTAGATATAAAAGAATGTGATGCACCAGTATCAAATAGAACGCTAACAGACATACCATGAATATGAAGCATACCTCCCAAGACCGCCTTTCCTTTCTCCTAGACCGTTGGCTTAGCAGCAGCAGGCTCCAATGCATACACCTTTCCCTTTCCATCCTTAGCGGGCTCCTTGAACTGGCTCTTATAGTGGCCAATTTGGTCACAATTGAAGCACCTGATATTCTTCTTTCCAGCCACTTCCTTAGCCTTCCCAACATGACACTCATTAGCAAAGTGCCCCTTCTTGTCGCATTTGAAGCAAACAATCTCAGAATTCCCCTTCTTAGATGCTCCACCCTTCTAAGCACCTTTCTTAGGAAAGAACTTCCTCTTTTGATTCTGCCCAACTTGGACTTCTTTAGCCTTACTCTTCTCTAGAGCATCAAGAATCTCCTCATGCCTTAAGGCCATCTCACAACAAAGTCAGAAGGATCTCTAATATGAGGTAATATGGTCCTAGCCAACCCAGGTTTCAACCCCCTGATAAACTTCTCATTCCTCTTCATCACTATATCCACTGAGGCATACCCATATCTGGCCAACTCCTCAAACTTTCTAACATACTCCAGGACAGATATCTCTCCCTACTCTAACTCATCAAATTTACCGATCAGTGCAGACTGTGCCATTGCAGACATAAACCTCTCCTGGAACCTCCCCTTGAAATCTGCCCATGACAAAGTTTCCTCGTCCACACCAGTCGTTACACTGTTCCACCAAAACAAAGCTGCTCCCTGAAGCTGTATGGCTGCCAACCTCCTCTTCTGCTCATCGCTGAGCCCCAAATATGCAAATATTCTCTCACAGTGCAACAACCAATTTTCCACTTCTATTGCATTCTCTATCCTCAGAAAAGGCTTCCCTCCAAGCTTAGCGTAATCTCCACTCAGCTTAGCCTAACGGTTAACTACCAGAAATTCTAGAACCCTGCCCCTACAGCATCTCCTCCTACCACTCCAGCTGCAATGCTAGCATGCATCATATTCATAAAAAACTGATACATAGCTCCCATGCCCACTTGCTGGACTCCAGCACCAACATTCTCTGCTTGTGCCTGACCTTGGGTCCTCCTGGTAGTACGTCTAGCATTCCCATCGGTATCTTCCCCTCCTGGGTTAACTCTTCTTCTTCTACCTTCCATATCTATATTCAAACATATGATATAGAAAAATAACCTAACAAGGATAGGAGACTGGAGATAAAGCATATACTTATATATAGCAAATAAAGTACGTTACTATAGCATTATCCCATACCCCAATCTTATTCTAATTCCTTAGGATTATGTTTTAAAACAACTTTTAGTTTAAAGTTTTTTTCATAAACCATGCTCTAATACCAAGTTGTAACATCCCGTATCTGGAGGCTAAAAGTTAAGCGCTATAGATGTTGCAGTCATCAATAGTATTAACTTCTGGTGACAAAATACGGTAATGATAATGATATCCATAATATCAGAAGCACTTGAATATGAAAAAAATCACAGATTTCCAAAAACAATATTTTACTGATTACATTTCAAAACAAATTCATATCCAAGTTACATAATCCCATAGCGTTTCCCAGGTAAAGATTTATTATAATCATTACAAAATACGCCAAGTGCGACATATGACGATGGCCCCTTGGTAGATCAAAGAAATATAGCCATATCTGACTTAATAGATAGCGGAAACAAACAAAACAATCTATAATCCTAATTAGCTATCCGTCAGCCACCTGCTCGTCTTCGGAAGCTTTATTCGCCATGAATTTATAAACCTGAAAACCTTAACCCTCAGCCTACTCAAATCAATTTTGAGCACCCGAGAGTTTAAGGGGAAACAAAAACTTTGAGTCATACATAAAGCCTGGTGTGAATAATTCTGTTACATCTCAGTTTACTAATATTAAGTGAGATCACACCACTTAGCGGAATGGGTTTCCCCTCAGTAATATCGTTTCCAAAACATATATTTTGTAAATCATTTCCTACAACCAAACTGGTTATATCAAAATAGCAATATCCTTTATGATAATAAATGGACTAACTGTCTAATTCATTTTCTTAAGGTTAACCACCCTTTATCTTTTTCCTTCAAAATCTTTTCAAAATGATTTAACCTTTTAAATCATACTTATACAAGGAAAATATAATATTAGTTTTACTCTAAGCTATTTTGCCATGTTATATATACTTTACTCAAAATAATGTTGATGAATTTTAATAAGGATTGACTACCCTTCCAAAAAAAGTTAAAACCCCTTTTAACTTGAAAATACTTAGGTTATATTGCCTATTTAATACATTCTAAACCTTTGTTTAAAACCTTTAAACAACCCTTTCGAAACCCTTGGAGGTACCCCTTCAAAACCATTGAAAGTGGCCCTTTCGAAACCATTAAAAGCCTTTCGAACACATTGAAAAATAATCTTTCCTTTCCTTTCTCCGAAAGCTTCAAAATATCAAACATCCTCCTTTAAAACCTTTTAAATATTTCCTTTTAGTAACATAGGAATATCCTTCCTTTCAACCCTTTCGAAACCCTGAGGAGCCACTCCTTTCGAAACTATTCATTAAAAACCTTTCAAAACAGTCAAAACTCAATCCTTTCGAAAGCACTTTGGGTTCAATTTAAAATATGTGGAAACCTTTCGAAACCATTCAAAATCTCACCCCTTCGAAACCTTTAAATATCATCTCGGTCGAAACCATTTGGATTCTTCCTTCAAGTAGAGCAAAAGGATTAGAAACCCATTAAAGTCGAAAGCATCTATTTCGAAACCATTTAAAACTATCTCTTTCGAAACCATTTGGGATTTTCTTCAATTATGAAAAAAGGGTTTTAAAAACATTTAAGTCGAAAGCATCTGTTTCGAAACCATTTCCTAAGTAAAGAAGTGATGGTGTCGAAACCATCCCTTTTGGAAGCATTAGAGAAGTAGATTTTAGAGAAAAAAAAGTAAACAACCCTTTCGAAACCATCTGGGTCAAAAGGTAGAAAGTGGCAGTAAAAAGGCTTTGACTTAGTTGAAAGCTAACATTTAAAACAAAAGCGCAACCCAATCGAAACCATTTCTTTAAATCCATTGAACCTAGTCGAAAGCTAACTGAGTCGAAAGCCATTTTAGTCGAAAGCAAGAACGCGCATTTTTAATTTAAAAACAAAGTAATGCCTCAACCCTTTCGGAACCCATGGTTTCGATTCCATACCTTCCACCTACATCCAATTCACTACGTACCAGTTTCCTAATACCATGTGCATTGGTTTCGACTGTGTTGGAAGCGAAGATGAGGAGGCGAAACCTGGTGCCGAAAGCATCGAAATAGTGTAAAACATGTAGCAAATAGTTCTTCTCACCTAACCCGCTTTACGTGTCAAATTTTGATTGGTTGCCTCTTTCTTTACCAATAAAAAGTATTTCAATTTTCAAAAGTGCTGCCGACTTTCCAAGATTAAAAAAATTTAAATTAATTCACAGAAAGCCCTTCTCCTTCCTTAATTGTATAAAACATTTAAGTCTCATACCTTAAAATAATTTTATATAACCATTAAAACACTTAGCAAAAATCTACAAAAATTCCAAAAAATCTCTTTTAATATGTTTTTCAGCATACAAAAATTTCAAACCCAAATCTTTTATTATTTAACCGTAAATAATTGTTAACCCAAATTAACATTTTATTTACTAGAAAATTCATATAAATTTTACAAATATTCAGAAAATTCTGAAAATTGAAACCTAAATCTAGAATATCGTTTATAATCTTCATAGAAATTCGCAAGGCCTTTGGATGTCATTTTATATGGTTTTCACCTTAAAGCATATCATAAATTCAATATGAATAACTATAATTCATCAACAAGTATATATAATCATTTCATCATTCAAAAACATGGAAAATCAATGCAATTTATTCTGAATTCATCTAAAAACGGAGAGCAATAAAATTTTGAGATGTAAACATTATCCACCTTAGCTTTAGAGATTAAAGAGATTGAGATGTGAATGGATTTGATTTGAATTAGCTTCTTCCTTAGCTTTTCTCTATCTTCTTCCTCTTTCTCTTGTTAATGGTGGCCGGCCTTAGTTTTAAAATTTTTGATAAAATGAAATGGACGTGTAGGGGGTACACGGCCAAGGGTTTAGGGTATAAGAATGGCCTCTTTCCTATTTTACCCCTCCTCTATTTCAATTTAACTCTTATTTTAATTTATTGTTTAAATGGCATCGCTACCCCTTAATTAAATTAAATCTCAATCCCCTAATCAACACATTATTTTATTTAATTTAGCTAATTAAATATCCTAAATAATGTTACCAAAAGTCTAGGGTGTTACACTTTTTAAGTCGCCGATCGAAGAAAAGGCGACGACTTTAGCGGTGGCCTTGTCGTTAACTTTTCGATGGCTAGAGATGGCCATCGCTAGCCGATGAAGGTCAATGGATATGTGGCATGAACATGTGCACCACGTATATGCCATTGGATGGTCGCTAGCTATCGTCAGCCGTCGGTAACCTGTAGGCCGTCGCCAGCCGTCGCCCACTGTCAGAACTTCTGCTTTATTAAATAGCTGTTATTTGAACCATCAAACTACACATATATATTCATCTATATAGTCACCTCGTATAAACACATAAAACCCCAATTTCACTAGTACAAAAATCGCATACATCACAAAATATCATACATATCTCACAAAACCAAGTTTATATCACAAAAATCCTTATTAACATCAACGGTCCATGAAAGAACACAACCATACCTACAAATTCTCATTTCCATCAAGCAACACAATCGTCAAACAGCCACAAAAACCCAACTTTAATCATCAAACATCCACAAACAGCACAACCATCAAACAACTATCTAATCCATCAACACTTGTCAAATCGGTATAGACCAAAACAATCAAACATCCATCAAAAAACACAACCATACCTACTCGTCATCATTTCCATCATTACCCGACCCATGTGAAGGAAATGTCCCGTTCTCTGCCATATCTGTCGTAATTTTCTCATCTAGCAACATCGTCAATCCACCACTCTTCCGCCAATCATTCAACTCTACTATCTTCTCCTTGGCCTGTGATTTTCTATAGTCGGCCTGTGACTTCCTCGCCTGTAAATTAGTTAATAACTGGTTACAGTTTATACATAATATTTAATAAAATTTATAAATTAGTAAATGAAGTAGTTAAACACAATAAACATTACTTCCTAATTGTCCTAACCATATCACCTATTTCGCGTTGGCTTGTCGGTCACAGCATCAAAAATCCTATCCTCCTTGACGGTCAACTCCTCTCGACCAGTCGCCTCCAACGCTCGAGTGAGCTCCGTTTCAAACCTTTCATGCGATTAAAAATAGAATTTTGTGCAATAAGTATTCAATTTACAATTTATGTAATGTGAAATAAAAGAAAAAAAATTAAAGCTTTTTTACCATTATAACTTGAGATTTAGGCTTTGTCCAAGTAAACATAACTGAGTCATCTTCATTGGTGTGCTTCATGGCATGAGTCCGAGTGAAGACCTCTGTATATGTAGGCTCACGGCCCTTCTCCTCAGCCTGAAATAATAAGAGAATAAACAATATATATATGATTACATAATGTTATAATTATTTTATAATCGCAATTTATAAATTTACCATTTTCTTTCGATATTGTTGGAAGCAATAGGATTTTTATTCCTGTTTGTTGTGTTCCACTCGGCAATTTCCTGTAAATTTAAATGTATGATTGACTAAATTAATGCAATTATTATACAAACTTCAAATAAACTATAATAACAACATGAAACTAGAAAACTTACTTTCACGACGGGAGTCTTCCAGTGCTATTGAAAATCCATCCAAATATTAACACTCATCTAATTGGGTTTTTTATTTTTAATTTTTTTGCTTAAGAGGGTGTCCCTATAATTTTCCCTGAGCTTCTTGTTCTAGTAATTCCTAAACAGATCTTGATCTTCCTCTTCTACAACAACTGTAGCATACACATTGAAATTAAAATGAATTATATACAATATATTAATTTTCAAAGGTCAAATATGTGATTTTCAGATAAATTTTAAATTTATACTACCATCAAGTCGGCCAATATAACATAATATATAATGGGATATCATTCCACTGAGGCCAACAACTAGACATATGATTCATATATGCCTTCTCAACGATGACCAGGATAAAATCGGAAGGCTCCAACTCAAATCCCCTATATTAATTTTGATGTAGACTTTCTATAAATTTTAAATAATATAAATGCACTAAATATTAATGACGTTGCAATAAATTTGATACTTACCATTCAGAATCATAGTCGCGCTTGGGCGTAAATCCATCGAGTCGCTGGCACCCTCGCCAGCAGCAGGAGAAGAAGAAGCATGAGATTTAGAAGATCTCCTATGAGACTTATATAATATCTACTAGAAACATACCATTTCATATAATGAAAAAACATATTATTTTATTATTAGAAAATATGCTGATTAATAATCACATAAAACTTCCACTAAAACTATAAAAATGGAACAAGATCTCCTAAATACATAGCATTAATAAAACAAAATAATACATAGCTCACAACATATTCATCATTATTAATAACAAAGGGAAATTAAAATATAAATTATAAACAAGCGATAAAAATATTTGTCATATATATATTACATCATCAGTAATTAATAATCGGTCTACTTTGTTTTTTGATTCAGACTCAGTCTCGTACTCTATATCATTTTCCTCTACACTCTAAAATGCTTCTACTAAAACATTTGATTAATCATTCAAAGGCCCTAAATCAGTATGATCATCAGTTATTATTATTTCATTATTTGGCTCAAGATCCGCTTAATAAGCTGTTTTGTCCGGAATACTATTTTCGTCAAACGTATATCTTTCCTTTGTTTTAAAAACAGCTAACCAATCCGCTTTATCTCTTTTTAAAGATGGATACGGAGTAAAATAAACTTTTAATGCTTACTTAGCTAATACGAAAGAATTGTATTTATAGCAATTCGAGATATGCATTATCGCAATAAGCTTAGAATATTTGTGCACGTTGAATCCAAAACAAGGAATATTATCGAACCAATTGCATTTAAATAAAATAACATTTTCTCTAGGTCATATAAAATATTTCAATTCTAAAACCTGTGTTAGGTTGCCATAAAAATCTTTTATATGCTCAGCTGGATCATCACCACCTTTGACGAATACGCCATTGTTATAAGTAAATTTTTCAGCACCATATTCCTTGGCTTTGAATTCGAATCCATTAATGAAGAATATTGGATAAGTCTTGAAATTTCTTTTTGGTTCTAGTACAAGATATTTCAATCCATCATCAATGAAACGATTTCTTGAATCATAAACGTGGTTCGAAAATCGAATAGAAAATTCTTTACTGAGATTGCTACGTGGATGTTGTGATTCGTAAATATCACAAATATATATAATATATTCCATTATAATATGTAAATATAATTGAAATAAATATGAATTTAATATTACTTAACAAATGGTGCAACTTCAGCATAATTAAGAAGAACATATATGTGTGCACTATATGATAATTTCTATCGTCTAACCATATCTCCACACATTTTCCAACAGATCGGCCATGTTATCTAAAAATATATAACATTGTCGGAGAAGAATCTTGTTCAATTGCTTCATCATTACGAGGAACACTTACAAATGATAAGTTCACATGGTCACTGAAATAATGAGAGAAAAAGAATGAAGCTTCTTCTTTAAGATATGATTTTCAAACTAAACCTTCAACTTGTGTTTTTTGTCTAACTTTTTTCTTCAGATGATTCAAGTACTTATTACAAAATTAATTCAATTTAAATTTACTTATGGAAATTTGATTTTTAAATTAAAATTAATATTACGGATATTTAATATTGAAAGTCACTATGTTATAGGATCGTGTAATATGGAATATATATATTTATAAAATAAACTTATTAACTAGTGTGGAATATGAATATCAAAAGCAAACAGTAAAGTAATAATGACACCGGAGATTTTTATACTGGTTCGAACTTCCCGTTCTACGTCCAGTCCCAGACTCCTTCTGGATTTTAAACTAGCAGCTCTCACTTAACTAGGAGGAATAGGTTTACACTGCCTGAGCAACCGAATAGGACTTGACCACCTGAGCAATCGAACAGGATTTGACCGCCTAAGAAACCGAATAGGACTTGACCGCCTGAGCAATCGAACGGGACTTGATTACAAAGTAGATTGATTGTCTTGACCTTGTGTGTTCTTTTAATAACACGGATTTGTCAATTATAGACAACCTTCCTATAATCTTTTTCTCAAGTATGATGTGTGTAGTTGTGTGTATATGAAGAAAAGGAAGTTTCAGATTGCTTAAAAAATAGAGATTTATGTTTGTAAGAAACATATATTTGAATTTAAGAAAGCAATAGATTCAGAAAATATGATTCAAGTAAGAGCAAGAGAGTAAGTAATTTGATCTTGAAATTCATGCATATATATAGTAGACGGAGAGTTACAACTTCTGGTGAAAAGGTTTTATCGAACAGCAACGGCTGCAACTCTCTGCGAGGAAGGAAACCATTCGGGAAAGGAAGCATCGATTCAAAAAAATGGCAGTTAGAGACAATTCCGTCGACTACTATAAGAGCTTCAGTCGATTGAATTTAAAATCGTGTATGTGCATTCAAATGTGCACAGATTCAGTTGACTGACTCATGCACTCAGTCGACTGGTCTGTGCATTTTATAAAAAAAATTATATGCATAGGTTCAGTCGACTAACTGGATGAGTTCAGTCGACTGAACTGAGCATTTTCTGAAACTCATTTTGAAAGCATGTTTGAGAAGTTAAATTTTAAAAGTTGTGAAAAACTTTGGTATATATGTGAGGAGTGAACAACTTGAGGAAAGATTTTAACATAGCTAAAAACTAGACTTAGACTCTAAACAACATATATATATATATATATATATATATATATATATGAGCCATACTTTAAATTGTTGAGTCCGGTCTTCATAGTTCTTTGTCGTAGATTCATGAATCTTCGTGTCGATTGAATTTCTTATCATTAATCAAAACATAAGATCCAACATTCTCCCCCTTTGTCATCGACATACATAATATAGGAGAGTTGTAATCTAATAACATACATAATATAGGCATAAACAATAGTTGTACCAACATACTAACATACACATAAGATTCACATAAGATGGATCATCATACTAGCATACATAGAACAATAGAGATTCACATACATTACATAGACAAGTCATATAAAATACCTAGCATTGTTTCCAAGATAATAACGTACCATGTTTCAAAATATTAAAAACTAAAAAACTAAGAAAGCTACTTACTCATTTCCATCATCATCGGAACTTTCCTCCTCTCCATCATCATCTTCAGTTTCTTCATCGTCAATTCCTTCTGCTTGATTATATCCTTGTGCAACTAATCTAGCTTTATTTCTAGTTATATTTCCTTATTCATCAGCTTTATTTTTGAAAACCCACTTAGTACAAATGAATGTTTGATCACTTGGTCTAGGAACTAATTCCCAAACTTCGATTCGTTCGAATTGGTTTAGCTCTTCTTACATAGCTATAATCCAATAGTCATCAGTAGAAACTTCTTTGGCATTTTTAGGTTCAATTTAGAAAAGAATGCTACATGGCCCATTTGATTAAGTTGATTTCTAGTTCTGACATGTGAATTAATTTCTTCTATGACATTCTCTACTGGGTGATCTCGTAAAATCCTCGGAGGAGATCTTAATCCATTTTCATTATGAACAATGTTTTCATCTTCTTCAAAATTATGAATAATGTTTTCATCTTCTTCAAAATTATGAATAATGTTTTCATCTTCTTCAAAATTATTTTGGGTAACCGTATTTGTGACCATCTTAGTTATTATCTCATTATCCTCAAAATTCTTATTAATTTTAAATTTTTTGTCAAAGGAAACATGAAGTGTTTCTACGATTGTTTTTGTTCTTTTATTAAAAATTCGATAAGCCTTACTTCGTTTCGAATGTGCTATGAAAATTCCTTCATTGGATTTTGGATCGAATTTTCCAAGCTGATATTTTGTGTTTAAAATAAAACATTTTGAACCAAAAACTTTAAAATATGAAATATTTGGTTTTCTTTCATAAAACAATTCATATGGAGTGTGTTTTGATAATGGTCCGATGGAAACACGATTCATAACATAACAGGCAGTTGCTACAGCTTCCGCCCAAAAATGTTTTGGTAGAGTGCTTCCGTTTAATAAAGTTCTTGCACATTCTTGTAAAGTTCTATTTTTTCTTTCTACAACTCCATTTTGTTATGGTGTTCTAGGAAAAGAAAAATTATGTTAAATTCCTTTTTATTACAAAAATGTTCAATAGCTTTATTCACCTCCATGATCACTTCTAATATTCTTAATTTTAAAAATTTTGAAATTTTGAGTTCTTTTAGCAAAGATTTTGAAATTTTCAAAAGTGTCACTTTTATTTTTCAGAAAAATAGTCCAAGTATATTTTGAAAAATAATCTACTGTAACAAACACATATTTGCTATGGTTTATTGATTACATTTGAGTTGGACCAAAAAGATCCAAATGCAATAGTTCAAGTGGTTGTTTAGTAGAAATTTTTTTCTTTGATTTAAAGGATGATTTTAATAATTACCCAATTGACAAGCATCACAAAAATTGTTTACTTTAAAATTTATTTTTGGTAAACCTTTTACTAATTCATTTTAGATAATTTGTTTATAGCCTTAAAATTAATATGACAAAATCTTTTGTGCCATAACCAAGGATCACTTTCTTTGGCTATTAGACACATATTAGTATTGAGATTTACATTCATATTTAATACATATATATTTTTATCTCTAAAACCTTCAAAAATAAGATTCTTATCTTGATCAAAAATGCTACATTTATTTTTTGAAAAAGATATATTGAATCCTTTGTCACACAGTTGGATGATGCTAAGTAAATTGTGTTTTAAATTTTTAACTAGTAAAACATTTGTAATAAGTGGTAAATTAGATATACCGTTATTGCTCACATCGCCTTTGCCGATAATATAACCTTTGGAATTATCTCCAAAAGTGACAGAACCTCCATCTGAGTAGGTAATATTTGTTAGCATCTCTTTGTTTCATGTCATGTGTTTTGAGCAACCATTGTCCAATATCCATTTTCCTCTCTTTTTAAGTGGTACCTGCAAAATATAGAATTAACGTCGGTACCCACCTTTTTGTTAGGGTCCCAAAAAGTTAGGTCTTTGGAAACAAACCCAAGAGAGTTCGGAATTCCTTTTGAAAATAAATCTTTATTTTTGTGAACAGTTTCTATAAACGATTTTATATATTTGTTTCTAATGAAATAATTATTTGTTTTAGGAACCCAAATATTAATTAATTTAGAATAATTTGAGGTTATTGAAGCCGATTTGGCAATTTTTTTTTTAAATTACTATATAAGGAGTTCCTTTTCTTAGGAATATTTTTTAATCCTTGCTTATATCATAGTCCCCTTTTATTTGAAATTGTCAGAGAATTTTATATAATTTTAGAGAGATTCTCTCTTCCTTTGTTAAAATTAGAGACATTCTTAGTAACATCATCTAATTTTGTTTTAAGACTAGAAATATCTATTTCCAATATTTTAAGATTAGCTTTAAGATCATAACTTTCAATTAAAAGAGCATCATTATTTTCTTTCTGAATTTTTATTTCTTGACTTAACATAGAAATTTTAGATGTTGTATTAGAATAAGACTCTTGAGAAGTTTCAAGTTCTTCTTCTAAAATTTGTTTCTCATCTTTTAACATATCTACCTCAATTTCAGTCCTATTTAATTTTTCAAGAGTTTCTTTATATTTTCTTTTGATATTTCTTAATTTGTCAAGTAATTCAGAGTTTATTTCCATTAAATCATCAAAAGTTAGATCACTTACCTCGTCACTTGTGGCCATAAAACAGACGTTGGCTTGTTCAGAATAGATGTCTGTGTCAGTGTTTGACGATGAAGATGATTTTGAATCATCCCATATAACACAAAAAGCTTTCTTTTTGAATCTACCTTTCTTGTTATTAAATTTATCTCTCTTTTGACCAGGAACGTCTTTCTTGATGTAACCTTTCTTGTGACATTCATAACATTCTAGAGCAAAAGACGATGGCATGTTGTTGTTGTTATTGCTGCTGAAGCTGGTCTTGTTGTTTCTGAATTTGTTGCTCTTTCTGAATTTCAAAAACTTTTTTAATTTTTTAGCAATGAACGCCATATATTCTTCATCTGAATCTGATTCATCCTTGTTTGCTTGGAATGTTATATTCATTTTATCTTGTGCCTGTACTCGTTTTGCCTGGAGATTAACTTCATAAGACATTAGGTTTCCTATCAACTCCTCTGGTTTAATGGTTGAAATGTCGTTAGCTTCTTTGATCGCTAAGACCTTTCGTTCCCACTCATCCGTTAAGGAGTTGAGGATTTTTGAAACAAAGTCTGTATATTTTTCTCCTAATGCTAAGAGAGAATGATATATGTCTTGGAATCTAGAGTACATTTCATTTATTGTTTCATATTGCTTCATTTTGAAATTCTGGAACTGATTTTTGAGAATAGAAATCTTACTCTGCTTTACTTTGTTATTACCTTCATGTGTAATTTTAAGTGTCCACCGAATTTCATAAGCTGTAGTACACATGCTTACTCTATTAAATTCATTTCTGTCTAATGCACAATATAACATATTCATGGCTTTAACATTTGCAGTAGTATCCAGTTTTTGTGTGTTAGACCATTATGAATATTCTGTAGTAGGTATGGTATATTCTGCTTGAGTAATATTCCAAGTTTCATAACTATTAGCTTGCATATAAATTCTCATTCTAGTGGACCAATAGTTATAGTTCATCCCATTAAATAGTGGTGGTCGTGTAGTAGATTGACCTTCAAGGAAGCTTGTGCTAGTGCTAGTGTTGTTTTCCGTATTAAAATATCAGATAACTATGTTATGGTTATAAGATGACCTGCTCTGATAACAAATGAAGGCCATTATGCTATAGGATCGTGTAATATGGAATATATATAAACTAAACTTACTAACTAGTGTGGAATATGAATATAAAAAGTAAATAGTAAAGTAAATAATGACACTAGAGATTTTTATACCGGTTCGAATTTCCCATTCTACGTCCAGTCCCAGACTCCTTCTAGATTTTAAACTAGTAGCCCTCACTTAACCCGAAGGAATAGGTTTACATTGCCTGAGCAACTGAACAAGACTTGACCGCCCGAGCAACCAAACAGGACTTGACCGCCTGAGCAACTGAATAGGACTTGACCGTCTGAGCAATTGAACAGGACTTGATTACAAAGTAGATTGATTGTCTTGACCTTGTGTGTTCTTTTAATAACATAGATTTGTCAATTGTAGTACACCCTTCCTATAATCGTATCCTCAAGTATGATGTGTGTAGTTGTGTGTATATGAAGAATTGGAAGTTTCAGATTGCTTAAAAAATATAGAGTTATGTTTGTAAGCAATAGATATTTGAATTCAAGAAAGCAATAGATTCTAAAAATATGATTCAAGTAAGAGCAAGAGAGTAAGCAATTTAATCTTAAAATTCATGCATTTATATAGTAGACAGAGAGTTACAACTTCTGGTGAAAAGGTTTATCGAACATCAATGGCCGCAACTCTCTGTAAGGAAGGAAACCATTCGGGAAAGGAAGTGTCTATTCAAAAAAATAGCAGTTAGAGACAGTTCCGTCGACTACTATAAGAGCTTCAGTCGACTGAATTTAAAATCATGCATGTGCATTCAAATGTGCATAGATTTAGCAGACTGACTCATGCAATTAGTCGACTGGTCTGTGCATTTTATAAAAAATTTATATGCATAGGTTCAGTCGACTGACTGCATGAGTTTAGTCGACTATGCAGTCAGTCGACTGAACTGAGTATTTTCTGAAACTCATTTTGAAAGCATGTTTGAGAAGTTAAATTTTAAAAGTGGTGAAAAACTTTGGTATATATGTGAGGAGTGAACAACTTGAGGAAAGATTTTAACATAGCTAAAAACTAGACTTAGACTCTAAACCAACATACATACATATATATATATATATATATATATATATATATATTAACCATACTTTAAATTGTTGAGTCTGGTCGTCATAGTTCTTTGTCGTAGATTCATGAATCTTCATGTCGGTTGAATTTCTTGTCATTAATCAAAACATAAGATCCAACAAATATTACCTCTTAAATGGATACACCCATCCATATTGCACAGGACCTAGAAGAAGTGCTTCGAATGAAAGATGAACAGGTGAATGCTCCATTACATTAAAGAATCATGGAGAAAATATTTTCCCAAGTTTGCAGAGCAGTATAGGAGTATCCTTTTCAGGTTACATATATGCTTGACTTTTAATATAGTCGAGCACAGCTCTTTATAAAATAAAATTAATTCTATTATAACACTCCATACTTTTACAGGAAATATTTCTTTGAAACAACGAGTAATAAATTTCCATCATGACATGACAATCGTGACTTTTCACCCACTTAGTTTATTGTTTTTAAAGTCAACACATCTACGGAGATTAGAAGAAATCTCATTAGGACATCTTAGTTCTTTCACCCACTTTAACACGAGTTTTAATTGCTTATTGTTTAGCTTATAACATGCTTTGGCTTTTTTTAATATCATTGGGCTTTATATGAAATTCGAGACATTTACGTAATTGTTCTATATCAAGTCTTGAATGTAGGTCATCCTTAGATTTCTACTTAACATTAAAAATTGTATTAAACACATTATCAAACATGTTTTTTCGTTGTGCATCACATCAATATTATGTCGTAGTAAGAGATCTTTCCAATAAGGTAACTCCCAAAATATATTTTGTTTGAACGAATTATGAATTATCAATTTACCTAGAATTTCAGTCTATATTCTAGTTTCATGTAACTTTGGATATTCCTTCACAAGATAATATATTTCTATGCTCGACCAAATCGTTGATGGTTGTCTATTCTCTGGTCTATTAGCTAAAGGTTTTTTATCTCTTCTAAAAGGATGATTAATATGGAGAAACAATCGAACGCTATAATTTTCCTTCCATATAGTAATGGAAATGCTTGGGTTTCATCCACGTAATGTGGACAAGCTAGATAACCGACCGTACTCCAACCCAAAAGCATTGCATAAGCCGAAAAATCATCAATAATCCATAAAAAAGATGCAAACATACAAAAATTATTTTTTAGAAACATCGTATGTAGCAACCCCTTCATGCCATAATATTTTCAACTCTTCAACAATCGCTGCAAATAAACCGATTCATTATGTCGGATCATCAGGACTAGGGATGACAATAGTGAGAAACATATATGTAGTTTTCATACACATCCATAGAGGTAAATTATAAAGTGTAATGATAATAGGCCAAAATGAATATTTACTATCAAATTGAGAGAATGGTGAAAATCCATCCAGGGGTGAATAGGGTTTATAAAAAATTTACAAATATATAAAAAAAATTACCGCATAGATAATAACAAAGTAAATGCAGAAATAAAAATGACACGTAAGTTTACCTAGCTTCGGTAAAACCCACTTACTACTGCCCCCAAGGTTTCTACTAGGAATTAAACAATCTACCGCTTACAGACCCTGTAAACTCATGACCCTTGCTAACCTGATTGTTCTAACCCTATGCTCAAAACCCTTCCACAACTCTGCCATAGAGTTGCGAATTCTCGAACTACACTACGTAGCTCATAACCTAGTTAACACTAGAGTTTAACAATTCAATAATAAAATTACAATTTAAAGTAAATTGAAACCCTAGATTAAAATGCTAATATAATTTAGTCCAAGGTAAAAACATCGAGCCAATTAAATTAAGATAGATTATCCTCCTTTTGCTTATTCAATTCATATTCATTCCATGACCGAACTCTTTTGCTTGCGATTTCAACGTAGGTTTCTTGAATTAAAGTTGCATTTTGTAATTCCAATCCAAATTACCCTTCTCCTTTTCTTGTGCTCGCTTTGTTCGATCGATGGGTGATTTGTATTTGCAGCTGCTTCCTTGTCGAGTATTCTCCAATTTGATATTTGGTATGATTTCTGCCCCTTTTCAATTTGTAGCATGCTCAACTTTGGTTGGAATTTTAAATTGGTTAGTGATTTATTTCAAGGCTTAATCTATGATTTTGCTCGAACTCGAATCAATTAATGTCGATGATGACATGGGTTTATATAGGGTTTGATTCCTTGTATTTTTGTTTATGCTTTGGCTTTGAATTTTGATTTGAATTCTTCAACTGCATTCCTTGGCCCGTTCGATTTTTTGATGAATGGTGTTTTGATTTCTGACTAGATCAACACTGCTACATATTCGTATATATTTCTATACGCTGTTTTGAATTTTCGATTTCGGCCATATGCATTTCTAACTTGTTCACTTATGATATATATTTGAATATACTGATATATATTCACATATAGTTTGACCCTTGTTGATTTTTTTATTATTGCATTGACTTGTTCAATTTAACCAGTATATTAATGCATGATTGAAACTTGCTGCACATCCTCTTATCTGAATGCATCCGTCGAGTTGCCTAAGATCAACTTGCACTACTTGAGACTGTAGTGAAGTGTTGTTTGGTTTGAAATCAATATTTTTCTTTTTGGTTTGCTAACAACTGATGTTGGTGGTAGCTGATATTGGGAGCGTTTTCGCCCCTACCAAGCCAAAAGAAAGGAAGGCACAACCGGACCAACACACCCTCCAAAGCTCCACCAGTCCACTTCCAAGCAACACCAAACCAGAGTATCCACCGAACTAACTTGCCTCCCACCTCGTTGCCGAACCAACTCCAACTGCCGGACCAAGCTTCTCCTACCACTGCCGGACCAACCTTCTCCTACCACTGTCGGACCAAGCTCCTCCTACCACTGCCAGACCAACCTTCTCCTACCACTGCCGGACCAACCTTCTCCTACCACTGCCGGACCAACCTTCTCCTACCACTGCCGGACCAAGCTCCTCCTACCACTGCCGGACCAAGCTCCTCCTACCACTGCCGGACCAACCATCTCCTCCCACTGCCGGACCAAGCTCCTCCTACCACTACCGGACCAACCATCTCCTAGCTGCCATCGAACCAAGCTCCTACCGGACCACCTACTACCGGACCAAGACATTCCGAACCAACACTACCAGGCCAGATCGCGTCAGCCCAGGCCCATCAGCAGCTGTACACATCCAGGACCCCTACCCCAGCCTCACTCTATAAATAGAGGGGCAGGGGTACAACAATGGGGACAAGTTTTGAGAGCTCAAGCACGGAGAGAACTTTCAAACAACTTTCTTTTACTTGTATCAAAGCTTTGTACTTGTAATCTAAACAAGAGAAGAGAAATAACATATGAAGTGGACGTATGCACATTCTGGCTGAACCACTATAAATCTGCGTGTCTTTTTACAGTTTAGCCCCTGCTTTTCATATATTTGCATAAATCACCCAAATCACTAAGAACAACATAAGACCTACTAAATCATACGACTTTGATGTGTTTGTCCATTTTTTTTGCAAACATTTTTGGTGCTTTCACTGAGAATTAGAAGCTCGAAGCTTTAGCTTCATCCACTCAACGTTTTTCCTAACAGCATCGTTTGCCACTTGGAAAACATGCCTCCCAAACCAAGAAAAGATGTTAACAAAGGAAAAAACATCGCATCCAGCAGTCTTCCAGATCCAACTGTCACGAATCAAGTAAATCGTCCTCCTCCAGCAGCAGTAACAAATGAAGGACAGGCTAACCCTACCACTTCTGCCACAGAACAGCCCGCAGCAATTACTAGGGCAGATTTAGACAGGATTGTGGTTGAAGTAACTAACCGCTTCACGTCCCAGCAGGAAGCCTTGGTGGACCATCTCATGTCACGCTTAAGGGATGCTGAAGAGTCCAATCGCAACACCGAATCATGGGGCGAGTCCCAGTCTGGAGGATCTCAAAGACAACAAAGATCTTCCTTCTTCGAAGGAGCTAACGGCAGAAGTAACCATGGTAGGAGCCGAGATCGAGCACAGCCCGAAGTTAGGCCCGAGGAAGCACTTGGAACCGAACCCAACAGGGGAGGTACCGGGCGAAGGTCAACTGTAGCTGAGCCGGTCATACTGCCTAACCATGAAAACGCCAGTGAACGGGGCCGAGCTAGAGTCCAGCCCGAAGTTGGACCCGAGGAAGTGCTTAGATCAGAGCCCGGCAGGGGAAGATCAAGGCAAGGGCCAACTGTAGCTGACCCTAGCATGCTCCCAGAAGATCAAAAGCAGCCACTGGAAAATATGAGGGATGATAGACGATACCATCCCTACAGGTCATCTGGACGGAATCAATCCCGCAGAACAGAACCAAACTCATTTCTATCTGCTCCAAATTCTGATGAAAGGATGGCGCGCTTATTCAGAGAGTGTGTCCAACGGGAGCAAAGAGATCGAGGGATAGGCGCTAGGGTAACCAGCCCTTTCTCCCGCAATATCGAAATCGCTATCACTCCCCGAGAATGGAAGATGCCAACAATGGAACCTTACAAAGGAACCTCCGACTCCATTATACACTTACAAAGGTACACACAACATATGCTCATGAGTGGAGCAACAGAGGGAGTACTGTGCAAATGCTTTCCGCTCTTCTTAGCAGATCTCGCTACCTCCTGGTTCTGTCATCTACCCCAGGGATCCATCAGCTCGTGGGAAATGTTGAAATAAAAGTTTATCAGTCAGTTCCGTATCCATGTGGAACAACCTAAGGACGCTTATTCCTTATCCAGCGTCAAACAAAAACCTGGAGAGAAATTGCAACAATACTTAACCCGATTCAATGCCGCAGCAGCCGCGGTCCAAGACGCCGATGAGAAGCTTATCCTAATGGCCCTCTGTAGTGGTGTGCATCCGGACACCAAATTTGCTAGAAGATTGACGAAAGAAAAACCAACTACTTTACCCGATTTCTTCCACGAAGCCGGGAAATATATGAGGCTTGAGGATGCTGCCGTTGAGGGGCAGTCAGGACAGCAGAATAAGGCAACTCACAGCAACGCCCCTGCTGTAGCAAGGGACGTTCGAAGAAATGATTCCAGGGACAATACTGGGGGCAAGAAGGGAGAAAAACGCCTATATCGGCCTGGACCGAGATTTGACGCTTACACTCCTTTGAATGAGACCGTCGAAAATATCTTCCTTGCCACCCAAGGCGAAGTTAGATACAAACGCCCACCATACAAGAAGGAATCAGATAACGCACAGAAGTCTAGAAAGTTCTGCCGCTTCCACGAATCTCATGGGCATGACACCAATGAATGCCATCATCTCCGGGACTTGTTTGAGGAACACATCAGAAGGAAGAAACTGGAACGCTATGTAAAAGGTCAGGACAAGACTCCAGCTCCTACCAATGAGAACCCAAGGCTACCCTCACCGGAGATCGGCAGAGGAAACCGCAACACTAGCAGCTCTAGTCAAGAGAAGATAGTGGTCCATACCATCTCGGGAGGACCGCACATCGCTGCCAGAAGCTGGAAAGAAATGGAAAGATATGGAAAGTCGCTTAGAGACAATAAAGACTGTGTCAATTCGGTTATAGAAGAGCGCCACCCGAAGCGGAAAGAAAGTGATGACATCACATTCGGTAAGCGTGACCTAGAAGGAAGGCAATACCCTCACATGGATCCCATGGTTATCTCTGCCCGGCTCGGCCCCGCCGAGGTTTACCGAATCCTAGTAGACACTGGAAGCTCAGTAAACATCCTGTTCAAACATGCATTCGACAAAATGAAGCTATCAATGAAGGATGTATCTCCCTGCGATAAACCACTACACGGTTTCACTAGGGATGCAAAGATGCCCCTCGGGCAACTGGACCTCTTTGTTGAGATTGGAAGCCATCCCCGCTCCGTCGTACGGAAACAGACGTTTGTGCTAAAAGAAAACCATTCGGCCTACAACGCCTTCTTAGGAAGGCCAGCCTTGTCTGACTTCCAAATTGTCCTAGCCCCATGGTGCCTAAAGATGAAATTCCCAACGGACAATGGAGTAGGGGAAGTAGAAGGAGACCAGGACGTGGCTCGAGACTGCTATGTGACTGAACTTCGCAACAACCACAGGAAGGATAAAGGGAAGGGTGTAGAGGTTTCCCTCTGCACAAAAAGTCTAGAAGCATAGCAACTAAAGAAAGCCCCTCCTCTTCGATATACCAGCGACCCTTTTAATGAATTAGACCCTAGGGACAAAGAGGAGGAGGCCACCGCCGAGCCTGCAGAGGCTATGGAGTTTGTATCTGTAGACAAGCACGACTCGAGTAGACTATTGAAAACTGGATCCCAACTAAAGGCAGAGTTGAAGGAACAGCTCATCGATTTTCTCCGCCACAACCTGGATGTATTCGCATGGTCACACGCGGACATGACCGGAATCTCCCCCGACGTAGCATGCCATGCACTAAACATTGATCCTACCAAGGCTCCCGTAAAACAAAGAAAGAGAAGTATGGGAGCAGAGCGATCAGCAGCCCTGGATGAAGAGGTAAAGAATCTGCTCGCCAATGACTTCATACGAGAAGCCATCTACCCGGAATGGATCGCTAACCCAGTGCTGGTAAAGAAGGCCAATGGGAAGTGGCGAACATGCATTGACTTTTCCAACCTAAACGACGCCTGCCCAAAGGATTGCTTCCCACTTCCCCGAATCGACCAGCTTGTAGACAGCACAGCCGGACACGAGCTGTTATCTTTTATGGACGCATACTCAGGATATAACCAAATTCCTATGCATGCTCCCGACCAAGACCACACTAGTTTTATCACCGACCGGGGTTTGTACTGCTATAAGGTAATGCCTTTCGGACTTAAAAATGCAGGGGCCACCTACCAGCGCCTCGTTAACAAGATGTTTGCATGGCTAATAGGGCGAACTATGGAAGTATACGTGGATTACATGCTGGTGAAGTCAAGAAAAGACGACGATCACGTAAGCCACCTAGGAGAGATGTTTCAAGTACTTCGCCAGTATGGAATGAAGTTGAATCCTCTAAAATGCTCCTTCGGAGTGTCATCAGGAAAGTTCTTAGGATTCATCGTCCATGCCAGAGGGATTGAAGCAAACCCTGAACAAGTCCGAGCCCTAAAGGATATCAAGATACCTTCCACTCGAAAGGAAATGCAAAGTCTGAATGCAAAAGTGGCCACCCTAAGCCGATTCATCTCCAAGGCAACGGACAAATGCGTCCCCTTTTTCGAAGCTTTAAAGAAAGACAAAAAAAGTTCGAATGGACTGACGAATGCTTAACCGCTTTCCTTAACTTAATCGAACACCTCCAGAAACCACCGGTACTCTCAACTCCAAGCGAAGGCGAAGAATTATGCCTATACCTTGCTGTGTCACCTCATGCCCTGAGCGCCGCCTTGGTAAGAGAAGACAACCGCATGCAGCGGCCAGTTTACTTCGTCAGTAAGAGGTTTACGGGGGCAGAAGTCAGATATCCTAAACTTGAGAAGCTGGCATACTGTTTACTAATCACATCACGGAAACTGCGTCACTACTTCCAGTCCCATTCCATCAAAGTTCTGACCGATCAACCACTGAGGCAGGTACTCCATCGTCCCGACACTTCCGGGCGACTACTTAAATGGTGCATTGAACTAAGTCAGTATGATATCACCTATCACCCTCGCACCGCCATCAAGGGACAAGCCATAGCTGATTTCATTGCAGAATTCACTACCAACGAAGATAAGGAGCAATTGGAAATAGCAGAAGATATCAAGTGGAATCTCTTTGTGGATGGTGCATCGAACGAACAAGGCTCGGGGGCAGGTGTGGTAATAATCACTCCCAGGGGATACAAACTGCACTGTGCTATAAGGTTGGAGTTCGCTGCCACCAACAACGATGCAGAATATGAAGCAGTGATAGCCGGACTAGAACTTGCCATAGAAATCGGAGCCAATTCTTTGTGTCTTCACAGCGATTCTCAACTTATCGTTAATCAAATACTAGGAGAATTCCAAGTTCGAGAAGAACGACTCATAGCATATTTAAAGAAGACCAAGTTACTTCTCAGCCGATTGGACCACTACTTAGTCAAACACATCCCTAGGGAAGAGAACCAAGAGGCCGACGAATTGGCAAAACAAGCAAGTATGAGAGACATCGCCATCTTCGGGGCAGTAACCATCTCAAAGCAAATGGCCCCAAGTTTTGAGCAAGTGAATCTGATAGTTGCAATCGAAGAAGCAACTTGGATGACTCCCATCCGAGACTACCTACAACGCGGCACACTACCCAACGGATGTAACGAAGTCAAGAAAATCTTAAGGAAAGCTTCCCGCTACACAATTCAAGAAGACATCCTCTATCGGCGTGGATTCTCTAACCCGTTATTAAGGTGTGTCGCTGGGAGGGAAGCCAAGGAAATCTTATCCAACATCCATCAAGGAAGCTGCGGAGACCACACCGGAGGACAAACATTAGCAAAAAAGATACTCCGATATGGATATTTCTGGCCCACCTTAAGCAAGGACGCCTTGGATTTCGTCAAAAAGTGTGACAAGTGTCAGAAGTTCGCTAAGATTCCATGGCTACCAACGACTGAGATTACTCAAATGACCAGCCCTTGGCCCTTTGCAGTATGGGGAATTGACTTAATCGGCGAACTGCCAATGGGCCGAGGCGGGGCCAAATATGCTATAGTGGCAGTCGATTATTTCACCAAATGGGTGGAAGCAGAATCTCTGAATAAAGTATCTTCAGCAAAAATTATTAACTTTTTGATCAAAAATGTTCTGTGCAGGTACGGAGTCCCATTCAAAATCATATCAGACAGTGGACTTCAATTTGACAGCGAGGAATTCACCAACTGGTGCCAAGAGCACGGAATTCACAAAAGCTTCTCATCCGTAGCGTATCCCCGGCAAACGGACAAGTCGAAGCCGTCAACAAAATTCTTAAAACTCTAATCAAAAAGAAACTCGAAAAGTCAAAGGGCGCTTGGGTGGATGAACTCCCTACGGCACTATGGGCCTATCGCACATCTTTCAGAACTTCAACAGGGCATACTCCTTTCTCTTTGGCATACGGATCGGAGGCTATGCTCCCAGTTGAAACCATTGTGCCTTCCCACCGTAGGATCCACTATAACCCAGAAGAGAACGAAGAACTCCTTCACATGTCTTTGGACCTAGTGGAGGAGAGAAGAAATGATGCAGTCCTTAAAGCAGCAGCCCACAAACAAAAAGTGGCAGCACAATACAACTCCAAAGTCAAGCATCGTACCTTACAAGAAGGGGACCTTGTCCTCAAGCGAATCTTCCCCCGCCCCGGAGCACTAGATCCAATCTGGGATGGACCATATGTAATTCATAAAGATCTCCACAATGGAGCTTATATTTTATCAACTATGGACGGAGAGGTGTTCCAGAGGGCATGGAACATCCAACACCTCCGTCGATACTTTTCTTAACTTGTACTGCCCATATGAAGTGAATTAACAAAGAGAATCAGTGGACGTAGGCCTTTTCGTGCCGAACCACTTTAAAAAACCTTGTCTCTTTTTTAACTTGTTCCTTTATATCTTGGCTGCTTGTTAACTTTATCCTTTTCTGTTGAACAAAATCCTATGCGTATAGTGTTTCCACTCAACGCACTCCATAGCTCAACTTCACCTGGACAAGACCTGACAGGTACTATGCGAATCTATGCCCTCGCCAATGAGACACTTTTGCTCCGGCATCCCTCTGCTGTGGGTTAACTCATTGCTCGCGACGGCCCTTAAAGCCAACTGTAATGAGCCGATTATAAGCCACCGAGAAGGCCGACTATAGCCGAGGCAGCTCATTACGGCGTTCGGCTCGCCGACAATTATGGACCGACTATAAGCCCCAACATAAGGTGTGTCCAGCCAGAGGCAGTTCACAGTTGACGATCGGCACCCACGCTAGCCGGCCACAGTAAATCGAATAATACCCACGATTACGGGCCATAATGGCCCGGGTAGTTACTGTGCGCGATCTCGGCTCCGATGTGTCTTAAGTGCGGCTGTGGTAAAAAAGAATTAACTCCCCGTGGAGGCGTAAGATGGGTGACAAATGTCTCCAAGACCCACAGCTAGGGAAAGTGATTACAAAGCCTGTTTGCCACGAACTTAAGCACATCGAAGGCCTTCCGTGATTGGAAGTTTTACTATTTCGCATATTTCAATTTTACTTAAGAAAATTTTTCTCCTATCCTCTGTAACAAACCCTGAAGTGCAGGACACAAAACAGGAGACACTCACTAATAGAAGCGGATACTCACAGCAAGATACTGGACCGCATCCCTTACTCAGTCACACAGGATATTCAAAGCTGCCATCTACAAGCAAAATATAAAGGACGGTATTTCCTTCTTTCATATATGCCTATAATTTGTTCACACCTCACGCTAACACTGCAAGTCATGAAATTATGTTTTAAACAAGAACTTGATATCAAACGCAATTTAATTACAAGAATATGCATGGCTATATTTCTTATGCAACATGTCAAAATAGCAAAAACATTCAAAAGACGACAAAATTAGCTTAAGTTAAAGAATTGCACATCAAGAATAGAGCTATTTATTACAAGTAGCAAGAATTACAACCTAAAAGTTACTCTATTGTTTTAAGACTAACATATACAGCCATGTCGAGTACACAAAAAGAATTCTCCAGGTCTAATCAGGAAGCCGGCTGCGTTGGAGTCTTGTCCTTGTCCTGTTGCCCACCTGTCCGGTCATAAAAAGAAATCATTAGTGATAAGCAACAGAGTTAACAAAAGAAAAAACTAGTGTAGAGGTTACCAGCAACTTCCCCTTGATCGTCTTGGTCGTCATCCCCTACTTCCACGCCTGCCTCCTCAACTGCGAACAACCTCATCCCCTCTTTCACCGTTGTCTTCTCCTCCTTGGTATACTGAGCGGTGACCACATCCATCCTAAAGGCCGCTCCACCCTCCTTATCCGCCTCAGCCTTGGCCTCCTCTAGAGCCCTGAGGTAAATCCTAGCCATAACCCGGGGGTAGTCGTCCATCCAAGATAAGCTGCCCTGCTTCCAGGTGCGAAAGTACATGTCCTGCAGCACATCGTCCATCATCCCCTCATTTTCCTCGAACTCCCTCATACGAGCCTCAGAAAGCGATAGCCTTGCAATGGCAGCATCCCTTTCCAATCGGTATCGCGAGCAGTCAGCCTGAAGGGACCTCCTCATCACCTCCATCTCCTCCTTTAGCCTGACCTGAGCAAGCTCTACGGCTTCAAGTTTCCCCGACAGCTCCTCTACCTGCTCAAGATCCGCCCTCCGAACCTCGTCCACTGTCGAGATGGCCATATTTATCTGCTTCTTGCAAGCAGCCTCCATCTTCCGCAATTCTGCCTTACTAGCCTCCTCCAAAGTCTTCCTCAACCGCCCGGAGGCAGCCTCATGCTGAGAAATCTGAATGGCCTGATCAGCAAGCTGTTTGGCCTGGTCCGAAACCATCAATCGTAGTCGGATGTTGGCACTCCCAATCTCCTCTCCAGCCTTAACCAGCCAGGCATGATGCCCCATTAGCTTCCTAGTCTCCTCCGCCACCCGATCAATATTAGCCTTGGCCTCATCTCCCATGGTAACTATCCGAGTGGTAAGTAAATCGAGATCTAAGGACTTAGCCTCATCAAGCACCCGTACCATGGGATTACGGGGAAGAAGGTGCTCACCGGTAACTTCGTCGAAGGTAATATCATGGGAACCTGGATCCAGATCAGGATGACCCGCAAATGGATTACGAGCCAAACCAGGACGATCAATCTGCGTAACGGTAGGATTTTCAGACGGGTGCGGAGAGAGTGCGAACTCAGTATCCTCCTCCGTGATATCATGAAGAGGCTGAACTGGGGGCTGAGGACTGAGTGAAGGTTCGGATAAGGGATGACTCCTTTTTCTCTTCTGAATACCCTCTTCAATAACCCCGAGAAGAGGACGGTAGCCGACTACATCCCCGGAACGGTGGGTCGGAGTCTTTGGCTTGGCGGGAGCTTTGGAGAGCTTGTATTGTTCAAGCCTGTGCTGAAGATCAGAGGCCTTGGCCGTTTTACCTGCCCCTGATATGAAGAACAAGTGTCACAAGCTTACATTGATCCATAATTCGAGAAACGCGGTAAATTAAAAGTTAAAAGAAGAAAGGAAACACATTAGTTATACAAACCCTAGGGAGGAGTAGGATACTGCAATGAGTCCTGGATTTCATTCCAGGACGGGAGCGGATCATAAAATATTCCTAAGTCCCTATCATAAATGGAGCCTGCAGGAGTCAAAAGTTCACCTTGAGTTGTCGGAGCCACCTTGGCTGGAATAGTCTGAGAAGACTCGCTTGCACCGGTCCCGGCCTTGTCAGCCTTCCCGAATTTCTCTACCAAAGCTGTTTCTCCGTCCAGCCCCTCGAAAGCTTGGTTGAATGCATCATCTGTCCACTTCTGAATCTCGCCTGCTTGCCCAGGAAGCAAGGCCCCGATGCCATCGCCACCATCACCACCTTCCCGGTCATCTCCACCCTCACCTCTCTCCTCCTCCACATCTTCCTTCCCCGGAGTAAGTGGACAAGTGCTGGGGGAAGGACCATCCGACTTCTTAAGCTTCTTACCTCCGACCATTGGAGATTTTGAGAAAGGTTTCCACTTGCCACTCTCTACTATGACACCTCCCTTAGCTTGAGCAGCCGCCCTCTCCTCCGCCGTTTCCCTTTGCTTGACTACTGACTGCTGTGGAAGGATCAAATTATACTCCAGAAGAGTCACATTTCTGATCAGGTAAGCAGCCGATCTATCTCTCCCGGGGATAGCTTCTATCTCAGCCGCCATCCGAACCAGGCGATCAGTCTCCACAACCGCAAAGCCACCTGTCGCTAGCAAAAAATGAAAACGTATGAGAAGAAGCATCGCAACCAGGACGGAGATTATAATTAAAGCATCGACTTACATCCGGAGGTGAAACGCCGAATAGAAACAGAGTCGTCCCTGACGAAGAACCACTCCTTCTTGAACATGCTGTACTTAGAATACAGATCCAAGACCGGCTTGAAGGTTACAGCTGACTCCAAGCTGATGTATGGGGACCCCTTCTTATAGCCCCTCAGATTATATAAGTACCGGATCTCCCGGTTGGAAGGAGCACGCCCATGCTTCCTCTGAAAGATGACGAAGAGGCTCACCAGTATAGTATAAGAGTTGGGTTGAAGCTGGAATGGGGCCACCTTTAGATATGTAAGAAAACTGAGTACCCAAGCATTAAGAGGCAGGATGGCACCGCACATACAGTGGTATCTGCTGTAGGAAAAGTACCCTTCGGGAGGGTCATATGGCATAACTTCTCTCCCTGGCAACAGCATGCGCGCCCTATCAATTCCAAAAGAACGGGAGATGGCATCAAGCTGCTCCTCCTTGAGGGAGCTGGGAAAGCAATCGGGCGGGGAGTTCAGAAGCTCCTGAGGGCCGTACCCGTCCACCAGTGATCTCGGGGCAATTCCGTGACGTTCTGGTCTTGGCTGAGCAGGGGGCACTGCGGAAGATTCTCCTTCGCCTTGGGACTTCTTTTTATCCGATCGAGTTTCTGCTTTTCGAGACATTTATCTGCAACACAAAAGCACGTTGTTAAAACAAAAGATGTAGAGACATAAACATGCGAGAGCGTACAGTCCGGGATTTCATTTGTAATCCGAAACATAAAAGGTTCAAAACCCATTCGGCATCCTCATTTTCAAAAGGCCCATTCGGCATTCTCGTTCTCAAGAACCCCATTCGGCATCCTCATTTTCAAAAGGCCCATTCGGCATTCTCGTTCTCAAGAACCCCATTCGGCATTCTCATCATGAAAAGATCATTCGGTAGTGCAGTATCAAAGTTCATCCGGCTGTAAACGGATCTCACCTGGTTCGGCTAACACAGCTGATTCGGCAAAGGGTAGAAATTTTGATTCGGCAATCAGTTGTTTCGGCTATCTCAGACGGTAAGGAAACAACGGTGGCATAGCTCCGATATTTATAGGCAAGGAAGAGGCCACCGAACCAATCCATTCGGCACACAGACCGAACAAGGACGATCAGGCTTAAACAAAGTAAGCTATATGCCAGCATATACCCCACTTTGGGGGGCAAATGTTGGGAGCGTTTTCGCCCCTACCGAGCCAAAAGAAAGGAAGGCACAACCGGACCAACACACCCTCCAAAGCTCCACCGGTCCACTTCCAAGCAACACCAAACCAGAGTATCCACCGAACTAACTTGCCTCCCACCTCATTGCCGAACCAACTCCAACTGCCGGACCAAGCTTCTCCTACCACTACCGGACCAACCTTCTCCTACCACTGCCGGACCAAGCTCCTCCTACCACTGCCGGACCAACCTTCTCCTGCCACTGCCGGACCAAGCTCCTCCTACCACTACCGGACCAACCATCTCCTAGCTGCCATCGAACCAAGCTCCTACCGGACCACCTACTACCGGACCAAGACATTCCGAACCAACACTACCAGGCCAGATCGCATCAGCCCAGGCCCATCAGCAGCTGTACACATCCAGGACCCCTACCCCCAGCCTCACTCTATAAATAGAGGGGCAGGGGTACAACAATGGGGACAAGTTTTGAGAGCTCAAACACGGAGAGAACTTTCAAACAACTTTCTTTTACTTGTATCAAAGCTTTGTACTTGTAATCTAAACAAGAGAAGAGAAATAACATATGAAGTGGACGTAGGCACATTCTGGCTGAACCACTATAAATCTGCGTGTCTTTTTACAGTTTAGCCCCTGCTTTTCATATATTTGCATAAATCACCCAAATAACTAAGAACAACATAAGACCTACTAAATCATACGACTTTGAGGTGTTTGTCCATTTTTTTGCAAACAGCTGAAGTTAGTTTGGTTGCTTTGATGATGTGTATATCTATGTATCTTCCTATGTTGCTTTGCTATACGTTGATCTTAGACTTGTTGCGTGTTTGTACTTGATCACCGTCACTGTATTGCTCCCATTTGCCTGACTTGGTTTGGATGCCTAAGTGTGCATGTCCCTGAGTGTCCATGCCTATGTATCGGAGTGATGTTTGTGTTTGTGAACCTATTCTGTGTGCATGTACTTGTTGCTCCCTTGCACTTGATTACTGCATTTGCACATGTATGTGCTACCCATTTATGTATACATATGTACATATCAATATGGTCATTTTTGTGGCCTTGTCCATGTTGATCTACATCATGATGTTCACATAAATTTGCACAGTGTTGTTGTTCGCTACTTGCAGCCCATCCACCATGTTCCTATTCCCTTTGTTGACCATCTGCCTGGTCTCGTTTCTTTATGCACTTGTTTGTGCATTTACATGCCTTTATCTGATGTGAATGTGCCGCTCCAGTGAGTGTACTTTGCTTGCTGAACAATGGTTCGGCTTAAACCATGTTGCCGCTGCTTGATTCCTAAGTAGTATTCAAGTGTGCATGTGTCTTGTTCATTTTCTGATACTCTGGACCTATTTGTGCATGCATGTTCTCACCTATGTTGTGTAGTTGTTATGTTCTTGAGTTTGCTGTTGTTTAACTATGTGTCATTGACATTCCATGTACATACATACATACATACATACATACATACATACATACATACATACATATGTATGTATATGTGTGCGAATTGTACAATCAAACAAATGCTTCATGTTTCTTATAGCTTGACCATTATGTTGCACCCAATTTCTGACTTTGTTGAAATATGTTCATGGTTACTTGCATTGGTTGTACTTTGTGCACACTTGCACTGTGTTGATCCTTCATGCTTGATCTTTGCAGCATTCCGTGTGATTGAATTGAGGCTTGGCCTTATGTTATTCACAGTGATCTACCGAGCATATCATGAGTTGTTCGTGCACCTATATTTGTACCTATCTAAAATATAAAGAGAAAACAAACTCATAAAGTGAGGCAATATTAAATCACAATCATAATTTTATTTTTGCAACTTAGGTTTGTTTCTTTTTCCATTTTACTGCGTTATTTATTTGACAAGTATAGCGGATGACCAGACACAAGCTGGAGAAAACAAATCAAGATTAACATCAAAATACAAACTCAAGTAGGTGTGAGTATGAAATGACCCTAGCTATTTCACCTAATTTTTTTACTAGGAAATTTTTTTTTCTTTTTTTTACATCAATAATTTCCTAGAGTCATTTAGCCTTTCCACTAAATTATCCAGGATCCTAATTTTTCTACTAATATATTTATATCAGTTCATTAATAAATATATTCACATACATATGAAGATGTATGTGACCCTCTTGCTTGGATCAGAGTGTTGTTTAGCAAGAGTGCATCCTGATTGAGTTTGAATATCTAATCAACCAATACATAGCTCATTTTCCATGCCTATTGATATTTGAGTCAGGGTAATGAATCTCATAATCATATGCAATCTATACTTAGTAATTTTTGACCATTCCTATAGTGATTGTTTGTTAGTTTGAGATAGTAAGGTGATCTCAGATTATATAGCAAGCCACCATAATTTTAGTTTAATTATTTGGTATTTGATTAAAGCCAGAAAGGAAAATGATATACTCATTTATCATTTTCAACACAAGTTATTTTATCACAAATTTCTTTACTTATAACCAAGTCAGTTGAGTAATTCTTTCATAATCTATATAGTTGTATTTTTCTTAACCAAATTTATTCTCTAATCCCTGAGTTACCTCAGCTTGCATCTAATTTACAGGTTGCTTTACTGGATTTAGAGAATCCAGATTTTATGGTCATTTAACAAAAGTAGTATTTAGATAATATGTGTGCATATCAGATGTAGTGTACTCTCTGGACTAATAAAGCTATTCAAAATAAAATGTGAGTTTCTCCAGCATTTGAAAATGTCTTTGTGCATGCATTTGCAAAGAAAGCTTCAGATTTTACAAAGTGTATTTTTTTCCTTTATACCCAAAACTCTGGTCATCTTGATCAATCCAGACCTCATTATTTTTGAAGTGAGTTAGCCTTATGACTAGATCATCAAAACATTAGTGCCTGGCTTTTGCAATGTAAATTCAGATACCAGACACTTGCAAAATCCCTTAAAACATGTACATATCTTTATACAGTGCACAAATATATATTGTTTCTTTTATCAAAACACTTCTGCATATAGTCACAAAATTCTTGAAATATTACTTCTAGCTAAACTCAGATTTTTAACCTTCAAACTTAAAGTTTTAAGTAACTTGAAATTAACTAATACAGTATATGTATATACATATCCATTTCTCAAATACAGGCATATATCATTTACAGATTTTCACCATAATACTCAAATATATATTTTCTTGCATAGATTCAACTAAGTCTTTGGTTAATCCCAAACTTAATACATTACTAGATTCAGTTAAAACAACTAAATAAATTCAAGCATTCAAGATCATTACATAACAACCAAAGCATAACTATAAAAACTTCTCAGATAACATGCAAATAATTCCTTCTAAGTTCTTATTTAATTCTAATTTAGCATGCTTATCCAATCATTCTCATTAGCCATAGCAGCTTCCTATTTAGAACCAGCATTCCCTGAAAGAGCATTAGAGGCTGCCCCATTTTAAATGAGACACCCCAGATGCCATAAGCAAACAAGGGTCAGATACAAGATCTGGTATGAGCAATATCAAAAATTCCATGATATTAAGTAAATGAGTGAGACATAAACATTTTGTATAAGTGGGCATAACTTCTTTGATCAATTTGCCTGACTTGTTTATGATATATTGTGCATATATGATCAGTATTTAAGACTAATTATGTACACACATTCAACCATGCAAACATACATTTCAAATAGAAATACTCAGGAACTATCATAGCTCTAGACCAACCATCCTAGGAATAACTCAAGTTCCTACTTCATCAATTTAAGGTTGCATTTACCAAATTAATTCCTAGCCTTATCTGCAATAAAGGAATCACGGGGACACATTGCAATAAAATAATTCACAATATTGCACAAAGATCTCAGGGCTTAAACAAGCCATGTGCCAACTTGCATACTTTAAATACAACAAGCATTCCAGCAGTCTTCTTGGCTCACAATCCTTAGTTTATTTACTAAGTGTTCATGTTTAATCCTATCATGAGATAGCTAGGTGACTAAATCCCAGTATACATGAAACATTACATAGAGTTTACAAGCATAATTTAAGAACAAGCTAACATTCATGTCCAGGGAAATCATATTTTCAAATATTCTAGCTCAAAGAAAATACAAGAATATTTACAACTGGGAATAAAGACTAGGCATGTGGGTTATTATTGTTTCATAAGCAACCATGTTTGAACTAAATTCAAGATCTAACTTAAACAAGATTTCTGGCTCATGGGTTTTCTATTTGATCAAGGGTTCAGCACTTTTGGATATTTCCATTGCAACCTTGAATCTTTCATTTGAGCCTCAGCACTTACACAAGTGTAATGCAACTCATATACATTTTGATTTCTATATTTCCATGCCATATCTAAACCAGTTACAAGTATTCTCTATTTACTTTCATGATTTCATACTTTTACATTTCTGGGTGTAACCAAACAGAGCAAAATACTCAAACATCAAAGCAATCAAAACATTCAGAAACACCCATTAAAAACATCCATTAAAACCATAGTAATGAAATCAAAAATATGTAGAAAAATAACATAAGCTTGGCTGCCTCATAACAGGACTTAATGCCATGGGTTTAGTGAGATTACTCACAGAAAAATGCTTCTCTTGCTTAATCCAGAAAAGAAACCTTTTAAAACTTGCTTTTCTGCTTGCAAATATTTTACTTCTTTGTTTTCTTAAATGTCTTGGGTAGCAAATGATTTTTCTGGTTTATACTTGGATTTATAAGAGAGGTTTTCTAGGGTTTTATCATTGTAAAATCCCATTCCTATCCTGGCCAAGACTCATGCATTTTGCATTTCAGATTTGTTTATTTTTCTCCCTTAATACCCCAGCCATATGTGATACTTACTCCCCTTTTTCTTTTCCAGAATATTATTATATTCTTCTTAGGTCATGATAATTGTGTGACATTGTCACTTGTTTATTTTCTAAAAATCCTCCTTTCTATTTTCTGCCTAAAGCAATTGTTTTGCTTGTAATTTATCTTTTGCTATTTTAGTGTTACACTTTCCCTTGCTTATTTCTTTTTAATATTTTCAGTACTTACAGAAATGTATATTTGTATACATATCTTATCGAGGCTTATTTAATTCCTCCTTAATTTCAGAAACATATGCACCTATATATGTATACAGGTTTTCAAATCCTTGTAACATATTTTTTTCTGGGTTTTAAATAAAATCTGTTTACTAAATTCAAAACAAAACCTACTTTTCTTATTTTCTGGGATGCTTCATATAATTCCAGAAATCAAATATCCATATCACAAAATCATGTTTGTAATGCTTTTTAATTCTTGTTTTAAATTCAAGAAATCTAGAGTTCTTCCTTGTGCCATATCAGTGTGCACGTGCACACATGCACACACACTTGCACACAATTAATTCCATATATTCCTATACAAATAAATTCATATATTTCAAAATCCAACCAAAATAAGATTCCATGAATTTCTGGGGCATTACAATCACCCCACCTTTTTAGGAATTGTGTCCTCACAATTTTCTCATTTTGACTTTAAACATTTCCAGGTTTTTATAAAATCAATCAAACATTGCATAAGCAAACAATTCAGTCAAAACAACCATACATATTAAACTTTTTAGGGATTTAGATTTTACCTTCCACTGCAAAAAGCTTAGGGTAATCCATCTTTATCTTATCCTCTAACTCCCATGTACAATCATTAGGGTCTAGGCTCCATTGAACCTTTACCAATTTCAGAGTTTTGCTCCTCAACTTCTTTTCCTCTTTAGCTAAAATCCCCACTGGTTCTTTCTCATAGTCCAAATCAGGATTTATTTGAACTTGAGTTGGTTTCTCTAGAATTTCCTCTTTATCATGCACACATCTCCTAAGTTGTGATACATGAAATACATTGTGCATTGCACTCATCTCTTCTGGTAGCTCCAACTTATATGCTAATGAACCTATTCTTTCCAAAATCTTGTAAGGTCCAACATATCTTGGGGTAAGTTTTCCCTGCTTGCCAAACCTCAACACCTTCTTCATAGGTGAAACTTTGATGAAAACATAATCACCAACTTCATATTCTACCTGCTTCCTCCTTACATCTGCAAACTTCTTTTTCCTATCTTGAGTTGCTGCCATCCTTCTCCTTACAAGTTCAATTTTCTCTGTAGTTTCTTTAACATACTCAGGCCCTAAGACAGCCTTTTCCCTGCTTCAACCCAACATATTGGTGACAAACATGGTTTGCCATACAAGGCTTCAAATGGTGCCATGCCTATGGTGCTTTGATAACTATTGTTATATGTAAATTCAGCCAAATGGAGGTGATCTTCCCAATTGCCTCCAAAGTCCAATGCACATGCCCTCAACAAATCCTCCAAAACTTTATTTATTACTTCAGTTTGACCATCTGATTGGGGGTGGTATGCAGTACTCAAGCATAATTCACTCCCCATGGCTTCTTGAAAGCTCTTCCAAAATCTGGATGTAAAGATTGTGTCCCTATCACTCACTATAGTCTTAGGAATTCCATGCAACCTTACTACTTCTTTCATGAATATTTGAGCTAGTTTAGGTGCATTTCTTTCTGCCTTCACTGGTATAAAGTGTGCCACTTTAGTCAATCTATCAACTACTACCCAAATGCTTGTATTTCCTCTCTTTGATCTAGGCAGACCATCTATGAAATCCATAGATATATCTTCCCACTTCCACTGTGGTATGCTTAGAGGTTGTAATAGGCCTGAGGGTCTTTGGGTTTCTGCTTTGACTTGTTGGCAAGTCATACACTTTGCAACATGTTTGGCCACATCAGTTTTCATCCCTTTCCACCAATAATCCCTCTTCAAGTTTTGGTACATCTTGGTGCTGCCTGGATGTATAGAATATTTGCTCCTATGATATTCATTAAGTATCTCTTCCTTCAATCCTATATCCTTTGGAACACATATTCTACCTTTATTCCTTAAGTAACCATTCTTATCAATGTGGTAGCTTGCTACTTCTTCTCCTTTTTCTATTAGAGTTTTCTTTTCTAATAAATCTGGATCTTCCTCTTGCATTTTCCCCACTTTCAAAATTAAATCTGATTGCAAAGTTATCAAACTTAATTTTCCTCTACTCCCTTCTTCAATCATATTCATGTTTACCTCATTGTTTTCCTCAATTTCCAAATCAGTAAGTAGAGATAAATTTCTAAACTCTTCTATCATTAACATGGCTACTTTTGCATGCTGCCTGCTCAAAGCATCTGCAACCTTATTAGCCTTTCCTGGAGTATAAAGTATGTCTAAATCATATGCTGCTAGAAACTCAACCCATCTATGCTGCCTCATATTCAAATCTTTTTGTGAAAAGAGATATTTTAATGCTTTATGGTCAATGTATAAGATAAACTTAGCACCTAAAAGATAATGTCTCCAGAGCTTTAATGCATATACCACTACTGCTAACTCAAGATCATGGGTTGCATACCTTGATTCATGTGGCTTCAATTGTCTTGATGCATAGGCTATAACTTGATCTTGCTGCATCAATACAGCTCCTAGCCCAGAACCACTTGCATCAGTATAAACAATCAAATCCTCATTTCCTTCTGGTACTCTCAACACTGGTGCATTGACCAAGGCCTCCTTGATTTTACTAAAAGCTTGTTCACATTTCTCAGTCCATATAAAGGGTTGGTTTTTTCTAGTTAGGTTGGTAAGAGGTGATGACATCTTAGAAAAATCTTTTATAAATCTTTTGTAATACCCTGCCATTCCCATAAATGACCTAACTTCTCCTACTGTGCTTGGCCTTTTCCATGCTTGGATAGCCACAATTTTATTAGGGTTCACTGAAATGCCTTTGGCAGATATAACATGCCCAAGGAAATGCACTTCTTCTTTCCAAAATGCACACTTAGAAAATTTTGCTTTTAAATCTTTTTCTCTTAATCTAGACAAAACAAGGTGTAAGTGATTTTCATGTTCCTCTACTGTTTTAGAATAAATCAAAATATCATCAATAAAAATCAATACAAACTTGTCTAAATAATCCCTGAATATCCTATTCATCAAGTCTACAAAATATGATGGGGCATTTGTCAACCCAAATGGCATGACAAGAAACTCATATAGACCATACCTAGTGTTAAAGGCTGTATACTTAACACTTGAGTTCTCAACCTTCATCTGATGGAATCCAGATGCTAGGTCTAATCTAGAAAATATTTTTGCTCCACTAAGTTGATCAAAAAGATCATCAATTCTAGGTAAGGGGTACTTGTTTTTGATAGTGACTTTGTTTAGCTCCCTGTAATCTATGCACATTCTTAAAGTACCATCATGTTTCCTTACAAACACTACTGGAGCACCCCAGCATGAATTACTTGGTCTTATAAATCCTTTGCTTTCCAATTCTTCTAACTGTTTCTTCAATTCCTTCAACTCACTAGGCCCCATCCTAGTGGGTTTCTTAATAATTGGACTGGCTCCTGGTATGAGACTAATCTGAAATTCCACTGGTCTGTGGTGTGGAACACCCTTAACTTCTCCAAACACATCTAAGTATTTGTTAATTATGGGGATTTCTTTAATAGAAGGCTCACTGGAATCCTTATTTAAGTCAATCAAGTGATATAATTTTCTTTCTTTCGCTATTTCACACAAAATTGTGATTCTTTGACCTCTAGAATTTTGTAATGATATGGTGGATGAGTCTAAATTAATTATGGTTTTGTATTGCCTTAACCAGTCTACACCCAATATAATACCTATATTTGGTTAATTTAAAACATATAAATTGGAAATAAAAACATTTCCTCCTATGTTTAATTCCACATCCACACAAATCATGTTTAAAACACTAGAACTCCCCAATGGGCTTTGCACTAACAAAGGAGTTTCAACCAGTATGCAATTTAATTTAAGCAATGCAACTAATTCATGGGAAATCAGAGAATGTGTTGCCCCTGTTTCATACACTACTGATATAGGTAGGGTACAAATAAATAAGGTACCTTCCACTTGACTATGGTTTTCTGCAATAGCTTCTACTGTGGATTTGCTTTTGCTCTCCAAACTTGCTAGCTTCCCTTGCTGTTTATACTCAGGGCAATTTCTCTTGATATGTCCCTCCTTACCACATAGGTAGCATTTGAAAGCTCCTCCCTTCAATTCTGGGCACCTTGGTTTGATATGTCCTTCCTTTCCACAATGATGGCATGTTATTTTTCTCTTTGTATCAGTGGTCTTAGTATCATTGGTTTTCTTGCTTTCTGTCTCCTCCTTCTTTTTGTCATAGGGGTGATACCTTCCCTTATTTTTCTTATTATTGTTATTCTTAAAACTCTTATACTTCTCCCTTTCCTTGTCATGTTGCTAAAATTTTAAGGCCAGATCAATGACTTGATCAAAAGTTTTATCTGCATATGGCAACATAGCCCTACTAAGCCCTGGGTTTAAACCCTTAATATACCTATCATTCTTTGATGCCTCATCAGCCACAAGCATAGCTCCATACTTAGACAAGCCCTCAAACCTATGAGTATACTCAGTCACATTAAAGGTTCCCTGCCTAAGTCTAATGAATTCTTCAAGCAATAGAGTTTTGGCTGATGCTGGAACAAATCTAGCTTCCAACATCTCCTTGAATTGATTCCAAGTGATTTCATTCTCAATCCTCCCAGCTATGACTACCTCCCACCAGCTTAAAGCCACACCTTTCAGTTGTCTTGAGGCCACTTGCCTCTTCCTTTGATCATCCAATTGCATGTCATTGAAAATTCTGTCCAGTGTTCTCAACCATGCTTGAATTTCCATCACATTTTCAGTCCCTTCAAAGCTCTTGCCTCCTAAATTGGTATAAGTCTTTAATAGTTTGGAAAGTTCCTCATGTGGGTTCTCAAGTCTCTGCCCTACTCCATCCCTTAAAGCCCTCATAAAGTCTTCATATCAAGCATTTGTGGTGTACTTGATCCTACATTGTGATGAGATCCTCTTCCTACCATGATTGGATAACTAGAGTATGGGTAAATAGGGTTAGTTTATCATGAGCATTTTTCTTTTGCCATAACTTTCTATCTGTATTATTATTTTACTCAAACAAACAACCAGTTCATACATATGGTTATAATACTTCAATCAATCAATACAATCATTCTTAGCTATGTACAGTTTTAACATAGCTCTGATACCAAATGAAATGACCCTAGCTATTTCACCTAATTTTTTTACTAGGAATTTTTTTTTCTTTTTTTACATCAATAATTTCCTAGAGTCATTTAGCATTTCCACTAAATTATCCAGGATCCTAATTTTTCTACTAATATATTTATATCAGTTCATTAATAAATATATTCACATACATATGAAGATGTATGTGACCCTCTTGCTTGGATCAGAGTGTTGTTTAGCAAGAGTGCATCCTGATTGAGTTTGAATATCTAATCAACCAATACATAGCTCATTTTCCATGCCTATTGATATTTGAGTCAGGGTAATGAATCTCATAATCATATGCAATCTATACTTAGTAATTTTTGACCATTCCTATAGTGATTGTCTGTTAGTTTGAGATAGTAAGGTGATCTCAGATTATATAGCAAGCCACCATAATTTTAGTTTAATTATTTGGTATTTGATTAAAGCCAGAAAGGAAAATGATATACTCATTTATCATTTTCAACACAAGTTATTTTATCACAAATTTCTTTACTTATAACCAAGTCAGTTGAGTAATTCTTTCATAATCTATATAGTTGTATTTTTCTTAACCAAATTTATTATCTAATCCCTGAGTTACCTCAGCTTGCATCTAATTTACAGGTTGCTTTACTGGATTTAGAGAATCCAGATTTTATGGTCATTTGACAAAAGTAGTATTTAGATAATATGTGTGCATATCAGATGTAGTGTACTCTCTGGACTAATAAAGCTATTCAAAATAAAATGTGAGTTTCTCCAGTATTTGAAAATGTCTTTGTGCATGCATTTGCAAAGAAAGCTTCAGATTTTACAAAGTGTATTTTCTTCCTTTATACCCAAAACTCTGGTCATCTTGATCAATCCAGACCTCATTATTTTTGAAGTGAGTTAGCCTTATGACTAGATCATCAAAACATTAGTGCCTGGCTTTTGCAATGTAAATTCAGATACCAGACACTTGCAAAATCCTTTAAAACATGTACATATCTTTATACAGTGCACAAATATATATTGTTTCTTTTATCAAAACACTTCTGCATATAGTCACAAAATTCTTGAAATATTACTTCTAGCTAAACTCAGATTTTTAACCTTCAAACTTAAAGTTTTAAGTAACTTGAAATTAACTAATACAGTATATGTATATACATATCCATTTCTCAAATACAGGCATATATCATTTACAGATTTTCACCATAATACTCAAATATATATTTTCTTGCATAGATTCAACTAAGTCTTTGGTCAATCCCAAACTTAATACATTACTAGATTCAGTTAAAACAACTAAATAAATTCAAGCATTCAAGATCATTACATAACAACCAAAGCATAACTATAAAAACTTCTCAGATTACATGCAAATAATTCCTTCTAAGTTCTTATTTAATTCTAATTTAGCATGCTTATCCAATCATTCTCATTAGCCATATCAGCTTCCTATTTAGAACCAGCATTCCCTGAAAGAGCATTAGAGGCTGCCCCATTTTAAATGAGACACCCCAGATGCCATAAGCAAACAAGGGTCAGATACAAGATCTGGTATGAGCAATATCAAAAATTCCATCATATTAAGTAAATGAGTGAGACATAAACATTTTGTATAAGTGGGCATAACTTCTTTGATCAATTTGCCTGACTTGTTTATGATATATTGTGCATATATGATCAGTATTTAAGACTAATTATGTATACACATTCAACCATGCAAACATACATTTCAAATAGAAATACTCAGGAACTATCATAGCTCCAGACCAACCATCCTAGGAATAACTCAAGTTCCTACTTCATCAATTTAAGGTTGCATTTACCAAATTAATTCCTAGCCTCATCTGCAATAAAGGAATCACGGGGACACATTGCAATAAAATAATTCACAATATTGCACAAAGATCTCAGGGCTTAAACAAGCCATGTGCCAACTTGCATACTTTAAATACAACAAGCATTCCAGCAGTCTTCTTGGCTCACAATCCTTAGTTTATTTACTAAGTGTTCATGTTTAATCCTATCATGAGATAGCTAGGTGACTAAATCCCAGTATACATGAAACATTACATAGAGTTTACAAGCATAATTCAAGAACAAGCTAACATTCATGTCCAGGGAAATCATATTTTCAAATATTCTAGCTCAAAGAAAATACAAGAATATTTACAACTGGGAATAAAGACTAGGCATGTGGGTTATTATTGTTTCATAAGCAACCATGTTTGAACTAAATTCAAGATCTAGCTTAAACAAGATTTCTGGCTCATGGGTTTTCTATTTGATCAAGGGTTCAGCACTTTTGGATATTTCCATTGCAACCTTGAATCTTTCATTTGAGCCTCAGCACTTACACAAGTGTAATGCAACTCATATACATTTTGATTTCTATATTTTCCATGCCATATCTAAACCAGTTACAAGTATTCTCTATTTACTTTCATGATTTCATACTTTTACATTTCTGGGTGTAACCAAACAGAGCAAAATACTCAAACATCAAAGCAATCAAAACATTCAGAAACACCCATTAAAAACATCCATTAAAACCATAGTAATGAAATCAAAAATATGTAGAAAAATAACATAAGCTTGGCTGCCTCATAACAGGACTTAATTCCATGGGTTTAGTGAGATTACTCACAGAAAAATGCTTCTCTTGCTTAATCCAGAAAAGAAACCTTTTAAAACTTGCTTTTCTGCTTGCAAATATTTTACTTCTTTGTTATCTTAAATGTCTTGGGTAGCAAATGATTTTTCTGGTTTATACTTGGATTTATAAGAGAGGTTTTCTAGGGTTTTATCATTGTAAAATCCCATTCCTACCCTGGCCAAGACTCATGCATTTTGCATTTCAGATTTGTTTATTTTTCTCCCTTAATACCCCGACCATATGTGATACTTACTCCCCTTTTTCTTTTGTAGAATATTATTATATTCTTCTTAGGTCATGATAATTGTGTGACATTGTCACTTGTTTATTTTCTAAAAATCCTCCTTTCTATTTTTTGCCTAAAGCAATTGTTTTGCTTGTAATTTATCTTTTGCTATTTTAGTGTTACACTTTCCCTTGCTTATTTCTTTTTAATATTTTCAGTACTTACAGAAATGTATATTTGTATACATATCTTATCTAGGCTTATTTAATTCCTCCTTAATTTCAGAAACATATGCACCTATATATGTATACAGGTTTTCAAATCCTTGTAACATATTTTTTTTCTTCTAGGTTTTAAATAAAATCTGTTTACTGAATTCAAAACAAAACCTACTTTTCTTATTTTCTGGGATGATTCATATAATTCCAGAAATCAAATATCCATATCACAAAATCATGTTTGTAATGCTTTTTAATTCTTGTTTTAAATTCAAGAAATCTGGAGTTCTTCCTTGTGCCATATCAGTGTGCACGTGCACACATGCACACACACTTGCACACAATTAATTCCATATATTCCTATACAAATAAATTCATATATTTCAAAATCCAACCAAAGTAAGATTCCATGAATTTCTGGGGCATTACAGAGTATGTGAGAGTAAGAGAGATATTGTATATGAAAGTGTATGGAAATGTTGTATATATGAGAGTGATAGGGAAAGTTGTATGGTATTTGAAAATTTAAATATAGTGGAAGCTAAAGGTATAATATTTAAATTTGAAATAAAATATTGTTTGAATAAAATATTTGTTCAAATAAATTTATGATTTAATTATTTTATTCTGGAAATATTTGTTTAATTATGTGACATTGCAATAGTACTATAACAAACACATTTAATGAATATATATATATATATATATATGTTTATTATCATCAAACAAAAATCATAAACCATTGTATTCTACAATCTCCCCCTTTTGATGATAACAAACATATATTGAGATTTTGAATTTTAAATAAGTGTGTTTGGTATGATGTGTTAGCTCCCCCAATTTAGATGCTCCCTTACAACTAAATCCCCCATACACAGATGCGTGCAATTGAAAATGAAAAATTGTTTTTTCAAAAATAATTTCAAAATAACTCTTGAATAATAAAAACACTCTCGAATATCAGTAAGATTATTACTCAGTCAACAAAATCTTAACCTCTTTCCCCCTTTTATTATCATAAAAAATAATAGTAGAAAGTGAAATAGTAATGAATTTTGATTAAATTATAAAATCAAATCAAGAGCGAAATATATATCGCAAATTCCAATTAATCAAACAAAAATCATAATATTTTATTGATTAGAAACAAATTTCACTGTGGAGAAATGCTAGGATTATAGTTTAGGGAAAATTTTTATACAGTGACATTAGTTTGGTATTTTCAATAAAGGAGTAATTGTGCTTTTAAATATTATACTAAAAAAATTAAGCACTTTCTAACCATGCATAACCGTTAGGACTTTTAAATGAGGTTAGTATTTACTTAAAAATGAATGTCAAGTATTTTCTAACCATGCATAACCGTAAGGACTTTTAAATGAGACTAGAATCTACTTGAATATTTATCCCTCTCTTATATGAGTCACATCGATGCATAAACACGAGGACCTTTAAAAGAGAATGGAAGCACGTATATAGAGATTCAAGTAATTCACCCATCATAACCGCGAGGACTTTAAAATAAGAGTGATACTTTAGGATATAATTTTTACAAAAAGAAATGTTTCCTTTCTTTGAAATACTAACTTATGCACACTATATTAAATATTGGTGTATGGATTGAAAAAAAGGTGACAGTGATAGAAATTATCATGGAATAAGTACTAACTTAAGTTATTATACGATTTGTTTAATTTTCATGAAATTTTAAATTATACTTCCTCTTGTTATAAAATATAATTTAATAACTATCCATCGCTTTCCCAAACACCATTAATAATTTTGAAAAGTTTCAAAACAGTTCAATCAGTCAAAGGTTATCTTTTCTAGATTAAACCCCTTATCAAGATAAACAAGATTATGCTCATCAAAGTAAAAAACCGAGTTATTTAAAAAAATTAAATTATGTGACAATAAATTTTCTATAGGGGGTTTTGTGAAAATGTGTGCTAGTTGAAAATCAATTGAAAATAATTAATCAAATTCAAATATGATTTCAACATGATGTTTGTTACCACTTGTATTTGGATTGACCAAGGTGACATATAGTGGTATATAAGAGCACAAGCAAAACTTTTACTTCTCAAAATCACTCGAATTGATTTTCAAAAAATTTCAACAAGGCCATTTATATCAGTCAAAAGCAAAATCATTTATATTGAAGCAAAAATACAAACATTTCTCCAACCATTACTTTGTTAATTATGAACAAGACAATAAAACATAACCATTTTACCAAAGCAATTGAAAATTCATGTTTTAAAAATTCAATCTGTTTGAAACTACCATCTGAAAGCTTTAAGTCCGTAATTTGATTTATCACAAAACATGAAACTTTTTATATATTCAAAAATCACACTTATCAAAATTGGTTTCAAGTCAAAATGACAAATTAATCAAAAGTTATGACTGAAATACTACAACTTCTTTGTGTAAATCAAGAATACTTTTTAAGTAATGTACTGAAAAGGTTGCTGTTTTTCAATATTTCCCAAAATGATTCGGTAAAAACACAAAACAATAAAGTTGTAGTTCTATCAATTAGCTTTTCAAAACTTCAAAAATCTCTAAAATCGAAGAAAAAATATTTAAGTTATGATCAAATTATTATAGCTGTGCCAAGAAGTTCTAAAACTGTTTTCAAACAATGCTCCAAATAATTTGCAGTTTTTCACTTGTTTAAGTTCAGATTCTAGAGAAACATAAAAAGTTAAAACTTATAGAGTTTTCAATCTGTTTTTCATAACATCTTGAATTTTGCAAATCGGAGTTAACAATCTCCAGATATGACAATTTTACTACAACAGTGTTAACAAAAAAAGAATTAACAATAAGAGAACAAAATAGAGTTTAGAGATCATACCTTACTTACCTTCAATGTCGTGATATTTTAAATGTGTAGATCTCTACCTCATTTTTCTAAGCTAAAGAACACTAAAATTTAGCTCATCAACTATATAGAACAACTTGAAATCTGTCTCTATCAAAGTTGTTCCTTAGCCCTTTTGGTACCTATGTTTTGGAAGAAGTGAGTAGCCTAATGAAGGTGAAGGACCACTTTTATTTTCAATCGAAATTTTTTGTACCCAAATTTTTTTATATAGAAAACCGTTAATTTTAACAATCATACCTTTAGGAATCGAAACTTGTTTAAATTTAGGAAAATTTATATTTGTACCTTTTGGAATCCATATTTGTTTAACGGTTTTATGTATGTTTTCATTTCGACAATCACTATGTTCTATATTTCCATACTTTACACATTTGGGTATCACACTTCTCCCCCTAGCGGTGTTATTAGTTGTTTGTTAATAACATCTTTTCAAATCCAAGTCCTTTTCTATTATTCGCAAAGAGTTGATTTCCTAACAGCATAATAAAAGATTTTTCACCAATGGAAATTTTTGAATAATCAACTCAAGTTCATTAAATTTGGATTTAAAAATTTATTTTCATTCATTAGCTTTGAACAACGACTAACAACAATTTCTCCCTTTTCAAAATCACTTCTTTTAAGCCCAAATTTTCATTTTTTAGCTCTTTTATTTTGGTCTCAATTTCAAGCATCTTGGTTTAAAAAATTTTGCGTTTTTCAAATTCAAGTTTTTTAAAATCCTTGATTTTTTCAATCTCTTTTTCAAATTTGTGATTTATTTGAATAATTTCAGTTTTGCTATTTTTCAAAAACACATTTTCTTTTTTAAGGGTTTTGAAATTTTCTTTGACCTCGTTTAACTCCCTTTGTAAAATATTATTTTCGCAAATCAACGCAGCTTCGTTTTTTTCCAAAATCAGAATTTCTTTTTCTAGCTTTTGAAAATTTTCATGAAAATGGGCAAATTCTTTTTTGTAGTCCGAACACTTTTGCAACTGGAATTTTTATTCTTCCTAACATTTTTAAGCTCAATTTCCAAATCATTATTTTTCTAACGCAATTTTGATTGTTTCCTTTTTAACTTGTTATTTTTCGTCTTAAGATCATCATTATTTTTAATTAATTTTTGACATAAGAGAAATATATCGTTGAATGAAAAATCACTTATCTCATCAGCTATTGTGTCCTTGTCACTACTATCTTTTGTAAATTCCATCAAGCAAATTTCTTTAACTAAGTTGATTGTGGAGGGTTTCACTTTTCTACCATATATTGCATCGAGAGTATTCCAGATTTCCTGTGCAGTTAGGTAGTGGAGATATAGTTAAATTGATCTTATTAATTTGAGAATAGAGTATATGCATTGAAGAGCATTAATCGAACTATTTTTCTTATATATGATTTCACATCCATTTTCAACAATATCCCAACATTTAAAATTAACAGATTTTAAATAAAATTCCATTTTTCATTTCCAATTTAAAATATCCATTCCATCAAAAATAGAAGGACTAATACTGGACCGACTCTTGCTAGATCTGCAACTATGCTAATAAGTAGGCTCTGATACCACTTGTAGGATCGAATTAACCCTAGAGGGGGGTGGATAGGGTTTATAATAAATCTATAGATACATATGAAAAAATTATAGCACAGATAATAAAATAGTAAATGCGGAAATAAAAATGACACACAAGTTTACCCCACTTCGGCAAAACCCGCCTAATGCTGGCCCCAAGATTTCTACTAGGAATTAAACAATCTGATGCTTATAGACCCTGTAAACTCGCGACCCTCTCTAACCTGACTATTCTAACCCTAAGCTCTAAACCCTATCACAACTCTGCTATGGAGTTGCAAATTCTGGAAGTATGACACATTGCTCGTAACCTAGTTAACACTAGAGTTTAACAATTTGAAAATAAAATTACAATTTAAAGTAAATTTAAACCCTAGATCAAAATGCTAATATAATTTAGCCCAAGGTAAAAAACATCGCCCCAATTAAAGCTTCCGCTTTGTAATTCTAATTCAAATCACCCTTCTCCTTTTTTGATGCTTGCTTTGTTCGATTGATGGGTGATTCATGTTTGCGGCTGTTTCCTTATCAAGTATTCTTCGATTTGATATTTGGTATGATTTCTGCCCCTTTTCAATTTGTAGCTTTCTTGACTTTTATTCGAGTTATAAATTGTTAAGCGATTTATTTTAAGGCTTGCTCTCTGATTTTTCTCGAACTCGAATTGATTAATGCAGACGATGACATGGGTTTATATAGGATTTGATTCCCTATATTTTAGTTTATGCTTTATGTTAATTCCTTTATTTCAGCGACCTAAAACCTTGCGACCTAAGAGAAGTTTGCAACCTAACGAAGTCACGACCTAGGGAATTCTGTGACTTAGTGAAGCTACAACCTAAGCTACAGGAATGTCACGACCTAAGAAAGACGCGACCTAAGAATGTCACAACCTAACTCTTGAAGTAGCCCAGCGACCTACGACTTATACTAAGTCGTGTACAATCTCAGAACACCATATACGCCTTTACCTCGTCACCGACTTAAGGGAACGAAAACAGTATTGCATCTTTTAGGTCGTTACCGACTTACAACTTAAACTAAGGCGCTCACGACTTACTGACTCGTTCTGGAAGTACCAACTGGTACAAGTGCTTTATCTCGTCGCCGACTTACGACCTAAGGCTTCTATAAGTCGGCCACGACTTAAAGACTTAGAAAAATTTCCTGAGTCCAAATCAGCTCCTATAAATACCCCACCACTTCCAACATGAAGGGGACTTTTTGCCATTCATTTCTTCAAGCGCCGTTACTCTGTCGAAGTCTCCACTCATGCAACAATCAAAGATCTTCAAGCATTCGAGACGCTACAACAATCTTCGAGAAGAACTCCTTACATCCAACACGGATTCGTCGAGTTTCATCATCAAAGATTGAGCTAGTAGTCAAGAGTGCTTTCGTGATCAAGTTGTATTGTATTTTGAAGGATATTGTATCAAATTGTAACCGAATCAGCAATAAAAGATTATAAAGTGGACGTAGGCTCAATTACGGGCTGAACCACTATAAACCTGTTGTTCATTTACTGCTTTTCTGCTATTTTCAGCTTATATTCTGTTCCCGTATCAACGGGTGGTGCTTTCACGATTCTATTACACACACCGGGTGTTAGCGTTCACTTTTTAGCGTTAACATTTTGGTGCTTTCATTGAGAGCCCAACTCAGGCGATCATCCACCGTTGCTTCGCAAAGATTCATAAAAAGGACCTCTCTTAAAAACCAGATCCGAAATAATGGCTCCTGGAAGAAGAGGTGGACCTATCAGATCCGGAAATGCTCACGAAGGGACTTCCGCTTCCCCAACAATAGACCAAGCAACTCCAACCGTTGGAGTCACCAGGGCTGAATTGGATGATGCAGTTTCTGGATTATACCAACAGATCGAAACCCAAAACGCTTTGATGATGGATAGATTAACTGCTCTGCTCGGGGCAAATCGTCAACCAGAAAACCATCAAACTACTCTTCTTGAAATGCCACCTTTCCAAGCTGATGGTTCTATGCCGCAACCAACTTGTCATGAGCATATGCCCGGGCAAACTTCCGAGGGAAGAACTGGTGCTTGTCCGGAGGTGTCTTTGAACAATAAAGAATACCTGTCCGAAATGGTTAGCCGCATCATGAAAGAGAGCATGCAAAGGGAAGAGGATGAGAACGACTGGGGATTTGCACCAAGCAGAACTCCGTTTACTGAAAGGATCCTGAAAGCGGAGTTTCCAAGGAAATTTGCACCTCCTACTATCCAAGCCTATAGGGGAACGAGTGACCCTAATCATTTCCTATACAAATACGATTGGCATATGACCGGGGCAAGAGCATCAGACGAGATCAAGTGTCGGTACTTTCCAGTATACCTAGAAGGTGTGGCTTTACTTTGGTTCACAAAGCTTCCAGTTCGGTCTGTAGATAAGTTATCCGACTTAACGCAAAAGTTTAAAGAACAGTTCAGATTGTATGCTTCAAAAGCTAAGGATATAATGTCGCTGTCTAACCTTGAACAAGCGCCCGGAGAATCAATCAAATCTTTCTTGAGCCGTTTCAATATAGCTTTAGCCGAAGTAGAAAATGCGGAACCACGCATGATCCTGACTTATTTGATGCGAGCCATTGATAAATCGAGTAAATTTGGAATATGGCTAAAGATGAAGGAACCGAACTCACTTGATAAATTTTATAAAAAGGCCGACGAGTTCATTCGCCTTGAAAGCCTTTCTACGACATCGAAAGTGGTTGCTGCCCAAACTAATAATAACAATGTCCCATCTAATAAAAGAGAATCTGAAAGTCAGAAAAGGGAGAATGAAGGAGGAAAGAGCCAGGGAAATGAAAAGAAACCTCGCCGCTTTAATCCTTCGGATTATACTCCTTTGACTGATACACCAGGAAATATCTTTTTTGCAACAAAGGACGTTGTCAGGTATCCTAAGCCACCTGAGATGACAAGAGGTGCAAAGCGTAATGGAAAATTCTGCCAATTTCACAATCAACCTGGCCATGACACTGACCAATGTCGCCAATTAAAGAATGTGATTGAAGAATTGCTGGAGCAGGGTAAACTCCAACAATACGTTAAGGGAAGCGGAGTCGCTCCAACCTCATCCACTCGGGATCAACAACATCCTACCCATCAATCCGATTCTCTCAACAACACTGCAGTGCAAGATTCAGAAAAGCTTGTCATTAATGTTGTCACAGGAAGTCCACACCCAGTAGGCAGAAGTTGGGACGACTGCTAATTGTCCACAAAACTGCAACTGGGGCATCTTTCACTTTCTCTGGCATATAAATCCGAAGCTGCAAATCTAGTGCAAATGGAAAATCAGTCCGAAGATTCTGAAACAACAATCACTAGCATCCATTTTTTGCTTAACAGCGTTGCTTAAATTTGTAAAAAAAATGATGATGGATGTATAACTTCTGCATTGTAAACCGCTGAGAAATCAACGTGACTGAATAATGAAAAACTATGCATTCTGTGTTTTCTATTATAAAATGCCTGTTATATTTCGATGTGTAAATACTCTAAATGTATTGCTAAAATGTCGATCTAATATTGCAGGTCATTAAAGAAAAGCTCACCCATCGCAAAGCTAAGCGAGCCTTACAAATCATTTATTAAAGCAAATACCAAGCAACAAAAAATTCCATATTCAAAACCTATACAAGAAGAACCTCACATAAAAAGTTGGCAACTTCACTGGGGCAAGCCTTCGTTAACCAGTTGTGATTGTCAATATGAACAAACATCCAGCTAGGTAACTCGCGTTTGTCCCATGAAGTTATTCAACAGTGAAGTCCACTTCTTTGGATAAGGCAATTTACTTACAAATGGAACGAAGATACGCTTGGAAATGATAACAAAAGATCGCTAATGGGCAGATGATGGGAGAACATGGCCAAGCAAGCACGGAAGCAACCAAAAGGAATTTTGCTCCTCAATAAAAGGGCCGGTAGAACCACCGAAGGGACACCTTCCCAAGCAGAAGGAACAGGGCCCTTGCTAACTGATCGTGATGCATCCGATCAGGCAGCTTGCATCCGTCCCGTGGATCTACTCGCCCCTGAGAAGCAACCTTCCTGGCACACCAACCAACCGATGCTCCTTCCCAAAGGTCAACAAAGCCCTCTAACGAGGCACGCCAATAAATGAAAGTGCTTCTCTCAATAACAAGATTGGTGGAACCACCGGAGGGGCACCTTCCCAAGCTGAAGGAACAGGGCCCTTGTTAATTGATTGCGATCGTTTGTGCAAACGAACATCCAATCAAGCAACTTGCGTCCGCCCCGTGGATCCACTCAACCATGAGAAAGTAACTTCCAGGCAATTTCAAGACCTCTTCGGAGGCAAAAGCCCCCGTGTAGAAGTGCAAAATGCTTCTCTTCGGAGACCCACTTCACTAGAGCTGAAATGCTAAAATTGCTTCTCTTCGGAGACCAAAATTGCTTCTCTTCGGAGACCAAAATTGCTTCTCTTCGGAGACCAAAATTGCTTCTCTTCGGAGACCAAAGTGGCTTCTCTTCGGAGACCAAAATCGCTTCTCTTCAGAGACCAAAAGACCTCTTCAGAGGCGTACTTCACCTTGCTTGAAGTACCAAAAATAAACCCTTTACTGGGGCACAAAATCAAAACCTTCTTCAGAAGCTCATTTCACTGTGCAGGAAAATTCACTTTTAAACAAATAAAAGTGATCATTCCCAAAAGTCAAAATGTTCTTCAGGAAGAAAGAGAAAGTAAGAACTTCTCCGAAAACGAGATATACTCTATTAAAAGCAGAATGATTCTTCCCTTAAAAGTGAAGTAGTTATTCTCTGAAGTAAGAATATCAGTCTTGAAGAAGCTAGAAATGTTGCAATGCACTTGCGGCATGGGGGCAACACTACATAATTTAATTGTATTAATAAAAGCAACATGCCACAAGTTCATTGCAATATCACAAAAAATAAAATAGAAGTGGAATAAATGTATTCCCAAACACAGACAAAAAGTTTGTACAAGTAAAAGGAATTGTTTATTCTACACCAAAAAAGAGAAACAAATGTATTCTCACATACACAAAGAATTTGTACAAGTAAAATAGCTATTTTATTCAATACTATTTTATTCAATACTATGGAAATTTTTTACATTGTGCAGATTACAAAAAGGAGCGGAGACCGGTATCTGCACAATCTCCGGTCAATACATGCAAAAAGCAGAAAAGTCAAAATCAAACTCATTTCTCCTTCTTCCCACCCTTGGAACCTTTACCCGGCCTGGTAATTAGTTTCGGAGGACGTATTGGAGAAGAAGGAGAAAGAGACTCAGCCGGATCGACTTCTGCTTCATCTCCAACAGCAGAAGAACTTTTCTTTCCTTTCTTCGAAACCACACGTTTCCCCTTCTTCTTGGAAGAAGACTCACTCCCCGGAGTAAGAAATGTAGAAAGCTTTGTGTCGTAGTCAAAAGACCGCTCCGGGGTCTTCTCGCTATCTTCCAGATCTTCTGCTTTCTGTTCCTCGGAAGCAGGTGGTTCGTCCAAACCTTGAAGGGCTGCTATCGGTTCTTCCTGTGAACCTGGTTGAGAAGCTGGAAGAGGAGTAACTTGAGAAGGAGGAGGAACGGCAGCTGAAGAAGGAAGAATTGGTGCAGTTTCCGACACGTCTGCTGCATAATAAAAGAAATCAAAATCAGTATTCTCCGAGAAAAAAGAAGACCGTGAATCGTCAAAGCTTAAGTGATAAGTAAGAGGTTCGTCGAACTCGGTTAAGTCGAATAAGCAATTCACTGAATTCGTCTAGTCAAAGTTACCTGGAGAAGCCGGTTTAGCGAGATCAATCTCAAATTCCCGAGCCTGGAAATCCTTCATTGCCTCTTCTTCTGTAGGAGTGGTCACAACTGGATGTGAAGGATGAGAGCTGGAAACCATAATGTTTACATCGGCCGAAGTGGAAGTGTGAACAGGGGCAGTTAAAGGAGCTTTCTCCTTTGAAAACTCTTCTCCCATCGATTAAGCCCATACTTTAGCAAGCTGCTCCTTCCCCTTAACAAGAGCGGCACGAGCCTCATCATCAAGATAGCGCTCCTCAAGTTTCGACTCATCATAGCCGGCCCCGCCAAGCATGTCAAGTGCGACTTCCCACACTTCAGCCAATGTAATTTCATAATCAGGACCCAGAAAAGCAAGACTCCCACGACCCAGAACGCTGTGTAAATAGAAGTCGAATAAGGTAGAGCTGATGTCTGCTTTCGTTGCCTCATGCGACTGCTCAGCCGCTTCTTTTTCGGCAACGGCAGCAACCCGACCAGTAATGGCCTCATCGCGCTCTGTCTTAGCTTTAGCAAGTCGCGACTTTAGTAACTCAATCTCCACGTTCTGGGAGGTGACCTTTTCCCACAGTTCGGTATTTTCTGTGCGATATTTCTCGGTAATGTGCTGTTCGGCGGCAAGCTTCATTTCGACATCTCTTTGTGCAGCATGTGCATCCCGCACTTGCTTCTGAAAGACTTCTTCTTTTTGAGTATATGATGAAGAAGAAGAAGCGAGATTTTCCTTAAGCTGCTTAACTTCAGATGCAAGCTTTGCATTTTCGTCTGCAATGCTCGTCATCTCCGCATCATGCTGCTTACGCCATTTGTCCCATTCTGATTTATCATTCTCCATGGTCATCATTGCCTCAAGATTCATGTGATTGATCCTTTGGAGTTCGTCGACAAGTTTCTGCCATTGCGACATCCTCTCAATATCAAGCTTGACAGCATCGACATTTCTCAGCATTGCCTGCTTATCAATGGGAACCAAATCTAAGTCGAAACGGACTCCTCTTAAACACCAATTCGGAAATCGGCTCTGAAGCGTTGGAGGGCCGTCTTTAACTTGATATTGTGGCCTGTTTATGATGGTTTGAATATCAGATTCCTTTAGAGGAGGAGAGCCGGCCGGAATATCAGAAGAAATGGGAGCGTTAGTCTTCTCAGAAATAGCAGACGCGTCACTTGACTTAGACCGTTTGCTCGATTCATCAGTAATATGAGTCTTCCCTTTGTCATCATAAGACTTCCGCTTATGAGAATCGTAGGTTCTGTAAGAAGAATCATATCGATCAGCATCTCTTCTTCTCTGCCACTGCTCATAATCCCATTTTTCTTGAGCCTTCCTTTGGGCCCGTTCCTCATCTGTCTCTCTCTGGTCACCAAGATATTTCCTAAAGTCATAGGATCCACGACCTCCATGGTGCTGAAATGAGTCATAATATGAGCCGGAGCGCCCCATCGGAGAATCTGAAAACGAAAAAGAAGTAAAGTTTAGAAATTTCCAGAAAGAAAGAGTAAATGCTTATAAGTGCAGAGAAATCCTAAGTGTGTGCGGCGTGCGAACTACGTGCGTCAAACTACAAACCACGCTTTAGTGCGGGAACGGAGACGACGGGTGTAGAAGGCGTCGAGGTCTGTTTCAAAGAGGAAGTCGCTTCAATGACAGGAGAGTTCGCCTTTGGAATATTATCCTTGAAAAGCTCTTGAGAAGTTATCATTATGTCACTCAAGTCATCGAAGGTGTCATCATTATGATGCTCAGCAGAATTCTCCTTCTCAACTTCCACATCAGTTGATTTTTCAGAAACTCGAGGATTTTCTTCCTCTTCGATAATTGGGGCAAGTGCCGATTTGCTGACTAACCCTACAACATTAGTGGATGCGGAACACTTTATCAAAGCAGCCTCTACGACAGGTGTTTCTGATGCAACTTCTTCTGCAGAAACTGGGGCATTCGACGCCTCTGCTCGAGAGTCCGAAACAACTAACGTTTCCACATCAGAACTAGGAATTTCTTGAATCTGGGTCGATCTAGAAGGATGTAAAAGACCAAATTGGTGCAGAAATTCATCTTTCAGCAAGAATTTGGCACTCCTCTCTTCAACATCAACGGCACTCAAAGTATCTAAAATTAACTTGTGACTGGTATCTCGAAGTGGAGGAGGAAGTGCTGCAAAAAGAAAGAATGGAGTTAAGCATTTGACAGTTCGAGTTCTGGAAAGTCTTAAAAACAAATCGGAAAGAGGCAATCTTACTTCCGACTCTCCAGATGGCATAAAATCCTGGAGGACAACGGACATAAAAGAATTGAGTCAAGAACCCATGGGCACTTTCGGGCAAGTCCAGAATTAGTTTACGGTTCCTGGCACTCCTCACAAGTGTTATAGAGGGATGATCTTTGTTCTTTGCAAATGTGCACAAGAAGCGAATTTCGGCAAAACTGGGAAAACGGCCCAACGTTCTCCTGAAAAGCACGCACAGTCCCAGCAGGATGGAATATCCATTAGGGTGCAGTTGAAAAGGGGAGATAGATAGCCGAAGGAGAAGTTCTCGAAGACAATCATTAAAGGGCGGAATAGCTCCGCTCAAGCACATCTGACGATTCACAGCAACAAAGCCAAGAGGCGGCCTGTCAACAGTGTCGCTTGACCCAGGAAGTAAAGCATCTACTTCGGCAATGCCGAACTGGATGCACAATTGTCTGAAGACCTTGTGGCTCAGAGTAGTAGAAGTCCGTTCCGGAGGGTCGTTCAGTGGAGTAGCAATTGGAAAAGCTTCTCCAGCTATTTCCAAGTCTTCCTGTTGAGATGCCATTCTACACAAGGAACTGGACGATCAAATATTAAGGTGCACGTTTCCTAAAAAAGAGTGAAGTGTTGTGCAAAACTAACGCAATAACAAGCAAATATAAATGAAACTAAAATAGTTGATACTTGTCGATTATAAAGTTTCAGGGCTTGATATCTTATGTCCAAGAACAATGTTGTGTTAATGCAAATAAATCAGCTTTAGTTGATCGTTTCAATTTTGCTTTAATACTTCACTTAGATTTGTTAGTTCACAGCATTTCATTCGCGAAGTTCATTTAAGTTAGATATTCTTTGTCGACTAATCTGTCATTTGATGTGGGCAATCAATGGCAGTATATTCGTCCCATTCTTTTTGTGAATATTGCTTCTAAACAGGTTATCAGCATTAAAGTTAAGGCAATCTGAAAAGAAGTACAACGAAGTCTAAAACAATTCAAATTCAAAAATCAGCCAAATTCTGCCTAAATTTCTAAGTCCTAGGTCGTTCAGGACCTAACATAAGTCGGAGCAATTTTAAGTCGTGCTGTCCAATTTGAAGCGTTCAGGGCTTTACAAATTTGTTTCAAGTACTAGGTCGTTCAGCGACCTATCATAGGTCGGGGCATATTCAGGTCGCACAATGTAACTGTGGATCAAGGCAATGCAATTTACTCCGTGTCCTAGGTCGCATACGACTTAGTATAGGTTGAGAATTCTTAGGTCGCAAAAGAGGTTGGTCAGCTTCGTTTTAGTTGCAGATGTTTTTTAGATCGCAAGACTTAGGTCGCCAAGAACCTTACGACCTAACTTTTAAAGCCATTCGGATCTGCTAGGTCGCTGGCTTCTTTTCCAAACAATCTTACTGATCCAATAACCCGATACTGCTAGTATAAAGAAAACGATTCATCCTCTTCTTGAATCCCATTCATCTCTACATACCAACCGAATCGCCCAGTAAATCAATTTCAAGTTCTTCGATTCATTACAAACATTACCGTGCATTCACGAATCATGTTAACATGTCGATCCTGACGATCATTCAAAAAACGAAACACAAATGCATGGAATTAAACTTGGGTTTGAAAACATGAACTCATGATTGGGCGGCGATTATGGTGGGATAGAGATCGAAACTCACTTACGTAGTTTGTTAGAAAGGATGAATCGTCGTTTAAACAAGTTGAATTCTCTCTTGGGGCTTCAAAGATTTGTCAATAGCAACGGGAAATTAGAGCAGAAGGATTAGGAGGAAGAAGGCGACTTAACAGTTTATATGGGCTGAGAATGGAAGGCGAATAGGCACGAAGTTTTAGGTCGTCCACGACTTAGCAAGGTTGAATCGAAGTATACGACCTATGGCATAGTCATATACCTCGAGGGGCAAATGTTAATTCCTTTATTTCAGCGACCTAAAACCTTGCGACCTAAGAGAAGTTTGCGACCTAACGAAGTCACGACCTAGGGAATTCTGTGACTTAGTGAAGCTACAACCTAAGCTACAGGAATGTCACGACCTAAGAAAGACGCGACCTAAGAATGTCACAACCTAACTCTTGAAGTAGCCCAGCGACCTACGACTTATACTAAGTCGTGTACAATCTCAGAACACCATATACGCCTTTACCTCGTCACCGACTTAAGGGAACGAAAACAGTATTGCATCTTTTAGGTCGTTACCGACTTACAACTTAAACTAAGGCGCTCACGACTTACTGACTCGTTCTGGAAGTACCAACTGGTACAAGTGCTTTATCTCGTCGCCGACTTACGACCTAAGGCTTCTATAAGTCGGCCACGACTTAAAGACTTAGAAAAATTTCCTGAGTCCAAATCAGCTCCTATAAATACCCCACCACTTCCAACATGAAGGGGACTTTTTGCCATTCATTTCTTCAAGCGCCGTTACTCTGTCGAAGTCTCCACTCATGCAACAATCAAAGATCTTCAAGCATTCGAGACGCTACAACAATCTTCGAGAAGAACTCCTTACATCCAACACGGATTCGTCGAGTTTCATCATCAAAGATTGAGCTAGTAGTCAAGAGTGCTTTCGTGATCAAGTTGTATTGTATTTTGAAGGATATTGTATCAAATTGTAACCGAATCAGCAATAAAAGATTATAAAGTGGACGTAGGCTCAATTACGGGCCGAACCACTATAAACCTGTTGTTCATTTACTGCTTTTCTGCTATTTTCAGCTTATATTCTATTCCCGTATCAACGGGTGGTGCTTTCACGATTCTATTACACACACTGGGTGTTAGCGTTCACTTTTTAGCGTTAACACTTTGGCTTTCAAAATTGATTTGAATTCTTTGACTGCTTTCCTTGGCCGTTCAATTTTCTGATGAATGGTGTTTTGATTTCTGACTAGATCAACACTGCTATGTATTCGTATATATTTCTATACGCTATTTTGAATTTTCAATATCGGCCATATGCATTTCTGACTTGTTCACTTGTGATGTATATTCAAATATAGTGATATATATTCACATATAGTTCGACCAAGTTGATTTTCTGGTTGCTGCCTTGACTTGTTCAATTTAACTGATATATTGATGCATGATTGAAACTTGCTACACGTCCTCTTATCAGAAAGTATCCATTGAGTTGCCTACGATTAACTTGCACTTCTTGAGAATGTTGTGAAGTGTTGTTTTGTTTGAAATTGATATTATTCTTTTTGGTTTGTTGGCAACTGATGTTGGTAGTAGCTGAAGTTAGTTTGGTTGCTTTGATGATGTGTATATCTGTGTATCCCCCTATGTTGCTTTGTTGTGCATTGATCTAAGACTTGTTGCATATCTGCACTTGATCATTGTCACTGTTTTGCTCGCGTTCGCCTGACTTGGTTTAGATGCCTAAGTGTGTGTGTCCTAAAGCGTACATCCTATGTACTTGATTGAGGTTTGTGTTTGTGAACCTGTTCTGTGTGCATTTACTTGTTGCACCATTTCTCATGATTACTGCATTTGCATATGTATATGCTACCCATTTATGTATACATATATACATATAAATATGGTCATTTTTGTGGCCTTGTCCATGTTGATCTGCATCATGATGTTTGCTTGAATTTATATAATGTTGTTGTTCATCTCCTTACGGCCCATCCACCATGTTCCTGTTCCCTTGGTTGAGCATTTGCGTGGCCTTGTTTCTTTATGCACTTGATTATGCATTTATATGCCTTATCTGGTGTGAATGTGTCGTTCTAGTGAGTGTGCTTTGCTTACTGAACAATGGTTCAGCTTGAACTATGTTGCCACTACTTGATCCATAAGTAGTATTCAAGTGTGCATGTGTCCTGTTCATTTTTTGATACCCTGGACCTATTTGTGCATGCATGTTCTCACCTATGTTGTGTACTTGTTATGTTCTTGAGTTTGCTATTGTTTAACTATGTGTCATTGACATTCCATGTATATACATACATACATATGTATGTATATGTGTGCGAACTGTACCATGATACAAATGCTTCATGTTTCTTGTAATCGACCATTGTGCTTTGCACCCAGTTTCTAACTTTGCTAAAACATATTCATGATTACTTGCATTGGCTGTACTTTGTGTAAACTTGCACGATTTTGAGCCTTCATGCTTGACCTTTGCAGCAGTCCATGTGATTGAATCGAGGCTTGGCCTTGTGATATTCACAGTGATCCACTGTGCATATCATGAGTTGTCTATGCACCTATATTTGTCTATCTAAAATATGAAGAAAAAACAAACCCATAAACTGAGGCAATATTAAATCACAATTATAATTATATTTTTCCAATTTAGGTTTGTTTCTTTTTTCCATTTTACCGTGTTTGTTTATTTAATATGTATAGTGGATGACTGGACACAAGCTGGGGCAAACAAATCAAGATTAACATCAAAAAACAAACCCGAGTGAGTGTGAGTAGGTGAGAGTAAGAGAAATATTATATATGAAAGTATATAGAAATGTTGTATATATGAGAGTGATAGTGAAAGTTATATTGTATTTGAAAATGTAAATATAGTGGAAGCTAAATATGTACTATTTGAATTTGAAATAAATATTTATTTGAATAAAATATTTGTTCAAATAAAATTATGATTCAATTGTTTTATTCTGCAAATATTTGTTCAATTCTGTGAAATTGCAATAGTACTATAACAAACACATTTAACGAATATATATATGTTTATTATCATTAAACAAAAATCATAAACCATTGTATTCTACACATCCGTACGTAAACCAAGTCTGACATTATGGCTCTCTACTGCAAACATAGGATAAGTCTTATTGAAATGTTTCCATGCTTCTCCATCAGATGGATATGTCAAAGTTCCCTTTTCATGTTCTCACATTGTGTCATCGTATATGACATGCCTTAGTAGAAGACGCATATAACCTTTGAAGTCTAGGAATGATGGGTAAATAATGCATTTTCTTGTATGGAACTTCATTCTATTTCTTTTTTCTTGGTTTGTATCTTTCCTCATTACATATTTTTCATTTCCTAAGGTTAATGTCATCTTTCTAATACAACATGCAACCTTTTACACATGTATCTATCTTTTGGTACAACAGACCAAAAGCGGACATAAGTCCTTTTATTTTATTATGACTATCGCACATGAGATTATTGGGTGGCATATGTCATTTTGTAGCTTGTACAACTATCGTATATTCAACTTCTATAAAGATGAATTTTGATTTCATAGTAACGTACTCGGCAGTTACTGATAATTCAGTTTCGCTTTTACAAACATCCCACAATGGCATCTTACCAGCATCCAATAAATCATAGATTCTTTTCGCTTCCACAGCCAGTTCTTCTTCGACATTTATGTCTTCATTGTCAACTTGAATGGTAGGGATCATTAATCATGCTGCATCTTCCACTATATCTTCTATTAGATTTTCCATAACATAATCGTTATTCATCTTGTCCTTTGACACTACAGGATTAGGTGCAGTGCAACAAGTTCTCCATGACGATCCCACAAATAATAATTTAGCACAAAACTAGCTTGATACAAATGTACTATAACTATATTTGATTCCCAATGCTTTAAATGTTTGCACTTATTACAAGGACAATGAATTTCTACGTCATTTCCATTATTTAATTTAGCAAATCTAATAAATTCGTATACACCATTATAGAACTGTTCCTTCATTGAACCTTTCATACTAGTTATGACTTCATACATCCAACTACGGTCGAGAAATTAATCGAACATTTTTCCTAATTCAAAATTTTATGTCAAAAATTTCAATAGCACTTCACTTCTTTCTAAAATAAATTAAAGCCTTTTGGGACTAAAGGCTTTAATTTCGATAGCACTTCACTTCTTTCTCTTGTACGCATAACTTTGCATTGAAGGGGTGTGTTGTTGTTGTAGTTTCCAAAATTAATTAAAGCCTTTTGGAACCAAAGGCTTTAATTTGATGTTGTTGTATTTGTTAAAATAATATTTAACTCTTATTTTCGAATAAAAATTATATTCATTTCTTAATTTTTACAAATCGATTTTAATAGAATATTTGTTTCAAAAGAAATTTATCATTTAAAATTACTTTCAAAAATACAGAAATTATAATTTTAATAACTACAAATTGAATTTTAAACCATATTTTATAATTCATTCAACAATTTAAATATTTTATTAACTAAATTTAAATTTTAAAACATATTTTATAATTCATTTAACTATTTATATTTTTATATTAACTACTTTGTAAAATAAAATTTGAAGTTTGCAAAAAGGTGCACTAATTAATTAATTAATTAATAAAAATAATTAATCGTTAAAATAACTTTATTTTATAAATACCACTAACACTTATAATTTACACACATTAATTAATTAACATAAATTAATTATGTTTAACTGTAAGCTTTATATTTACCATATTCATTATTCAACCATACATATTAACCCTAATATTAATCTAAACTATAACAAACAATCGCGTACACTAATCAACATATATATTAATCAATAATTATACACTAATTTTCAGATTTTATATCAACCATAATTTATAATTACAAATTAAACAATCACAACACTAATTAATATCCTCAAATCAAGTAATATAGTATTATCACTAACTAATATGCAATAATCATTCATTTTAAACCCATAATCGTACCAATTAGCCCCAAATATGAAACTAGGTTTAAATTTTACCTAAATTGAGATGCAATTGGAGAGATTGGTGATTTTGATGAGTTATAGAGGCCTAAGGTGAAGTGGACGAGAGGCGACGACTATCGGAGGAGGGGGCATCAACCAAGGGTTCTGATTTTTTTTGTTCGTGGTTTTGGTATAGAAGTAGGAGAATGAGGAGATGGTTGCACGATTTCGTTTCTATATACTCGACATTTAACGACGGCTAGGAATGACATATTAATTTTGTATTTATTTTTATTCATTCTATGTTTTAAAAAATGTTTAAAATACTAATTTAATTCCTAAAAAATAAACATGATATTTTAGCACAACCATTCAACATAATGACTATTTTGATTAGTTAAATTAGTATTTTCAGTGATCTGTCTTCGTGTAATTTGAATATTTAACGTTATTGAAAATTTGACTCCCACGACCAATCTATATAACTTTTAATCGGTCTGTTAAGCAACTTTGATAAAGTTGATTATGTGTAACATTTTTATGAATCAAAATATTCCATGGGTAATTAATTATGAAATTTTAACTGTATTTAGCATGATAAAATTATATAAAATAAAATATTCAACAAAAAATTAAATTTATTAGATCTTATATCGATCTAAAGTATATTTGACCAATTTCTAGAAGATGATAAAAAAAATAAACAACTGTAGGGTGTCAATCCTGAATTTTAAATTTATAGTCGTTCATCGATATTCAAACTAAAAACCCTTCGTTCCAGTTGACCTTGGAACAAGACCAAACTTGAACAACTGATGCTTGGTAATATGTTAATCCAATATGTATGGTTGGATTCATAAAAAATGGCGGAAAAAAATTAACCTTTAAAAAGGTCATTTTGCAAGAGTTGTATTAGTTCAAAGGACATACGACCTTGGAACGAGACCAAATTTGAATCACTGATGCTTGGTAAAGTTAATCCAATTCATTTGGTTGGATCCATAAAAAAAATGACCAGAAAAAAATTTGAGCTCGAAACAGGTCATTTTGCCGAGAGTTGTATAACACTTATAATACAACTCTCGGCAAAATGAACTGTTTCGAGCTTAAATTTTTTTTGACCAATTTCCTATGAATCCAACAATATGGATTAGATTAACACTTTACCAAGCATCAGTGATTCAAATTTGTTATCGTTCCAAGATCGTTTGGCCTTCGAACGAAGGGTTTTTAGTCTGAATATTGACGAATAGCTATAAATTTAAAATCCAAGATCGACACTCTACAATTGTTTATTTTTTCATCATCTTCTGGAAATAGATCTAATATACTTTAGATAAACATAAAATCCAATAAATTTAATTTTCTACTGAATATTTTATTTTAACTAATTTTATCACGTTAAATACAGTTAAAAATTCATAACTAATTACCCAACAATTTAAAAAAAAAATTAATTCATAAAATTATTACATGTAATCAACTTTATCAAAGTTGCTTAATGGACCAACTAAAATTCGTATAGACTGGTCGTGGGAGTTAGATTTTCAATAATGTTAAATATTCGAATCATGCGAAGATAGATCATCGAAAATACTAACTTAACCGATCAGAGCAGTCTTAGGTTAAATGGTTGTCCTAAATATCTTATTTATTTTTTAGGAATTAAATTAGCATTTTTAAACATTTTTTAAAACGTAATGGGAATTAAAGAAATTAATTATTTAATTAGATAACTATATAATGGCTAGTCATCGAATAAAACCGACGGGCTATCAACGACCGTTACCACCTGCCGCCACTATTCACTATGTATCTCGCAGTGGATGAAGTAGAGGAAAATTTATAGTTTGTAGGGTCGTTGGACTTCTAAGTGTTTACTTGGATCATTGCCCTATTATTCCACTAATCAAGTAGGTGGTTATAAAAAATTTAGATTGAAAAGATATGGTTGTTAGAAAATAATTTAACAGATTTAATTACAAATAAATGTGTTTCTATGAGTAATTATAATTATAGATTTTCAAAAAACATTGCTAAAATATTTGTAAATAAACTTACGGATTCAAGATTTTTTCCTAGAAAATAGAATAAAGATATTTTGGCAACATTAGAATTAAAAAGAATAAATTACTAAATGGGATTTTTAAGTTAAATAAAATAGAAGAATATAGAAATTTAAATATATTAGAAAAAGTGTGCTTTCTAACTTAAAAGAAGAATTAAATAAAACTATTAAACAAGAGGAAGTAATATAGAATTAAAGATCTACGGTTCGATGGATGGATGAGGGGGATAAGAATACCAAATTTTTTCATAAAGTAGCAAATGATAAGAAAACATACTTATGCAATTAATTCTATTTTAATTAACAATGTTGAGATTTTAACTCAATAAGAATTAGATACTGTGTTTACTAATTATTATAAAGCAATTGTTGAAACTAAAAAAAAGCATAGAATTAGGGCTAAATCGAATGGTTTGTATCCCAAAGACACTATGATTGATTTAGATGGATTTAATAACCCATTTATAGAAGAGGAGATTTTGAGACCTATAAAGGATATGCATAGTGATAAATTGTCTAGTCTTAATGGGTTTCCTATTCAATTTTATGAAATTTTCTAGATGTTTTAAAATATGATATAAATAAAATATTTGATGAATTTTATGATAGTTCATTACAATTAGGCAGCTTTAATTTCGCCAATGTAATTTTACTATAGAAGAAAGTGGAAGCGAATGAGTTGAAAGACTTTAGTCCTATTTCATCATTCAATTATTCTTTTCAAAACATTTCTATGGTTTTAGCTTATAGATTAAATACAAAATTGAATGAATTAATTGATAATATTCAAACTGCTTTTATTAAAGGTAGTAATATTATAAATGGGGTAGTAGTTGTTCAAGAATTTATTAATTAATATTGTAAAAATAATACCACTTGTGCACTTTTAATGCTTGATTTTGTAAAATCTTTTGATTTAATAGATTGAGATTTTATTAAGAATCTATTACTGGCTAGGGGCTTCGATGTTAGATGGGCGAGTTAGATTATGTCTTCACTTAGAGCTGGGAATTTTAGTACTATTGTTAATGGTATATTAGGAAATAAAATCCAATCAAAAGGTAGACTTAGGCAAAGGTGGCCCATTGTCATCTCTTATGTTTATTCTAGCTGCTGATGTTTTTGCTAGGATTATTAAATTAGATACTAGTCATAAGATTTTAGATAATGTAGGAAATGAGACTATGAGTATGGCCTTGCGGATGATATTATGCTCTTTACCTCCATTTGCCTATACACATTATATCGCTTAAGTTATTTTATACAGTTTTGAGTTACTTTCTAGATCAAAAATTAATTTTGATAAATGTTCAATGTTAGTACCAAACAACATAAATAAGGTAGAGAACCAAGTTGCTTGTACATTGAATTGCAGAATTATGAAATTTCCCACAGTATACTTAGGTTTTTTTGATAAAACCAACAAAACTTAAACACGACGATTGATAAACAATAATTGATAAAATTAAAAAAAGATTAAATAAATGGAGTGGTAAATTTTTATCGAGGGTGGGTAGGATAGTTCTTATTAATTCTGTTTTATCAGCACTTTTCACATACTGGATGTCGTTTTATCACTTTCCAAAATGGATAATTGATAAAATAGATAAAATTAGGAGAGTTTTTTATGGAGTGGGTGAAAGTGACCGTAGGATCGTGTAATATGGATATTATCTAAACTACTTGAACGGAATATAAATAAGTACTTATAACAGTAAAATAAAATGACACCAGAGATTTTTATACTGGTTCAAACTCTCGTTCTACAACCAGTCCCAGACTCCTTTTGGAATTAAACTAGCAACCCTCACTTAACCCGGAGGAATAGGTTTACACTGCCTAAGCAACCGAACAGGACTTTGACCACCTGAGCAACTGAACAAGATTTCCCGCCTGAGCAACCGAATAGGACTTCGATACAAATGAAATATTTTCTTGATTTTGCGTGTTCTTGTTACAACACAGATTTGTCAAATGAAGTACACCCTTCCTGTAATCTTTTCCTCAAGTATAATTTGTATATTTGTGTGTCCATGAAGATAAGGAAAGTATAGATTGCTTTAGAAATGAAGAATTATAAACTTGATTTCACAAATTCTAAACAACTGAATATTCAAGAGAGTAGAGAGTAGAAAGTTGAGTACTTTGACCTTGAATGAAGCATATATTTATAATGAGTGAAGAGTTACAACAATTGGCAAAGAGTTCTGATGAATGGAAATGGTTGCAACTCTTCCTAGAAGAGATTTCTCTTTAGGAAGAAGAAGTGTCTCTTTAGAAAATCTGAAAATATGGTAGTTTGAACATGTTTAGTCGACTGAATATAATCATCTAGACGACTGAGTTAAAACAGAAAAATATTAGTTCGAATATGGCAGAGTTTAGTCAACTAACCATGAGTTTTAGTCGACTAAGTCATGCAAATTATAATAAAAATTATAACAAAGTTTAGTCGTCTGACTATAAGGGTTTAGTCGACTAAGTTGTGCAAAGTAAAAAAAATTATTTGCATTGGTCAGTCGACTGACTGGATGGATCCAGTCGACTGACCTGTGTGTTTTCAAAATGTGCAGGTTTACCTTGTGGAAAGATTTTAACAATAGATACTAAACTAAACAAAACTTAAACTCTAATTTGTCGAATATTTGATAATTCACTTTTTGTCTTGAGTTTTTTTCATGAATCAAAAACGTGAAGTCCAACATTCTCCCCCTTTCTGATTGATGAAAACTTCATATGAGATAAATTTTGACAAAAAATCTATAATTTATAACTCCCCCTGAATTTATGTCGATATCTTGAAATCCTGCAAATTTTGTTAGTGTAGTGCGATACTTCTTCTCCCCCTTTGTCATCGACAAAAAGGAGAGAGATATATATGGGAACATATATACACAACATATGGTAACTTATAACATCAATAAAGACAAACCACACAACACATACAACAATAACAAACACACAATACAAACAACAATAATAATTATAACAACCACAAAACATTTGTTCCAACAACACAATGAAGTACTTAACATAAAGTAGAACAGACAACAACAAACAGTAGCACAACCTACAAAAATATAACATACTTTAAGATAAAGACCCTATTAGTTAATGTTAAAATAAAAGATAGAGAATAGCTTACTCTTCCCCATCACCACTTGAGCTTTCGTCTCCATCCTCATCATCACTTCCTGATTCTTCTTCTTCATTGCCTTCTTCTTCTTCTTCGAAGGATGACCATGTGAAACGTGGTTGCGGTCGTTTCCCCGGATCTGTAGGAACATGTACTGAAGTGGAGGAGGATGGACCACAAGTTAACACATCCCATATGTTGTTTAAGAAACCTTTAATACGATCGAGTTTGGAATCCATCTTAGTGACGGTACTTTCAACTCAAGATAGTCGCCTATCTAGAATCTTTTGGTTTCTAGAGGTAATTGTATAAGCTTGGCGTGCTTGTGTATCCGGTCCAATTTCTTTAATCACATTTACTTGTCATGGAGCTTGAGAAGAAGAACTAGTTCCGGTAGTAGTATGTTGACGGAAGGAAGGTTGAGGTTGTCCCACGGCTTCAAATTCTTTCCAATGTTCAAAAGTGATGATTGTATGACTTCGGAAGTTTTTAGGAAGACCCATAAGACTTAAGGTCCTTGTGTTGAAAGAGCCAACCGCCGTAAAGTCCGAGTCGAGGAAAAGGATTTCAAAATGAAGAATAAGCCTCATTATATAAGCTCCATAGTGAATGGTCTTCATGCGGCCTTAGTTAAAGGTTTGAAATTCATCGAGAATGATTTTTTTCCAATTCATGGGTCGTTGACCACATATAGCATAGAGCGTGTGACGACCCGCATTTCGGAAGGTTCAAATTGACAATAATCCATACATGTCAATCCAAACAATTCGGAACATAAATAATCATTGGGGTTAATTAAGAGGAATAAGAACAGAAGAAGAAGAAAACAAACACAGAATCTCGCAGCAGAATGATAAAATATAATAATCAAATAAACAGATCATGAAGCTGTTTATACAATACATTTGATTATAATCTATACAACATTTATCAGAGTTACATATACATCAGGGAAAAATAAATAATGCAGCAGACAACATGGTGCAGGAGTAGTAATAGTATACAAAATCTTCGTCTTCGTCCTCCAGAATAAATCTTCAATAAGCTGTAAAACTCAGGGCTGACCCGAGCGTAATGAAAAGACAAAACACTCGAGTCAGGACTAAAATATTCTTATGTGAGTCAAATCGAGATCGCATATAAAATATGAGTGTCATGGCATCAGAGATGTTTACGGGTTTTCACATCTCCTATCTAGTGTATAACGTGAGTGCAATACCTCAAAAGATGTTACGGGATTTTCCATCTCTTAAGGATCCATCAAAATATTTATATGTAGTAGAATACGTTACATATATATTGTGCCTAATCAATAAAATAATTCTTAGCGTTAAAGCTTTACATTGATCCCCCTTAACGCATTTTTAAGCATTGTCGTACAATTTGCATATAAAACACCAGTTAAATGGTCGGTGGATAGGGATGCACCGTGATACGACAACACTAAACCAAAATCCAATGGGTCTCGTATAGGGATAAAAGTATGACAAGGCACATGAGGCAATGCCCAAGGTAGGATACTACCAGTTCGGATCGCAGGGCTGGTGGTAACACATCATAGCTATGATCGCCCACCGCATCCATCCATCCCCTATCGAGTCAAAGGGAGGCTATCCCAATCAAGGTGCACTAATCGATACCAACAACAAGAGTAATAATATGGACCAAGTCCAAGAAAATCAAAGAACGGATGTCCGCTCGGGGTAATTAGCCCACTTGGTCATGTCAAGTCGTCCTGTTTTAGTCATTTCAAATTGGCACAAGGGCCGTGGTCTATCCATCATCCTTCTCTTTCTTCAAATCCAGCAATCGTCGCCAAATCCAACCACTTCATTCTGGAGTCTCCTCTGCGTACACAGTTGTTAAAGTGGTTCCGGTATCGACAGAGAGTATATCCATATCCGTCCCCGGTCTCTTTAACAACCAAACGTCGTTTTACAAACCGGTTGGTACTTTTACATTTCGAAAACAATTCATACTTCATATCAAAATATCATCTTCGCTTTGAAATCAAATCCATTTTGAAATCGTCGTATTTACTCAAAATATGCTGTTTTAGTTAAAATCATTTTCGCTTTAATATCTCAATTTCGATTCCAAAATCGTTTTGAATTTCAATTTTGGGTAATAACTTCATTTAACCCAATTTGTATTTAAATCCTATGATTTAAAAATCACATTCCACTCTTGACCAGTTTGAATTTTTGAAAAATAGTTTGAATAGTTTTAAAATAGTTTAAGTATTAAAATGGTTTATATAGCAAAATAATTTAGAAAACCAAAATAATTTATATATTTAAGAAGATAGCTTTTAAATATTTTATATTAAATAATTTATTTGAAAAATAGTTTCAAAAATCAATCTGATTCAATTTCCAAATCTACTCAATTCTCTTCAATCCAATTTCCATTCGATCGATCCAATTTCGATTCAATTCAAGTCAATTTTAACTTCGATTCCAAACTAATTCGATTCCATTTCAAATTCAATTAATTTTTGAACCAATTTCAATCCAATTCTCAAATTTAAACCATCTTGATTTATTAATTCCAAGTTGGTTTTTTTTCAAAATATAGATTTATAACACTTAAATCAAATTAACCTTCCATATTCAATTTAAAAATCCAAATTCCAAATATAATCCAGTTACAAGCTCAATTTCAAAATATCGTTTTATATCACTTATACTTAGCAATATTCCAAGTTCGAATAAAAGTTCTACAAATCAATTTCCAAAAAAATTCGAACTATATTTCGATTATAGTTTTCAAAATCTCAACTTTAACTATCAAAACAATTTCTTTAACCAAAAATTTATTTCAACCTTTCAAACTCGAATTCATGATTAATTTTATTTTTATAAATTGATTTTTATTTCTTTTAAATCAAAACCATTTAAATAATTTCAAATCAAGGATTTTAAAATCATTTAATTTAACCAATCTGGTGTCCGTATACAATTTTCTACTTATGGCCAAGTGATCAGTTATTTTAATTTAATTTCAGGGATGGATATATATCATTTCAATCCAAATTACAATGTCATAGGTATATATCATTTCAACCTATTTCTTAATTTATTCGAAATAATTCAATTTATAGTTTTATACACTGTAAATAATATACAGGGTGATAACTGGATATATATAAACAAATAAACATCCAAATATCAACCAATTTGCATTTATCACAATCAATCATACAAATAAACAATAAAATTCACAACAATTTCATAGTTATTAATATTGGGTAATTTACTGGCAATTCAATTTTGATTTCAAATTTAACCGTCAATTTCAATTTTTAACAATTAATTCAAATGACAACTAAATTTATCAAACAACGACCAATAAATTCATATCACTTCACAATTTCAAATTTAACTAGTATAAAAATATTCTAGTATGTGTGAGCATTATAAACACTCGCCTTGATTTTCCGTTGTCGCTGAGACGTTCCGGTTTGGAACTAAAATTGAACAACATCCGATTTTATCCTAAATTTCCACTATATCCAGATCTGTCCAAACCAGTCTCATTGCGAAGCTCTCGTCATCACGATCGCAACGCGAAAAGTCTCGTTGCAATCAGACCTCGTACGACAATGTTATAGCATTATAAACATCGCACAATTTTATATACAAATAAATTTACAATTTTTTTAAACACGTTGCCTTCCACTACATACTGCATCCATACTTTCCTTTGCACGCTAGTTGCCTCCTTGTCCACGTTGCCACTTTATATATATATATAAATATATAAACACATGCACGCAAGACAACAAAGTGGGAAGAGGAGAAGGTGGTTCGGTTGCGAGAAGGCTCGGCTAGTGCGCTACCGCGAATGGGACAGTGGGGTCTAGCTTCAAGTTGGGCTCGGTGGGTGACTGGAGCGGGTCTGGTGATGGGGAGGAGGCATGCTTATATAAAGAGATGGGAAGGGAGTCTATCCCAATCAAGGTTCACCAATCGAAACCAACAACAAGAGTAATAATATGGACCGAGTCCAAATAATCGAAGAACGGATGTCCGCTCGGGGTAATTAACCCACTTGGCCCTGTCAAGCTGTCCTGTTTTAGTCATTTCAAATTGGCATAAGTGCAGGGGTCTATCCATCTTCGTTCTCTTTCTTCAAATCCAGCAATCGTCGCCAAATCCAACCATTTCGTTCTGGAGTCTTCTCCGCATACACAGTTGTTAAAGTGGTTCCGGTATCGACAAAGAGTATGCCCATATCCGGCACCGGTCTCTTTAACAGCCAAACGTCATTTTACACACCTGTTGGTACTTTTACATTTCGAAAACAATTCATACTTGATATCAAAATATCATCTTCGCTTCGAAACCAAATCCATTACGAAATCGTCATATTCACTCAAAATATGCTATTTCAGTTAAAATCATTTTCCCCTTAATATCTCGATTTCGATTCCAAAATCGTTTCGAATTTCAATTTTGGGTTATAACTTCATTTAACCCAATTCGTATTTAAATCCTATGATTTAAAAATCACATTCCACTCTTGACCGGTTTGAATTTTTGAAAAATAGTATGAATAGTTTTAAAATAGTTTAAATAATCAAAATAGTTAATATAAAATAGTTTAAGTATTAAAATGGTTTATATAGCAAAATAATTTGGAAAACCAAAATAATTTGTATATTTAAGAAGATAGCTTTTACATAGTTTATATTAAATAATTTATTTGAAAAATAGTTTAAAAATCAAACTGATTCAATTTCCAAATCTACTCAATTACCTTCAATCCAATTTCCATTCAATCGATCCAATTTCGATTTCAATTCTAGTCAATTCTAACTTCGATCCCAAACTAATTCGATTCCATTTCAAATTCAATTAATTTAATTTCGATTAATCCAACTCAATTCCAATTTGAACCAATTTCAATCCAATTCTCAAATTTAAAGGATCTCGATTTATTAATTCCAAGTTGTTTTTTTTCAAAATATAGATTTATAACACTTAAATCAAATTAACCTTCCATATTCAGTTTAAAAATCCAAATTCCAAATATAATCCAATTCCAAGCTCAATTTTGAAATATCGTTTCATATCACTTATACTTAGCAATATTCCAAGTTCGAATAAAAGTTCAACAAATCAATTTCCAAAAAAATTCGAATTATATTTCGATTATAGTTTTCAAAATCTCAACTTTAACAATCAAAACAATTTTTTTAACCAAAAATTTATTTCAACCTTTCAAACTCGAATTCATGATTAATTCGATTTTTATAAATTGATTTTTATTCTTTTAAATCAAAACCATTTAAATAATTTCAAATCAAGGATTTTAAAATCATTTAATTTAACCAATCCGATGTCGGTATATAATTTTCTATCCTATGGCCAAGTGATCAGTTATTTCAATTTAATTTCAGGGATGGATATATATCATTTCAATCCAAATCACAATGTCATAGGTATATATCATTTCAATCTATTTCTTAATTTATTCGAAATACTTCAATTTACAGTTTTATACATTGTAAAAATAATATACAGGGTAATAATAGGATATATATAAACAAATAAACATCCAAATATCAACCAATTTGCATTCATCACAATCAATCATATAAACAGACAATATAATTCATAACAATTCATAGTTATTAATATTGGGTAATTTACTGGCAATTCGATTTCGATTTCAAATTTTACCGTCAATTTCAATTTTTAACAATTAATTCAAATGATAACTAAATTTATCAAACAATGACCAATAAATTCATATCATTTCATAATTTCAAATTTAACTAGTATAAAAATATTCTAGTACGTGTGAGCGTTATAAACACTCACCTTGATTTTCCGTTGTCGCCGAGACGTTCCGGTTTGGAACTAAAATCGAACAACGTCCGATTTTAGCCCAAATTTCCACTGTCTCCAAATCCATCTAAACCAGTCTCATTGCGAAGCTCTAGTCATCACGATCGCAATGCAAAAAGTCCCATTCCAACCTCGTACGACAATGTTATAACATTATAAACATCGCACGATTTTATATACAAATGAATTTACAATTTTTTTTAAACACGTTGCCTTCCACTACTTACTGCATCCATACCTTCATTTGCATGCTAGTTGCCTCATTGTCCACATTGCCACTTTATATATATATATATATATATATATATATATATATATATATATATAGACACACACAAACACACAGATACATACACACGCACGTAAGATAACAAAGTGGGAAGAGGAGAAGATGGTTCGGTTGTGAGGAGGCTCGGCTAGTGGGCTACGGCGAAGGCGACAGTGGGGACCGGCTTCAAGTTAGGCATGGTGGGTGGCTGGAGCGGGTCTGGTGATGGGAAGGAGGCAAGGGACATGCGGCAGTGTGGGTTCGGGTGGTAAGGCAGAGGGACATGCTGTTGGGTGGTGGAGCAGCTAGTGGTGGGGTAGTTGAACTCGGCCAGTGGTGGCGCAGGTGAACTCGGTGGTGGGGAGGTTCGCAGGGAGAGTGAAGGTCGTGGGCTGAGTTTTGGGCATAGGCGGATTTGGTTATGGGCGTAGGGGTCGTGACGTCCAACTGTCCAAGCATGGTTCGCGAGGTTTGGGTAGGTGAAGGGAACAGCTGGAAGGTGGTGGAGGAGGTGACTCAACCGATGGTGGCGGTTCCAGGCGGGTGCGGGTCTCGTGGGTGAGGGGAGTGGTGCTGCTACAGCGGTTTACATGTATATATGTATGAGTTCTTTTTTTTCTTTCCTAACACTACACAGAGAACAAGAAGAATGAAGAGGCGTGCTTATATAAAGAGATGGGAATGGAGGCATTAAATGCTGCATTAATTAAGGGTGACAGCACATGCAACGAATAGTCGGTTGAAAAGAATGAAATGTGAACTGAAAAGAAAAGAATGGAATGTTAGCAATTATGAGTCCTGCACAGTCACGGACCCATATCCCAACCATGTAGCATTTTTCCACGAAAGCCAAAACACAAAAACAAATATACCATGGCGATCGGCGCGACGAGATGAATCTAACGATGTAATCCAGTCCGTGCTACGACGTTCGTAGCAAAATCTCATATGTCGCCGCTACTCCCGCTTCGAATTTGAACGACAACGGCAATTCTTGATAAACGGAGCTACATAGGTTGGAATTGGACGGAACCAATTTTAATGTTTTACTCAGAAAATTTTCTACATCATTTCTATGTAAAAATATTCATACTTCAAAATTTGATACTTTGCTCCGAAATTTTTTGCTGATCGGGTTTCGGACGAATTTTGACACGAAACAAATTTTATTTGCTTTATTTAAATGGACGCATTTCAAATATCTAGTTTTCGTTGTCAAATTTTTATTTTTCAAAAATAATTTTATTTTAAAATATTCGTTAAATTCAAATTTAAGTCGTCGAAAAACCCAAGTCGTTACAATCTCTCCCACTTAAAACTTTTCGTCCCTGAAAAGGCGTTTAAGTAAAGAATTTAACATTTAATATATTTTATTCAAAATACTCAACTCATAAAACAATAAGATCTCATTTATAGAACCATTACTACGTTTCTACCATGCTACTCCGATCGGCTTACGGAGTTAGTTATCAAAACAAGTTATAAAAACTTTAAAACTTCAAAAATTTTCTAACACCCGGATTTACGGAAAATTTTGGTAGCGTCTCCTTTGCGTGGCTCGATCGGCACAACTACAAAACGCCAGTATGGGCCCCAAACCAACAAAAGAAAATAAAAGCCAAGTGGCTCCATCATAAAACCATCAAATCAAATGACAAAATAAACACGTACCTTTTTGTCGGGCAATCGAAATTTTTTCTTGATTTTAAAGACCTGCATCTTATTTTCCAACGATATCCAATCATATAATTTAAAATCATTTTATATTTTGCATTTTCAATTTCCAGTATTAGCTTTACTTAAGCCCGTACGATGTATATATATCATCTGTATGCAATATCAAATCTATTTGCTCACTCGATCACATAATTTCACTTCTGAACTAGTATCGTCCACACGACTCTCTAGTGCAGACTCGGATCTGGTTCCTCGATCAGAAACCATCATTTCCCTCGCATAACAATATACTATGGTAGAGAATTCTAGAATCAAATCAAAAATCCATATCCAGGGTTCGCCGTCAAGAATCGAGTGAAAAATCCTAACTCGGATTGATATAAATCATCTCGAAATTCTGTGCTTGAATCTGGATCAAATCGTTATGCGAATAAAATAATATACGTACAACTTACGTATTAACTCTCAATAGATTTCTATCCAATTCATCAATATTAAATTTATTTTACTTACCTTCATTTCATTTACAATCAATTATTCACAATCCATTATTTATATCCCTCATTTACTTAGTATACCCATTTCTTTACATAGCATATTCTTTAATACTATCATTTCTTAAACATCATTCCATAGAATTTGCTTAATTAAGTTCATTTTAAACATTCTATATAATTTAATTAAATTCAATTTCCTTTTCCAATTGATTCTTTGCTATACTAAATTCCTTTGTTTACATTTACTTCATTTTCATAATATCATTTAAATAGACATTTATTTGTGAAACATCTTATTAATCATCAATTTAGTTTATAATCATACTATAAAAGTCATTTATAAGAAGTTGTACTTTATCTAAGTTTATAATTATCTCAAAAGTTACAAATTCAATTTCATAATTTCTTTGCAAATTTATATTTAATTCTATAACCAATTTACAAAGATATTATTTATTTCATTTGTCTACTTCTTAAGCTCACTTACTTATTATTCCATTTAGTCATTAATCATTTCATAATATACTAATTAAGTATAACATTTATTATTACAACTAAATTTCCCTTTATATACATTTTAATTACTTTTAAGTTTTGTTTACTTGTATAATATCCCATTACATCTTCAAATCACCATTTTAACTTTTAACTTTTGGTAAGTCTTATTATACGTTATTATAATGCAATTTTGGTATTATATAAATTAATTTGATTCATTTTACTTAATTAGAATGTTCACTATTTTAGCTTGTTAAAATTTTCTTTACTTTCAATTTAAATCTAAAGTTTCTTAAACATTTAGCATAGATTTCTTAATTCTCTTATTTTATAAGTTTTGCATATTCATATATTTCATTTCATTCAGATAATTTGAAGATTATTAATTGACAGAACATAAAAAAATTTAACAGCCGGTTCATTTCAAATCATTTGAAATAAGTATGTATACTAATATCTTTTATATATCTAATCATACTTTTGGAGTTTAAACCAAAATCCGTTTATCAAAACAATTTCGAAGCAAAGCTTCTAGAAGTCTCCCCCACTCTGAGACTCGAAAATGAATGTCGATGATGCTGCGCAGTCATCACCGAAATTATTTTCCAGCGACAGAAGAGAGGAGTACTGAATTCATTTCTTTCAAAATTTATTTGAAAACAATTTGTATTTGTATATACTTTTAAACAATACCAATATTATTTTTCAAACCATGAAACCTTTTCCAGAAACATCGGACTTTAAATTTCTCAAATTCTCAATTTTATATTCATTTTACTTGCAAATTATATCTTACAAATCACATTTATACAATTTCATTTTCTTATAATGATATAATAGCTAATAGTTTAGGAATATTGACTAATCAAACAATAAATGATAATAATCAATATTATCATTTCTAACAACCTATTCACACTATATATATACCATAAAATTTTTTGAAAATTATTCCTTTATATATAAAATATAATCAGGGTAAAATTATTTTATTTACCATATTTCAAAATGATATTATGTCGAATTGTCTTGTTCGAGTGTTTAGAGATCCTTATCAATAACGTTAATTACTCATATTGACCAGAATCCATAAGCCATTCAACAAATCAACCAACACAATATAAAACAATTTTTATATTCACTAACAAATACGCGCTCATATCTATTAATACACTCACACTCATTCTAGGATGCTACTTACCTTATCTCAAATGAGTTACCCTACAAAGCTAAGGTTATCACTAAACCAAAGCTCTGATACCAACTGTGATGACCCATATTTCGGAAGGTTTAAATTGACAATAATCCATACATGTCCAATCCAAACAATCTAGAACATAGATAATCATTGGGGTTAATGAAGAAGAATAAGAACAGAAGAAGAAGAAAACAAACACAGAATCTCACAGCGAAACGATGAAATATAATAATCAAATAAACAGTTCATGATGCTGTTTATACAATACATTTGATTATAATCTATACAAAATTTATCAGAGTTATGTATACATCAGGGATAAATAAATAATGTAGTAGACAACATGGTGCAGGAGTAGTAATAGTAATAGTATACCAAATCTTCGTCTTCGTCCTCCAGAATAAATCTTCAATAAGCTATAAAACTCAGGGCTGACCCGAGCGTAATGAAAAGACAAAACACTCGAGTCAGGACTAAAATATTCTTATGTGAGTCAAATCAAGATCGCATATAAAATATGAGTGTCATGGCGTCAGAGATGTTTACGCGTTTTCACATCTCCTATCCAGTGTATAACGGGAGTGCAATAACTCAAAAGATGTTACGGAATTTTTCATCTCTTAAGGATCAGTCAAAATATTTATCTGTAGTAGAATACGCTACATATATAATGTCTAATCAATAAAATAAATATTTTTCTTAGCGTTAAGGCTTTCCATTGATCCCCCTTAACACGTTTTAAGCATTGTCGTACAGTTTGCATACAAAACACCAGTTAAGCGGTCGGTGGATAGGGATGCGCCGTGATACAACAACACTAAACCAAAATCGTATGGGTCTCGTATAGGGATAAAAGTATGACAAGGCACGTGAGGCAATGCCCAAGGTAGGATACTACCAGTTCGGGTCGCAGGGCTGGTGGTAACGCATCATAGCTATAATCGCCCACCGCGTCCTTCCATCCCCTATCAAGTCAAAGGGAGGCTATCGCAATCAAGGTGCACTAATCGATACCAACAACAAGAGTAATAATATGGACCAAGTCCAAAAAAATCAAAGAACGGATGTCCGCTCGGGGTAATTAGCCTACTTGGTCATGTCAAGCCGTCCTGTTTTAGTCATTTCAAATTGGCACAAGGGCCGGGGTCTATCCATCATCGTTCTCTTTCTTCAAATCCAGCAATCGTCGCCAAATCCAACCACTTCATTTTGGAGTCTCCTCTGTGTACACAGTTGTTAAAGTGGTTCCGGTGTCAACAGAGAGTATATCCATATCCGGCCCCGGTCTCTTTAACAACCAAACGTCGTTTTACACACCGGTTGGTACTTTTACATTTTGAAAACAATTCATACTTCATATCAAAATATCATCTTCGCTTTGAAACCAAATCCATTTTGAAATCGTCATATTTACTCAAAATATGCTATTTCAGATAAAATCATTTTCGCTTTAATATCTCAATTTCGATTCCAAAATCGTTTCGAATTTCAATTTTGGGTTATAACTTCATTTAAGCCAATTCGTATTTAAAACCTATGATTTAAAAATCACATTCCACTCTTGACCAGTTTGAATTTTTGAAAAATAGTTTGAATAGTTTTAAAATAGTTTAAATAATTAAAATAGTTAATATAAAATAGTTTAAGTATTAAAATGGTTTATATAGCAAAATAATTTGGAAAACAAAAATAATTTGTATATTTAAGAAAATAGCTTTCAAATATTTTATATTAAAAAATTTATTTCAAAAAATAGTTTCAAAATCAAACTGATTCAATTTCCAAATCTACTTAATTCCCTTCAATCCAATTTCCATTCGATCGTTCCAATTTCGATTTCAATTCTAGTCAATTTTAACTTCGATTCCAAACTAATTCGATTCCATTTCAAATTCAGTTAATTCAATTTCGATTAATCCAACTCAATTCCAGTTTGAACCAATTTCAATCCAATTCTCAAATTTAAACGATCTCGATTTATTAATTCCAAGTTGGTTTTTTTTCAAAATATAGATTTATAACACTTAAATGAAATTAACCTTCCATATTCAATTTAAAAATCCAAATTCCAAATATAATCCAATTACAAGCTCAATTTCGAAATATCGTTTTAGATCACTTATACTTAGCAATATTCCAAGTTCGAATAAAAGTTCAACAAATCAATTTCCAAAAAAATTCGAATTATATTTCCATTATAGTTTTCAAAATCTCAACTTTAACTATCAAAACAATTTCTTTAACCAAAAATTTATTTCAACCTTTCAAACTCGAATTCATGATTAATTCGATTTTTATAAATTGATTTTTATTTCTTTTGAATCAAAACCATTTAAATAATTTCAAATCAAAGATTTTAAAATCATTTAATTTAACCAATCTGGTGTCCGTATACAATTTTCTACCTATGGCCAAGTGATCAGTTATTTCAATTTAATTTCAGGGATGGATATATATCATTTCAATCCAAATCACAATGTCATAGTTATATATCATTTCAACCTATTTCTTAATTTATTCAAAATAATTCAATTTACAGTTTTATACAATGTAAATAATATACAGGGCGATAACTGGATATATATAAATAAATAAACAACCAAACATCCAAATATCAACCAATTTGCAACAATCACAATCAATCATAAAAACAAACAATAAAATTCACAACAATTTCATAGTTATTAATATTGGGTAATTTACTGGCAATTCAATTTTGATTTCAAATTTAACCGTCAATTTCAATTTTTAACAATTAATTCAAATGACAACTAAATTTATCATACAACAACCAATAAATTCATATCACTTCATAATTTCAAATTTAACTAGTATAAAAATATTCTAGTACGTGTGAGCATTATAAACACCCACCTTGATTTTCCGTTGTCGTTGAGACGTTCCGGTTTGGAACTAAAATCGAACAACGTCTGATTTTAGCCTAAATTTCCACAGTCTCCAGATCTGTCCAAACTAGTCTCATTGTGAAGCTCTCGTCATCACGATCGCAATGCGAAAAGTCTCATTGCAATCGGACCTCGTACGACAATGTTATAGCATTATAAACATCGCACGATTTTATATACAAATAAATTTACAATTTTTTTAAACACGTTGCCTTCCACTACTTACTGCATCCTACTTTCCTTTGCACGCTAGTTGCTTCCTTGTCCACGTTGCCACTTTATATATATATAAACAAATGCACGCAAGACAACAAAGTGGGAAGAGGAGAAGGTGATTCGGTTGCGAGAAGGCTCGGCTAGTGGGCTACGTCGAATGGGACAGTGGGGTCCAGCTTCAAGTTCTGCTCGGTGGGTGACTGGAGCGGGTCTGGTGATGGGGAGGAGGCAAGGGACATGCGACAGTGTGGGTTCGGGTGGTAAGGTGGAAGGACAGGCTGTTGAGTGGTGGAGCAGCTGGTGGTGGGGTAGTTGAAATCGGCCAGCGGTGGCGCAAGTGAACTCGGTGGTGGGGAGGTTCGCGAGGAGGGTGAAGGTCGTGGGCTGAGTTCTGGGCATATGCGGGTTCGGTTATGGGCGTAGGGGTCGTGACATCCAAGCTGGGTTCGCGGGGTCTTGGTAGGTGAAGGGAATGGCTGGAAGGTGGTGGAGGTGGTGACTCAGCCGATGGTGGCGGTTCCAGGTGGGTGCGGGTCTCGTGGGTGAGGGGAGTGATGCTGCTACAGCGGTTTACGTGTGTATATATATGAGTTCTTTTTTTCCTAACACTACATAAAGGAGAAAGAAGAATGGAGAGGCATGCTTATATAAAGAGATGGGAAGGAAGGTTATCCCAATCAAGGTTCACCAATCGAAACCAACAACAAGAGTAATAATATGGACCGAGTCCAAAAAAATCGAAGAACGGATGTCCGCTCGGGGTAATTAACCCACTTGGCCCTGTCAAGCCGTCCTGTTTTAGTCATTTCAAATTGGCATAAGTGCAGGGGTTTATCCATCATCGTTCTTTTTCTTCAAATCCAGCAATCGTCGCCAAATCCAACCACTTCGTTCTGGAGTCTCCTCCGCATACACAGTTGTTAAAGTGGTTCCGGTATCGACAGAGAGTATGCCCATATCCGGCACCAGTCTCTTTAACAGCCAAACGTCATTTTACACACCTGTTGGTACTTTTACATTTCGAAAACAATTCATACTTGATATCAAAATATCATCTTTGCTTCGAAACCAAATCCATTTCGAAATCGTCATATTCACTCAAAATATGCTATTTCAGTTAAAATCATTTTCGCCTTAATATCTCGATTTCGATTCTAAAATCGTTTTGAATTTCAATTTTGGGTTATAACTTCATTTAACCCAATTCGTATTTAAATCCTATGATTTAAAAATCACATTCCACTCTTGACCAGTTTGAATTTTTGGAAAATAGTTTGAATAGTTTTAAAATAGTTTAAATAATTAAATTAGTTAATATAAAATAGTTTAAGTATTAAAATGGTTTATATAGCAAAATAATTTGGAAAACCAAAATAATTTGTATATTTAAGAAGATAGCTTTTAAATAGTTTATATTAAATAATTTATTTGAAAAATAGTTTCAAAATCAAACTGATTCAATTTCCAAATCTACTCAATTCCCTTCAATCCAATTTCCATTCGATCGATCCAATTTTGATTTCAATTCTAGTCAATTTTAACTTCGATTCCAAACTAATTCGATTCCATTTCAAATTCAGTTAATTCAATTTCGATTAATCCAACTCAATTCCAGTTTGAACCAATTTCAATCCAATTCTCAAATTTAAACGATCTCGATTTATTAATTCCAAGTTGTTTATTTTTTCAAAATATAGATTTATAACACTTAAATCAAATTAACCTTCCATATTCAGTTTAAAAATCCAAATTCCAAATATAATCCAATTCCAAGCTCAATTTTGAAATATCGTTTTATATCACTTATACTTAGCAATATTCAAAGTTCGAATAAAAGTTCAACAAATCAATTTCCAAAAAAATTCGAATTATATTTCGATTATAGTTTTCAAAATCTCAACTTTAACTATCAAAACAATTTTTTTAACCAAAAAATTATTTCAACCTTTCAAACTTGAATTCATGATTAATTCGATTTTTATAAATTGATTTTTATTTCTTTTAAATAAAACCATTTAAATAATTTCAAATCAAGGATTTTAAAATCATTTAATTTAACCAATCCAGTGTCGGTATATAATTTCCTATCCTATGGCCAAGTGATCAGTTATTTCAATTTAATTTCAAGGATGGATGTATATCATTTCAATCTTAATCACAATGTCATACGTATATATCATTTCAACCTATTTCTTAATTTATTCGAAATAATTCAATTTACAGTTTTATACACTGTAAAAATAATATACAGGGTAATAACGTGATATATATAAACAAATAAACATCCAAACATCCAAATATCAACCAATTTGCATCCATCACAATCAATCATACAAACAGATAATATAATTCACAACAATTTCATAGTTATTAATATTGGGTAATTTACTAGCAATTCGATTTCGATTTCAAATTTTACCGTCAATTTCAATTTTTAACAATTATTTCAAATGATAACTAAATTTATCAAACAAGGACCAATAAATTCATATCACTTCATAATTTCAAATTTAACTAGTATAAAAATATTCTAGTATGTGTGAGCATTATAAACACTCGCCTTGATTTTCCGTTGTCACCGAGGCGTTCCGATTTGGAACTAAAATCGAACAACGTCCGATTTTAGCCCAAATTTCCACTGTCTCCAAATCCATCCAAACTAGTCTCATTGCGAAGCTCTCGTCATCACGATCGCAATGCAAAAAGTCCCATTCCAATTGGACCTCGTATGCCAACGTCATAGCATTATAAACATCGCACGATTTGATATACAAATGAATTTACAATTTTTTTTAAACACGTTGCCTTCCACTACTTACTGCATCCATACCTTCATTTGCATGCTTGTTGCCTCCTTGTCCACATTGCCACTTTATACACACACACACACACACATACATACACACGCACGCAAGATAGCAAAGTGAGAAGATGAGAAGGTGGTTTGGTTGCGAGGAGGCTCGGCTATTAGGCTACGGCGAAGGCATTCAGTCGGCTGAGTTGGATGAATAATTTTTTCAATAAAATGTATTCAGTCGACTGAATATACTATTTCAGTCGACCAAATATTGAGTCGAGGCAAAAAGTTTTTCAGGTTATTGATTTAGTCGACTAAACTTATTTGGTCAGTCGGCTGGTTGTATCCAGAAACTTTGTAGTTTATTTTGGCTATGATTTAGTCGACTGAAATATGTTTAGTCAATTGAATTGCATGTAAAATTTTTAGTAAGAATTATAAAGTCTACTGAATGTTCCAGTTCAGTCGACTGAAGTTATGAAAAAAATATGATAATTTTATTGAGGGAAATAATTGTAAATTCATATACATATATTATATATATTAAGACATAGAAAAAAGAAAACAAAAAAACCTAAGAGGAGGAAGTAGATTTCTTAAGAGTCTCACATTCTTCCGACTCAATTTTAGTATGTTCTCAAGCGGGTTGAATTGTTGAGCGTTCCCAAGAATTTGGAGAGTATGGAGGCCTCTCGGGTGATGGAACATGAACATTATTATTTGATGGTGAAGCACCATAGAACTTTAATGCACATTTTTCTAGAAAGCTGAGTCTCCTAGCATGAACCTTTTGTTTATAGTACATCTCTCATTGCAAGCTTAGCGTTTCCCTTTGATAATGGTGAATGGCATCGATCTTGTCGTTGACAGAAGGTGAACTAAAATTTAGTTTTCATCCACGTGTATATCCAGTATGATAATTTGAGGGCAGTATGATAGGAACAGGTTCATATACCGGAGTAGGAGTTGAAAGATTTGAAGTATTGGTGGATGGAGAGCTATAGTCAATGGATGAGTATTGGGAGCTTTCTTGAGAAGACATGATGACTTGGTAGTTATAAAATAAACTTATTTGATATTGATATAAAAGAATGTAAATGCCAAGGTTTATAAAGTTGAAAAGAATGGTTAAAAATAGATGGAAGGTTTCATGGTGGGGAAGTTTTAAAACAAGAAAAAACTGATGGAACTAAACAATTTGCTAAAATAATTATATGGGTAAAAAAATATAGTTAAAAAAATGTATAAAGACAAGTTAAATTTAGCTTATTGTGAACTAATCATATAGCAAAAATTGAAAAGTATTAAATTCATAGCCATGAGACTAGAGATCAAGTCCTAGTAGCCGTATTTTTGAATTTTTTTAATATATATATATATTTTAAAAATCTACAAATCTTTTAAAGATAAAATTCCTAATTCTCTTCTAAATTCTATAAAACTATTTTCGTTTAAAGGATTTGTAAAAATATAAGCCAGTCGGTTTTCAGAAGATACAAATTCTAATCTGACAATACCCTTTTCAATATTATCACGAAGAAAATGATGATGAATGTCAATATGTTTTGTTCATGAATGATTGATAGGGTTTTTAGATAAGTTTATAGCACTTGTGTTATCATAGAAAATAGTTGAATTAGATAAATTAATTCCAAAATCTTGAAGTGCTTGTTGCATGTAGATGACTTGAGCACATGCTAAAGCAGTTGAAATATATTCTGCTTCACATGTTGAGAGTGAAACACAAATTTGTTTCTTACTAAACCAAGACACTAAGAATTGTCTAATAAAGTGACAAGTTCTACTTGTACTTTTTCTATCTGTCCGACATCCTCCAAAGTTAGCATCACTGTATGATACTAACTCGAAAGGACATTCTTTCGGATAAAAAAGTCTAAAATCTTTGGTTTTGCTTAGATAACGTAATATGTGTTTCACAGCTCGCATATGTGATTCTTTAGGATTTGCTTGAAATCGAGCACATAAACAAACACTCATTATTATATCAGGTCTACCAACTGTTAAATAAATTAATGATCCAATTATACTTCGATATAATTTTTGGCCAACACTTTTGCCATCTTCATCTCGATCGAGATGGATTGTTGTACTCATTGGAGTTGGTTTGGCAGAAGTATTTTCCATACCAAAGCATTCAATTAGATTGTTACAGTATTTTTCTTGATTGATGAAAATTCCATTATCTAATTATTTAATCTGTAATCCAAGAAAATATAATAATTCTCCCATATGTGACATTTCAAATTCATTGGTCATTATATTAGAAAATTCCTGACATAACTTATCATTTGTGGAACCAAAAATAATACCATCAACATAAATTTGAACAATTAAAATATCCATTTTAGTACGTTTAATAAATAAAGTTTGATCAACCATCCCAATTTCAAAACTTGAGTCTATAAGATAGCTTTTAAGACGTTCATATCAAGCACGAGGTGCTTGGTTTAGACCATATAAAGCTTTCTTGAGTTCATAGACATGGTCTGGAAATTTTTCATGTAAAAATAGAGGAGGTTGTTCAACATAAACATTTTCTTTTATATATCCATTTAGAAAAGCACTTTTAACATACACTTAATAAAGTTTAAAATTATGAAAACATGCAAAATCCAGTAAGATACATATTGCTTCTAGTCGAGCGACTGGAGCAAATGTTTCTTCATAGTCAATTCCTTCCTCTTGATTATATCCTTGTGCAACTAATCTAGCTTTATTCCTAATAATATTTCCTTGTTCATCAACTTTATTTTTGAAAACCCATTTAGTACCAATGACTATTTGATCACTTGGTCTAGAAACTAAGTCACAAACTTCGTTTTGTTTGAATTGGTTTAGCTTTTCTTGCATAGCTATAATCTAATAGTCATCAGTGGAGGCTTCTTTAGCATTTTTCGGTTTAATGTTAGAAAGGAATGCTACATGGCCCATTTGATTAAGTTGATTTCTAGTTCTGACATTGGAATTAATTTCTCCAATGACATTTTCTACAGGGTGATCTCGTAAAATCCTAGGAGGAGACCTTAATCCATTTTTATTATGAACAATGTTTTCATCTTCTTCAAAATTATTTTAAGTAACATTATTTTTGATTGTCTTAGCCAATATCTCATCATCCTTAAGACTTTTATTAAAGTTAAAGTTTTCATCGAAGAATACATGAAGTGATTCCTCATTGTTTTAGTCCTTTTATTGAAAATTCGATAAGCTTTACTTCGTTCCGAATATCCTATGAAAATTCCTTCATTAGATTTCGGATCGAATTTTCCAAGCTAATCTTTTGTGTTTAAAATAAAACATTTTGAACCAAAAACTTTAAAATATGAAATATTTGGTTTTCTTTCATGAAAAAGTTCATATGGAGTGTGTTTTGTTAGTGGTCGGATGGAAACACGATTTAAAACATAATAAGCAGTTGCTATAGCTTCTGCCTAAAAATGTTTTGGTAGAGTGCTTCCATTTAATAAAGTTCTTGCACATTCTTGTAAAGTTCTATTTTTCCTTTCTAAAACTCCATTTGGTTGTAGTGTTCTAGGAAAAGAAAAATTATGGTAAATTCCCTTTTTATTACAAAAATGCTCAAAAGCTTCATTTTCAAATTCACCTCCATGATCACTTCTAATGTTTTTAATCTTTAAATTTTTGAGATTTTGAATTCTTTTAGCAAAAATTTTGAAATTTTCAAAAGTATCACTTTAATTTTTCATAAAAATAGTCAATGTATATCTTGAAAAGTCATTTACTATTACAAACACATATTTGCTATGATATATAGATTGAACTTGGGTTGGGCCAAAAAGATCCAAATGCAATAGTTCAAGTGGTTGTAATGTAGAAATACATTTCTTTGATTTAACAGATGATTTTGATAATTTACCTAATTGACAAGCATCACAAATACTATAACACCCTATATTTTTACAACAATATTAGAATAATTAATTGGGTAAATTAAATAAATAATGTAGAGATTAACAAGTTGATAATTGATTTGCTAAGGGTAGCCGTGCCATGTGAATGTGCAAACCAAAAAAGAAATAACCTAAGCTAATGTGTTAGGAAATAACAAGGGCAATATAGGAAATAGGTGGAGTTTATACCCTAAACCCTTAGGAGATAGAAACTCGTGTTCATTTCATTTTACTCACACTAAAAGCACTAAGACCGGCCACCATTATCATTCCCACGAGGAATATTAAGCTAGGAATCAAGAGAAGGAAGATAATCGCCTTAATCAACATTTAATCTCACATCTTATATCTCAAAGCTAAGGTGAATAATCACTACATCCCATTTTCTTTTAGTTTTCGATTTTAAGATTTGATCCGAAATGTTTTTGCAAGTATATGCCAAGCTTTGATGATTAAAGTTATATATATGCTTGTTGCTGAATTATATATGTTCATGTTAAATTTTTATGATATGTTAGACATTAAAACCCTATTTAATGACATCCAAATGCCTTGAAAATTTAAGTATAGGTCAGAAATGATATTTTAGAGATGGGTTTTGATTCTCATAGTTTTCTGAATTAATATGGATTTTATAATAATTTTCTAGTGAAGGAAATTGTTTACTGGGTTATAAATTATTTTTGGCTAAAATAATTATTATTTGGGGTTGAAATTTTTATATGCTAGGCAACATATTAAAATAGATTTTCTGGGATTTTTCTAGATTTTTCCTAAGTGTTTTGATGAATACATAAAATTGTTTAAGGTATGGGACTTAATGTTTTATATATTTAATTAAGGAGAAGGGGCATTTTGTAAAACAAAACAATTATTTAAATTTGAAAATAGTGGCGGCACATTTCTGAAAATAATTTGTTAACCAATGAGGATTTGACAAACAAAGGCAGGTTAGTTGAAAAGTTATCCTTTTTAAGTTAAAAACAATGAATTGGATAAGGTCGAAAGGTTCTTAGTCGAAAGGTTAGTGGGCAAAGAGGTTGGGGTATGTTTGTTTTATAAACCAAAGGCTTTCACCTGCTTTGCTTTCGAATTAGAGCTTTCGACTTGGTTGCTTTCGACCAGGTCAAATGTTTAAACAAAGGTTTTTAAACCTTTTGACACAGTCGAAAGGTTGATGCTGCTTTATTTTGTTTTGAACCTTTCAACAAAGACGAAAGGTATACATGTTTTAAAACCAGCTGCTTCTACCAATATTTTCGAAAGGAAGCTTTTGACTAAGGCGTCTTACCCTTGTTTTATAAATTGAAGTAAATCCAAATCTTTCGAAAGAGTTATTTTAAAGGATATGTTTAAATCATTTGAAGCAGAGCTTTCGACTTAGTCGAAAGGTTGCTTCCAATGACTTCAAAATGTTTTAAAAGAAGGTTTTCCATTTGTTCCGAATTGTAACCAGTAAGCCTTCGAAAGGTTTAAGTAAATAATTTTGAAAGGTTTTAACTAAATGATTTCGAAAGGTTTGAAGATTGATTTCGAAAGGTTTGGTTCAATGGTTTCGAAAGGTTTTGGCTGAATGATTTTGAAAGGTTAGATGATCAACCATGAGAAGTTTAAGTTCAATGATTTCAAAAGAATTAAATGATTGATTGTGAATGGTTTAAATGAATGACTTCGAAAGGTTCTGGTTGAATGACTTCAAAAGGTTTAAGTGAATGGTTTTGAAATGTTTGAGATGGAAGGTTTTCCATGGTTTTCTAAGGCAATGTTTTAAAGAGAATTTAAAGAAGGATGTCCAAAGTTTATTGTTTTCGAAAGGTTTGATTTCAAAGGGTTTGATAGTTGAATTTGGAATAGATGATTTCAAAAGTGTAGAAAGAGGTTCTTTCAAATGGCCAAGTGTTTTCATCAACCAAAGTTTTTGTAAAGAGGATATATTACATTATGATACGATTTTGAGTAAAGTATATAGATTATATATTATTCCTTGTTTAAATTTTATTTACAGGTATAAATCGATTTGGAAATGTTTTCAAGGAAAATTATGGGAGGGGATCCTTAAGTGAAAATGACTCAGATATTCGAATACCAGATGGGACTAGTATGGGGTCTCGCCCTGTACATTAGCTATTAGCCCCAGCTAATTGTTGTCCAAAATTCTAGTGTGTAGGGCTTGGTCACAGGTAGACTAAAATTATGATTACATATCGAAAGGAATATATGTTGTATACAGATTGGTTATTGGTCAGCCTGAAAAACCATTAGGATCGGGAAGACCTAGGAGATGATTAAGTTAGGGATAGACCATCCAAAAGTGAAGTATTTAACAGATAGTTAAGGATAGATAATCCAAAAGAAGAATACCTAACATGTGTTAGGTTAGTTTTGATTATATTGTCTGGTAGGCCCGAGTCAGCCAAAGGTTAAAAGCTATCCAAACAAAACTTATGTATTTGAACAGATAGTTCATTATTACCTGAGATTTATGTATGTTTACATAATGATTACTTTACAGTATTTAACCATTATGGATGCAGGAGCACAGTATATGGTTTTATAAAAGGTTTTGCAAAGATATGTTTTAAAAAGGATGTTAGTGGGGGGAAACCTGTTCCACTAAGCGACGTGGTCTCACTTAACATGCTTAATCGGGATGTATAGTATTATTCATACTAGGCTTTATGTTTGACTCGAAGTTTATGTTTTCCCCTTAAACTCTCAGGTGCTCAAAATTAATTTGATTAGGTTGAGGGATTAAGGTCTTTTTCAGGTTTAGTAGGATGACGAATAAGGCTACCGGAGGCATGCAAGAGGCAAACTGATAGCTTTTTAGGATTTGCAGTTCTTGTTATTTTTTGATGTATTTCCACTGTGATTATATTAGGTCTATTATGACCATATGACTATGATCAACCAAGAGGGTATCATCATATACCGCTCTTGGCGTATTTTGTAATAACTATATTTTATGTGTGCCTAGGAACGATTTAGGATTATGTTTTGTGAATGTGAAACATTTGGTTTTGAAATGTAATGAAGTAAATGTGGTTTTTGGAATCTGTGTTTTGTTTCATATTCAAGTGCTTCTGATATTATTGATACCATTAACATAGTCGTATTTAGTCGTCGGAAGCTAATACTATAGATGGTTGTAGCATTTATAGTGCTTAGTTTTGGGCCTCTAGATAGGGGATGTTACAGCTTGGTATCGGGGCATGGTTTATGAAATACTTTAACTAAAAATGATTTTTGAAAACATAATCCTTAGAAATTAGAGTTAAGGCCTAGGTATGGGATAATGCTATGGTAACGTACTTGTATTTGCTATATATATAAGTATGCGCTATATCTCTAAACTCCTATCTTAGTTAGGCTATTCTTCTGTATCTCATGAGGTTTGAATACAAATATGGAAGGAAGAAGAGGCAGAGTTAATCTTGGAGGAGATAGCACCACCACCAATGGAAATGCCCGACCAAACACTAGGAGAGGTCCCAGTTAGGCACAAGCTGAAACTGTTGGTGCAGGAGTTCCCCAGATGGACATGGGAGCAATGTATCAGTTCTTTGTAAACATGATGCAAGCTGGAATTGCAGCCGGAGTTGTTGGAGGTAATGCTGCTGGAGGTGGAGCTTAGGAAGTTCCGATGGTTAATCAGTATGCTAACTAAGTAGGGATTACATCAGGCTTGGAGGGAAGCCGTTTATTGGTACTGAAGATGCGATCGAGGTGGAAAATTGGCTACTACATTGTGAGAGAATTTTTGTTGACTTATGATTGAATGATGCCCAAAAGAGGAGATTGGCTTATAGGCAGCTGTAGGGAGTTACTCTATTCTGGTGGAATACTGTTACTGTTGGGGTTGATGAGGAAACCATAACTTGGGAGGAGTTTAAGAGAAGGTTTTTAGAAGAACTTATGTCTGTAATGGCACAGTCGACGTTGGTGAGGAAGTTTACAGAATTGGAACAAGGAGATATGTCTGTATTGGAGTATGCAAGAAAGTTTGAGGAGTTGGCCCGATACGAGTATGCTTTGGTAGACACCGTGATCAAGAGGAATGAAAGATTTATAAGGGGCTTAAGGCCAGAGTTGATAAGTGCCACTTAGTCAAATTTGAGAGATCCCAGTGATGTAGTGGTTGAAATGGCATTAAGATAGGAAGAGGCATTTGCTTGCTTAGGGAAGAAGATGAAGGAGGCCCAGATGGGATAGGGCCAGAAAAGGAAGATTTTCTAGAAAGAGAATGCTCAGAAAGGGGGAGCACAGAAGAAAGGAAAGGCTGAAGTGGTTTGCTACATATGTGACAAGAAGGGACACTATGCTAATGAGTGTCGAACCGGTAAAGGAAAAGGAAAAGAGGCTAGTGGAAAGAAGTATGTTAGATGTTTTAATTGTGATCAGATCGGTCATCACAAGAACAAGTGCCCAGAGCCTACAAGAGAAGTAAAGGGGAAGGTTTATGCTTTGGAGCCCACAACCTCAGGGCCAATTGTGCAGGACAAATGGAAGGCTGTTTTGGGAGGCTCGCTGCAGATTCACGGTATGTATGTTAGCGTTCTATTTGATACTAGAGCATCTCATTCTTTTATTTCTCGATGTTTGGTAGATAAGGTTAACCTAGAACCCTTATATCTAGTTACTTCCTTAAGGGTTGCAAATCCGATAGGAGGGAATGCAACGTTTGGGATGAGGTGTGACCATTTAGAGTTTGGTTTTCTAGGCCATACTTTTGAGTGATGTTTGCATGTGTTTGACTTTGGGGGATTTGGGATCATCCTTGGGATGGTTGGTTAAGTAAATATGATGCTAGGATATTTTTCCATGATAGGAAAATATCACTTAGTCATCCGGATTGTAGTGATCGAATAGTTTATACCGTAGAGAACCCTAGTTGTGAAATGTATGCTTTATTGGGTACTATGGAGTTGAAGGATGAGTTGCATCGAGTCTTTGTAGTTATAGAATTCGCAGATGTGTTTGAGCCGGTAACTGGGTTGCCATCGAAATAAGCAATTGAGTTTCAGATTGATTTAGTGCTTGGAGTAGAACCGGTGAGTAGACCGCCAAGTAGAATGACTCCCACCGAGATGAGAGAGTTGAAGATGCAGTTGTTGGATTTGGAAGGCAAGAGTTTTATTCGACCAAGTAGTTCGCCATAGGGAGCTGTCGCTGTATTTTATAAGAAGCCGGACGGATCGTTAAGGCTGTGTATCGATTATCGTGAGTTAAATGAGATGACGATAAAGAACCGATTTCCATTACGAGAATTGACGATTTGTTCGATCGGTTAAGTGGAACCAAGGTATTCACTCGGCTAGATTTGGCGATAGGATTTCATCAGCTTAGAATGGCGGAGGATAGCATTCCTTTGACGGCATTTAGGACAAGATATGGATCATACGAATGGTTAGTTATGTCGTTCGGACTCACTAATGCACCGGCATTCTTTGTGGATCTGATGAATAGGATTTTCCAAGAGCACTTGGATAGATTTGTGTTGGTCTTCATAAATGACATTTTGGTATACTCTAAGGATGAGAAGGAGCATGAAGTTCATCTTAGAGTTGTGCTCGAAACGTTAAGGGAGCATCAGTTGAAGGCTAAGTTTTCAAAGTGTCATTTTTGGAAGAAGGAAGTGAAGTTCCTTAGTCATGTCATCTCAGAGAAAGGGTTGTCTATAGATCCAACTAAGATTAAGGTGGTGAATATTGGAAAAGACCCAAGACGGTGACCGAGATTAAGAGCTTTCTTGGATTGGCTGGATATTATCGAAGGTTTATAAAGGAATTTTCGCGAATAGTTGCACCAATGACTAAGCTTACACGAAAAGATGTGAAGTGCGTATGGACTGATAAGTGTGAGGAAGCATTCCAAAACTTGAAACACTTATTGAACTGTGCACCGGTGTTAGTAGTTCCGGAGGGGAATCAAGATTTGGTAGTTTATACCGATGCGTGTGGAACCGGATTAGGAGCTGTGTTGATGCAAAGAGGTAAAGTGATTGCTTATGCTTCTAGACAGCTCAGACCATATGAAGTTAGGTATCCTACGCATGACTTGGAGTTAGCTGCTGTCATATTTGCTTTGAAGGTGTGGAGGCATTATCTTTTTGGAGAGCAATTTGAGCTTTATACTGATCATAAGTCATTGAAATACTTGTTCTCTCAGAAGGAGCTGAACATGAGACAGTAGAGGCGGTTTGAGTTTATTGCTACTTATGATTTTGGAATTGAGTACACACCCGGAAAATGAAACAAGGTGGCGGATGCACTCAGCCGGAAACATAAGAATGCAGTATTGGCTATGATTGCTGAGTAGAAAGATTTGGAAGCATTGTCAGTTTGTGGTGTGAAGTTTAGATCCGGGGGAAGGTTCTAGTACCGGAAGTGCTGTATTGTCTTGTTTAGAAGTTAGGCCGGTAATGATTGAGAAGATAGCTTCTAAGCAAGAGGAGGATCCAATTTTGGCTGAACGGATCAAAAGGTTGAGGGAAGGAACAGAGAGCGAGGACTTAAATGATTTCAGTTTTGACCAGAAAGGGTGGTTGAGAAAGAAAGGGAGGTTATGTGTTCCGAATGTAGAAAACATGAGGAAGGAAGTCGGTGAGTGTCATCGTTCGAAGTTCAATATCCATCCAGGAGGAACGAAGATGTATCAGGATATAAAGAAAAGTTTTTTCTGGGAAGGTATGAAATGGGACATTGGTTTATGTGTTAAGCAGTGCTTGAATTGCCAACAGGCAAAGGATGAACACCAGAAACCGAGCGGATTGCTTCAACCCTTGGAAGTTCTGTTGTGGAAATGGGATTCTATCTCTATGGATTTCATTGATGGGTTGCCAAGATCTAGTAGAGGTAATGAAAACATATGGGTCATAGTAGGTAGACCGACTGAGAGTGCCCATTTCATCCTGGTAAGGTCAACTAGGACGACACCTATTTTGGCGAGGTTATTTATGAAGAATGTAGTTAGATTGCACGGGATTCCTAGTAGTATTGTCAGTGATAGGGATTCTTTGTTTACTAGTGAGTTCTGGAAACGTCTACAGGAAGCATCAGGCACCAAGCTCAACATGAGTACCGCTTACCATCCACAGACTGATGGGCAAATGGAAAGAGTTAACAAAATCTTGGAGGATTTGTTAAGAGCTTGTGTATTGGATTTTGGGGGATCATGGGAGGACCATCTTCATCTAGTCGAATTTTCGTATAACAATAGTTATCATACTAGTATTTGGATGACATCGTTTGAAGCTTTGTATGGAACACCATGCAAGTCTCCCGCATGCTGGTTAGAGACCGGGGATAGATTGGTTCTTGGTCCGGGTTTGGTGAAGGAAGTTGCGGAGAAGATTGAGTTGATCCGAGTTAGGATGAAGGAAGCTCAATCTAGGCAGAAAAGTTATGTTGATAAAAGAAGGAAAGATTTGGAATTTTCTATCAGAGACTATGTGTTCATTAAGGTTTCACCGATGAATGGTGTGATTAGATTTGGGAAATCAGGAAAGTTAGCACTTAGATTCGTTGGACCATTCCGCATTGTCGAGAGGATCGGGAAACTCGCTTATAGAGTAGAGTTACCGAGTAGTTTGGATATAGTCCATAATGTTTTTCATGTTTCCCATCTTAGGAAATGTGTTAGAGACCCAGATACTACCATAGCACCTATAGTGGTAGAAGATTTAGTAGTAGAACCGTATTTGACCATAGTTAGAGAGCCGATTCAAATTGTGGCTAGAGATGAGAAGAAGTTGAGTAACAAGACAGTCAAGTTAGTAAAGGTTCAAGAGAGTGACAATGATAGAGACTGTACTTGGGAGACAGAGAGCGGGATTAGGGATAATTATCCTAACTTGTTTGATGGTATGTTTTACATTTGATTGTTGTGTAGTGTACCTTATCGTAATTTCAAGGACGAAATTCTTTAAGGTGGGGAGTCTGTAACACCCTATATTTTTACAACATTATTTAGAATAATTAATGGGTAAATTAAATAAATAATGTGGAGATTAATAAGTTGATAATTGATTAGCTAAGGGTAGCCGTGCTATGTTAATGTGCAAACAAAAAATGAAATAATCTAAGCTAATGTGTTAGGAAATAACAAGGGCAATATGTGAAATAGGTGGAGTTTATACCCTAAATCCTTAGGAGATAGAAACTCATGTTCATTTCATTTTACTCAAACTAAAAACACTAAGGCCGACCACCATCATCATTCTCAAGAGGAAGATTAAGCTAGGAATTAAGAGGAAGATAATCACCTTAATCAACATTTAATCTAACATCTTATATCTCAAAGCTAAGGTGAATAATCACTACATCCCATTTTCTTTTAGTTTTCGGTTTTAAGATTTGTTCCGAAATGTTTTTGCAAGTATATGCCATGCTTTGATGATTAAAGTTATATACTTGTCGATGAATAATAGATGTTCATGTTAAATTTTTATGATATGTTTGACATGAAAACCCTATTTAATGACATCCAAATGCCTTGAAAATTTAAATATAGGTCAAAAATGATATTTTAGAGATGGCTTTCGATTCTCATAATTTTATGAATTAATATGGATTTTATAATAATTTTTTAGTGAAGGAAATTGTTTAGTGGGTTATAAATTATTTTCGGCTAAAATAATAATTATTTGGGGTTGAAATTTTTATATGTTAGGCAACATACTAAAATAGATTTTCAAGGATTTTTCCAAATTTTTCCTAAGTGTTTTGATGAATATATAAAATTGTTTAAGGTATGGGACTTAAATGTTTTATATATTAAATTAAGGAGAAGGGGCATTTTATAAAACAAAATAATTATTTAAATTTGAAAATAGTGGCAGCGCATTTCTGAAAAGAATTTGTTAACCAATGAGGATTTGACAAACAAAGGCAAGTTAGTTGAAAAGTTATCCTATTTAAGTTAAAAACAAAGAAATCATACTTTTAGCATGTTTCAGCCTATTATAGCAGAAACCTTCCGGCCCAGAACTTCCGACCAGGTCAAGAGGTTCAAAGCTTTCGGCAATGTAACAACCCTGTATTTTGTGATTATTTTAATTATATATTTTAATTACTTTAATTGAATTTCTTGATTTAAAAACTTTATTTTATTTATTTAAATGGATAAATTTTGTTATTTTAAATATAAATTTTGATTTTGATATGAATTACAATTCCAAACATGAATAAATAAGAATATTTTCCAAAAATGTGAATTTGGTCAATATGGTCAAACTTTGAATTTTAATTTAAAATTTTAAAATTTTAATTTTTGAAATCTATCTTTATTTTATGAAAGTAAATAAAATTTTAAGAATACTGCTTTTCGTTTCATTGAAATCTGATTTATAATGTGAAAGTTATGCCTTTTTAACTATTGTGTGTAATTTACTGTATTTAACAAAATTGTTATTTTAAATTTTATAAATAATATTTTATTTGGTCATGTAATGTTCTAATTTTATTTATATGGGTAAAATAACATGTTATGTATATATTTTGGTTTTAAAACAATTTTCAAAGTGTAATGGACATTTTCCAGTGTCAGTTATATTTTTGTTTACAATTTATAATTTCCAATTTCAATTAATTAAAGAAATTCTTTATTTATTTTTCTATTTTCTTAAGGTCTTATTTTATTCTCATTCCCACTATATTTTGTTCATCATTTATTTTATTTATTTGACTTTTATTTGTTTAGAAGTGTTGTTATAATTTTTCTAAAACTAGTGATATTCTATTTGTAAATTTTAAGTCCTGTTTTGGAATTTTAAACTATTTCTTTAGTTCTTTTTCTAATTTCTCTAAATTTAATTATTTATTTCACTTTGAAATTGCTTTAAAAATAATTTTATTTCAAATTTTGTTTTAGGATATTTTTAAGATGAAGTTGTTAATTTTTCCAAAGTCAATAGTGATTTATTTGTAATTTCTGGACCCTGTTTTCAATTTTTAAGCAATTTCTTATATTCTTTTTCCATTTTCTTTAAAATTAATTATTTATTTTTATTTTATATTACTTTGTTTCGGTTCTAAAGTCAAATTACTGATTTTATTTTGTTTTATTTGAATTAAAGAAAAAGGAAATATGAAAGAGTTTAAAATGCTTTAGAAACTGAAGTCTTTTCATCTCCTATGTCCTTTCAATTGCCACAACTCCTCATTTACTTCTTTTGGCTGTGTATTACTTTGTTTGGCCGTGTATTCCAGTGCTCATTCCTGCAAAAAAACATTTTTTCTTCATTCTATTCATGGCTTGCAAAAGAATTTATGTAATGGCCTCCTTAATTTTCTATTTTTCTTCTTTTTCAATATTTTTTGCCTTGATTCTCTACCTAGTTTGCTCGGCCACCACTAGCTAGCCTTGGCCACCACCTCCACCATCTCCTCCTATGATTTGGCCAGGCCGCACCACCCCATGATGATAAACTCCACCAAAATGCAACCTAGAGCCTTAAAACAATGCTAGGTGACCACTACTTGTTCACCACTTCCATTTCCACCACCACCATCACCTTAGGCCGCCACCACCACCTTTTCCAGACCTCCCCACACCACTCCAACCTCTGTCCAGACCTGAGCTTGACTGGCCAAGCCTATAACCCCATGACCGAGCCCTTTTGGTTGTCAAAAACCATGTTTTAGCCTAAACCCCTTCACATTCCTACCTTGTAACTTCCTCCACTTGTTCTAGCCTTTATGCCATACATTCCTATGTTCAAACCTAAGCCAAAGTCATCCCAAACCTGACCTAATTGATCCCCCTAGGCCATGCAAACAAGTAGAGAAAGCAAGGCAAAAAGTTTCGTATTCAAACTGCTTTTTGTTTCAAAGTTATTCAAATTCAATCGTATTGATTTTTAACTATTATTTTGGTTTTGTTTTGGGTTGTAACACAAGATCTATAACTTGGATCTCGCTCTCCACTCAAGTTCATAGCTTTGTCATTGTGTTCTGGTTTTTGTTGTGTCATTTGAACTTGCATCTCCAGCAAAAGAGGTGAGTAAATCTCACTAGACATTTATACTTATGCAATTGTGAAACGACAACAATTGAATGTGTAGAATATTATGATATGTTATAACTGGCTGTGATGATTTAATTATATGATGTTAAACCTATTAATTTACTTGTCATCTCATCTGTTACGGTTATATATTGTATACTATTCATTTTATATCTGTTTATCACACTGCAAGTTCCCTGTAGAATAGAATCACTATGGGTTGAAATGATACATACCCGAACGGACTTTAGAATAGGGTAAAATCGTTATGGGGTGAAATGATAGGCCTGAATGGTTTTTATTTATTTTATTTTAACTTGGGATTGCGGGTTTGAAATGATAGAACCTGGATTTTTTGCTTTTTAAACTACGGAATGAAATGATACATATCTGTATCACTTGACCAAGGTTAGAAAACTATATACAGGCCCGTGGTTATTGTATAAAGTGTTTTTGAATATTTTTTAAGTATTTTAAAAAATGTAAATTTATGAAAATTTGATTTAAATAGATTTTAAATGGTTTGAATAAAGAATTCATGATATTTCTATAAGTTAAAAATGTTGAATAAATGAATGATTAAATTGAATTTTTGAAAATATAACTTAAGTTGGAATTTTGGTTAAAATGAGAAAATAAGTTATATAAATAAAATGAAAATAAAAATGGAAATTTGAAATTTATTGGAGAATGGAAATAAAATTTAAGTGTTAAGTTTATTTATTAAAAATGTGAAGAAAAGAAATTTACACTTGAATTTGTTAAATAATTCATTGAAATTTGATTTAACTATAACGGATTTATTTAATAAAAATCATGTGTTAAATGATATATTATATAAACATTTTTAAATGTTAAAGCATGATTTTTATAATGTTAAAAGGGTTTAACATGAATTGAATTATTGGCTGGAAATACACTAAATCTGGAAAATACTTTTAATAGCATTCAGAAATGCTATGATTTCAGAATTGAACTAAAACTTAGTAAAAAGAGGCTATTACAGCATTTCTGAAATGCTGTAGTTGCTGTAGTAAATGTAAAGGCTAAAGAACTTAATAAAGGGCTATTACTGCAGTTCTGTAAACTGCTGTAGCTGTCTGCTGTCTTTGCTGAAATTAAGTAAAACCCTTGTTTTTGAACCTGAGCTATTACAGCATTTCTGGAAATGCTGTCTTTGCTGTTTTAAACTAAATTTTAACTAAAATGAGATATAACAACAGTTTTAAAATGCTGTCTTTTCTGAAATAATGTTTTCAAATATAACTTATAACAGCCTTTTCTAAATGCTGTGAAAGGCTGAAATTTTCAATGTTTATGGATTTTGACCTAGTAAATGAACTCAGAATGATTTGAAACTTTGAAAATTGAATACTTGACTTGAAAGAATAATAATTTCACTTTTAAATGGTTTAAATGGAAACTATTTAAAGGGTGATTTGATAAGATAATAAATGAATGATATGTTGGAATTTTAAAGGGTATTAAATTTGGTAATTGAATTTGAATTCAAATAATGATTTGAAAGGAAAGGATATGATATTGTAATATATTGAAATGGTTTGTAAATGATTTAATCTTTATTTTGATAAAGATTTGGATTTGAAATGATATTAAAATTTTGAAATATAAAATATTATTTTGAAATACTATAACCACGGGTATACTTCTCTGTATGTCATTTGATTTCCTGATGATGGTTGTGATGCACATTAACACTATTAGTTGCATTGTTTACTTCGTTATGGACATTTCTGTGATATTTTTATTACTGTTTAATTGATGGTTTTATGGATCCTTAAAGGATGGGCGATCCCAAGCATCCTCTAAGTTATTATGCATTGCTATTACAGTTCACTTGAGTTGGTTTACATTGTATAAGTATATATGTCCTGACTCGAGTGTTTTGTGTTTTACTTTATGCTCGGGTCTGCCTTAGAATCACAGCTTTGGAATTTATCTTCTGGAGCTAGAGATTTGCTGGAGCTTATCTGTCCATCTGTTATTTCTTATCTTCTAATCTAGTTATTTACTATTCGGTATTGTCTCTATATTATTGATTTATGTATCCTAACTTCTATTGTATCTATTTTGACTATGAGATTTTGTATATGTTTGAGAGTTTTTATATAGTACCTTCATGAACTACTATGGTATTTTATTTCCGCTGCGAGTTATTCTGATATTCTGTGTCTGTGATTCTGTATTTGATTTTATTTGCTCCAAATTTTATTACAATCTATTATTTTGAATTATTCAAGTCAGACATGTATGGATTATTGTCGATTTGAATGGTCCAAAATAGTGGGTCGTTACAAGCAAGGTCAAACCAATGCATATGGTATCAAGTAACTTGGTACGTAATGAATTGGACAAGGTCGAAAGGTTCTTAGTCGAAAGGTTAATGGGAAAAGAGGTTGGATTATGTTTGTTTGATAAACCACAGGCTTTCACCTGCTTTGCTTTCGAATTAGAGCTTTCGACCAGGTCAAATGTTTAAACAAAGGTTTTTAAACCTTTCGACACAGTCGAAAGGTTGTTGCCGCTTTGTTTTGTTTAGAACCTTTCGACAAAGATGAAAGGTATACTTGTTTTAAAACCAGCTGCTTCTCCCAATGCTTTCGAAAGGAAGCTTTCAACTTAGGTGTCTTACCCTTGTTTTATAAATTTAAGTAAACCCAAAGCTTTCGAAAGAGTTTTTTTAAAGAATATGTTTAAAGCTTTTGAAGCAGAGCTTTTGACTTAGTCGAAAGGTTGCTTCCAATGACATCGAAAGGTTTTAAAAGAAGGTTTTCCATTTGCTTTGAATTGTAACCAGTAAGCCTTCGAAAGGTTTAAATAAATAATTTCGAAAGGTTTTAACTAAATGATTTTGAAAGGTATAAAGATTGATTTCGAAAGGTTTGGTTCAGTGGTTTCGAAAGGTTTTGGCTGAATGATTTTGAAAGGTTTGAAGATCAACCACGAGAAGTTTAAGTTCAATGATTTCGAAAGATTTAAATGATTGATTGCAAAAGGTTTAAATGAATGACTTCGAAAGGTTCTGGTTGAATGACTTTGAAGGTTTAAGTAAATGGTTTCGAAAGGTTTGGGATGGAACGTTTTTCAAGGTTTTCTAAGGCAATGTTTTAAAGAGATTTTAAAGAAGGATGTCAAAAGTTTTATTAATTTCGAAAGGTTTGATAGTTGAATTTAAAATAGATGATTTCAAAAGTGTAGAAAGAGGTTCTTTCAAATGGCCAAGTGTTTTCATCAACTAAAGTTTGAGTAAAGAGGATATATAACATGGTGATATGATTTTGAGTAAAGTATATAGATTATATACTATTCCTTGTTTAAATTTGATTTAAAGGTTTAAATCGGTTTGGAAATGTTTTCAAGGGAAATTATGGGAGGGGATCCTTAAGTGAAAATGACTCAGATATTAGAATACCAGATGGGAATAGTATGGGGTTGCGCCCTATACATTAGCTATTAGCCCTAGCTAACTGTTGTCCAAAATTTCAATGTGTAGGGCTTGGTCATAGGTAGACTAAAATTATGATTACACACCGAAAGGAATATTTGTTGTATACATATAGGTAATTGGTCAGCCTAAAAAACCATTACGATCAGGAAGACCTGGGAGATGATTAAGTTAAGGACAGACCATCCAGAAGTGAAGTATTTAACTGATAGTTATGGATAGATAATCCAGAAGAAGAATACCTAACAGGTGTTATGTTAATTTTGATTATATTATCTGGTAGGCCCGAGTCAGCCAAAGGTTAAAAGTTATCCAAACAAAACTTATTTATTTGAACAGATAGTTCGTTATTACCTGAGATTTATGTATGTTTACATAATGATTACTTTACACTATTTAATCATTTTGGAAGCAAGAGCATATTATATGGTTTTATAAAAGGTTTTGCGAAGATACGTTTTAAAAAGGATGTTAGTCAGGGGAAATCCGTTCTGCTAAGTGGCGTAGTTTCACTTAACATGTTTAACCGGGATGTGTAGTATTATTCATACCAGGCTTTATGTCTAACTCAAAGTTTATGTTTTTCCCTTAAACTCTCAGGTGCTCAAAATGAATTTGAGTAGGTTGAGGGATTAAGGTCTTTTTCAGGTTTAGTAGGATGATGAATAAGGCTACCGGAGGCATGCAGGAGACAAATAGATAGATGTTTTGGATTTGCAGTTCTTGTTATGCTTTGATGTATTTCCGCTGTGATTGTATTAGGTCTATTATGACCATATGACTCTGATCAACCAAAGGGGTATCATCATATACCGCTCTTGGCGTATTTTGCAATAACTATATTTTGTCTGTGCTTGGGAACGATTTTGGATTATGTGTTGTAAATGTGAAACATTTGGTTTTGAAATGTAATGAAGTAAATGTGGTTTTTGGTATCTGTGTTTTGTTTCATATTCAAGTGCTTCTGATATAATTGATACCATTAACATAACCATATATAGTCGTCGGAAGCTAATACTATAGATGACTACAGCATCTGTAGCGCTTAGTTTTAGGCCTCTAGATAGGGGATGTTACAAATATTGTTTACTTTAAAATTCATTTTTGGTAAACATTTTACTAATTCATTCTTAGATAATTTGTTTATAGCTTTGAAATTTATATGACAAAACATTTTGTGCCATAACCAAGGATCATTTTCTTTGACTATTAGACACATATTTGTGTTGTGATTTATATTCATATTTAACACATATATACATTTATGCCTAATACCTTTAAAAATAAGATTTTTACTTTGATAAAAAAATGCTACACTTATCTTCAGAAAAAGATATATTGAATCCTTTGTCACACAATTGACTGATGCTAAGTAAATTTTGTTTTAAATTCTTAACTAGCAAAACATTTTTAATAAGAGGTAAATTAGATGTACCGTTATTGCTCACATCGCCTTTGCCGATGATGTATCCTTTGGAATTGTCTCCAAAAGTGACAGAACCTCCATCTGAGTAAATAATGTTAGTCAACATATCTTTGTTTCCTATCATGTGTTTTGAGCAACCACTGTCCAATATCCATTTTCCTCTTTTTTTAAGTGGTACCTGCAAAAAAAATAGAATTAACATTGGTACCCACCTTTTGTTACAGTCATAAGAGTTAGGCCTTTGGAAACCAAACCCAAGAGGGTTCGGAATTCCTTTTGTAAATAAAATCTTTATTTTTGTGAATAGTTTCTATAAATGATTCTATGTATTTGTTTCTAATCAAAGAATTATTGGTTTTAAGAACCCAAATCTTAATTGATTTAGAATGATTTGGAACTTTTGAAATAGATTTTGCAATAATATCATTGTTCCTTTTAATATTATTATATAAAGAGTTCTTTTTCTTAGGAATACTTTTTGATAGTTGCTTATATCCTAGTCCCTTTTTATTTGAAACTGTCTAAGAATTTTTATAATTTTAGAAACATTCTCTCTTCTTTTGTTAAAATTAGAGACATTTTTAGTAATATCATCTAATTTTATTTTAAGACTAGAAATATCTAATTCCAATATTTTAATATTAGCTTTCAAATCATGATTTTCAACTAAAAGAGCATCATTCTTTTCTTTTTGAGTTTCAATTTCTTGACTTAATATAGACAGTTGAGAAGTTGCATTGAAACAAGATTCTTGAGAAGTTTCAAGTTCTTCTTCCAAAATTTCTTTCTCATTTCTTAACTTATCTACTTCAATTTCAGTCCTATTTAATTTTTCAAGAGTGACTTTATATTTTCTTTTGATGTTTCTTAGCTTATCAAGTAACTCTGAATTTATATCCACTAAATCATCAAAAGTTAAATCACTCACCTCATCATTTGTGGCCATAAAACAGACGTTAACTTGTTCAGAATCACTGTTTGTGTCACTGTCTGATGATGAAGATGATTCTGAATCATCCCATGTAGCAAAGAAGGCTTTCTTTTGAATCTGTCTTTCTTATTCTTAAATTGTCTCTCTTTCGATCGGGATAGTCTTTCTTGATGTGCCATTTATTGCAACATTCATAACACTCAAGAGCAGAAGACGATGGCTTATTGTTGTTGTTGTTATTACTATTGAAGCTATTCTTGTTGTTTCTGAATTTCAAAAACTTTTTGAAATTCTTAGCAATAAATGCCATATGTTTCTCATTTGAATCTGATTCATCCTTTTCTGCTTGGAATGTTATATTCTTCTTATCTTACGCTTGTACTCATATTTCCTAGAGATTAACTTCATAAGACATTAGATTTCCTATCAACTCTTTTGGTTTAATGGTTGAAATGTCGTTAGCTTCTTCGATTGCTAAGACTTTTCGTTCCCATTCATTCGTTAAAGAGCTGAGGATTTTTGAAACAATATCAAAATCTGAAAAAATTTCTCCTAATGCTAAGAGGGAATGATATATGTCTTAAAATCTAGAGTACATTTCATTTATTATTTCATCTTGCTTCATTTTGAAATTCTGGAACTGATTCTTGAGCATAGAAATCTTACCCTGGTTTACTTTTTTAGTACCTTCATGTGTAACATTCAGTGTACGCCAAATTTCATAAGCAGTAGTACACATGCTAATTCTATATTAAATTCATTTTTTTCTAATGCACAAAATAACATATTCATAGCTTTGTCATTTGTAGTAGCATCTAGTTTTTCTATGTTAGACCATTGTGAATATTCAATAGTAGGTATGTGATATATTGCTTGAGTAATATTCCAAGTTTCATAACCATTGGCTTGCATATAAATTCTCATTCTAGTATACCAATAGTTATAGTTCAACCCATTAAATAGTGGCGGTCGTGTAGTAGATTGACCTTCAAAAAAACTTGTGCTAGCATTGTGTTCCATATTACTAAAATATCAGATAACTATGTTACAGTTATAAGATGACCCCGCTCTGATACCAAATGAAAGTGACTGTAGGATCGTGTAATATGGATATTATTCAAACTGCTTGTGTGGAATATAAAGAAGTAATTATAACAGTAAAATAAAATAACACCAGAGATTTTAATACTGGCTCGAACTCCTATTCTACGTCCAGTCCCAGACTCCTTCTGGAATTAAACTAGCAACCCTTACTTAACCCGGAGTAATAGGCTTACACCGCCTGAGCAACCGAACAGGACTTTGATACAAATGAAATGTTTTCTTGACTTTGCATGTTCTTGTTACAACATAGATTTGTCAAATGAAGTACACTCTTCCTATTATTTTTTACCTCAAGTATGATTTTTGTATATTTGTGTGTCTGTGAAGATAAGGAAAGTATAGATTGCTTTAGAAATGAAGAATTATAAACTTGATTTCACAAATTCTAAACAACTGAATATTCAAGAGAGTAGAGAGTAGAAAGTTAAGTACTTTGATCTTGAATGAAACATATATTTATAGTGAATGAAGAGTTACAATAGTTGGCAAAGAGTTCTGATGAACAGAAATGATTGCAACTCTTCGTGAAAGAGATTCCTCTTTAGGAAGAAGATGCGTCTCTTTAGAAAATTTGAAAATATGGCAGTTTGAACATGTTTAGTCGACTAAATATAATCATCTAATCAACTGAGTTGAAACAGAAAAATATCAGTTCGAATATGGCAGAGTTTAGTCAACTTACCATGAGTTTTAGTTGACTAAGTCATGCAAATTATAAAAAAATTTATACCGCAGTTTAGTCAACTGACCATAAGGGTTTAGTTGACTAAGTTTTGCATAGTAAAAAAAATTATTTGCATTGGTTAGTCGACTGACTAGATGGATCCAATCGACTGACCTATGTGTTTCAAAATGTGCAGGTTTACCTTGAGAAAAGATTTTAACAATAGATACTGAACTAAATCAAACTTAAACTCTAATTTGTCTAATATTTGATAATTCACTTTCTGTCTTGAGCTCCTTGTCATGAATCAAAAGCATGAAGTCCAACAGTGGGGATAATCTTAATAGTAGTTCAAAGTGTTTAGTTAAATGAGAAATGGTATTAAAATCCAAAGATGAGGGAATATTAAAAATTAGAAATTTACATAATTTTAATATATCTTTATTAGGAAAATGGCTATGGAAATTTAACGATGGTAACGATAATAATGAGAATTTAATATGGAAAAAAAATCAAATAAATGGTATGGCGCCACATATAATTTATACCATATATCCAATAGTAATACAAATATTATTTCTCACTTTTGAAAATCGATAATAAAGAGTTTTGATATTTATAAATTAGGAATCAATAATGTAGTATGTTCAGGGAATATCACAACATCTTGGCATGATTGTTGGATATCAATTATTCCCCTTAAAGTGGAATTTGAAGAAATTTATGAATTTATAATTTAAAAATATGTTGATTCCAGAAATATATAGACCAAATATGGATTTTCCATGGGACTTTAGTTTTAATCGTGCACTATTGGAAACTACTTTACCAATGTTTGCTTTACCTTGTGTTAAACTAATTATAATTAAGAAACTAATTACTTAATTAAAAATTTATTTATCTTTTAATGGATTAAATATTACCTTCTTCTTAAATTGAATCGCGACATATAGAATGCATTGAGCTGCCCATCCTCGCAACCGTGACAGCGACATCGCCACGACACACCCATCCATTTGTCGCCCACGAACTGCAGTGCTTTACTTCCTCACAGTCGCTCACCTGAACTGTCGCTCCTCAAAATCGAGCACCCTAGAACCATCGCGAATGTCCTCCCTTCGGCCTCGACTATGCTACTAAACCACCCAGCTGATTAAACTCGCGACCAACATCGTCACCAAGGCCGCACTCACTTCAAGTAAACAATCCCACATTGTTGATTCACCAACCACATCATCGAGCTCTAGTTCCTCGCGACCCAAACTGAAACCCCCCCTCCATGATGCCTCACCTAGTCTCGACGAGCCTCCAGCAGCAACCCTGGTCGCGAATTCACACATAACGTTGACCCTAAGGTCGCTCCGATGCCAAGCGCTCGCATGCCCTTCCCTTTGCAGCCGCCTTCGATCGCGTTCTTATCGAGCGTTCAATTTTTTTTAAAAAAAACGACATCAATTCGATTTCTTTTTTTTCTCTTGCGGTTTCGTTCGTATGCTCTGAGGAGAGGGATGTGAAGGCTCGTGATTTAAAAGGGGTGAAGATGAAACGTGAGGGAGTGGGTTCGTTTAAGTATAGGTCGGCCCAGATTTGACTTAGATTTGATTACATATATTTTTATTCAGTTCTAAATATCTTCACATTACATAACCCAAAATTTTGGACCCCTATGGAGGCATGCCGCCTGGCGTCTATAATGTTATACCCCTATTTCGAACACAATGGAAAAGGTTTCGAGTCCTAATTCGGTCGTATAGAGAAGATAGCTTTTTGGACCCAATTATTATATTAAATTTCGATATTAATTTTAGCGTGTTTCAATCCCGTACGATAAAACGATAACTCCAAATGATACGAAATTTGAAAATCGATAATAATACACTATTATGGATCCAATGGAACTAGTTTCGTAGAATTCTGAGACTGTGTCCCGGATTGCTATTTTAACTCGTCAATTAAATCGACGATTTCAAAAATTTACGAAATCGCTTAAAATTTCCGTTTTAAAATCTTACTAGCTAAATTATAAATCCCAAATCCAATGTTTAAACCATTTAAATATTTAAAATTAACCGTCAAAAAATCCGGGTCGTTACATTCTCCCCCCCTTAAAAGAATTTCGTCCCCGAAATTACTAAGGCAGGAAAAATGCTCTAAACCCATTTCTTATTAAAACCCTACTTAGTGAAAACTCGAAATTCCACTTTTCTAATCTTTTAGTTTTAACTAAAACAATTAGTTCTCAATTCTAATTCCAAAATCCTTTATTTCCATTCCAATTTAAAATCAATTCATCGCTAACAGAAATTTTCCAAAAAAAAAATTTCAAAATTTTTTCTAACACCCTAAATTTTCGAATTTTTTTTGTAGAGTCTCCTTTGTATGGAGAACCTTCTGCAATATGACAAGAGAGATAAATATATATATATATATACATCGACCCACACGGTCGGAAAACAAAATATATATCAACATTTATATTTTTGCAATATTTAATCTAAAAACGTACCTTATTTAACATTTTTAAGCATTATTAAGCAAGAAAGTTTACTTCATACGCAATTACGCAACCCAAATCTAGCCCGACAGCCTCCAGGTACCTATACTTAATTTAAAAACATAAGTACCAAAATATGAAATTCATCAACATTCCACTTATTTAAATAGTTAAAACACATAAACTTCATAACTCCATCATCCTAAACATATATATAAGCAATCATGGGTTTTTAATACAAATTCAATCACTTTCATCAATCCATATACCCTTTTATACAATTCAAATGATTTACACTCAATTTTCTAGCATTCAATTTATTTTTATACCAAATAACTCATATCCATTCCATATTGATTTAAAAATCAATTTTATTCACTTCTATTAATTCATAGAATTTTATTTACTTCCGTTTGCGTCGAACAACAATTTTTCTATGCAAATTCGGCGCTATTCAATTAATAGAATAACCATTTCAGCCTATAGCTATTTTTAAATTGATTGCAATTCAATTTATATTCAATTCTACTCCATTTCAAATTGATTCTTGTCAATTCATTTACTAATATCCACATTTATTATATTCAAATCCGTTTTATTAAACTCGGAATCATTTCATGCTAATTTTATTAATTAACCACTTCACCAATTTATCTAAGCCAAGCTTCCATTCAAATATTAACTTAGGTTAATCTGTTTAATTTCGATTATTTCAACCTTATAACTTAAGTTTATTTCATTTCACCCAACTTCCATTTCATTTACTAATTAATTAATTAATTCATTCATTTTATCCACTTCATTTTCAATTTCATATTCAAATTCATTTTTGGATTCATTTAAATGATATCAAGGCCATATTCCATTTATTTATACTAGAATTGAATTTATTTGTAACTCAAGTCATTACTATCCCAATCCATTTCTATTTTATTCGACAATATTTCCAATTATAATTAATTCGCTTACCATCTAAGTCAAATTTTATTTACAACCCAAGTTCTATTTCCAATATCCATTTTTAATCCACAATCCAATTTTAAATTAACCAAGTTAAATTCCATCTTCACATTCATTTAACTAATTAATTATCTAATTAGTTCACTTCAAATTTATAACTCAATATCTAATTTTTTTCAAAAATCACTTCTCTAATTTCCTTGAGTTCAAATCCTTTTATAATTCAAGTTTGGATTTAATTTCCTTTACCAAAATATCAAACAATTTATTTTGGGTTTACTATTTCACTTTTCAATTTTTATAAGTCACACAACTTATTTTTCACATTTCCATCAATTCTATACTCGAATATATTCACATTTTTTTTTTAACTCGAGATTGTACATTTATTTATAGCCTAAGTATATTTTTATTCAATTAATTTAAATTTTTTATAAGCTATTTCAAATTTATTTATTCATAATTCCAATTTCTAATTTTTCCACTTCCTTACTTATATTCATATAGCAATTATTGTCTCAATTCCCAATAAATTTATTTAACTTTCCCTAATTTAAATTCAATTCACACAATTCTATTTTAACCTGCTTAAGTTAAAATTTATTTCTCAAAACTCAATTTCCATACTTCCCTTTCTTATTGAAATCATCCCCACTTTATAAGTTCATAACTTATTTCCGAGATTTTTCCCAACATTTTTATTAAAATTCCAGAATTTAAACACCCGGTATATATTTCAAATCACTTTGAAATCAAATATATATATATATACATACTCTTTTTGGTTTAACAAACCACTTCCTTTGAATTTCCAAAATCAACCTGATTTTATCCAAACAATTCCCTCGGAATTTCAAAACAACACTTGTTATCACCAAAAATTTCCATATTAATTTACTACGGTAGCAATCCGATTTAGTGACTGAAAATCCATTTAAAACTATTTTTCTATTCCGACACTGATGCGACCATCATCACTAGGATTATTTTCCAACGACTGAAGTGAGTTCAGTGCTATAACACTTCCAAAATCCATTTAAAACTATTTTTCTATTCAAAAATATCTCTAAAATAATAATACTATTATTTAACTTCAAACACTTTAGAAAATACTTCTAAAAATCTCCGGGATTTAAAATTTTCCAAACTCTGGTTTGAACCCATTTGTAGTTTTTAACTCATTTGTATAATTCATACTTATACAATCTCCCTTTAGTTATATATAACTATTTCCAATTTTATGATCTTATTTTGATTATATGACAACAACCCAACACACCACTATAATAATTTTCAAAAAATTATTCTCATTTATATCAAAATATAATTTGGGTAAAATTATTTCATTTACCCGATTCAAAACCATACTATGTCAGTTTACCGTGTTTAAGTGTTTAGAAACTCCTATCGATTTAGTGGCGTCCCACTACTCAAACAGAATTTATATACCACTCAACAGATAAATTAACACAATATAAAACCATTTATATTCACTAACAAATATGCGCTCATATCTATTATTACACTCAACTCATTCTAGAGTACTACTGACTCTATCTCTAACAAGTAATCCCCACCAGAGCCAAGGTTCTCGCTTAACCTTCAGCTCTGATACCAAGTGTAAAGGCCTGTAAATCCATACCCCTTGAATCGACCATAATTCACAACAGTTCGACTCAAATTGAACGGAAGATACGAATCTTTAAGGTGAAGAAGAAAAAGGTAGAAGAAAAATAGAACAATAAACACAGAATCTCATAATCGCAGCTGAACAAAATATAATATATAATAACATATTTTAAATACAAGAATCGTGCTGTTAATGTACATACCATTATCAGAGTACAATATACAACAATCAATCTAGACAGTTTAATAACTTGTCCTCACACAGCAGAAATACAAATCTATGAAAATACGTCTTGGCATCCAGCTCGTCTCCTGAGCTCCATAGCATCCTATCCTGAATCAGTAATACTCGGTCTGACCCGAGCATTATAATAAACTAACACCTGAGTCAGTCTGGAAAACCAACGTGAGAAAACACACTCAATGTGAATTTTTAACTTTTATCAAAATCCCTTGAAAACAAAAGTATCTCGTTAGACCACGCCACACATAAACACGACGGGTTTTTACCTTACGATAACCAAAACTTTTTTATCAAAATCATCTGATATTATAATAGTGTCTAAACCAAGTAAATAGGAAATAGCTAAAATGCTTGCATATCACGTTTCAGCATAGTTGGGCAAAATCAAAACCGTACGGTGCTTATTGGAGAATGGATTCCATATGAATGACTGGGCCACTGGGGTACCACCCATCACAGTACACCTCTAGAACAATGTACCGAGGGCCATCACCGGGATCCCCTGCTACACAAGACCGGCCTACCCCTGACCTGGATACACCGAATATGTTATTACCCCGGGTGTTCCCACCCTTACTATCGAGCGCTCCTTCTTCCATGCACAACCATACCCATAATATATAGGTTTCCGAGGACATCTAGAAAAGTGATAATGTGACGCCCCACCTCTATACCCACGCTAACCAAGAACACTACGGGGTAGTGCTGTCAATTAGCACGGAGAATAAGGCTGTTGAGGAGCGACCATCCATGAAATTTCTTTGTGCGAGAACCGATATGTCAGATAGTATAGAATGCATATCTTTTAAGGAGGAAATCCGACATACCGATACAAACACAAAGCTATCACACGGTGGCTATATATAATCTTCGGAAACAAATATAGAAGTATGCATAACATAAATCAGTCACAGACATCCATATCACAAAGGCGGAAGAAGATATGAATAAATATATATATCACATGAAAGTGTACATCAGAGTAGTGGTCGGAAAGATCCACGATAATACAAAAGAATAGCATCACGTGCTACACAAAAGAATAAGTACACAACATAGAGTCTATATCTCAAAGGTGTACATCCAAAAACTACTAATCTAGGTAGTTAGCCAAAAGTCAGAATAATCCTGAAGAGAAGTCAAGCAGAAGCACCTGTAACATCTCGGTCTGACCCGAGTATTATTTATAAGAAAATAATAAACGGATCAGTCTAACTATAAATATCAGGTGACATGATATAGGATAAGAGGTATGGCATAAACATATAATAACCATGATGGCATACTACTATAAGTATGTAAATGATAATCAACAAGGGATTAATCAATGTCACAGGAATCTTCTCAAAGATCCAAACACATAAAAAGGGTAATGACACACAAATTCACCAATACACAAAAACTGATATCATATCAGTGAAAACCACAAAAGTTGGTGAAGCACTAAATCCAGAAATCAACACACGAAATCCAGAACAAATCCCAGAAATCAACACACGAAATCCAGAAATCACTAAAAGGGGGAAGTCCGACACACGGACGAGAAGTTATCTCATGGAAGCTATCCATTTAAATTTTCCGAACACACGGATGGCCCGAAGGCAAGTCCGACACACGGACGAAGAGACATCGCACATTTGCTAGTCTAAACCATAAAATGATCATCATCAATCATAAAGAAGTGTCAATCACACTAAGCTAGTAAATATATGAGTTTAGCTTCATGTCCCATAACCACTTGCTTAACTTAAATATTTACGAACAAACTGTAGATCTTCACTAGGAAATTGTCACAAAAGGGTTCAATCGAACAAGTCCAAGAGCTAACCGACGAAGTGAACGCAAGCGTTTCATACCACTCGTTTTACTAAGTCGTTTAAGTCGATTTCTCATTCGAGTGAAGTAAAGGCTTGTATATACTAGTAGATTGAAAATCGGTTTGAGAAAACGAACTTTTGATATTTAAAATAGTGTTGAAATCGCTTTGATGAAAGAGTTTTGATATTTACTATTAGTATTGAAACCTTCGTATATCTTTAAAGTGACAAGTCATGAAACGACTGTAGAAACAAATCAATTCACGTTCGAAGACGTGAGTAAAGTCCAATGAAGTCAATCCCAAAACCATCAAAGTAGAAATTCTGATAAATGTTTTTCAGATGAGATTGCCTACGCAGAGTAATACGGGGTTCGACCTGCCCGGTCAGGTCGTGGGGGTCCAGGGGGCAGCGCCCACGGCGGGGTGCGGGGCAGCGCCCCGTCACGGTACGACTTAGTGAAGGCAAGCTGTCTCTAGAAGCCAAACCGGTCAAACGACCAAGTACTAACTCGCGAACGACCTAGGGGAAAAACAGGTCAAACGACCAAGTACTAACTCGCGAGCGACCTAAGGTCTGCGACCTAAATGCGAGCGACCTATCGAAGTGCACGACCTAACAGTGAGGCGCGACCTAAGGTGATTCGCGACCTAAGGGTACGCGACCTAACATGGTTCGCGACCTAAGACTCGCGACTTAAAGTTTGCCTGGGGAGTTATAGGTCGGCAACGACCTACGACTTAACAAAAGTCGAGCGACTTAAGAGGCATGGGAACCAGCGACCTAAAACTGGCGACCTAAGGATACGCGACCTAAAGGCTTGCGACCTAAAGGCACGCGACCTAGAGGTGAACGACCTAACGAGGTCCAGGGGAAGCGACCTAAAATGCTTCGACTTAAAGGTGCACGACTTAAGGTCTTACGACCTAACAACTTGGCTAGGCACGCGACCTAACGACTTAACTGGGCATGCGACCTAACGAATTAGCAAGGCACGCGACCTAACGACTTAAGCTTTGAACGACTCAAGGAGTTAACTCGCGAACGACCTAACACTTAGCTCCTGAACGACTTATGCCTTTTTCCTGGAGATTATCGGTCGGCAACGACCTACGACTTAAGGGCGAATACGACCTACGACTTAAGGACGCGCGACCTAACTCCGAACGAGCTAAAAATGGCCAGAACGACTTATGCTCCGTGTGGCTTTTCGACACGAACGACCTACGACTTAGGCTTATCTCGCGAACGACCTAGCGAAGGCAGAAACGACCTAAGTGCAGTTTTTCACCAAAAACACTAGAATTTTGGGTTTTTCACCAATCCAATCCAAACCAAATGCAAATGCTGATGCTAAAATGATAGGGAACCATTCCCAACAGTCCAAGATAGATATAGGCAAGATGTGAGATCAAAAATCTCACCTTTTCCACGAAATTGATGAAGATGGAGATTGAAAGCAAGGAGAAGCAATCCTAAGCTTGAATCCACTATCTTCTACTTGAATTTGGAGTTGAATCACGGATTTGCAATAGAATTGGAGTTTGGAGTTTTAATTTCCACTTCCCACCACCATTTTTGATGAAGCTTGAATGTTAAAACAAAGGGTGAATGAAGTGAGGAAGGGGGTTGGGCTGAACTAAGGAAGTGCAGTCCAAACCAAAGTCTCAAGCGGGAAAAGTGACGAAAATTTCACTATCTCCAAACATATCGAAGTTTACACTCAAAAAGATCGCAAACGTCATTTTGAACTCAATGGGGGTGGTCTCGAGTCCTAATTTGACCGTATGCAAAAAGTAGCTTTTCGGACTAACATCCGACTAACGATGAAATATTTAAATATAAAATCGATAGATATGCGGGTTGTTACAGATAACATACCCTAATTGGATGCGACCCACTTAGCCTTGCTGCATCTCCCCTAGTTTAGTCATTCCCGGTTGATGAGGCTTGAGGCTAAGCGTTACCTTTCAAGAAACAATTCCACTTAGAATGCTCATCGTCCTCCAATGATGATGTTCTGATAGCATTCGTCCATACAAGTTGTCCTGGGTCTGGACAAACCGAATCACCATCTTCATCATCTTCACAATATTCATTCGTTACGTTCAAACCGGATCGAAGTGGTTTTTGGATAATTAAATCCGATCCCGGTCTCTTCGAAATGATCAACAAAATTGGCCAATATTGATAGTCGGTTATTTAACTATCAATAAAACATCCATAAGCACACACTAGGCCTTATTTTATAATTTTTCAAACATTTATCTCAAAATACCTTTACTAAGATATATACCCAAATCACTTTCCATATTCCAATATTTGGAACCATTTCAAAAGCTTAAATCCATAACAAATTATTTTCAAACATCTCAACACTTAGGAATATTCCCAAATTTCCATTTTTATACTTAGGAAAATATTATAAGTCCTATTTTCCAAAAAAAATTCAAATATAAATATTTAAGAGAATATTTCGTGGCTTATTTCATAAGTCATCGGAAACGCTAACAAATTCCCTTTCAATTTCCAAAACCCGGTGTACTTGTTTATAACCCCATTCAACAATTTATAACTTCTTTTATAAATTCATATTTCATTTTTAAAATTTTTATATTCAACATTTTGAAATTTTCATTCCCTCCAAATCTCTTATAAAATTCCTCCCCTCAAAATCATATCTTTTTATAAATTCCTTTTTTACGAATCTCGAGAGAATTTATAAATTAAAATTTTCATTCACTTCGAAACTCTATATATATATAATAAGTATTTAAAAAGGAAAAATAAATTTATTTTTAAAAACATGTTCAAGTAATTATTTAAAATATCGAAAACATTTTTATAAACATCAATAACTTATTTTTAGATAAATAAATAAATTTCAAAGCTGATTTTAAAAGTTAGAATTTATTTAATAAATACTTAATATTTGAAAATCTACTTACCAATGAATTCAAATCTCAACTAGTTTAAAATTCCATAGTTTTAAATAATAAAATTTTCCTTTCAAACAAACTTACTTCTTAAAATAAAAATATATCAAAAGCTCAATAACCAATTCAACTTATAAATTCCTCTCGATTTCCATCACATCACCTCCATTCCGGTTTCCTTAACCATTTTCACTTTTCAAAAATAGTATCCACTATTTTTCTCACCCTATTTTCCATACCCCAGCATAAATTTTCCCCATAAATTTATATTCCCGATTTATCATCGATGTCGATTTCCTTTATTTATAAACATCATTTATAAATTTTTATAACTCCTTTGAGTTTTACTTGCTTATAAAAACAATCTTATTTATAAAATTTCATTTTCGTAAATCCATTCCTTTATAAATCCCATTTATAACTTCCAATCTATTTTTAATATCGACTTCAACTTCTCTTTATATTTCCCGAATATCATTTATAAATTCTTTTATATAATTCATTTTTAAAAATCTCTATCTTAAAACATTTTATGAGTAGTTAAGTACAACTTAAACAAAAATCTATTATTTTTATTTTTCAATTCAGTTTTCTTTAAAATAACCCAATTTCCAATATAAATATTTTATATCCAAAATTCCTTTTTATTCCTTCGAATTCCAAAGAATAATATTTATGGTTTTTAAAAATACCAAAATTAAAGGCCAGTGCTACTATAGCATCCAATAAATTCAAATTTCAACAATAATCGATAATAGATTATCTACACACATCATATATCACTATATATGAAAAATAAACAATATATTTGAGGAATCCAGTTGGATCCCTCCAACCTATTTCACTGCATCCATAGATGTTAATACAACATAAAAATACCAATCCCACTTCGAGGGGGATATCGCAGAGGGTCATCCGCTATTATACGGGGAACATAGGGTCTCATCTGCTATAATGTGCGGGAATATCACTCCAAACTAGTATATATATATACACTACTATATATATAATATAATATCATTCACAGATAGTCAATTCAACCAAACATCCAAAATTATTTTTTTTCTATTTAAAATTAATATCTAGGAATCAAAAAAGAGTGAGATTTACTCACCTTGATATTAAATTTCGATCCGTTCCAATCCTTAATTAATAGCTGCCTCAAAAAAATCCCCAATTAATTCCAGATTATAATTTGCGATTCTTTTTGTACCTCATATAAACAATTTCAAATTATATAAATGAACTATTTTAGTCCCAATTATAATTAAGCAATTAATTACTTAATTAAAAATTTATTTATCTTTTAATGGATTAAATATTACCTTCTTCTTAAATTGAATCGCGACATATAGAATGCATTGAGCTGCCCATCCTCGCAACCGTGACATCGACATCGCCACGACACACCCATCCATTTGTCGCCCACGAACTGCAGTGCTTTACTTCCTCACAGTCGCTCACTTGAACTATCGCTCCTCAAAATCGAGCACCCTAGAACCATCGCGAATCTCCTCCCTTCGGCCTTGACTACGCTACTAAACCACCCAGCTGACCAAATTCGCGACCAACATCATCACCAAGGCCGCACTCACTTCAAGTAAACAATCCCACATTGCCGATTCACCAACCACATCATCGAGCTCCAGTTCCTCGCGACCCAAACTGAAACCCCCCCTCCATGATGCCCCACCTGGTCTCGACGAGCCTCTGGCAGCAACCCTGGTCGCGAATTCGCACATAATGTTGACTCTAAGGTCGCTTCGATGCCAAGCGCTCACATGCCCTTCACTTTGCAGCCGCCTTCGATCGCGATCTTATCGCGCGTTCAATTTTTTTATAAAAAAAACGACATCAATTCGATTTATTTTTTTTCTCTTGCGATTTCGTTCGTATGCTCTGAGGAGAGGGATGTGAAGGCTCGTGATTTAAAAGAGGTGAAGAGGAAACGTGTGGGAGTGGGTTTGTTCAGGTATAGGTTAACCCAGATTTGACTTCGATTTGATTACATATATTTTTATTCAGTTCTAAATACCTCACATTACATAACCCGAAATTTTGGACCCATATGGAGGCATGCCGCCTGGTTCCTATAATGTTATACCCTTATTCCGGATGCAATTGAAAAGGTTTTGAGTCCTAATTCGGTCGTATGGAGAAGATAGCTTTTTGGACCCAATTATTATATTAAATTTCGATATTAATTTCAGCGCGTTTCTATCCCATACGATCAAACGATAACTCCAAATGCTACGAAATTTGAATTCGATAATAATACACTATTACAAATCCAATGGAACTAGTTTTGTCAAATTCTGAGACTGTGCCTCGGATTGCTATTTTAACTCGTCGATTAAATCGCCGATTTCATAAATTTACGAAATCGCTTAAAATTTCCGTTTTAAAATCTTACTAGCTAAATTATAAATCCCAAATCCAATGTTTAAACCATTTAAATATTTAAAATTAACCGTCGAAAATTCCGGGTCGTTACACTAGAATTGTATAATATCGAGAAAATGGCATTAAAACATGGTGGTAGGATAAGAGCAAAAGTTATACATATCATTTGTTTTATAAATTTCCAAATTTTTCAGAAACAAATTCGAACATTTTATAATACATATGGAAATGGAATACTCTGTCCAAAGAAAAAGTACATATATGGTTAATTTTATATAGGAAATTAAATACTATAGGAATTTGAAAAAAGACAAATATATTTACTGATAAAAAATGTTATTACTGTAATATGGAAATGGAAAACATTTTGCATTTATATTTGAGGTTCATATCACTAGCATTATTATTATAAATTGTCTTGGTATTTTTGAATTTAATATAACCAATAGAGATATTAACAATGCATTATATTGGTACAGCCTTAGATTTTATTACACTGGATTTCATAGAATAGTAGTAGACACTATTTTTACTATAATATGTTGGTATATTTGGTTTGAAAGAAATCAAAGAGTTTTTAATAATGTAAACGCTTCTATGGATAATTTAATATATGCAACAGTGTTATTTGTTTTAATTGGATTTCAAATCATAGTTATAAAATATCTAAATATACTAGTTTCGAAGAATATCTTAAAAAATTTAAATTTTATATTGATTTATTTAAGGAAAATTTAATTTCTAAAAAAAGAAAGAATAATAACATGCTAAATACCTTTTTAGTAGATATACGATGCAATGTCTTTAATAGGAAATTAGTTGGACCATAAAATGTTGTTGTTTAACATTTATCGTTTATTTCAAAAGTATACAAGTTCAATCTATTTATAGTATAATGTTCTTAATCATTTTCTTATCTAATTATTATTTAGTTTTATTCTACTCAAGATATTTTTTCGTTTAATTCTTATGTGCTATTCAGTTTATAATATCTCTTATTCGGTAAGTTTATTTTATTTTATCAAGGCATATATATGTATATAAAATATAATTATATACATATATGTGTCGATCAAACCATATGGTTGTGTTTTATTTTCAATTTAGATATATCAGTGCTTGGATAGATTTAGCAGGGCTTACTATCGTGGGTGGATTGAGATATTGGAGTATATTTAGGATTCAGTTTAGTTTTATTATTTTATTTTATTCTTCGTTTTGTGAACATTATGACTTTAGTCATTGGGATTGCGGAAGTTATTATTTTATTTTATTATATTAGGGGATACTACTACTTGTCAGGCTTGTTGGCAGCACCATTTTCAATGTAGAAAAAAAATATAGTGCTCTCCTCGGATCACTCTTTTTTTTCAAAAAAAGGATTAGTTCCATCACAATGTTTTAGTTAACATATTTGGGTTTGATTCGGAATCTTGCTATGGAAATGGTTTGTATGTAAGGGAGCTATAAGAAGAGGAGGCATTCGAATAAAAGGGCTAGGTGGTGGTGTGGTGTTGTTAATGAATTAAGATGATGGAGGGTTTAAGGAAAGATTGGTAGATATGCTGGCGATGACTAGGGTAAATCATTGGAGTGTTAATTTAATATTGGTGATGTTGGATCATTGTGTGGAAAGATTTGATTCTTGGCATGAGAGGGAGGTGTTGATGGTGTCGATGAACAAGGATGAAGCCAGGAATTTGACAACGGGGGAGGGGGGTGGGGTGGAGGATGGGCATTTTGGTGTAGGGTGTCGTTTATTTGGCGATTACTTGTGATGTTTCTCCCAACCCTGTTCAAATGCAACTGAAAGCATCAAAATGATAGGCCTAAGTTGCTTTTCAGATTTGGACAGTAAGAGGATGGTGATTTAAGAGGAGGAAGAAGAGTGAAGAAAGATCATTTTGCATTAAGTGATAAATTACATAACCTAGCATAAAACTTTCGTTTCATTTCTACTATATATAGAAAATCCATATGAGTCGTTGTATAACTAATTATGACACCTTGTCCCATGCATGTTCATCTCATTCTTAGCCACAAAATTTGTATAGAAAAATATATTAATAAAATAAAGTTTGCTAAGCTATTTTTTCTTTCATTAGCATGTTTGCACCATAATTCATTCCAGGCAGTTCCTGCCTAATCCAAGTATTTATATGGGACTTTAAAGCTGTGTATAGGATGAGCATATGGGTCTTCTCATGTGTAGTACATGGGAAGGTCTTATCTTCGAGCTTGGAGTTCCAGGTGTTGGTCGACTCGTCTCAAAAGGGTAAGTATTTTTATTGTGATTGTAAGCGTTGAAACTACTAGAGGCAGTTGCGGTCGGAGTCCAAAGTTAAGGCTATGTTTGGTTTACCGTTTTTAGTTTTGAGTTTTCGTCCATACAAAAATACGAACAACACATGTATATTATGAAAAATGGTCATTTTAAAAAACGAATTTAACACACAAAATAGAAAACAACTTTTTTTCATTTTTCGTGTTTTGAGAAAAAATGGAAGCACGAGCAACAATTCATCCTTCCATCGTTCCTCCATCCACTTCGTGGTCCCCTCCAATCTTCCGTTCATCCCTTCCGACCTCCCTTCATTCTTCTCATATTTTGTAATTAATGTTGAAAACTCAAAATATAAAATACAAAATAAACCAAACGACCCCTAAGGTTTTGTCTCATTTAGGAAATAAGCAGGAAAATTTAGAGAAGGTACTGGCATTTTTTGGTAGAAGGGCCTGGAAATCTAGGAATTTTGCATATAGGAAATATTTATTAATTTAAAATAGAATTAAACCCCTAGAACTTCTAAACAAACATCTTTGACACACCTGATCCATTTGATACGAGGTTCACATCATTGGATCATTACAAAATTCAAAACATTCTGATACAATTTATTTATCCATTTAAATATACAGGAAAATAAACACAAGAACAAACTCATAAAAATGTAGACTAAAGGACAGCAAATTTTTTTAGACTGAAGAACAATGCTAATTATAACTACGGATGGTGTAAAAATGAATATAATGCTAGTTATACTAGCATTTTATATAGTGTTAAAGTTAAATATAAAGCTAAATATAACTAGCATTTGTCCTTCAGCCTAAAAATAAAACTTGATGCCTTTCAGCCTAAATTTTATTTAAAGTTTGTCATTTTTCCTAATTCCTCTTTAAATATGTTCAATATCTCAATATGATATTTTAATAACTATTTTGATTGTATAATTACAAAATATGATCCGTAAGTTATATAATTGTGAATCAATAAACTTAAATATTGGTTAAATGTTATTTGTAGATTATTATTTTTTACAAAACAAGCCGGTTTTATAGTGGATCATCCACTGTTTTATAAAAGATTAAAACATGTGTTAGGTTGATAGACCCCGACAACTATGCATTAAACACATGCTTATAAAACTTGATGGACTAGCAACATACTACCGTAAGCACTTAGATAAGCAACATTTCTTAACTAACACCATGACTAGACAACCACAATGACATATAACTACACATTACAAATATGCAAATATGGGACAAACCTACAAAATTTCTAAATGAAAGCCACATTTCCACTATGATCTGCACAAGTAGATAGATCCATAATCCAGTTAGCAGCTTCAAAGTAACATTTTCCCTTCAAGCAAGGACAACAGCAGTCCGAAGCACTTAGTTCCTTTGATTAATCAATGCTAAATAAGATTTCCAAAACATAACCAGAAACAGGGTAGGACAAAGCAACTATAATTACAATCCATAATCAAAAGATAACGTGCAAAACAATCCCCAGCATGCCACCATCCTCCACCATGTTTGGCTAAGCACAACACTCCACAATGATGCACCACATACTTGCTACACCGAGGCAATCCCAGTGGGGTTATATTGAAGGGAGGGAAGAGATACAAGCTCCCGACAATTAGGGCAGAAGAAAACATTCTATCCATAGTTTCTAAGACCGAACCATGAGTCAAACCGTGTGGGTGCAAGGTCAAAGGTTCTAGTTGTTCAACCGGTCAGACCGTAAAAACTATGTTGATCGTTAACTTTTATTTTATTGATTTAAATGTAAATTATTTCGATTACTGTTAAAATTTAACCAATTATAATTAATGTATTAAAATTTAAAACAATAATTTTCAACATTTCATAACAAATATTAATTGGAATAATTTTATAACACTTTTTTATCGTAAAATTATAAATTTTCTTATTTTCTATCATGAAAACAATTTGGTTCAACGATAGTTTGTAAAATGTAAACGAATAATGTATTATGTCATCCAAAATTGATAAATAGTTCGATAATTTAGTGGCTAAGGTTATGAAATTATTTGTTAAATTAATTATGTGAAAAAAAATGAAGAATGAAGCGACAATTTTTTTCTCAAATTTGAAGAACCATGGGGTTAAAAGAGATCATCCTTCAAGGTTTTGAGGTTAAACCGTGGGTTCATGCACATGCAAGGTTATTTCATTTTCAAAGCCGTAGCGCTCCAAGATCGAAGGTTAACCGCGGTCGAACCGAGGTTGGGTTGGGTCTTTAAAAAACTAATTCTTTAAAGAACTTATGGCCATTATGACAGGGCCAATAAAATCATACAGGATAAAACAAGATGAAGATTGGCAGAGCTACTCCTCCAAGAAACGAACCTAAAACAAAAAATGCAACCAAACGCTAAAACATATACTTACCCATTCACAATAAAAACCATACAAATACAGAGTTCTAGGATTTTCAATGTTGACATGGATGGGCACAATTGAATGGGTGACGATTTCCTAAGGCATTCCGGTTCATACTGGACTTCTAACACAAAGTCGTGCGAAAGGGCAAGGACACAGGGTGTTGGAATCGTAGATATGGGAGCTCTGAAGATGCAGATTGACATGCAAGGCTTGGATAAGGAAAATTTTGATGTGGCTAATGGGAAAAAAGGCATAGATAAAATTATTAGGGGATAGAACATAGAAGATTAATAAGAAGAGAACGGGATGAATAGGAAAGAAATGTAATAGAGCGAAGTTGGTGGAGAGCCAAATGGAATGGAGAAGAAAAGGGTGGATACAACCCTAGTCCTTATTATTACATCTCTCATGCTTTGCATATTAATTTGAATATGATTTTGGAGAATTTTACTAAAATAAGGGTTCAATTGTAATTAATTAAGTGAAATATACATATAAATATTTTTTCCCTTAACAGTATCCATTATCCTTGGAAATTCATTATATAAGATTCTAATAATGGATAATTTATAAGTAATCAAGGAGATTTCTTATAATCTATTTTTACATATTTGAAGGAACAAATGTGAAGGATCCATCAACTAGATATATCATTGACCATTTATAATTAAATTAGCGACCCAATTCTATTCAAATTATGAAACGGTAAGTCGTAAGTAATTGCTAATATATAATTCAAAGTGTAGAGTATAATGATTTATGATTTTTGTTTGATGATAACAAATACACACAAACACACACACACACACATATATATATATATTCGTTAAATGTGTTTGTTACAGTACTATTGCAATATCACAGAGTGAAATAAATAAATCAGAATTTCAATTTTATTCAAACAAATATTTTATTTCATTGCAATTTCAATTAGTACACATTGAGCTTTCACTATATTTACACATTCAAATATAACACACTTTTTCACTCTTGTATACAACAAACTCTCATATACATTTCACTCACTCACACTCAAATTTTTTTTTGATATACTCTTGCTTCAATTTTCCTTTTTTCTATCATCTGCTATATCTGTCAAATAAACAATGCAGTAAAATAAAAAAAGAAACATATCGAAATTGCAAAAATAAAAATATAATTGAATATTGATATTGCCTTAGTTTATGGATTTGTTTGTTTTCATATTTTAGACTGCAACCACAAATAAATGTGCATAAGCAACTTATGATATGCACAGTGTATCACTGTGAATATCACAAGACCGGCGTCTATAAATTTCAGGGACAAATGCAAAGGTCAAGCCCGAAGGCTCAACACAATGCAAGTGTGCACGAGGTCAAGCCCATGTAGGCTCGGGCTCAACTCAAGTGCATCATGAGTGTATATAGGTGAAGCCATGTTTCAGACTCAATCAAGTGCAGCCAGAACAAGAATGCAAATTCAGCAAATACACATTGCCAAACTTTACAAATATAAACAATCAATCCAAATCCAATATGTGCCATATCAGTATCGGTTCAGGGCATGCACATATGTTTCAAATGCAAACAACATTCACATATGGCTAGACTCAAGGTACAAGACCATAATCAAGTACATGCACACAGGCTAAAACACAAATATGTGCATATACAAGTGCAAATAAACATGCACGTGCATACAAGGCTGAAGTGCAGCAAGGACAAAACCAACACACGCAGCAACTAGATCGCAAACAGTCACAAACTGAGTCAACAAAAATGCACACACTGGCAAACCAAATAAAGGAAGGGACGGAGCATCTTATACTAATAGCATAAAACATCAGAAAAGTTCACACATATATACATACATATGTATGTATATACATGGAAGCTCAGACATGCACATAGCAGTAATGAGCAAGAAGACAGGCATGGAAAGTAACACAAGTACGATCAAGTATGAGAAGACGAGTACGTGTATATACAACAAATGGAATAAGGAATCAAAGCAGTCGTAGTTTGGTACTTAAGTACAATAGAATGCAATTCGATTTCAATCAAGCATCAACAAAGTAAAATTTGAACAAGTCAAGGTAGTTAGGAATATATGTGCGAGTAGAAGAAACAAACCGAAACAATGAATTGACCAAGTAAACCAAAATCAAAAATCAAACAAAGTCATCCAAAATTTTGAATATATATATCAACGATGAAATGGTCAGAAAGCATCAAAGGCGTTAGATTAATAATCAACAGATAAAATATAGAAGCAAAGTCAAGGATGAAAATTTCAATTCAAAATTAATGGATTTGATTAAAAATAGAACCCTATAAATAGCACATATTTTCTTCACTAGAAAACGAGTTCGAGTTCGAGCAAATAAAATGAAAAAACTAAATTCATGTATCAATTCGATAACATCCAACTCGATGACGAAACGACCTAGAGGAATCAAAGCAAGGAGTTCGATCGACCAGGCATCAAAGCTAACATCTTTCTTCGATCAATAGAATATTGGAATGGGAAGCTTCGAATCAAAGAAACCCTAATTTTGAGAACGAAGGCGTAAAAGAGAGCGGCGGCCATTTGCATAAGTTTCGGCCCTTTCGGGTTGAAGAGAAAATTAAAGGGCGAACATTTTTTTGGGCCGTATTCATATTAATTTGGACTTATATTATATTTTGTAATTAGAGTTTAATTTGGTTTATTTTAATTTTGTTTTTGTTTTTAAACTTGTAAAACTCTAGCTTATCTAGGTTATGAACTATGGGGCGTAGTTAGAGAATTCAGAATTTGGTGGCTGAATTGTGGAAGAGTTTTGAATGTTGGGTTAGAACAATCAAGTTAACGAGGATCGCAAGTTTACAGGGTCTGTAAGCGTAAGATTGTTTAATTCCTAGTAGAAACCTTGGGGGAAATAGTAGGCCGGTTTTTTCGAAGTTGGGTAAACTTGTGTGTCACTTTTATTTCCGCATTTACTCTGTTTTTATCCGTGCTGTAATTTTATATATCTATAAAAAAAATTATAAACCTATTCACCCCCCCCTCTAGTGTTAATTCGATCCTACAAGTGATATCAGAGTGAGGTTACTAGCATATATGTCTAACCCTAGTTGTAGATCTAACAAGAGTCAATCCAATGTTAGTCCCCCCTTTTTTGATGGAACAGATTTTTTTAAATTGAAAATCAAAAATGGAATTTTATTTAAAATCTACTAATTTTAAATGTTGGGATATTATTGAAAATGGGTGCAATATGGTAGATAAGAAAAATACTTCGATTAATGCTCTTATTGTGCATATACTCTATTCTTTAATCAATCGAGATGAATTTAACCATATCTCTCATTGTTTAACTGCATAGGAAATCTAGAGCACTCTTGATGCAATATATGGCAGAAAAGACAACAATAGCGAGAAACTCCCCAAAATCGACTTGGCTAAAGAATTATGCTTGATAGGATTGACAAAAGGGACAATGATAGTAAAGAAGATAGTGATGAAGATGCAACAGCTGACGTGATAAGTGATTTTACATCCAAAGGCATGGTCCTCTTGTATTTAAAATTAATTAAAAATAATAATGACATTGAGATGAAAAATAACAAGTTGAAAAGTGAACAATCTAAATTGCGCTAGAAAAATAATGATTTGAAAAATGAGATTAAAATCATTAAGAAGATTAAAAATTCAAATTGTAAAAATTGTTTGAATTACGAAAAGTGTTTACTCATTTTCATGAAAATTTTAAAAAGCTAGGAAATGAAAGTTTGATTTTGACAAAAATCGAAACTGAGTTGATTTGCAAAAAAGTCATTTTACAAATGGGGTTGGAAAGTATTAAGATGTCTGTAAATTTCAAATGTTTGAAAGAGAATTAAATGAGGTCAAAGAAAATTTCAAAATCTTTGAAAACGAAAACGTGATTTTAAAAAATAGCAAAACTGAAATCTTCGAATAAATCACGAATTAGAAAAAGCGATCGAATAAATCAACAATTTTGAAAAACTTGAATTCGGAAAACGCCAACTCTTTGAAACTGAAATGCTTGATTTTGAGACCAAAATAAAAGAGCTCGAAAATGAAAATTTGGTCTTAAAAAATAATTTTGAAAAGGGAGAGAATGCTATTAGTCGTTGTAATACGCTACTAAACGAGAATAGTCTTTTAAAACAAAAAGTTAATGAATTTGAGTTGACTATTCAAAAACTTCCATGGGAGAAAAATCATTTAATATGCTATTTGGAAATCAACTCTTTGCAGATAATAGAAAATGACCTAGATTTGAAAAAGTGTCAATATATAAACAAACGACCAATAATACTGCTAGGGGGAGAAGTTGTAACACCCCTGATTTTTGTTTAACATTATTCAGGATATTTCATTGGATAGATTAAATAGAATAATGTAAATAGTTAAGGAGAAGGGGATTTGAACATTTTAAGGTTGTGCATTAATGAATTAAGCAAAGAGATTGTTTTAAGAACTTATCGTATAAGAGAATATACGAGAGGGGCAAGATAGGTAGATCTATCTTTCACTCCTTAAATTTCCTCCACCTTATATCATTCTCATTTTCATAAAACATAAACAACTAAAGAAAATCAAGCAAAGGCTGTCCATTCTTAAAGGAGAAGTACAAAATCAAAAAGGGGAATTCAACGAAGGGATTAGGAGAAACTAATGCAACATCAAATCTCAAATCCAATAATTAATTATAAGGTGAATAATAATATTCTGTCTCTACTAATGGTTTTTGAATTCGGATATGGGTAATACCCGAATTGTTTTGATAGTTTATGCCATGTTTGATTGATAGATCTGTTTGGATCGAACAATGAGTTATGGAAATTTTTACGAAGTTAGTTAAATGGGTTTTAAGGGTAAAACCAGTTTTTATTCTCCAAATGGTTCAAATTTTTGATATGAGGTGTAAATGATATTTTGGAGATGGATTTGTAATTTCATAGTTTTCCAAGTTATATTAAATATTTTATGAATTTCCTAAGGATGAAATTAGGCTAATTTTGGGTTTTAATTACTGAAAATAATTAAACACGGTTTTTGGTCTCAAAATTTTTATATAATGAAGAACATGGTATTTTGGAATTTTCATGAATTTTTGGGATTTTTCCCAGGAGATTTTGAATTATTGTGAATTTTACAAGCTAGAAAAGTATTTAAAGGGATAATTAATTAAGGATATTAATTAATTAGTCTAGTATATGTTTTGGAATTCAAAAAATGTATGCGGCAGTAATTTCTGAAAAGCATTGTTAAAGAGATTGTTTCATCCAATAGAAATTGGACAAAAGTTAATGTTTGGTGAAAAGCAATTACTTTTGTTAGTAATAAATCAGTTTTATTGATAATTACGGTAATGTCATTCCGCAAGTACCCTCTCTGAGCCTATAGAAGAGTCGCATCCTTGAGTGTCAAAGTCGAGGTGAAAGGAAGCATAGGATAATTACTTCGATATCTATAGAATGCTTCCAAGTAGATCGAAGTCGACCTCGTTGACAATTTAGTATTAGTGGCTCTAATACCTCGTGATTTATCTAAGTCGACACCGTCCCTCTTTGAATATGATTTTAATTGAAGATGAATACCATTATTTTCAATATCTTCGAAGTCCACTATGCAAAAAGAAGGGTCGCTGCTTGTTATGTCTTCGAACCTATATATATTTTAAGCGGCATAATAGCTAAAGTTAGTTAAGTATAAGGTTTTAAATTTGCGCCGCTAGTCTTGTTACCTCTATTTACCAGGGTCAGCGACCTCTATGTTGGTCTTCGTCAGTTAGCCAATTTTTTTATAATACCCAAAAAAGCTTTGTTAAATAGGACGGGTAGCCTATACATTATCTATGTCGACGGCATTATCTTCAACATGGAAATTTTATACTTAAAAGAGTTTAAGCTTGGTTTACCTTGGATAGAGGTACAAAGAGGCATAGTGTGGCTTGAGTGTCGCCTATCTTCTTTAAGGGCGGAGATCCTTAATTTTCTTTTCGACATTGTTTTAAAACCGCGTGTGTTATATTCTATTTTATTAAGGGTGGCCAGCCACTTTTTTATGATTTCAATTTTAAACATTGGGGATACCAATGGTATATCGATTATAAATGTCGAAATTATCATTGGGGATACCAATGGTATATCAATTATAAATGTCAACATTATCATTGGGGATACCAAAGCAGATTAGTTTTGACAAACTAGATAATTTATAAATGAGACTTTATCATTAGGCATACCAATGCATTTTACTAAACGAGTTTGAAATTGATCATTTGGGGATACCAATGTATATCACTTTGAAATGTTATAACCGTTATCCGGCTTTTTGGCCCGGCTATATTCAGACTGACTAGACAAGTTAGACTGGACGATCATCGAGGAAGACAGCCCGGAGAGATGAGTATTAGGCTAAGAGATCAAGCGCAGGCAATGATATGAAGCGATAATCAATCGAGACCAAAAGATAGACTCTCAAGAATATTCTATGTATAGAACAATGTCTCCCTTAGATGGGGGATCAGGGCATATCCCATTCCCTAGGGGATCGGTACATATCCTCAATTTTTATCCCAAACAGGGTGAGATCGATATGGAGTGACAAGGAAGGCCCCATAAGGCAACATTTCAAGTTTCAAGTCGTTTGGAGTTTGTATGCTCAAGTTATGGGCAAATTACTTCACCTATAAAAAGGATCGGTATTAAAGGGATCATATAAAAGGGATCGATATAAAAGGGATCAAGCATATTCAACTTTCACTACATATTGCAAAAATGATCGGTCAATAACTCCAAATCTACAGATGTTATCAGCATGAAACTTGGAGTATAAGCACATTATAATATGAAGAACACCCCCTAGGGATCACATCCCAATAATAGGAGATTGGAGGGATCGGTCTCTATCCCTCTAGAGGGATTGGCTGAAATCAGAATGCAGGCAACACAACTTCCCGGAAAACGCGATATCTCACAAACGGTAAGTCAGAATGGCACGAAATTTGGAAGGCAAGTCGCTAACATCACATCTTATTGGACACCAAAATAGGGGATCCCTATTATGGACCCCCAATGGGCCTCAAAATTCTATGTGGCCTCGTCTTGGCCTAGAGGTTCTTCTGCCAAAATTTCAGCCTGATCCGTGTACGTCTTTTCCTATAAATACAGTAATCATGACATCAAAAAAGAGGCCCTCTCTTTCTGCTACAAAGGCTCTTCCATCTTTATTCTTCATTCTTGTACTAATGGATCCTAGCTGATCCAAACATTCTTGTAATCATTATTATGTGCAAGATTAATAAAAATATGAAGTGGACGTAGACCAAGATTGCCGAACAGCTATAAAAATCTGTGTGTTTATTTATGATTTTTGCTCTATTTTTAATTTCATTCTTCATTTAATCTCAACTTGATTCTATCGGGTATTGATGCCAATTTTTAGCATCAACTTTTGGGTGCTTTCATTGAGAATCGAATTCTCAGCTTGAATGGATCTCACATCTACTTATGGATTCCATAGTCACGAGATAGATCCAGTTATTTACTGACAAACTTCCTATTCTACTTAGATTTAAAGGAAATCTACAGGAAGCTGATAGCCATGGTTAGAGGAACTAAGTCTACTTCTCGTGTTCTTGGAGGATCTGATAATGCTAGTATTTGACTAGGCAAGCTGAACACTCAACCGAAATTCACGTCGATCGATTGCAAATTTCACGTAGGGACTAGGATTTGATACCTGTGTATTGGATTATAGCATTGGCAATTCAAGTTTGATTCTAGTCCATGTTCAAGGCAAATGATTGTGTCCATCCATATGCATGTATGTTCTAGCTTAAGGACTGCAATTTATGGTTCATTGTCAAGTTCAAGTTTGGATGCAAATGTTAAAGTACATGGAGCTAGAAATTGTTAAGTCTTCCTTACACAACATAGTATTATGCGAATTCAACACCATGCCATTGTAACCGACCCCTAAATACATATACATTCTCAATACCGATCCCTCCAGAATATATGTATACCTTCCCTCCAACATATATACCGATGGCTCCAAAAAAGTATATATATATTGATCCCTCTGCAAGGTGTATTACTGATCCCTCTACAAGGTGTATATACTGATCCCTCTACAAGATCTATATACCGATCCCTCTGTAAGGTGTATATACTAATCCCTCTACATGGTCAATATACCAATCCCTCCTTTGGCTCAATCATCTCCAACATGCCTGCGACAGTACCCTCCTAAACACCAATGTAGTCCAATGAAGAAATAAAAAGGATCGGTATATATACAAAAAAATATGGATTTGGAACTCAACTTAAAGACGGTGCATTCTATCCACTTCCCTTACGTTATGTGACTGACCAGGGCATAGAATAGCAAGTGGAAACTGCTTAATTGCAGCCAAGGAATGGACAAGGAATTGCTACTCAAATGGTACTCCCAGAGGCATGAGAACTAAGATGATATGACATGAACTAGGATCGGTTATCAGGTCAAGCTCCCAGAGTACATTGCGACTCTCATCAACTTACCAGCTTCCAAACACCTAACTTGGCGGGTATGGTATGACGGCTTGTTAAAGAGAGCCAAGACCAGACCGACGATGATCTGAGCATCTTCCCCCATCGAAATCTGTTCATTGAAGCTGTTATATAAGCAGAATATCAAAGGATGCAATGTCTTTACCCAACTTATTCCAAATTCCATGCAACCTACTCAAAGACTTCTTGCATGAATTTAACGTTGTCTTCACTGAAGTGAGCACTCCTCGTGAGGATATCTAACTGATGGCATTAACAAGGGGAATTTATCCCAAGTCGGATTTCAGCGATTGGTTAGCTGGAAAGCCTCCTATGACCTTAGATCACTTCTATTACAAAGCAAATTAATGCTTATGCAAGGAGGACACGAGACTAATATTGATAGGAAATAATGCAGGCCTGATGGCCAGAGGGGTTCAAAACAAGAGTAATGATGATGCACTAAATGAGGGCTCGAGTTCTAGGAGAACTTAGAGTCCTAAAATTTGACTTATGTACTCCTTTGAACGGTTCAATCAAAAACATCTACTTCGAGGCTCATGACTCGAAGCATTACTGGAAACCAGCCTCGAGAGAGTCTATCGAAATAAATAAGAAATTCGAGAAATGCTGTATATATCTAAATACACACGGTCATAACACCTGCAATTGTAGACACTTCCGAGATGTGATCGAAAAGCTGATCTGAAATGGAAAGAATTGACAATATGTGCAAGCCCCGTAGAAAGGCAACCATGAAACATCTGATGCTTGTCAATAAAGAACTTTGAGTATCAATTGGACCACCTATGATCGACTTCCAGTTGAGAAGGGCTATAGCGAAGTGGAATAGTGAGCATACGACGCTGCTTCACTTTTCAATAAGATTTATTTCAATTTCAATTATGTTGTGAACTATGACTGACTTGAACTAAACTACTTCCAAACGATGCAGGTAACCAAGTAATTAGAGTTGGGTGCCAACTAACCTCCATGGATTATGATCAGACCTTTGGAGAATCATCAAGACGAGCGTGATTCAACCGCTCATCACCTACCATAAGCCTTTGACTTGGGGGCAAGGACTCGAAATAGAAAGTGGGTGTGACTCGACTATCCACTTCCTACTCTATGCTTCAATTCTGATAGAACATCTATGCGTTACTTAGAGTCGACAAGGTCTGAATCCAATACAAAGTGGACACGAATAACCGTCCACTCATCAACCTCCACGATTGACTTGAAGACTAAAGAAGGATCAGAGTGGATGTGATTCGACGATCCACTCCCTAGCATGCACTTGAAGTTTGCCAAAATACATATGCCTCTCTCAAAGCTCACTGATGCCGGGATCTAACTAAAGTGGATGTGATTTGATCGTCTACACATCGACTCCTGCCCTAGACATAAGGGTTGTTTGGAAGCTCGACTTAAAGTAGGCATGACTAACTACCTACTCATTAACACTGCCCTCAACATGTGGACATGACTGCAGCTTGAGGTGGATGTGACTGGATCGTCCACTCGACAACTCTCTCCCTTGAATTGTTGGGAGGAGTACTAAGCTAATTGGACGATACCTGACCATCCAATCCAGGCATGGATGTGATCTAGCCATCCATCACTTACTCCCTTCCTTGACTTGATTGGAAGAGCTACAATCACCAAGTGGATGTGAATCGACCATCCATTTGTTAGGTTTTATCCTTGATGTTGGGGACAGAATTCCATTCCATGGATGAACATGTTCGACCATTAATTCGGAAACTCTTACCTTGACTTGACAATTGGAGTATAAATCAAAAATGGGTGTGACTGACCACCCATTGACTAACTCTTGTCCCGAGAGTGTGGGCCGAAGTATAAACACTAAAAGATGGATGTGGTACGACCATCCATCAGCTAACTCTGGTCCTCGGAGCATGGACTGGAATATAAACACCAAATAGGTGTGATAGACCACCTATTGACTAACTCTGGTCCCTATAGTGCGGACTGGAGTATAAACACTATATAGGTGTGACTGACCACCCATCAACCAAATCTGGTCCCCAGAGCGCGGACTGGAGTATAAACACCAAATGGGTGTGACTAACAACCCATCAGCCAAATCTAATTCCCAAACCGTGAACTGGAGTATACACTCTAAACAGGCGTGATCCGACTGCCCGTTAACAAACGCAGTTCCCCTAGAATGGACTAGAGTATAAGCAACAAAATCGGATGCAACCCGATCATCCGATATAAAGCGGACATGACATGATCGTTCGTTTGCCAACTCCAATCTATGCTATGACAAACGGATTATAAACTTACCAAGTGGGCACGATTCGACTATCCCCTCACTATTTCTCACTCTTGGTCCAACGGAGGGAACATATTTTAAAAAGCTAGATGTGGTTCGACCGTCCATCGATAACTCTAGCTCCCAAAGTGTGAGTTGAAGTATAAACAACTAATGGGCTCGACAAACTACCCATTATAAAACTCTGGTCCCCGAAGCATGGACCGGAGTATAAACACAAATAAATGATTGCGGTTTGACCATCCACTCCTCAATTCTTACCCTTGACTTGGGGGCAAACGCGCGACTCAAAGTGGATGTGATCTGACCATCTCTTCCCCTGTTCGAGCTCAAAGTTCTTCAAAACACTCATCTTACTCCCAAGGATCGGCAAAAATAGGATCCAAATGGAAGTGGACGTGGTACGACCATCCATGCATCAAATCCTGTGCTGGATGCAGGGGCAGTTTGAGAGCCCAAGCCTAAATTGGACGTGGTTCGACCGTCCAATTAAAAGTGGATGTAATACGTCCATCCATGACCTTGTTTACGCTTGAGATATGGCGAACAATCCAAGCTTTGCTCGGACATTGGCCGGACCAAAATCCAAACCAAGACATGGATGCGGTTCGACCATCCAGCAAATACTCTGGTCCTCTGATGCGGATTGGAGTATAAACAAAAATTGGGTGTGGTTTGACCACCCGCCAATAAACTGTTATCCCAGAGTGTGGATATGAGTATAAATAAATGGATAAGTACGGTTCGACCTCTCAATATTCCATAAGCTCCAACCTAAACTCAACAGGAGGAGTATAAACTCACTGCGGATAGAATTCGACCGCCCATGAACTAATCCTGCTAACCCAAGAATGGGAGCAAGAGTAAAAACTACTACAAGCTGAGTACGACATCTCACTATAGCTCCGGCTTGGTAATCTTTATGACCTAAGGCAACAACTGCAAGGAGGCCTCAATACAAATCTAATTAGAAAGACGTCCAAAGTTACGAGTGACCGACTAAATCATACCACCGGGTCGATAGGCAATGGCGATCCAAGCTTTCCATATCGTCCCATTGGGTCGACGGTCGGTATTGATCCACACTAAACACAAATGGATGTGACCCGAATGTCCTTTGAAAAACTTCGATCACCAGAGTGCGGAAAGAAGAATAAACCACGAATGAGTATGACTTGATCATTAATTCTCCAGCACCCTCCTTCGATCCATTAAGAGGAGTAGGAAACCAGATGAGCATGACCCGACTACACCCGAGGCAACTCTATTCCTAGATTTGGTAGGAGAATATGAATCAAAATAAACCCTACTGACTGTCCAGCTCCGAATGAATGCGATCATTTATTCGTTGACGCTTATCATGATCCAACTAGAAGAGCAACATGAAATGGATGTGACTCGACCGTCCACGCACTGATCCTTGCCCTTGCTCTAGTAGGGAGAGCATCAATCATTGATTGGATATGACTTGCCTTCCTACTTATCAACGTATGCCCCAGACTTGAGAGCACGAGCAAGAAAGAAGATGAATGTGAATTGACCATTCAACGATCAACTCTAAGTCCTTGGAGCTTAAGTGGGAGTATAAACATGACTAGGATGAGACTCGATCATCCATGTAGTACATGTATCAACCCAAAATGGGGGGGGGGGGAGAAGTGTGATCATCCAAAGACTATCTACGATAGCTCAATATTGTGACTCATACTTGGTGTTTACGATGACCTTAGGCTACGACTAAAAGGATGCCTAGAGATAGAATTATTAAATCGATGCTCAAGCTCATTGGCAATTGACCATCACTCCAACCCAAATGATGAGTAACAAATTGCGAATACATTGAATGGAAAGCACATTACTCGTATACACAAGACTAAACTGCTTTGTGTTTGATTCAACGCTCCTTTGAGCCTGATCTTCAACCATTGTAGATAATTGCTAAAAGCATCTAAAACCCGTCAGTATTAGACTCATCAGCTCATGACAAGACTTTGGGATTCGATCGGAGTGTCCATCATCATTGACCATCCCAACCGGATTTCATGTTGATTGTTACGTGAAACAGTTACATTTGAACTCAAGGATCGGCTATCGACATATAAGAATCTGACAATCATATTCAAGTTCACTCAAGGTACATATTATAATCCCGCAGGTACAAATATGCTAATCAATTCAAGTCTGAAGTGGTAAAAATCTAGTTCAAGGCTACATGCTAGTTTAAGTATGCAAGTCATATATGGCATATCCCATTGTTCGATTTCTAGTTCTTATAGTCTAATATGTTCTTGTCAAACTAAAAACTACTTAATTCCCATTAATACAAGGGATCATAACCGATCCCATTGCTTGGGCAAACCCAGTTAAGCATTTTTCATCTCACAACATAAGGCTAATATCAAGCAACAACACCATAGTCTGTTCTATAAAGACATAGACCCGAGAGATGAAGAAGAGGAGCCCAAAGAATCCAAGGCCACACCCGCTAAACTAACGGTCGACATTACGGTCAGTCATGACGACTCATCGTGGGTCCTAAAGATCGGATCATAACTCAATGCAATGAAGATGAAGGAATTAACTTGTTTTACCCGATGCAGAATCTTGGTGTGTTCACTTAGACCCATTCTAACATGTGCAGGATCTCACCGTTTATTATGAGCCATGCATTGAATATCGACCTGAGGCTTGTCCTGGTGAAACAAAAGCGATATGGTATGGATCCGAAGAGATCTGTTGCACTTAAAAAGGAGGAGAATAAACTCAAAACAATGGGTTTGTCCACGATACCCTCTATCCTAAATGGGTATCCAATCTAGTTCTTATGAAAAAAACTAATGGAAAGTGGCGGACATGCATCGACTACTCGGACCTGAACAGGACGTGCCAGAAAGACAACTTTCCACTTCTAAGGATTGACCAGCTAGTATACTCAACCACTAGATATGAACTTCTTTCATTTATGGATGTGTACTCCGAAAACAACCAGATCTCGATGCACGTCCCCAACCTGGGACACACCAACTTCATTACCGATCTAGGGCTATATCGTTATGTTGTGATGCCATTTGGACTAAAGAATGCTGGAGCTACTTACCAGAGACTAGTCAATTGGATGTTCAAAGACCAGATCGGGCGATCAATGGAGGTATATGTGGATAATATGCTCGTGAAATCACGAAAATCAAAAACCACATCGATGACTTGGTAGAGATAGTTTTATACGAAGATATGGAATGAAACCCAGTCCCTTGAAATGCTCTTTCGACGTTGCATCGAAGAAGTTCTTGGATTTAACGCCCAACTCTTCGAGAATTGAAGCCAATCCTAAGAAAATACAAGCAATTCGAGACATCTAGGTACAGAAGACAATCAAACAGTTATAGAACCTAAATGGGAAGGTTATCGCCCTAAGTCGATTCATCTCCAGGGCCCCCAACAAGTGTACTCTTTTCTTCTACCTAATCAGGAAATGGAAAAGAAACATTGAATGGGCATACGACTGTGTTGATGCATTTCAAGCTCTGGTTGATCACTTAGAGATACCTCTCATCCTATCAAAGCCACCAGATCATAAAGATTTACACATCTATTTAGCCATGTTAGTACACGCCATAAGCATTGTAATGCTATGCGAAGAGAACCGGATCCAAAGATCGGTATATTATGTAAGCAAGCGATTGACAGTCTCACCCTATTAACATCTATATCGGCCAGCCATTATGACAGATCATACAACGATCTGAGACATCTGGAAGACTACCTAAGTGGAACATTGAATTGAGCCAATTTAATATCACTTATCTCCCTCAGAGAGCTATCCGGGGACATAAATTAGCAGACTTCGTAGTCGAATTTTATGCACCAGACGACTCTCCGAGGAGCAGTATAGAACTGACCATTTGGTAGGAGATGTGCACGGATGGAGTATCCAATGAACGATGTTCTGGTGCTGGAGTTGTGTTAGCGACTCCTAAGGAACGATTGATCTACTATGCCCTGAAACTCGATTTCTCTATGACAAATAATGAAGCTGAATATGAAGCCTTATTTTCCAAGCTCAAGTTTTCTAAAAAAACTAGGAGTAAAAACCTTGCAGATCTTTTGCGAATCTCGGCTAGTAGTATGCCAGTTCAGGGAATGCGCAGCAAATGGGCTTAGTCCCAATCAAAGTACTTAATGCTCCAAGCATTGACCAGATGGAGATCGACCAGGTCATGGAGATGGAGCTGGGCAAGGAGTCATGGATGACTCCTATGAAAGTCTATTTACAATAGGGAATCCTTCCCAAATGGAGGAATGAAAAATGACACATCCTCCATAAAGCTTCATGCTACGTCATCTAAGAAGGAATCATGTACATGAAGGGTTTATCCATTCCCCTACTTCGCTGAATTTCCCATGACAAAACCAAATGAATATTGAGAGAAGTCCTACACTCAAAATCATTTTTGAAAAGACATCATTCCTCTTGCCATTAATACCCAAGCCCAACCATGCCTGCAATTGATCGAAATCACCCCTTGTAACGACCCGTATTTTTCTACTATTTATGTTATTGAATTTAAATGAATTTTGATTATCATTATGGTTAGAAATAAAAATCTAAGGATTTAAGTGGTGAATTTCACAACCTGAACTTAATTTAATTGATAAAGTGATTAATATAATGTAAATTTAATGTTGTAAATTTAATAGAATGTAAAGTATTTAAAAACCTTAATTAATGTGTTCAATTGATAGAAGTACACATTTAAAAAACGTAATATTCATTCAAATTAAAATGTAAATAGGTGTATATTAATGTAATGAAATAAAATTAGCGTTGAATATGGAATTATAAATCTGGTTTGATAAGTAACAAACTTATAAATGCAAATTAATATAGGTGGCTTGTTTATGTAAGGAGGTTAAATAAACTTTGGTAATAAATTGTAATTAAATCTAAATTTAACGTTTTGTTAATATAAATGAAAGTAATAATCAGAAATAATGTTAATTTTGTTATAAAATGACAGTTGGTTGAATAAAAGGAATGCAAAATAAAGTGGTCAAAATATTGGAAATAAATAAGAGTTAAATGAACCTTTATGTTATATAAATAAGAATGAATGCAGTAACTAATTTAGTGCAAATAAATTTATGGAATAAATGTTAAGATCTTAACTGATGGAAATTAATAATTGGAGATAATGTAAATTCCATTTAAATATGACTATTGGTTAATGTAAAGATTGTAAATCAAGATTTGTTAATTTATTTGAATGTAAAGAATTAAGGTAATTGAGTTTATTGCAATTAAGTAGAATTAAACATTTATTATTACGTTAGTTGAAAATTAAGTGAAATGGGAAAATATTAATGCGATAGTTTTGAATCCAATGTTAAATCCATCTATTTGACAATAATGAATGGAATAATGATTTGTTAATCTAAATTTAATAAATGGGTTTTTTGAGAATTTAATTTATAATTTCTAAATATAATGAAGTGGAGAAATTAACAGTGCAATTGATAGATTTATCAACATTTAATTTACATCTAAACTTGTTTAAATTTTTGTAAATGATTAGGAAATATAAAATTGATAAAATTTGTCAATTTTAGGATTGAAATTTAAAATTGGATTTAATTAATTAATTATTAAATTATATAATTAATGGAAAAATAGCCATTTCGGCCACTAACTCGGATTTCAATGAAACAAGTTTCATCGGATCCATAACGGTGAATTATTGTAGGATTTCAAGTTTCGTATCGATCGGACTTGTCGTTTGATCGTACGAACTCGAAACGCCTTGAAATAAATGCAATTGAAATCAACTGAAATCAATTTGGAAAATATTATTTTAGCATAACTTCTTCATACGATGGAATTTGGACTTGAAACCTTTTCCATTGCGTTTAAAATATTTTTAAACATCTATTTTGATATATGGGTTGACCCAATTTCGTTCCGGAGTCAGAAAGGGCTTTTTGGGCCACTTTGTCGTTAGCGTGTACATCTATCTTATCCGATCCATTCTATTTCAATTTTGTCTATAAATACCCGGTTATAAACCCTAGCCTACTCCTATTTCTCATTTGTTTGTACGTATATTCCAACTATCTCTCCTCCTCAATGGCAGACAAATACCTAATATCAATTGCAATTCAAAATCAAAACCAAGATTCAAACTCCTCAAAAAAAATTCAAAAAAATTATATATCGAAGCTTTCGATGTACGCATCTCAAAACTAAAATTCGTTTTCCGATTTGATGCATTGTTTGTCCAGAAATTCTAAATCAATTTTCGACCGTTCATCGCGCGTCGATGAACATCGACGGATCGACCAACCATTTCTGGGTTTTGGAGAGTGGACGATGGGGAGTTCATCGGTATGCTCCGTTTCGTGAATCAACGGTTAGATCTACGGCAAAATTTCGATTAGGGTTTCAGTTGAGGGTGGCTGCCGTGTTTTTCCGGCGAAGTGGTGGCCGTGGGGGGCTCCGTTGGGTGTGGCCTGGTGAGTAGGTGGCGATGGTGTAGGTCGGCGTTGCTGTAGATGGCCGTGGCGACGAGCGTTCGCGGTCAAACTTCGGTCAAACATGGGTTAATGGGTTCGAACGTTCTGCCAAGGGGCTGCATTTTCCTGAGATGCTAGCGACGATGACGTGGCAGGGGAGGTAAAGTGTTCTTCTTCTTTTTTTTTGAAATTCATACACTCTAATCGTCATAACTTTCTCATACGAACTCCAATTCACGCGCGGTTTTTTGCGTTAGGATCGTATCTGAATTTCGGACGTTTTGGCGCGGGTTTGGATGGACTCCAGGACTGTTCAAATTTGGGCCTTTATTTGGGTTTAAATCGTCGATAAATCAAAGGCGAGTGTTTATACGCTCACAATTGACTAAAATAATTTTTGTTAGTTAAATTTATATTCTGAAGTGATATGAAATTTATTGGCTATTGTTTAGTAGGTTTAATTGTCATTTAAATTAGTATATGAATTAATTGATAGAATTTAAATTGACCATTAAATAAATTTAAAATTTAATTGGCAGTATATTACCCGATATGGTAAAAATTTAAAATTTGTGAATGTTATTGGATTTATGGTTGATTGGTTGTGATGGATGCTTTTGGTCTATATTAGTTGTTTATTTATTTTGATATATCATGCTATCATCCCGTATATTGTTTATTGCACATAAAACTGTAAACTGAATTATTTTGAATAAATTAAGAAATAGGTTTAAATGATATAAACCTATGACATCTATTTGTATTGTAATGATATATATCCATCCTTGAAATTAAATTGAAATAATTATCCACTTGGCATGGGTTAGAAAATTATATACGAACATCGGGTTGGTTAAATTAAATGATTTTAAAAGTTGTTTTGAAATTATTTAAATGAATTGATTTTAAGAATAAAATCCAATTTATGGAAATTGAATTATTTTGAATTGAAGCTCGAAATGTTGGAATTTAAACTCGGTAAATGAAATTGTTTAATTATTCGAAGTTTAGATTTTTAAGTAAAAAAATTGAAATACGGCGTAAATTTTCGAAAGTTGATTTGGTTTAAAAGATTGAACTTTTAATCGAACTCTGAATATTTCTAAGAAAATTTATATGAAATGATATTTCAAGTTTGAGTTTGGAATTGAGAATTAATTTGAAAATGAGATTTAATTAATTTGGAATTGAATTGAAATTTAAAGAAATTTGTGAATTGAACTAAATTGAAACTATTGAATTAATTTGAAGATAAAATTGATTTGGATAGGATTTGAACTGAAATTGATTTGGAATGTAATACTTGAATGAATTCTTAAAATCCGAATATTAATCTAAGTTTATTGAATTGGAATTGTTCCAGAAATTAAGTAAACTACTTAATACGGATGTTTAATTTGAAGTATATTCTAATTTGAATACGAAATGGTTTTAAAGCGAATCTTATATTCTTATATAAATATATGAACTGTTTGAAATGTAAAGATCCAACCGGTGTGAAAAATATAACGTAGTTATTAAAGAGACCGAGATCGGATATGGACATACTCTCTGTCTGTTATCCCGCCTTTTGGCAAGGCCGTGACTCCAAAAAGTTGACTAGAAATCAATGACAGTCCATCCTGTAGGACAGTTACATCACAAGCTCACCATGGATATCAATGAATTTTGTCCGAGTCCGGATCTGGCTACAATTGATAAGACATGGCAAGTAAAGCCATGCAAACCAACATTCCGAGTTTCAAGTCAATCCGAGTTCGTATGCTCAAGATATAATCGATGCAAGATGAGGACATGGCCTTGAGTTCGAATCCATAGGCAGAAGCATGTGTTCGAATCGATCGGCCTCTGTTCATATCCTTTGGTTCGAATCCATCTAGTTCGCAACCACAAGCACTCGTTCGAATCGGTCAGGATATGCCGCTTCGAATCCATCAACAAGGTGCCATTCAAATCCATCAGAGGAGCCCATGTTCGAATCCATCACGTTAGCACCGCAACCATCTGGTTCGAATCCATCAAGCGACCTCCTGTTCGTATCGATCGGCTGAAGGCCATCAAGTTCGATACGAATGAAGCTGTGTACCGAACCCATAAACAACTAAGTGCTCGTATCCACCAAAACGCCTCACTTCGAATCCATGGGAAACAGTATGCTCGAATCCATTTTGCTACAACAGCTTCGAATCGATCAACCATAGCATGTCACGATCGATACGACGAAACTCCCATTCGAATCAATCTGGGAATTGTGCCTTCGAATCCATCGAGTCGAAGCGGCGAAGTCTCCGGGACGACTCGATCAAATAGGCGAATAAAGCGGATCAGAGCTAACGTTTCGCTCCACATCATCACGAAGCCACGAGCCACCATCGATCCGAAGTGATCGATTCGATGAGATCGATTCGAACGTACCAGTCTACCGAGAAACACCAATTCGTATCGACCATATCTCATGATCCCTAAGTCCAAATGCTACGAAATTTTCACAGAAGCTAGAGCACATGTTGAAGAATGTCCACAGCAAATTTCAGCTCGATTAGACAATTACTTGATCGATTCGAATGGACTTCGAATCGATCCCAAAGTGGGCCCGGATTTCCTGAAAGCGGGCGTATGGGCCCACTCACGTGCCAGAACTGGTCTCCCTTCAATTTAGGCGAAATATCAGCCTCCTACACCTATAAATAGATCCCCTGGTCATTCAGAAAAGAGGTCGGACAATTTTAGGAGCTAAAGAGCGCCCAGACTCTGCCAGATTTACTCAGAATCACCACTGCTTCCTTAAATTCAGATTATAATCATATAATCAGTTGTACTACATCAGAAGAAATTGTAATCATCGAGTGAACATCAATAAAATCATCAACTTCAGAGTGGACGTAGGCAAGATCGCCGAACCACTATAAATCCTGTGTCATTTACTGTTTTTATTGAGTTTCCAGAGTGATTTGCATACTTATTTCTCTACATATTTGATATCTGTGATCTGTGATTGGGAACTGGTGCTTTCACGACATTTGGGGTTTGTGACCAATTTTGGCACAAACACTTTGGTGCTTTCACTGAGAGAGACAAGGGAATCTCAGATCTGAAGTTTATTCTATATTAGAAAGAAGATCCAACTCCAGATCTGAAGGAAAAAATTTAAATCCAGAAAACAAGTTCTTAGATCTAGCTTTTAGAAGACGAAGAAGCCTCATACAAGGAAAAGCACTATGGAAGGAACTCAGCAAGGGGGCAGCCAAGAGGCGTCCTCTCATTCAAACTTTCCTCCTACCATGAAGCAAATAGCTGGGGGCAACCTCCAAGAATCGGAAACAAGAGGCATGTAAAGCCCCTCACTCAGATAAGTACCGGACTCTAGGGTCTGCTAATAAAAGAGAAATTACCATCAATTGATTGGGATAATGACGAATAAGTAGCAAACTCCACACCAACATGATTTATTCATTTACACATGTACAGGACCGCGAACGATCCTCAGGCATGCTCTGATACGACTACTAATCGCAACGGTGTAGGTGTTTGCACTTTGACGTCCCTATTTTACCTTTATTTTCCATTTCTAATGTTTGAACCTGATTTTGTTCGACATCTCTGTTAAAAAACTCATTTTGAACGAAAATCCACTACCTATGATTCCACAACGGCTAAGCCACTTACACATGTACGAGATCGCGAACGGTCCGTAGGCATGCTCTGAGATGGCGATAAACTGTTGCAACAAACAATCCGGGAATTCACCCGAACGTGAAACCTGGTATCGATGATGCTAAGTCCCCCCCGGGCACATACAATTCGCCCCGAACGGCACCCGACCTCGAACGGTCACAATTTGCCTCGTACAGCACCCGACCTCGAACGGTCACCATTCGCCTCGAACGGCACCCGATCGCGAACGATCACAATCTGCCTTGTGCGGCACTCGACCACGAACGGTCACAACTCGCCTCGAACGGCACCCCTCACCTCAAATGGCTTGATCGCGAACGGTCGTCATTTGGGGCCATATAGAAATGCTATATCGCGAACGGTCACATTCCACCTCAAATGGCTAGATCGCGAACGATCGTCATTTAAGGTCATACAGAAAATGCTAGATCGTGGACTATCGCACTCTACCTCAAATGGCTTGATCGCGAACGGTCGTCATTTGGGGGCCATATAGAAATGCTAGATCGCGAATGGTCGCATTCCACCTCAAATGGCTAGATCGCGAACGGTCGTCATTTAAGGTCATATAAAACTATCAAACTCTTCGCAGGCTGTACCACAGGTCATCAACAGGATATGAACATCCAACTTATGGAACTACAAAACACACATTCCTATCGCAAGGCATGTTTTGGGGGGCAAATGTTATCCTGCCTTTTTGCAAGGCCGTGACACCAAAAAGTTGACTAGAAATCAATGACAATCCATCCTGTAGGACAGTTACATCACAAGTTCACCATGGATATCGATGAATTTTGTCCGAGTCCGGATCATGCTACAATTGATAAGACATGGCAAGTAAAGCCATGCAAACCAACATTCCGAGTTTCAAGTCAATCCGAGTTCGTATGCTCAAGATATAGTCGATGCAAGATGAGGACATGGCCTTGAGTTCGAATCCATAAGCAGAAGCATGTGTTCGAATTGATCGGCCTCTGATCATATCCTTTGGTTCGAATCCATCCAGTTCGCAACCACAAGCACTCGTTCGAATCGGTCAGGATATGCTGCTTCGAATCCATCAACAAGGTGCCATTCGAATCCATCAGAGGCGCCCATGTTTGAATCCATCACGTTAGCACCGCAACCATCTGGTTCGAATCCATCAAGCGACCTCCTGTTCGTATCGATCGGCTGAAGGCCATCAAGATCGATACGAATGAAGCTGTGTACCGAACCCATAAACAACTAAAGGCTCGTATCCACCAAAATGCCTCACTTTGAATCCATGGGAAACAGTATGCTCGAATCCATTTTGCTACAACAGCTTCGAATCGATCAACCATAGCATGTCACGATCGATACGACAAAACTCCCATTCGAATCAATCTGGGAATTGTGCCTTCGAATCCATCGAGTCGAAGCGGCGAAGTCTCCAGGACGACTCGATTAAATAGGCGAATAAAGCGGATCAGAGCTAACGTTTCGCTCCACATCATCACGAAGCCACGAGCCACCATCGATCCGAAGTGATCGATTCGATGAGATCGATTCGAACGTACCAGTCTACCGAGAAACACCAATTCGTATCGACCATATCTCATGATCCCTAAGTCCAAATGCTACGAAATTTTCACAGAAGCTAGAGCACATGTTGAAGAATGTCCACACCAAATTTCAGCTCGATTAGACAATTTCTTGATCGATTCGAACGGACTTCGAATCGATCCCAAAGTGGGCCCGGATTTCCTGAAAGCGGGCGTATGGGCCCACTCACGTGCCAGAACTGGTCTCCCTTCAATTTAGGCGAAATATCAGCCTCCTACACCTATAAATAGAGCCCCTGGTCATTCAGAAAAGAGGTCGGACAATTTTAGGAGCTAAAGAGCGCCCAGACTCTACCAGATTTACTCAGAATCACCACTGCTTCCTTAAATTCAGATTATAATCATATAATCAGTTGTACTACATCAGAAGAAATTGTAATCATCGAGTGAACATCAATAAAATCATCAACTTCAGAGTGGACGTAGGCTAGATCGCCGAACCACTATAAATCCTGTGTCATTTACTGTTTTTATTGAGTTTCCAGAGTGATTTGCATACTTATTTCTCTACATATTTGATATCTGTGATCGGGAACCGGTGCTTTCACGACATTTGGGGTTTGTGACCAATTTTGGCACAAACATTGTCGATACCGAAAAGCACTTTAATAACAAATATACGCGGAATGTTGATCCAGATGAAGTGGATGGTTTTGGTGAACGTGTTGATTTGAAGAAAGAGAACGATTTTGGATGACCCTTGATATGACTAAAACAAGAGCCGTGTCGGGCCATTGAGGATCGCCATCTCTAGCGGACACACTTCTTCGATACCATATCTATTACTATTGTGATTCGATTTGGGTGCACCCCTTGATTTGGGAGTGTTGTTTTGCGGTGTTGGGGTAGTAGCTGCTATGCCCAACATCAGTCCGGATCAGGCAACTACTAGTATCCTAGTTGGTATCGCCTCATGTACCTTGTCATACTGATTATCCTTTCACGACCACTACGATTGGTTTTGTGTTATACCTATGGGGTACCCTCTGATAACCACTAGTTTACGGTGGGGCTTACGGTGCTGTATAGACTATGACATTTATAAAAATGTGTGAAGGGTGGAATGGGCCATGGCTTAACGCTAGTTTGATATTTTACTTTATGATATACATTATTGTATATAGCGTATTCTATTATATAGTAGATAGTTTAACGGATCCTTAGGAGATGGAAATCCCGAACATCTCTTAAGTTATTGCACGCACGTTAAACACTAGATAGGAGGTGTCTAAAACCCGTAAACATCTCTGACGCCGTCACACTCATATTTACTTATCCGATTTAACTTACATGAGATATTTTAGTCCTGACTCGAGTGTTATGTCTTTTCATTACGCTCGGGTCAGCCTGAGCATTTCAGATTAGATTGAAGACTTATTCTGGAGGACGAAGACGAAGTTTGGTATTATATCATTTGTATTATACTATTGTATTATTTTTCCACTGCATTGTTGTTTTATCTCTGATGTGTATGTAATTCTGATTTGTGATGTATAATAATAATCAAATGTATTTATTTAACAGCTTCATGAACTGTTATTTTATTATTATATCTTGTTCCTTCCGCTGCGAGATTCTGTGTTTGTTTCTATTCTTTCTTATTTACCCCAATAACTATCTGTATTTTGGATTGTTTGAGTCGGCATGTGTGTATGTTTTGTTGACTTGAACGGTCAAAAATGAAGGTCGTTACAGTTGGTATCAGAGCTTTAGTTTAGCGATAAACCTTGGCCCTATTTAGGGTTAACTCATTAGAAATAGGGTAGTAATACCCTAGAATGAGCTTGAGTGTATATGAGAGAGCGTATTTGTCCAGAAATTCTAAATCAATTTTCGACCGTTCATCGCGCGTCGATGAACATCGACGAACCATTTCTGGGTTTTGGAGAGTGGACGATGGGGAGTTCATCGGTATGCTCCGTTTCGCGAATCAACGGTTAGATCTACGGCAAAATTTCGATTAGGGTTTCAGTTGAGGGTGGTGGCCGCGTTTTTCCGGCGAAGTGGTGGCCGTGGGGGGCACCGTTGGGTGTGGCTTGGTGAGTAGGTGGCAATGGTGTAGGTCGGCGTTGCTGTAGATGGCCGTGGCGACGAGCGTTCGTGGTCAAACTTCGGTCAAACATGGGTTAATGGGTTCGAATGTTCTGCCAAAGGGCTGCGTTTTCCTGAGATGCTAGTGACGATGACGTGGCAGGAGAGGTAAAGTGTTCTTTTTTTTTTGAAATTCATACACTCTAATCGTCATAACTTTCTCATACGAACTCCAATTCACACGCGGTTTTTTGCGTTAGAATCGTATCTGAATTCCGGACGTTTTGGTGCGGGTTTGGATGGACTCCAAGACTGTTCAAATTTGGGCCTTTATTTGGGTTTAAATCGTCGATAAATCAAAGGTGAGTGTTTATATGCTCACAATTGACTAAAATAATTTTTGTTAGTTACATTTATATTCCGAAGTGATATGAAATTTATTGGCTATTGTTTGGTAGGTTTAATTGTCATTTAAATTTGTATATGAATTAATTGATAGAATTTAAATTGACCATTAAATAAATTTAAAATTTAATTGGCAGTATATTACCCGATATGGTAAAAATTTGAAATTTGTGAATGTTATTGGCTTTATGGTTGATTGGTTGTGATGGATGCTATTGGTCGATATTGGTTGTTTATTTATTTTGATATATCATGTTATCATCCCGTATATTGTTTATTGCACATAAAACTGTAAACTGAATTTGTAACAACCCGGAGTTCACAACAACTATTTATCGTCAAAAGTGATGATTTAATCGTTTGTTAATCGTTATTGCAGTTTTGAGTTGATTTAAAATTCTTTTGAAAATTTTGTTAAATGTTGGGCGGGCATTAAAACTTAAGATTGGCCCACAATTTCAATTGTTTGCTATGCCGTGATAATCAGAGGCAAACCCGTTCCCTTTCCTTCATTTTTCACATTCGCTAACCCTAAAACGAAAGAAAAGAAAATATGGCGGCTCTGTTCGTTTTCTTCGTTCGATCAAAATTAGGGTTTGCATGCTACGACGATCTGAAGGGGGAAAGAGGAGGACTTCAGCCGCTTCTATTTGGTCGAGTTCGTCTTCGCTTCGATCTAGTTTGCTTGCCGATCGCTTGTCGTGCTCGTCGAATCAAAGGTGAGTAATTCTAATTATTCACATCTAGTTCGTTCTTAGTATGGAGCTTCTGCAATTCGTTTTTTTTGATTCGATATTGTTTTATCTCGGTCATTTGTTTTCGTTCGATGATGGTAACCGATGTTGCTTTGAGAAATTCTACTGTGCTTTTGTCGTTCGACTTTGTTTTGGTGTCGATGATTTCTTTATCTCGGCTATTCGATTTTGTTTTGAGGTTGGTGATTTCTGACTTGTTCATGTCAAATATTTTCGTTTACTTGAATTAACGATGTTGAGGTCGTTCTTTTTGACTTCGGCCTTGTCGTTCTTTTTGACTTCGGCCTTGTCGTTCTTTTTGACTTCGGCCTTGTTGTTCTTCTTGACTTCGGCCACTAACTGTGGTTATGGACTCTCTGTTGTTTCTTGTAAATGTTAGTGTTCGTGGTTGACTTTGGCTAGTTGTAAATAAGTTGATTTTATGAAACCTGTTATTTCGATTACTGTAAATTGTGATTTCATCACTTTGGCATTGATTTCTGATTTGAAACTTGTGAGGCCTATTTAACTGGTTCATTGCAGTTTGATTTGAACTGCATTTTCTGTTGGCATCGGCTTGACTTGGACTTTGCATTTTTGTGTAATGGGTTCGGCCCTTATGTCTCTAATTTGGATGACCTCGGCATCGTCTGTTGTAGTTGCACTTTGCATTCATGGACTTGCACTGTACAGTATTTGTTTTGAAAAAGCAATATATTTTGTCTTTTGTTTCGGCACTGCTTGGTTTTCGAGGCCACCACGGCTCCATTTGACTGCGATCATAGGATTTTGCGTATCCCTCTTGATTTGTAAACTTGATTTCTGACTTGAGTCATTTGAGTCAGTTGGCATTTTTGTTGCATTTAGGCTTACTGCCTGGTCATCATTTTATGTTGTCACCGCCTCATATTCTGTTATTGGCTGGGCATGGCAGTGTTGGCTTACCTTTAGTATACTGTCCAGTTCATTTAGTCGTTCACTTTTGCCTTCGTGACCATTGCAGTTGATTATGCAGTTTAAGTTTCATATAACCTGTTTCATGTAGTCTTTGGTTTCACTGATCACTTATGTACATGCTTGCATCTTTATCATTTAGAGTCTGCATTATATTTGAGTGCATGTATGCTTGACCCTTGCATATGTGACTCAGCCCACTGTGCATTATGTGTACCTGTTGGTCATGTCAATCCTTTGATTTGTGATTTCACTTCATGTTAGCCTTTGGTTAATAAATTCTGATTCATTGGTGACCTTTTGGTTGTTTGGATCTGGAATGCTTATGCATGCTTCCCAGACTTCTGTTTGTTGCATTTGGTAATTGCTGATAGCATGTATATGTATATAGGTTGTTGCCAGTTGCCTCTGTTGGGTACTGACTCTCTGTGTTCTTTAATGTTGTGTGTTGTAGTGCCATATTTTTGATGCTCTCACCTTCATTTTGATGTCTTGACTTGTACTTGACTCACTGGTTCGAGTCATTTGTGCATGTCACTATGCATTTCTATTGCACTTGAGTTTCATTTTGATTGAGTTGATGCCATTTGGTTCTGGTTCGTTGATCTTTTGGGTATTTTAGGTTGTAGTGGCGAGGCAGTATACGCGTGCGTATACTGCAACCCTACCAGAATTGATGTTTTAAATTGATTATTTTGTTGGTGTCTAATTATCTTCTAGATAATTAGATTCTGATTTTCTAATTATTTATTTAATAATTGGATTTGGTTGTTAATTGTTGTTTAAGCAATTCTGTTGTTTTCTAAATTATCTACATTGGCAATCTGTTATCTATCTTTGCTAGTGATTTGGATTAGCTGATTTGTTGTTTAACACTGTTTAGTGTTATATCTATCGTCATCCGATTCTCTTATCGAGGAGTCGGATATACGAGATTTCTGTGACTGTCGTCTATTTGATATTGATTATTATTGCTTTTGTGCATTAATAACTGAGTTTGAATTAGACTGACCCATGTATTATTTTCTTTTGAATGTAATACTCGGGTCGGACCCGAGTTATTTCAGGTTGTAGATTTCCTGCTTTGAGTTGCTGTTTGGGCTATGAAGACTTTTCATATCTTTTGAAGTGGTCTGTGTCTTTTGTAGTAGTCAGTGTACAGATTTAGGTTGATATGTATTCATGTATATTAGTCGATAATGTACTTGTATATATAACTACCCGAGTCGACTATTGTAGTTGTATCATATATACCGTGTCAACTATATTGTAACTGACATCAGTTATATATATATATATATGAGACTTTTATTATCTGTGTTCCGCATTCTTTTGTATCTGTGTTATTATTATATATATTGTCCTAAACTATTATGAACCATCGTAGTTCGTTTTATACTGGAATTGGGTATGTCGATGGGAGTAAATAAATAAGAGATGTAAAATGAAAAAATATATACCACTCCTATCGAGGTAACCAATACTAGTGTAAGGCCAACTACGGATGGCCGCTCCTATCCAGCCTTATTCTTCGTGATAACAGACAGTATTGCTTTTAATACTTTTTGTTATTGTGAGCATAGAGGTGGGGCGTCACAGAATTATTTTGAATAAATTAAGAAATAGGTTGAAATGATATATACCTATGACATCTATTTGTATTGTAATGATATATATCCATCCTTGAAATTAAATTGAAATAATTATCCACTTGGCATAGATTAGAAAATTATATCTGAACACCGGGTTGGTTAAATTAAATAATTTTAAAAGTTGTTTTGAAATTATTTAAATGAATTGATTTTAAGAATAAAATCCAATTTATGGAAATTGAATTATTTTGAATTGAAGCTCGAAATGTTGGAATTTAAACTTGGTAAATGAAATTGTTTAATTATTCGAAGTTTAGATTTTTAAGTAAAAAAAATTGAAATACGGCGTAAATTTTCGAAAGTTGATTTGGTTTAAAAGATTGGACTTTTAATCGAACTCTGAATATTTCTAAGAAAATTTATGTGAAATGATATTTCAAGTTTGAGTTTGGAATTGAGAATTAATTTGAAATTGAGATTTAATTAATTTGGAATTGAATTGAAATTTAAAGAAATTTGTGAATTGAACTAAATTGAAACTATTGAATTAATTTGAAGATAAAATTGATTTGAATAGGATTTGAATTGAAATTGATTTGGAATGTAATACTAGAATGAATTCTTAAAATCCGAATATTAATCTAAGTTTATTGAATTGGGATTGTTCCAGAAATTAAGTAAACTACTTAATACGGATGTTTAATTTGAAGTATATTCTAATTTGAATACGAAATGATTTTAAAGCGAATCTTATATTCTTATATAAATATATGAACTGTTTGAAATGTAAAGATCCAACCGGTGTGAAAAATATAATGTAGTTATTAAAGAGACCGGGATCAGATATGGACATACTCTCTGTCGATACCGAAAACCACTTTAATAACTAATATACGCGGAGTGTTGATCCAGAATGAAGTGGATGGTTTTGGTGAACGTGTTGATTTGAAGAAAGAGAACGATTTTGGATGACCCTTGATATGACTAAAACAGGAGCCATGCCGGGCCATTGAGGATCGCCATCTCTAGCGGACACACTTCTTTGATACCATATCTATTACTATTGTGATTCGATTTGGGTGCACCCCTTGATTTGGGAGTGTTGTTTCACGGTGTTGGGGTAGTAGCTGCTATGCCCAACATTAGTCCGGATCAGGCAACTACTAGTATCCTAGTTGGTATCGCCTCATGTACCTTGTCATACTGATTATCCTTTCGTGACCACTACGATTGGTTTTGTGTTATACCTATGGGGTACCCTTTGATAACCACTAGTTTACGGTGGGGCTTACGGTGGTGTATAGACTATGACATTTATATAAATGTGTTAAGGGTGGAATGGGCCATGGCTTAACGCTAGTTTGATATTTTACTTTATGATAGACATTATTGTATATAGCGTATTCTATTATATAGTAGATAGTTTAATGGATCCTTAGGAGATGGAAATCCCGAACATCTCTTAAGTTAATGCACGCACGTTAAACACTGGATAGGAGGTGTCTAAAACTCGTAAACATCTCCGACGCCGTCACACTCATATTTACTTATCCGATTTAACTTACATGAGATATTTTAGTCCTGACTCGAGTGTTATGTCTTTTCATTACGCTCGGGTCAGCCTGAGCATTTCAGATTAGGTTGAAGACTTATTCTAGAGGACGAAGACGAAGTTTGGTATTATATCATTTGTATTCTACAATTGTATTATTTTTCCACTGCATTGTTGTATTATCTCTGATGTGTATGTAACTCTGATTTGTGATGTATAATAATAATCAAATGTATTTATTTAACAGCTTCATGAACTGTTATTTTATTATTATATCTTGTTCCTTCCGCTGCGAGATTCTGTGTTTGTTTCTATTCTTTCTTATCTATTTCTTATTTACCCCAATAACTATCTGTATTTTGGATTGTTTGAGTCGGCATGTGTGTATGTTTTGTTGACTTGAACGGTCAAAAATGCAGGTCGTTACACCCCTCATTTCATCTCCTAGGTGATCAAATGTAACAGGCCACATTCAACCTCAAGACCGACCCATATGCTTCAAACCCATAATAGATCATCATCGACGATCTTTTCAACATCAACTTTTTCCATCCCTTCATCCTGTATCCACAAAGATTTGGAGCAAGAAGGATCAGTGGATTTTTTTTTACAAATGATTGAATTGTATTCCACCAAATTTGCAATGACCCATGAGCGTATGAACACATTTGGAAGCCAACAACAAAAATGTGTACTTGAACATGTACATGTACATCCTGAAAATTCAATTTCTTAAAATCGACAGAAATTGTATTCTCACATGGGAAATCAAAGAAAGAATTGGATCAGATAAGCAAGGCATATTAACTCGACTAATCATCTCACTGTAACTAAGTGTAGACAATTCTCGACAGATTCTACTCTAGAACTTACATCGTTTGATAATGACCAGCATCACAACGAACAGAGAGAGATTTGACTCTCCACAAAGCAGCTCAACAGCAATAGATGGATAACAATCATTCGAGACACTGAGTGGAATCCTCTACGATGATCCTAACTTAACATCAATTCAAAGCACGTCATGTACGCAAAAAGACGTACTTTGGGAGGCAAACGTTATCCAGCCTTTTGGCCCGGCTATATTTAGACTAATTGAACAAGTTAGACAAAATGATCATCGAGGAAGACAGCTCGAAGAGATGACTATTAGGTTCGGAGATCAATAACAAGCAATGATATGAAGCGACGATCAACCAAAACCAAGAGATAGACTCTCCAGAATATTCTACGTATGGAATAATGCCTCCCCTAAATGGGGAATCAGTGCTTAACCCTTTCCCTAAGGGATCGGTACATATCCTTAATTTTTGTCCCAAACTAGGTGAGATCGATATGGAATGACAAGGAAGGCCCCATGAGGCTACATCTCAATTTTCAAGTCATTTGGAGTTTGTATGCTCAAGTTATGGAAAAATTACTTCACCTATAAAAAGGGATCGGTAAAAAAGGGATTGTACGAGAGAGATCGATATAAAAGGGATCAACCATATTCAGCTTTCACTATATATTGCAACAATAGTCGGTTAATAACTCAAAATCTACAGATGATATCAACATGAAACTTGGAGTATAAGCACACTACAACATGAAGAACACCCTCTAGGGATCGTATCCCAATTAGAGGAGATTGGAGGGATCGATCTCTAACCCTCTAGAGAGATTGGCTAAAATTAGAATGCATGCAACACAACTTCACAGAAAATGCGATATCTCACAAATGGTAAGTCGGAATGGAACAAAATTTAGAAGGCAAGTAGCTAACATCATGGGGGACCCACCAAAGGGAAAGAACCCCATTTGGACACCAAAATAAAGATCGGTATCTAACCTATTGTGTGGCCTCATCTTCGCTTGGAGATTCTTTTTTCGAAATTTCATCCCGATCCATGCATGTCTTTCCCTATAAACACAGCAAGCATAGCGTTAGAAAAAAGGCCCCTACTTTCTGTTGTAAAGGCTCTTCCATTTTTATTCTTCGTTCTTATACTAATGGATCCCAGCTGATCCAAACATTCTTATAATCATAATCAAGTGCAAGATCAATAAAAAAATTAAGTGGACGTCGGCAAGATTGCCGAACCACTATAAAATTCCGTGTGTTCATTTATGAATTTTGCTCTATTTTAATTTCGTTCTTCATTTAATCTCTACTAGATTCTATCGGGTGTTGATGCCCATTTTTGGCATCAACAATATCTTTAAGAGGAGATATCCTAATTGAGGACACCAATAGACATAAGTTAAACATGTGCGTAACATGAATCAAATTGTTAAATGAAGGGTTCGTAGTCATGAGATGGATAGTCCACATCATTCTGGAGATGGATAGTCTCTGTGAGGATAATGAAGGGTTCATAATCATCCTAGGAAAACTATGGGATATTTGATGGATAGTCTACATCATCATAAATTAAATGGAATATATGTGATGGATAATCCACATAATCTAAATAGTGAAACCATATGTGATGGATAGTCAATATGGTAGGGGATGAGTAATCCAAGTAGTAATTATTTGTGAGATGGATAGTATGAATATGTTTAAACATGAGATGAGTAGTCCACATGATAATAAGATGGGTAGTTAAATGAATTGTCAGTTTAAATTGTGACAGGTAGTCATTTGAAGTTAAGATGGATAGTTTGATACATTGGGATGAGTAATCCAGTATATGTTGCATAATTATAAATGCTATTTTTTGTTTTAACCATTGTGATTGCAGGAACACAATATATGGTTGATAGTTTTGGTTAAGATACTAGCGAGGAGAAAACCCTTTTCGCTTAGCGGTGTGGTCTCACTAGATATCTATTTGGTTTGAGATGGTAGGTTATTATTCATACTAGACTGTTGTCTAATACGAAGTTTATTTTTTCCCCTTAAACTCTCTGGTACTCATTTGAGTAAGTCAGGAGTAAGGGCTTTTGGTTTTTCACTTAGACAAATAAGCTTTCGGAGATGTACAAGAGGAAATCTAGATATTATGAGCTTTATCTATTTCTGTTGTGTAATTTGGTTTTATCCATTTGAATGTAATGACAAAGTTGTATAATTTCCTAGTATTAGTCTGTGATCAACCAAGGGGACATCTTCATATATCACTTTTGGAGTATTTTGTAACAGTTATATTTTTTTGAATGTGGAATTGCAAATTGGATTTTGTAATGAATATAAAATCATATTTTGAAATGAAATGAAAAAGTTATTCCTGAATTGTGTTGGAATTGTTTTCATATTCATATGCTTCTTATTATTGATATGATTAATATAGCCGCATTCTGTCATCGAGAATTAATAACTATGGATGACTGTAGCATCCGTAACAGTTAATTCTAGGCCTCAAAATGGGGGATGTTACAAAAGTGTGATATCCAAATGCGTAAAGTGTGGAAATATATAACATGGCAATAAAAATTATAGAAATAAAAAAACACAAAAACGTTAAACAAATATAGATTCAAAAGGTACGAATATAAAATTTTCTAAATATAAACAAGTTTGGGTACTTAAGGATATAATTGATAAAATTAACGGTTTGCCATAAAAACAAATTTGGGTACCAAAGATTTCAATCAAAAATGAAAGTGGTCTTACATCCTTAGTTAGGCCACTTGTCTCCTCCAAAATTTAGGTACAAAAGCTGTTTAAGGAACAACTTCGATAGAGATAGATTTCGAGTTGTTCTATATGGTTGATAAGCAAAAATTCTAATGTTCCACAGCGTTGAAAAATGAGGTGGAGATCTACTATTTTGGATATCACAACATCGAAGGTAAGTAAAGGTATGATCTCTAAACTCTGTTATTTTTCATATTGTTAATTCTATTTTTTGTTAACTTTGTTGTAGTATAATTTTCATATCTTGAGCTCCTTAACCCCAATTTGCAAAATACAAGATGTTCTGGAAAATGGATAGAAAATTCTACAAGTTTTATCCTTTGTGCTTTTCTATAATTTGATTTTAAACCATTGAGAAACTTCAAATCGTTTGGAATATTGTTTGAAAATAGTTTCAGAACTTCTTAAAATAGCTATAGTAATTCGATTATAACTTGAACATATTTACTCTGAATTTTGACATTCTTGAAGTTTTGAAAAGCTAACTGATAGAACTACAACTTTACTATTTTGAGATTTTGTTGATTCATTTTGGAAAATATTGAAAAATAGTAATCTTCTCCGTACATTACTTGAAAAGTATTTTTGATTTATGCAAACAAGTTGTAGTATTTTAGTCATAAATTTAGATCGATTTATCCTTTTGACTTGTAACCAATTTTAGAGAGTATAAATTTTGAATGTCTAAAAATTTTATGTTTTGTGCTAAATCAAATTGCGAAATTAAAGCTTCCAAATAGTGGATTCAAGTGGACTGATTTACAAAATGTTCTTTTATTGCTTTCGTAGAACGATTAATTTTCACTGTCTTTTTCACGACTAACAATTTAATGGTTGGAGAAATATATGCCTTGATATAAATGTTTTTGTCTTTGTCTGATATAAATGGCCTTGCTAAGAATTTTGAAAATCAATTCGAGTGATGTTGAGGAGTACACGATCTACTTAGTTAATAATATCATTTTAGGGTATTAGACATCACTTCATTTGAAATCATATGTGCATTTTCATCAGACTTTAAAAATAGCAGACATCATTTTCACAAAAACCCCTATAGAAAATATATTTTCATTTTTGGATTTAGACATTTTCTAAAATAACTTAGAATTTTTCTTTAATGGAAACACTTTTATTTTTCTAAGAGATTTACTCTGAAAAAGATGGTTGATGACTACTTGAACCTTTTGAAATCTATCAAAATTATTGATAAGGATTGAGAAAGTGATTGGTGATAATTTAATTATACTTCATAACTAGAGGAAGTATATATTGAAAACTCCGTGAAAATTAAACAAGTTTTATAATATTTTTCAAAATTAGTGCATATTCCACGATCATATCTATCACTATCATCCTTCTTATACTCCATACACCAAAATTAAATATAGTGTACAAAAGTTTGTATTTTGGAGAAAATAAGAAATTATATTCTAATTTTTAAAGTAATAAATTATATTTCTAATGGAATTTTAAATTTATATCTCAAAGTGTTTGCTCTTATTTAAAAGTCCTCATAGTTATGCATGGTGAACAGCTTTAATCTATATATATGTGCTTCCATTCTCATTTAAAAGTCCTTACGGTTTTGCATGGATGTGACTCATATACAATAGAGGGATTAAAAAATTCAAGTAGCTTCAAATCTCTTTTAAAAGTCCTCATGGTTATGGATGGTTAGAAAATATTTGACATTCTTTTTTAAGCAACTACTAACCTCATTTAAAAGTCCTAATGGTTATGCAGGTTAGAAAGTGCTCAACATTTTTTTTGTAAAAAAAAAGGAAATTACTAAGCATACCACACTACTATTACTATATTCTTCCCAAACCATAAATCATTCATCATTATAAAGTGGAATTTGTTTCTAATTGGTAAAATATTATGATTTTTGTTTGATTGATTGGAATTTGCAATATATATTCATCTCTATATGTTTTGTGATTTTAATCAAGATTCATCACTATTTAAATTATTTTTTATGATAACAAAAGGGGGGATGTTAAGATTTAGATGGTAGAGTGATGACCTTACTGATATTCAAGAGTTGTTTTGCAATTATTTTATCAAACCAAATTTTCATTTTTAAATTGCATGCATCTATGTAGGGGAGTTTAGTTGTATAGGGAGTATATAACTAGGGGGAGCTTAAACACATCACATCGAACACATTTATTTAATTCGGAATTTTAATATTGGTTTGTTATCATCAAAGTGGGGAGACTATAGAGTATAAATGTTTATGACTTTTTTCTGATGATAATAAACATATATATATATATATATGTTAAATGTGTTTATTATAGTACTATTGCAATATCACAGAATAAAATAAATAAACCAGAATTTTCAAATTTTATTCAAACAAATATTTTATTTCATTACAATTTCAAATAGTACACATTAAGCTCCATTATACTTACACATTCAAATAAAACACACTTTTCCACTCTTGTATATAATAAACACTCATGTATGTTTCACTCACTCACTTGTTGATACCTCAGTTATTAATTTTGATGATAACAGCCTTGGTAACAATAGTGCGTTCATATAAAATATAGATACTAATGATTTTGCCAAGTTATATAGAATATAGTTCAAGATATTATACAGGTTTTGAATCGAAGACTGTACAGTATTAAAGATTCAAAAATTGGACATGAAGACTCATGAGTGTAAAGATCAATATATGAAGATCTCAAGACTATGGTAAAATATATAGAGTCATAGAATATTGTTAAAGTCCCTGGTACTAATTTTTGATCTCCATTTCTTAATTTTATCCTTTTTAATTTTAAAATAAAGTATATTTTAAAATATTTTTTAAAGTTTTCTTAATTTTAAAATATTTATAAACTATGTTTAAAAATGATTTACACGGTATCAGACTATTTTACAAAGTATAGAGTTTTCAAAACATTTTTTAAAAGAAACTAGTTTTCAAAATTTTCATACATATTTTGACACATAGGCAGATAGTATGTCGACATACATGTCGTAATTTTGAGATTCAAATTTTGAAATAAAGTGTTTATTCATCGTAACTCTTCATGAATGGACGTGTTGGTTTATTCCATATATATAGGGGGTTTCCATATCAATTTTTATTAACTACTTTCTTGTTATTTTCTCTCCTCCTACTCTGCTAAAGTTTCTAGTGAAATTATATTCAAATCTTCTCAAATTCAAACCAGAATCAATACAAACTTCATTGTGTTGATTATCTACTATTTACTCTCTAATTTCAATCATCGCGCGCTCTCTCTCTCTCTCAATAAAAGATCAAAGTGTTATCCAAAAGGCTGAAGTATTCATTGTAACCAAAGATCAAGAAACTATCTTTGGAGAAACCATCAAACTCTAGATGTGGTTAAGTGGGTGTGTTTGTATCCCGTTTAAATCAGTGGGTGTGCTTGGTGTCCCAAAAATCCAAGTAGATGTGTTTGTGTCCCATACAATTCAAGTGAGTGTACCCAAAGCTCGGAAAACCTGAAGGGTGTATCTTGTAGACTTGAAATCGAGATTGTATTGGTTTTGCCTTCTGCTCATTGAAAGATTGGCATTTGTAAAGAAATCTGCACAAGAAATTGTACAACACTAGATGTAAGGTAACTCCAAATCGGTATAAAAATTCCCAGTATGATTTCTCTAATTCTCTACTTTTTACTTTACTGCATTTATATTTATCTGTATTTTCATCTATGATTGTTCATTCTGTATTGATTAATAATAAACTTGAAAGAATTTCAAAAAGATTTATAAAACATATAAAACACTATTCACCCCATCTAATGTTTAATTAGCCTTAAGATCATTAATTCCGCCACTAACATTTGGTATAAAAGCATTAGGTTTTGAAAATTTCGTAATTTGTTTTTGAAAAGTTTAAATGGCTAGTAATACTATTAGCACATGTGTTAACACTTTTTATGAAGGACAATCATTGCTAGACCCCACTTTTTAATGGCAGTTTGCGCTTATTGATTATGTAGGATGAAAATCTATTTACAATCAAATGGTTTAGAAATTTGGAATGTTACACAAAATGAGTACATTAAACCCCAGACTAATTTTGCACAATGGAGTACTAACCAAATGGCACTTGCACAGAACAATTCTAAAGCCTTGAATATTCTATTTTGTTCACTAGATAAGAATGAATTTAATAAAGTGTCTACTTGCAAGTCTGGATATGAAATTTGGAGAACACTGCAAGTTACACATGAGGACGCTAGTAAAGTGAAACAGACTAAAATTTCCATGTTAACTAATCGGTTTCAATTATTTTAAATGAATCCAAATGAGTCCATTTCTGACATGTACTATAGATTCCAAGATATAGTGCATTCATTAGTCGCATTAGGGAAAAACTTTTCTAAAGAGGATCAATTAGAAAAATCCTCAATTCACTCTCTTCAGAGTGGGATCAAAAGATACTTGCACGTGAAGAGGCTAATGTTATTAGTACTCTGAAAATTGAACAATTAATAGGAAATTTAATGTCCTATGAAGCACAAATGTAGAGTAGAAGAGAAAGCAAAGCAACGGAAAAGAAAACCATCGCTTTTAATGCAATAAATGATGATCAAGATTCTAACGATGAAAACGGTGAGGAAATCGCATTTATGAGCAAAAAATTTAGAAAATTTCTGAAATATAGAAAGATGAACAACTCTCGGAAACCTAAAAACAAGAATAATGGAAATGGAACTACAATTAGATGCTTCAATTGTGATGAACTCAGTCATTTTCAGAGAGATGGCTCGCATCCAAATAAATCAAAGATCTCACCAACAAATGATTCGTTTAGAAAAATAATATGGGGCTATATAACAACTTTGGATGATTTAGACACTTCCTCAAGTGAAAATGAATCCGGTACTGAAAATGTGAATATGTGCTTCACGACAACAATAGATTAATCAAAAGTAATCAACATACACCAAAATTGGTACATTTTGCAATTTAATTTTAATTTTTTGGTTGCTTTTGATTGATAAGAATAATATATAAATGTAACGACCTAAAATTTTCAACCATTCGCATCCATACATGTCGGATTTGAATTGCTCAAAATATCAGATTGTTAATTTATATTTGGCAAAACTCAGCATATACAGTAAATAAATAATCACAGAATCACAGACACAGAGTAATATAAAGTAATGCAGCGGAAACAAAGGAATAGTAGTTCATGAAGCTACTATATATATATAACAGAGTTAAACAAGATACAACAGAAGTCACGAATACATAGATGTCTCAATACAATTGTCAAATACAAGATCTGAATACATCACTAGAATCAACTGAATAACTGGAAGCAGAATCAATATAGCTGGATCTCCAAGCGAAGCTCCAACTCCAAAGGTGAGTCTCGAACACTGAGCCACTCAGTCTGACCCGAGCATAAAGCAAAAACACAAAACACTCGAGTCAGGATTAACATTCTTATATCAATAAATCCAACTCAAGTGAAATATCAACTGAAATACAAGTAACTTAAAGGATGTTTGGGATAACCATCCTCTAAGGATCCGTTAAACTATCTACTATGTAGTAATATACGCTATTATAATAATGTCTAATAGTAAAATAAACTTACTTTTAAATAGCGTTAAGGCTTTACATTTTCCACCTTAACACATAATAGTCCCATTAGTCTATCCAGTATCAGCGTACTCCCAGATCGGGAGCTACCCTAAATACTCCACAGGCTACGGCACAAATCCAAACTCGTAGTAAAGCTCGATATGGTAGGTGACACGGCACAACTAGGCAATGCCAGGGTAGATATACCAATTACGCATCCGGGGTGGTGGAAATGCATAGTAGCCACTACCGCCCACCTCGGAACACAATCCCAAATCAAAAATCAAAGAGTGGCCACCAAATCAATCACAAAGTAATAGAATGGTATCGAAGAAATGTGTCCGATCAGAGGTGCTACCTCATTGGCTCGTCAATCGCTCCTGTTTTAGCCACCTTATGCCTACTCACGGGAGTCGGGTCCACGTATATACCTCAATAGAAATCGTTGCCACCATCCTACTTCATTCTGGAATCTCCACCGCGTACACGGTTGTCAAAGTAGTTTTCGGTATCGACAGAGAGTATGCCCATATCCGATCCCGGCCTCTTTAACAACCAAATGTTATTATAACACCGCGGTCATTTCAAAATAGTTTATACTTCAAAACCAATATATCGTTTTCATTTCGAAAACCAAATCAATATGATATCATTTTCACTTCAAATATATCCATTTCAAAAAATCATACCACTTTCCAAAGTTATAACGCTTTCGAAATCATAGTCTTTTTAAAAATCAAAACACTTTGGAAATCACATCTTTGAAATCATAACATTTGGAATCCATAACACTTTCCTTCAATAGTTTAGAAATTAATAATAGTATATAAAATAAAATAGTTTATAAAATAAAATAGTTTATCTAAAATAGTTATAAGTTAAATTAGTTTAAAATAAGATAATTTGTATTTGAAAATGATTTATATTAAAATAGTTTATACTAAAATAATTTATAAAGTAAAATATAAATAGTCTAGGATTTAGTTTAAAAATAATTTATATAAACATAGCTTCCTCAAATTTCACAAATCGATTCAAATCAACTCGAATTCCAAAATTCAAATTTAATCAAATCTCAATTCATAATTTCAACTCAATTCAATTTCCCAATAAATCATTTCAATTTATATCGATTTCAAATACAGATTTGAAACACAAATAAACCATTAAATTTCAATATATTTCAAAGCTTTAAATATTCAACATTTCAAAACTAAATTCGAAATTTCATATATATATATATATCAAATTCACTTCACTATTATTTAGTTTGAAATATTTACTTAATTATTTCAATAACATCTAAATACAGCTTCAATTTAAAATTTTAAATAAACAAAATATCCCATTTAAATTTATATAAGTTTGAAATATTCATTTAAGTCATTTTTAATCAAACTCAAGTTATAAACCATATCTTTAAATTTCAAATTTAAATAAATTTCAAATCAAACTTATTTTTAGTAAAATTCTTAAATAAATATAATTCCAAATCAATTTCAAATCTGAATTTATTAAAATCATTATAAACTCTATAATTGAAATTGCATATTTTAAATAAATACTTAAACATATTATATATCAACTTTATTACATCAACTTTAATAAATCTTTAAAATCAATATTTATCAAAACTATATATTTCTTTTCAGAACATAGAGATCATTTTCAAAATATTTATATATATAGACCAATGGTGTCTGTATATAATTTTCTACCCTATGGTCAAGTGATACTGATATGTGTCATTTCAATCCGTAATTTAAATATATACGGGTATATATCTTTTCAACCCGTAATCCCAAATTCAATTCAATTGAAAATCACTTGGATTTATCATTTCAACCCATAACGATTTCCTCCTATTCTACATATCGTTCGAGTATGTATCATTTCAACCCATAGTGAATTCTATACTAACAGGGAACTTGCATAGTGATAACAGTAATGATAATAATATAACAATCAGTAATAGGCATATATCATCAGTGATAAGTAACAGATAATGGTGTCCGATGTCACAGGTGAATAGATACAAATAATGGCATATATATAGCAATATACATAACTAACAACAACATATTTCAATTGACGTTTCAATTGAAATCAAATTTAATAAATAAAAGAACGTTAATCGTGAGTGATTGCTCACCTTTCGAGGATAGAGAGATTATGACAAGGAATGAGCTACGAATTCCGATGCAACGCTAGATTAGCACGAATTTGCCGAACAAAGCTGATAAATAGAAATTGATGAAGTCAAATCAAAACTGGATTGATGAAGATAAATGGTATAAGTGAACTTTATCTATATAACTAAATCATATTCTAAGTTTTAAACATATATTAAATTAAATATATATATATGGTTTTTTCAAATATCAAAATTTTAAATTAAGACCCCTATATAAAATCAAACACATATACAATATATATATTTTGAAATTCAAACATATAATTTATATCTATATACATGCCAAAATTTAAATAGCCATATATGCATACAGTTTACAATTTATAGTTAATACGCAATTATTCTATGCAGATCAAAATATATATATATGAAGATCATAAGACAAACAAAAAGATAAACAAATTAAACCAAATGTACTCAAACAAAATAGGTGTAGATCATATATATCCAAATATCTTTGCAACTAATAACTTAATATATAATATATATACACACACATTTAAATAAAACACGAAGTTGGATAAACTACAGTCTATATATTTGTAAATATGCAGTAAAAGCTACAGACAGTTTGAACAACTAAATGATATAAGTATATATAAACATATAATATATCCCTATTAAAAATTCTACCAACAAATATATACGTATATAAAATACGGTACCAAATATATATATATATACGGAAACAATGGAAACACTGCCTTTATTTTTATACTAATAGATCAACAGAGCAATACATATACTGTTTCCTGGAGATTTGGCCAGGCAACTAGTGCTCGGCATCAGGTAGCACTCGGCGTCAGAGAGTACTCGGCATCTAGGAGTGTTCGGCGAAGTACCCGGCTCCCTAGTGGAACTCAGCGTTATAGAATGTCCGACATCTAGGAGTACTCGGCGAAGTACTCAGCATCCATATTGTTCGGCATCAGATAGTACTCGGCATACAAGACTGCTCGGCATACAAGACTGCTCGGCATACAAAACTGCTCGGCATACAAGACTGCTCGGCATACAAGACTGCTCGGCGTCAGCTAGCGCTCGGCATCAAGGAGAACTCGGTAACGAGAGCGCTCGGCATCAAGGAGAACTCGGCAACGAGAGCGCTCGGCGTCCCATGGTACTCGGCATAGTACTCGGCAACGAGAGTATTCGGCATCCAGAAGACGTTCGGTGTGCATAACGACTCAACGTGACAGTATCGTTCGGCCTGAATGCATTGTCCGGTTACGAGCTTCAGACAGAGACACGTTCGGCCTCAACTAACAACCATCCTGCATTTCCCACACATCAATCATACCGTTCGACATAGGAATGTTCGTCCGGCATTAGGGTGTTCGGCATACCTGGTTCGGCATGCAGCGACCACTGAACTAGGGCTAGAGTGTTCGGCCACCAAGCCCACTTGGGAAGTCCAGCCCATATTTGCCTATAAATAGAGGGGCAGGGTCACAGTGAAATGGATCCTTTTTTGGAGAGAGAACACTGGGGAAACTCTGCCATTTTTGAGACTCATCTTCTCTACTTAACAACTTCATTCAAGCATTTGATTCACGAATTGTATTTGTAATCATCAACTAAGAAGATCAATAAAGTTTAACCTCAAAGTGGACGTAGGAATTACGCTAAACCACTATAAATTTGGTGTTCTTACTTTCTGCAATTAAATTAGCATTGTCTTCTCTGTTTAATTTACTTTCATCACTTATATCTCTACACAGTCTTTCTCTATGATGTTAGTGACCAATTTTGGTGCTAACACTTTGGTGCTTTCACTGAGAATTGAATTCTCAGACCTCAAGGATCAGCTTTGAAGCTACTGGATTGAACAAATCCCCCAAGGAAGATCCGACTCACCGATAGGACATCCATTGATTCTACTCAGAGTTCATACCGATAACTCTACAATGGCAGGACCACGTACCAGGTCAGCTTCTCATAATGTGGATGCCCACGAGACTGCTAGCGTGCAACAAGCAGGACCTAGCAATCAACCAGCGATTCCGAGTGCAGGAATTGCCGCTCAAGAACAAACTCCAGTTGTCACCAGAATAGAGTTCAACGACTTGATGAGAGAGCTCAGGGAAAGTAGGAGACAACTAGGAGAGCAGATGCAAGCTAACGCCAACCTGATGGCACAACTCACTCAACAGCAGCAATAGAATGCTGGGGGCAATCCCGCCCCTTATTCCTCATTCGACAGCTCTACTTCCTCTGATGAACCTCCCAGGCGCAGACGCCGCAAGACTGACGCTGCACGAGCAGAAGCTGCTGTTCAAACAGCTGGAGACCGTGACCAAGCAAGAGCTGGAAACTTCAGGACCGGGGTACAGATGGAGGATAGAGGCCCGGATCATCAAAATGCTAACGATGTCGAACCTCAAGACGCACGATTGGCAGACCGCCAGGAGAGGAGGCATTAGCATGGACAGGCGCGTAGAACAGACACTAACCTTCCGCCTTCCATACAGACACCAGATCTGACTGCCATGATCAGGCAGTTGATGAAGGAAAATCAGGGGTTATCGAATGATGATTGGGGAGTGTCAAGAAGTCATACTCCGTTCACGGATGTTGTGTTGCAAGCGGCGTACCCCAGGAAGTTTAGTATGCCTACTATCCCTGCGTATGAAGGGAGGACTGACCCCAGACAGCATGTCATGAGGTACGAATGGATGATGGATTCAGCTAGAGCGAATGATGCCACCAAGTGTAGGTGATTTCTGATTACTCTATCTGGGATCGCTACTATGTGGTTCACCCGACTTCCTCCGCGATCCGTATCAAATTTCAAGGAGTTGGCAAAGAAGTTTGTTGAGCAGTTCAGGATACACACTACGCGCCCAAAGGACGTGATGTCTCTGTCAAGTTTAATCCAAAATCTCGGGGAGTCGTTGAAGGAATATTTACAAAGATTCCACGTAGCAGCAACTGAAGTCAGTAATTCTAATGACCATGCAATTCTGATGGCTGTAATGAGAGGTGTGGATCCAGACTCTGAGTTTGGAGACTGGCTGGCAGGAAAACCTCCGGCTACGCTAGAGCGTTTCTACTCTAAGGCACACCAGTTCATAAGAAGAGAGGAAGCTAGGTGGGTACGACGAGATAAGGCGCCAGGACCTGTCCAAGAGTCAATAAAGAGCAACATTGCTGTGAAGCAATCTGGAGACAGCTCGGGAAAGGTCCAAGTCAATGTCCAGAACAAGCCTGGGCAACCCAAGGAGTCCGGAGGAAGGAGTCAAGGGAAAAAGAGAGAAGCGGGAAAGTGGAAGTCGAGAATTCCAAGCTACAGCGAGTATACTCCGCTGAATGCGCCACTTGAGAACATCTACCTATCCACCTGCAATACTTTTCAATATAGAAAGCCACGTCCGAAAGAATCGACCGAGGAACAAAAACGGACCGGGAAATATTGTCGCTTCCATGAGACTTATGGGCACAATACGGAGGAGTGCAGACACCTACACGATGCTATTGAGAAGTTGATCAGGCAGAAGAAATTGCAAGAATTTGTGAAGGATCCTCAGGAAGGAGGACAGGGAACGTCCAACCCAGGTCGTGCACCAGCTCCGCGTCATCCCGAGGAGCCTGCCCGAACCGTAGGTAGACTAGTCATAAATACAATTATCGGCGGACCTCACCCCGCGGATGAGAATTGGCAAGAGATGGAGCGCTATGCAAGTTCCCTGAAGCATGCAGATTTTGAGTGCTGTTCGAACATGGAGGACGGAGCCCCTGCCAAGCAGCAGCGCGTAATGACAGACGATATTGTGTTCAGAAGTAGAGACGCTGATCAGGTAGAGGCTCCGACCATCGACCCCATGGTCATATCTGCAACGATCGGACCAGCATATGTAAAAAGAATTCTGATTGATTGCGGGAGTTCTGTCAACATAATCTTCAAGAAGGCTTACGACCAGATGAAAATGGAAACAAAAGACTTGAAACCATCCAAAGCTCGTATTCACGGCTTTAACGGCGCTGCGACCGATGCAGTGGGATATGTTGAGTTACCAGTTGAACTGGGACAAGGCGAGCGTCGGAGAGTGCGAATTCTACCCTTTGTAGTTTTGAATGTGGATTCTCCATATAACGTTTTCTTGGGCCGGCCAGCCCTGGCTGAGTTTAGGGCAGCATTATCCCCGTGGTGTTTAACTTTGAAGTTCCCGTCTGACAAAGGAGTAGGTATTGTTCATGGCGACCAAGCAGCTGGTCGTTCCTGTTATGTGGCTGAGCTCCGAGAGGCCCATCGGAGGGAGAAGGGAAAGGTTGCGGACAATCCCGTCTGCATCCTTAATGCGGATAATTGACAAGTAGTGCCCGAGCCCTGGCTCGGGCATAGTTCTCGGATCTTCGGAGATATAGATCCGAGAGACGACGATGAGAAACCCAGGGAAGAGAAGGCGGCACCGGCTGAGTTAACAATTGACATCTTAGTTAGCCGTGACGACCCTTCGCGAATTCTGAAAATTGGATCACAGCTTGGTCCCGCGATGGCTGAAGACCTTAGCGACTTCCTCCGGGTGAATCTTGATGTTTTCGCCTGGACGCATTCTGATATGTGTGGGATTTCTCCTGCCATCACGAGTCATATGTTGAACATAGACCCGGAATATGTCCCAGTTAAACAAAAAAGGAGAGGAATGGATCCGGAGAGATCCGCCGCTCTTGGAGAGGAGGTGGACAAACTCAAAGCAAATGGGTTCATCCGCGATGCCCTTTACCCTGAATGGGTATCCAACCCCGTGCTCGTAAAAAAGGTGAATGGGAAATGGAGAACTTGCGTAGATTATTCTGACTTGAACAAAGCGTGCCCTAAGGATAGTTTCCCGTTGCCTAGGATCGATCAGTTGGTCGACTCCACCGCAGGACACGAGCTGCTGTCATTCATGGATGCGTACTCAGGGTACAACCAAATCCCGATGCATATTCCGGACCAAGAACACACCAGCTTCGTTACAAATGTCGGACTGTATTGCTATGTAGTAATGCCCTTTGGATTGAAGAATGCAGGAGCAACTTACCAGCGTTTAGTGAATCGAATGTTCAAGGACCAGCTGGGTAGAACGATGGAAGTCTATGTGGATGACATGCTCGTGAAGTCACGACGGTCAAACGACCACATTCGAGACTTGGCTGAAATGTTCGACATACTCAGGTTTTATGGGATGAAGATCAACCCTTTGAAGTGTTCCTTCGGCGTTACATCAGGGAAGTTTTTGGGATTCATCGTCAATGCTAGGGGAATCGAAGCCAACCCAGAAAAGATCCAAGCTATTCGAGATGTGCGAGCGCCTATGACTATAAAGCAAGTACAGAGCTTGAACGGAAAAGTAGCTGCGCTAAGTCGATTTATATCCAGGGCAACTGACAAGTGCATCCCATTCTTCGATATAATAAAGAAAGGGAAGAGAAATTTTGAATGGACGTCTAGTTGTGAGGAAGCATTCCGGAATCTGGTGAGGCATCTGGAGAGTCCACCAATGCTATCAAAACCAGTTGACCACGAAACGTTGTACGTATACTTGGCTGTATCCCCGCATGCGATAAGTGCGGCTTTGGTTCGTGAGGAGGATCGAGTCCAGAAGCCGGTGTATTATGTTAGCAAGCGTTTAACAGGGGCAGAGAGGAATTACCCTAAAATCGAGAAATTGGCTTATTGCTTGGTGATTGCATCACGTAAGCTTCGCCCATACTTTCAAGCACATTCAATCGGTGTTTATACCGATCAACCCCTGAGGCAGGTACTCCAACGGCCGGAAACTTCTGGAAGATTGCTAAGATGGAACATCGAGTTGAGCCAATTCGATATCGCATACTTACCGTGGAGAGCCATTCGAGGGCAAGCATTAGCAGATTTCATCGCTGAGTTTACCATACCCATCAAACCGGATGACGACGACATCATTCCCCCCGTTCGATGGAAATTATACACTGACGGTGCATCAAACGACCGTTGCTCCGGCGCGGGCGTAGTTCTTATAACTCCGGAAAACCGATCAATCTGTTATGCCCTGAAGCTCGACTTCCCGGCTACAAATAACGAAGCCGAATATGAAGCACTGATCACTGGCTTGAAGCTCATCAGAGAACTCGGGATCGAATCAGTCGAAATCTTTTGTGACTCACAGTTGGTGGTTTACCAAGTACGGGGGACTACCAAGCAAAGGGACGACAGCTTGCTCCGTACCTCGTTCAGGCCCAAGAACTACTATCAAATCTTGAGCGTTATGACATTTCACATATCCCGCGCGAACAGAACAAAGAAGCCGACTTACTGGCTAATTTTGCGAGTACCGGCGACGCGCAGCAAATGGGATTGTATCCCGTCGAAGTCTTGCATGCCCCGAGCATAGACGAGATGAAAGTCGATCGCGTGTTGGAAACGGAGATCAAGAAGGAATCATGGATAACCCCATTCAAACTGTACCTGACGACCGGGGCTTTACCAGAAAAAAGGAGCGAAAGATGGCAGGTCCTTCGAAAGGCCGCGCGATACGTAATGCAGGATGGGTCTATGTATCGAAAAGGATTCTCAGTCCCATTATTGCGATGCATCGCTCATGATGAGACAAAGCGGGTCTTAAGAGAGGTTCACGAAGGGGAATGTGGCGACCATACTGGGGGGCAAACGCTAGCAAAGAAGATCCTCCGCTATGGATATTACTGGCCCACCGTAAACCGGGATGCCGCGGACTACGCGAGAAAATGCGACAAGTGTCAAAGATATGCGAAAATCCCGAGGGCTCCATCAACGGAACTCACACAAATGATTAGTCCCTGGCCATTTGCGATCTGGGGAATCAACACAATCGGCTCTCTGCCTATATCCAAAGGTGGCGCGAAATATGCGATAGTTGCAGTCGACTATTTCACAAAATGGGCTGAGGCGGAACCTTTGGCCACAATCACCTCTAAGAAGGTCATTAACTTCGTTGTACGAAACATTATATGTCGCTTTAGCCTTCCACACACCATCATTACGGACAACGGGATGCAATTTGAAAGCAGAGAGTTCAAAGAGTTCTGTTTAAAGTATGGCATCGAGAAGAAGTTTGCCGCCGTGGCACACCCGAAAGCTAACGAACAAGTCGAGGCCGTTAACAAAATAATCAAGTCCATATTGAAGAAGCGTCTGGAGAAGGTTGGAGGCAAGTGGGTAGATGAACTTCCGACAGCATTATGGGCGTATAGAACTACCCACAAGTCCGCGACCGGCCACACTCCATTCGCCTTGGCATACGGCTCTGAAGCCGTTATACCCGTGGAACTTGAAGTTCCATCGCACCGAGTGACATACTATGATCCCAAGACGAACCAGAACCTCTTGCTGGAATCACTGGACTGCATCGATGAAAAGCGTGAAGAAGCCGAATTAAGGGCGGCAGCGCATAGGCATCGAGTCAAGCGTTACTATGACGGCAGGGTCCGCCCAAGGATCTTTGATGTGGGTGATCTCGTTCCGAAACGAGTTTACCCGGTACCATCACGTATGAATCCCAGCTGGGAAGGTCCGTACGCCATTGAACGGAAGCTTGGAGAAGGAACATTCAAGCTAGCGACCGTTGATGGCACGACACTCCCCCGAGCATGGAACAGTGAACATTTGCGGCACTATTACATTTAGCATGTTTCCTTTCTTATTTTAGGCACTGTTATTTCCTGCATGTTTCCGTTCAGTCATAACGTAGTTTCTTTTTAAAGTTGTAATCAAGCAGTTTAGTTGATTTTCATTAATAAAGGCTTGAAGCCGTATTTTCCATGAATCACTAACATTTCTGTATCTCACAGTTGAATGACGAACTACATTATCTTGTACGACGTACGGACTCGTATAAACAATTTCAAATCTCCGAATCCCCAGAGCGCGGAGCGGAGTACTCTAAGTCCCCAAAGCGCGGACTAGAGTATAAACGATTTCAAATCTCCGAATCCCCAGAGCGCGGATCAGAGTACTCTAAGTCCCCAGAGCGCGTACTAGAGTATAAACGATTTCGAACCTCCGAATCCCCAGAGCGTGGATCGGAGTACTCTAAGTCCCCAGAGCGCGGACTAGAGTATAAACGATTTCAAATCTCCGAATCCCCAGAGCGCAGATCGGAGTACTCTAAGTCCCCAGAGCGCGGACTAGAGTATAAACGATTTCGAACCTCCGAATCCCCAGAGCGTGGATCGGAGTACTCTAAGTCCCCAGAGCGCTGACTAGAGTATAAACGATTTCAAATCTTCGAATCCCCAGAGCGCGGATCGGAGTACTCTAAGTCCCCAGAGCGCGGACTAGAGTATAAACGATTTCAAATCTCCGAATCCCCAGAGCGCGGATCGGAGTACTCTAAGTCCCCAGAGCGCGGACTAGAGTATAAACGATTTCAAATCTCCGAATCCCCAGAGCGCGGATCGGAGTACTCTAAGTCCCCAGAGCGCGGACTAGAGTATAAACGATTTCGAATCTCCGAATCCCCAGAGCGCGGATCAGAGTACTCTAAGTCCCCAGAGCGCGGACTAGAGTATAAACGATTTCGAATCTCCGAATCCCCAGAGCGCGGATCGGAGTACTCTAAGTCCCCAGAGCGCGGATTAGAGTAGAAACGATTTCAAATCTCCGAATCCCCAGAGCGCGGATCGGAGTACTCTAAGTCCCCAGAGCGCAGACTAGAGTATAAACGATTTCGAACCTCCGAATCCCCTGAATGCGGATCAACTTACTCTAAATCTCCGGAGCGCAGATTTAGAAAAAAGGTCCAAGTACTCGAGAAATGTGGAATAAGGAGTATGCCACGTCCGGAGATGTTTGAACAACATGAAAATGGACTAGGAGATAAGGCAACTCATAAGAACTTGAGTTACGGCTGCAATTAGTCATCAAACCAGAGGAAAGCAAGAGAATCATTCGAGCGAAAAAGAAACTAAAAACTTTATTCGATCAGTCCAAAATGGGGTTACATGATCACTCCTACAAAATTCAGACCTGTCTATACAAACTACAAGCTACGGAAAAAGCAATTACAAGACTTAAGCAAGAAGCTCGTTGAATGAGTATATCGATTATTTCTTCGATTTCTTCTTCTTGTCTTCCTTCGTCTTTTCCGATGACTCCTCTCCCTCACGCTTTTTCTTGGACTTCTTGCTTGCTAAGGAAGCGGAGTCAGGAGTAGGAGACGGAACATCTAGAGGTTTGGACCTGCCCGGGAGGATGATTTTCAAAGGTCTGTTCCGCGGGTCAGTAAGCTCCAGGATTCCAGGTTCAACTTTGACCTCGGCCTTTTTCTTCTCCTCTTCGGCAAGGCAGTCCTTCATGCTCATTTGCGAGGTATGCTCAGAGGCGCCGGTGATTTCAATATCATCATTCCCTTCGGCAGGAGATGAAGTGTCGAGCTTATCATCATCCAGCGCCCCGATCACCTGAGCATCGGGACCAGGGAGTAATCCCGCGTGGGCAGCATCGCTTGTTTTCCCTGCCTCCACCTTGGCATCATCGCTCCTCGGAGTTTGCTCGGCGTTAGAACAACCTGCACGAAAACACAAAGAATGAGCGTTAGAACGAGTAGCCACTGCTGAAAAAGACGGGATCTTTCAACTTCTAGAGAAAGAAGAATTTCCTACCAGGTTCCGGTTGGCTGTCGGTGGCGCTTGGGGTTTCACCCTCCAGGATAGGGGATAGCGCATGAGCACCGAGCCCGGGGTCTTCGGGGTCATAACCAACATGCTGCTCGAATGGATCAAGTGTCGGCCGACAGGCGGATTGAGCAGCAGTATGAAGAGCAGTAATATTGGCCCCAGACGGGCCAGCTTCATCATCTTTCTCTTTTGGAAGGGGAGAGCCTTTGCTGTAAAGTGCCAATGCCGTGGATAAATCCGATGGCTCATTCCCCCTAAGGAACTCCTTCACCAAGGCCTCCTCATCGACCTCTTCGGAGCCTGACTCGATCTTCCTGATCCTTATCAAAGTTTCCCAGGCCTCAGCTAGGGATTCGAGATAGCCGTCGCCCAATAACGTTAGGTCGCGATGCATGAGGACGCGGGCTCCGTATTCAGCAATCAACGGGTCAAACATGCATTTGACCTCTTCCCTGCCGGCTTCTGCGGCCGCCTCGAGGCGAGAATCAATCTCCTCCGCAGCCTTTCTTTTGCCCTCCTCACGGGCCTCATCCTTCATTTTCTCAACCCCAGCAAGTTCGTCATCAAGCTTCGCTTTCAAGAGACGAGTAGCGACGATTTCATCACAATATCGCTGTGATTCTTCTTGAGCAGCTACCTTGTCTTCTTTCTCCTTGGAGAGTAATTCTTTCAGCTCTTTGACTTGTGTAGCGAGCGCGTCCCTTTCTTTTTGGACAGAGTCTTTCTCTAGGGCGAGGGCACCGCTGCGCTGGACTGCTTCGTCGAGCTCTTTTTTATGAGTCGCCTCTAAACGAGTAACTGCCTCAGCAGTATCTTTTGCGCTTTGTTCGGCGGCTTCCAGCTTCGACTTATACGAAGCGAGCTCTACATCTTGTTGCTCGATGATATTTTTGTCGCAGCCAGCCTCCAGTTTCAGGCGATCAATCTCATGTTGACGCTCAACGGATACCTCTGAGACCTTCTCCACCAAGTGCACAAACGCGTCATGTTGAACATAGACGTCGTTATTGCAGGCAATGGCACTCTGCTTCACATGCCCGGGAATATGATGAATGGCTGGAAGGAACTTCAGACCGTCGAAGCAAATTTTCGGAAACTTGGCCTTAAGATCGACCATTTTTTCCGCAACAGTTGGGTCCACCGCAGGAGTAGGAGGAGGAGGCTTTGAGAATTCCGCTCTTTTCCGCTGCTCTCGAACTTGCCTTGTACTCGATGAACCGGAATGTTGTTCTCGAGGAGCATCAGATTGATAACCCTTCTGTAAAGACTTCTCCTTATCTGGCTCAGTTGGAGGAGGAAGATCACGGGACTGGGAAGATTGAGAATGTGCCTTCTTGCGGTGAGACGACTCGCGAGGACGATTGTCCCTATCTTCATAATCGCCTCTGTCCCTGCGTCTGCCTGAACCAGAATCCCGTCCAGAGTGATGAAATATCGAAGAACCCTGAAGGCGATCGAGTCCGTGAGAACGCCCCATATCGCCTGCAAAGAATGGAGATAACAACGAGTTAAGGAAAATTCACGAGATAAGAAAAAAGACTTGAAGTATATTATGGAATGCGCATGTGCGTGTGTGTCCTAGTGTTCCCCCCGACGGACCCGTTCGTTTATCTTTGCTAATCGGAGTGTTGTCTCCTTGAGCTGGGAGTTGAACTCCTGCATTGCCTCTCGCGGGTGAAGAAAATTTAAGAGCTTCAGGATCATCGAACCCGTAATTAAGTAAATCATCGGGAATGGACAGGTTAGACAGACCCCTCAGAGAACTTTCCAGATGCTGTGAGGAAGCCTCTTTCTCAGGCGGGATAGGCGTAACTTTTGAAGTGCCACCAACTTTCTCCTTTTGAACTGTATATTTTAACTTCTTCTTCCTCTTCGAAGGGGAGGATGACGTCTCAATATCTTGAACTTCGATTGCCGGATTCCAAGCGGGACCCACGTTCTCGCCCTGAGTCTCAGGAGCTTCGTCTTCTTTGCCCTCACTATCTTCGTGCATATCGGGAATGCGGCGCGACGACGACCCGGCCTGTTTTTTCACTTTACCGGACGGAGGTTTGGGAATGGCGACACCTTCTGGAAGGCTGATCCGACGACCAGGAGCTAGCAAGCCAAACCCCGACAGTGATTCATTTGAAATGATAGTCCGGATGTCTCGTTCCTCGGTAGGAAGAGCTCTAATGGCTTCAACAGCCTCAGAATATCCTCGGCCTTCCGGACGCGGGTTGATACCTGAAAAGATGAAACGAAGAATTAGGAAAAGCATGACTCTGGTTAAATACGAATAGTGACTCAGTAGAGAGACTTACTGCCTTCAACCCATCTCCTCGCGAAACCAGAAGGGCAGCGCACATAGAACCATTCCTGTTTGTACAGGGCGAATTTACTACATGCCCCTGTCAAGATCTGGCATTTGTGGTATGGCTCGAGGAACATAAAGGAAGGACTGTCTTTCCGTCTCTTGATCATATAGATGTATCTGATATCACCGACGGTTGGAGGTCTGGAGAAGACGGCCATGAAAAGTAAGTAGGTCCCGTATAGAAACGTGTGGCCGTTCGGGTGCAGCTGCGACGGAGCTATGTCAACATACTTCAATACATCCCGGAGAAACAAATTGAACGGAGGCACGCTGCCCATCCAACACATGAACTTGTTACAGGCGGTATACCCGACTGGTGGCAGATGAGGGCGATCGTGTCGCGAAGGGACCAACACATCGGCGAAAGGGATCCCATGAATGGAGCATATCCGTCGGAGAGCGGCTTCGTTGATCTTTGAAGCTTGTGAATCGATCGGATTGTCTAGAAGAATTGCTGCCTCCAGGGCATCAGGTGCTAAATTATGAGCAGGAGAAGTCGATGGATTAGAAGTATCAGCGGCTTCTCGCCTTGATGACGGCCCAGGCCTGTCGGATATAGTAGCGGAGCTAGACTTTCTCGACATTCCCGATAAATAACGAACCTGGCTAAGTGCTCGAGAGAACTATACTTAAAAAACGTTGAACGTTATAATTAGTAACACGAGTTTTCCCCCACGTGGTGTGTGAACTAGTGCGAGCATTCATGTACAAGCAATAAGAATCTAAAGATTTCAAAGATATAAGAAAGAACTTCGAATCGTCGCCTTCGAAGACGGTCATCGCTGACCGTCTCAAAGAGCCCGCCTGGTGGTGATTACAGTTCCAGATTCAAAAAACATATGATTTATAGAGTGACCGGCCTAAGTGTAGTTTCACATTTATACTGTTCGGCATTTAAATGGAGTTCGGCAATTGTATTGTTCGGCCTAAGTATAGGTCAGCGTGTATGTTCGTTCGGCGTGTCAAGTGTTCAGTTAGGTCTTGTTCGGCATTCAGACTGTTCGGCCTAGGTATAGTGTTCGGCTTTGTTTCGCTCGGTCTAAGTTCTGTTCGGCAATCGTATTGTTCGGCCTTGATACTATTCGGCATCTAAGAGTGTTCGGCAGGGCAGCTGTTCAAAACGTATACTGTTCAGCTTTCAAAATAATGTTCGGCAATTGTATTGTTCGGTCTAAATGCTGTTCGGCATTTGGAGTGTTCGGCCTAAACATGGTTCGGCATGTTAGTTGCTTAATATTTGTGACGTTCGGCATTGATACAGTTCGACGTCTAAGTGTGCTCGGCTCGAGTTCGATTCGGCTAAATTATTGTTCAGCATTTGTGTTTGGCTTTGGTTTGTTTGGCTAAGTTATCGTTCGGCATTCCTTATCAGATAAAATACTGTTCGGCAGCCTCCACCATTCGGCGCATGACAACATACGCCGAACCAGAGCTGTGCCATCCAACACCCTTACTACCTCCAACGTTTTCCTTTTCCTTCTTTAACTATAGTTTGACACGATGAAGCTAAATACAATGACCATATGTGCAAACACCCTGAATCCTTCCTCCTCGCCTCGCATTATCGTTCGGCAATATACTCGAAAGCTTTCTGCGTGACACACTTCCACCTCGTTTGAAACCTATTCGAGTTATACGAGGAATAGTACCTAGTTTGCAGAATTGGAGATTATGAAGGAATGGTCAGGCTTTAATCTGGTCGTCTAGCAAAAATTGCTAATCTTTGAAGAGTGGCAGAAGAGAAAAGGTAAAGGAGAGAAGACGGGGAGGACCTGGTTATATAGGGGGAAGGTAGAAGTTGAAAAGGCTATACCCGGTAGAACCGGTCAATACCAGAGTGTTCGACATCATAGCAAAGTGACGTTCGGCACACGAGGATTGTTCAGCTTCGAACGTATCGTCCGGCATCCAGGCCATGCTCGCCACACACCTCCGTCACAAGCATTATCGAGAAGGCATTACCAAGGAAAGTTGAACTAGATTCAAAGCACATCACGTTCGGCCACGCGGTACACTTTGGGGGGCAAGTGTTTCCTGGAGATTTGGCCAGGCAACTAGTGCTCGACATCAGGTAGCACTCGGCGTCAGAGAGTACTCGGCATCTAGGAGTGTTCGGCAAAGTACCCGGCTCCCTAGTGAAACTCAGCGTCATAGAATGTCTGGCATCTAGGAGTACTCGGCGAACTACTCAGCATCCATATTGTTCGGCGTCAGATAGTACTCGGCATACAAGACTGCTCGGCATACAAGACTGCTCGGCATACAAGACTGCTCGGCATACAAGACTGCTCGGCGTCAGCTAGCGCTCGGCATCAAGGAGAACTCGGTAACGAGAGCGCTCGGCATCAAGGAGAACTCGGCAACGAGAGCGCTCGGCGTCCCATGGTACTCGGCATAGTACTCGGCAACGAGAGTATTCGGCATCCAGAAGACGTTCGGTGTGCATAACCACTCAACGTGACAGTATTGTTCGGCCTGAATGCATTGTCCGGTTACGAGCTTCAGACAGAGACACGTTCGGCCTCAACTAACAACCATCCTGCATTTCCCACACATCAATCATACCGTTCGGCATAGGAATGTTCGTCCGGCATTAGGGTGTTCGGCATACCTGGTTCGGCATGCAGCGACCACTGAACTGGGGCTAGAGTGTTCGGCCACCAAGCCCACTTGGGAAGTCCAGCCCATATTTGCCTATAAATAGAGGGGCAGGGTCACAGTGAAATGGATCCTTTTTTGGAGAGAGAACACTAGGGAAACTCTGCCATTTTTGAGACTCATCTTCTCTACTTAACAACTTCATTCAAGCATTTGATTCACGAATTGTATTTGTAATCATCAACTAAGAAGATCAATAAAGTTTAACCTCAAAGTGGACGTAGGCAATTACGTTGAACCACTATAAATTTGGTGTTCTTACTTTCTGCAATTAAATTAGCATTGTCTTCTCTGTTTAATTTACTTTCATCACTTATATCTCTATACAGTCTTTCTCTACGAGGTTAGTGACCAATTTTGGTGCTAACATATACAAACTATAAATAAAATAATATATAAACTAAACCCAAAATAGTATAAACATAATGCAACCCAATACCAAACTAGATTATACTTATATATATGAACTGCAACAAAAAGTCTGACTACACATACATATCAACTTTTGAAAATAAAAATCTTATGCGCTATCTATTTATAAACTTTAAAACAAAATTTAATTTTTCGAAGTACTAATATATATAAATACTCTGTAAACTATTTTAAAACAACAGATATCCATATTTCAAAACATGGCCTACAAATAGAATCTATATGACTAACTTTACCTTGAGTATAAACACAGGCTATATATACATACAATGTAAACACATATAGTGAAAAATGCAGAAACCTATATACCCGAATATAAAACTATATATATAAAGGCATATGCGCCTATACTAACATACGCGTAACTTTATTACATGCCATAATTTTTAAACATATACCTATATAACAATTTATATATGTACAATATATAACCGATAGTAACAGGTCCCTACTGTATACATATATAAAAATATAATATCAAATAACCCTGCTATACAACTTGAGTAAACCATTTTTCTTATATAACATATCATATATTACCTATACCAACAAGTGGAGATGCAAGCATTTGTTGAGGTGCTCGGCTGGCAGTTCAGGAAATTGGGTAACCATGGGCTGATGGAGGAAGACGAGACTCGGGGTGGAGACTGCTGCGCACGTGGCAATTTCTTGAATGAGGAAGGGCGGTGGAAGAGTTAGAGGAGGGGGAAGAAGCCGAGAGGAAGTATGGAGGAAGCTCTTTGGGTTTCGGCTGGAAAAATGATAGGAGGAAATGAAAATAAGGGGCAGCAACTCGGTGACGAAGAGTAAGAGGGTGGAGGAAAGTCACGGGTTTGAAGATGAAAAGGTGGAAAAGAAAATAAAAAGACTCGACCAAAAATATAAAGCATATAGGGAATGACAAAAACCACGAATGTGCATTTAGGAATTATAAAACAATTGGCTGTTAATATTCAACAGGTGGGCAGGTAAAAGGTCCCAGACAAACCAAACAGTTAAAATAGAATATCGATATGGTTAATCGTTTTCGCGGATTCCGCTGTGTATCGGACTTCAAAACACAGAATTGAATATACCGTAGAGATCAGCACGACGAGACGATCAAAACGGTATGCAGATATCAGTGGCACGCTCATCCGATCAAAAGTCGATGTCGGTACCGAAATGTTGCAAAAATGTCAGAAATAAGATGAACGGAGCAATAGAAGTCCAAATTTGACGAAACGAAATATGACGTCTCACTCAGAAGATGAATTAAAAATTTTCTATAGAAAAGTATTCAGGTTTGGAAAACATTTAAGTATCATCAAATATTAACCGATTTTAATTGAAATAGAATTACACAAGAAAATAAACTTCTATATTATCTGATGAAAATTTACCAGTTGCTATGTTTAATTAGACGTATTCCAAATAATAAATATTTATTTCAAAATTTTATTGTTTAAAATTTCACAAAAATTCAATTAATTAAATGAATAAAACCACTGAAATTTACGGTTCGTTACAATAAATTAATAATATAAGGATAACTAGAAATATATATATATATAAGTTTATAGGTATATTTTATGTTCAGTTTAGTTTTGAAAATCAAGGGCTATATGTCGACATATGCACCAGGAAATGAAATTTGAAATTTCATTTCAAATTCGAACTTTTGAACTTCCCTTCACTTTTCACTTACTCCTATGTTTTGAAAAGATGACTGTTTGACCAAAGAACATGTTCTTTGATTCTCTACTTATTTACTCCATCTCCATTCTATCTTTTCACTTACTTTATTTTCAAATTTAAAATATCATTTCACTCTCTTATCTCCTCAAAAATTCAAAAATAGCTTCTTCTAATTCAAACCCAAAAACCATTAGGCTCTCTAAGAAAACAAAAGGCAATGAGAAAGATACAATTGAGGCTTATATGGAATATACAACTTTCGAAAAAGTTTCTCGAAAGGTTTGCTAAATTTGATGGTTTTGCTTCTTATGGTTTATATGAACTTTGTATTGAAAATAATATTCTTAGTTTGATCGAGTCTTCCAAAAATGATTTCGTTTGTTACCCCGATTTGGCAAAAATGTTTTATGCAAATTCAAACGAAAAGTTTTATCAAAGGGAAGAAGGTCAAGTTTGGAGTAGCGTTAATGACACTCAAATAGTTTTAAATTGTGAAATTTTGGGTCATATTTTTGGTTGTAAGTTTAGGGGAATTGGGCTCTCTACTTTTCAAATTGATGTTCAAAATCATGAAGTTTTTCACGATCTTTTCGAAAATAATGATGATTTTGAATTTAAACATAAAAATCTTCGTCCAAAATCGAGACCTATGAGTCTTATTTTACAGTAAAGCATAACTCCAAGGTCGGGTAATTATAATAACCCTACTTAAAAGGATTTTAAAGCTCTTTTTGCTATTTATGGTCGCTACGACGTAGATTGGACACAAGTCATTTTAGATGTCTTTGGTTAAAGGAACATTTCTAGACACGAGAACACGCTCTTTCATGGTGTATATCGCACTAAAATTTTCTTATATTTTGGTATGGATTTGAGAGGAGAAAAATCCATTCCTCGAAAGGTTTTCGACAAAGCCAATATCTCACTTATGCATATTCCACCATTTTTCATACCTTATGAAACTCTTCCCAAAAAGGAGCAAAGTTTAGCACGGGAAGAAGAGCAAGAAATTCGACAAGAAGAGGAGGAAGGAGATGAAACGGAAGTGGAAGAAGAAGAGGAAGAGGAAGAAATGGAAACTTCCTTAGAAGGTTCCGAAAAAACATCCAACCCTACCAACAAAGAGGTACTAAGGAACCAAGAGAAACTTCTTAAAAACCAAAAAAGCTTAAGCGTTCTTTTAGTAAAAAGTTTACTTCTCTTTCCAACAAAATAGATAATTTCTTTGGAAAGGTCATTTGCAAGCTTGATGGCACTTTATCATCTTCATCAACATCCTTCTAAATTTATCTAGTTATTTACTTGTGTTATCTATCCTTGTACCTTGAAATCTTAGTCTAAGTTAACGTTGTTCTTATGTAATTTTCTTTTAATTCGAATGAAATCCCTGTACCCCTCAAGTTTTAATTAATAAAATGTGTTTCTTACTGTGTTATATTGTTTTTTAATCATTGGAAAGTCATAAAAGTATAATAGTATAGGATAAAAACAAAAGCTATAACAAATAAGTTAGTTTAGATTGTTTGCTATTATAGGTTTGAATTTGATTGAATTGGATTGAACAAATTTGTGTGTTTTAGTTTGGTTTGAATTAAATTTAGGTTGGTATATATTAGATTCACTTATATATAAGTTGAAATTTCATTAATAAAAACTTACTTTACCATCATGTTTAATAGTATCATTTATCATATATCATTATTTTTACTTGGATTATTGATTTTGAATTACATATGTCATCATATATCTTTATGAAAATCATTTAGGGGAGTTGTATTTTTTTCACCCATTTTTCTTGGTGACAAAGGGGGAGAAAAATATAAAATATACATATGCACATATTAAAGGGGAGTTATCGAACTCAAGGGGAGTTATATCATATTTTATACAGAATAATAATTGTTCTCATTATCAAAACGGGAGATTGTTAATACCGCGATTCTTGGTTTTAATGATAACAACATTGGTAACAATAATACAATCATATAATATGGATACTAATGATTTTTGCCAAGTTATATAGAATATTGTGTAGGATATTATATAGATTTTGAACCGAAGACTGTATGGTATAATGATTCAAGAATTGGACATGAAGACTCGTGAGTACAAAGATCAAGATATAAAGATCTCAAGACTATGGTTGTGATGACCCTGAAATCGGCCTTCGAAAATCGGCACCCGTACTTCACTTGTACTCAAAATGCCGTAGATTCAAATGCCGAATCTGATTCACCGGAGCTTATAACACAGTAAGTATAACAACACAGCGGAAGAAAGAAAACAATGATATCATATACAACTCCAATGAATACAATATCCAGAATGATATACAATAATGATATCAATAAGATACAACAATATTAGAGATAAATAATGATACAGCGAAAAGCAGAAATGATAACTCCAAATGATCAGTCAGAGAGACTGATTCCAACCACTCCAATGTCAAGCTCGAACCACAAGGAGAAGCAAGTGCAGTCCTGAACTCCAAGAACTGAACCAGCTCCAGATAATCTACTCAACCTGAATATCTGAGAAACCCAACTCTAGACTGCCCGTGTGGAAAATGGTGGGCACCCAGAGTTTAGAAAGGGAACAATAAACTCCGGATCAGTCATGGGACGGGTATGAGCAAACAAAAACAGTTTATCTTTAAAAAACACAAAAGGCTTTTAAACATTGAAACCCGCAATGCTTTTGGAAAATGAAACTACCATAAGACGTCCCACCACACACGCAATGCAATCGCAGACTTGGAGGAGATTTCTTCTTATGATAGTCAAACATGCTTACTACGCAAGAAAAACACTTTTGATATTATTACTAGAGCATAGTGGAAAAAATTTCGAAAGTATAATATTAATCTTAGCCAGCATACAACCATTGTTGTATGCCTACTATAGCTACCATCTAAACAGTGGTGACCACCATAAGTAAATGGCAGGTTCTACAATTAAAACCGTACAGAGCGCGTATTGTTTCTTTGGATTTCCAACAAATGATCAGGCTAAGGAACTTCCTTACACCGAAATGGAAATGCCTCTGGAAAGACGTCCCGAGAACCTAACCAGATCTCTGCAAACACAAGGCCGACGCTACCTTACGCTTTAACCAAGCTGTAAATAGGTAACTAACACACGAGCTATGTCTTCCCCCGGTCGTTACCGACCTTTATCCAAGGTACCTCGATCACAAAGCAACAACCACAAAGTATAATATCTGTGCAGCATCAACATAGGTAAAATATTTGGGCTCCATACCATGATATCACCTTTTATCCAGAAGGAAATGACATACCCTAGGGGCGCTACCCCTACAAACCTTTGCCGCACCATTCCTGTTTCGACCATTACCGGGTTGTGAGGCTCGACGAAGTCTCGTCCACCAAGCTATGTTTTTTCAAAAAGCAACGCTTCTTTTTCACAAAGCAACGCTTTTTCACAAAGCACGCTTTGACCAACAAATGATCATCAGCACTTCGTATGCCACATTACCAAATTGGGAATGTATCACTAGTAACCATCAACTACATAACCTTTGAGCTCATACGTCTCAGAGAAGGGTGTTAAGCTAAGAGAATAAATTCTCCGCCACCAACAGAAATGTATTTGATAGAAACCAGCTTTACATCTCAAAGTGTAACGTCAGACACACATCCATACAAGTCTGTTCCGGGTTCGAACAGAACCGAAGGCACTTCCAAAGAAGCCCTTGCAATCCGGGTATTCACAATCCCGATCGAACTTCCCATCACTTAGGGAATCTCTATACCGGGCGCTACTCGGTGCAGAGACAATCGATAGGTCATCCTATCGCTCTTGCAAATACCCGGTCTTCAACACCGGTCTTCAAATGCTATCCATATTGTCGTATCACTATTCAGAATGGGTTATATGACACAAAGGTCTTCTCCCGGCTAAACCGAATAACGAGCGCAATTAAAAATCATATGGATACTGGGGTCTCGGTTAAATCATAGCTTAAAGCCCAAAACTTTTCATTCGAATGGTAAAATAATTTACCATTTCCAATCTTTTAAACAAAAAATTCATTTCAAAAACCTTCAATGGTTTAAAAAATTTCCACACTTTTAATCTTTTAAACAAAAAGATTCAATTCACAAAGTTTACCCCGTTCACAAAGATCCATTCATGGATTTCAAAACAATTTCCATTTCAATAGAATTAACTCGTTAAATCTTTAAATCAAGATTTAACTTATAGCTTTCAAAACTAGTTTCCAAAGATTCATTCATAGCCTTTCAAAACAATTCTATTTCAAGTTGGATTAACTCGTCCGGTCTTTGAAATCAAAGACTCATTTCATAGTTTTCAAAACATTTCAATTCTATTTCAAACTTGAAAACCTTTCAACACAATTTGGAAATCCTTTCTTAAAATGAAAGCTATTATTATTTGAAAACAAGTAGTTTTCATTTCGGAAAATCCAGTTATATTTACATGAGTTAAAACCCTTGAATTAAATTCAAATTCCCAAATCAATACCTTTAAAATGGTTTAACCCATATATAACTAGTATAACATCTTTAATCCCTAGTTTCAAATCACAGAATTCAATTTCAAATTTTGAATTCAAATTTAAGTCAAATTATTTAAATTCCAAGATATCCAAAATATCTTTAAAACTCCTTTCAAAAGCTTTGCATATTAAACCCCAAATTTCCAATTTCAAAATCAATTGAAATTAAAATTTCAATTTCAAAAACATTAAATTTAAATCATCTGTGACTTAACCGATTTCCACGTGAAATCCATATTTGTGCGTGTATAGTGTAGTCCAGGGATTTCACACAATAGTGCACAACATCAAACATCATAGATCAAATACAGAAATATAATTGATAAGCGGTATAACTATAACGCTTATCTTTTATTCACAGATCACAGATATATAAATATATCACAGATAATAAATTACATCACAGATAATTAATTACATTATAGATCACAACATAAATCAGGATATATCACAAAGCATCACATATCAGGGATATCACACAATTCAACATTCAATAGAATCCAAACATCCATAAGTAAGACCAATTTAATTATCTGATTTAATTGTCCTTAATTAATTAACTTTAATTACTTCCCTTAATTAATTAATCTTAATTAATTACTTACCCTCAAATTAAATCTCTTTAACTAATTAACCCTATTAATTAATTAGGCTTTAATTAATCACTTTGATCATAAATTAATTACTTTTAATTAAGTAATTATCTTTAATTAATTAATCTCCTTTAATTAATAAACCCCTTAAATTGATTATATTAAGTAATTAATCTTTTAATCACTTTATTAATTAAATCATTAATCATCCAAACCTTAATTAACTTTAAGATAATCATTATCTTAATTAATCACTTAATTAAATCATTTTAATTTGAAAATAATTCCATATTAATTCAATTAATTAACCTAATATAAAATTTTCAAATCAAAACAAATTAAATTTCAAACCATATCACTTTAAAATTTATTAAAAACTTGTTAACCAACATTTAAAATTGTTATTTTGCTTTATTTTAAACTGGATATCATAACAAGAGAAAACCCGAGCTTAACCCATCATTTCCCCGAGACCAGCCCCGTGTATTCCTCACATCATCTTGACTTCGAGACAAACTATGCTCCGCTTCGAGCCAAACTCGAGGAAGATGCTTCTTCCCCAAACAACGAACCAACCCAGAATATCAACTCGTGTACACGTGCACGTGCACAGGAGATCGCCAACGATCTGATCCCTCCTTCAACCTTCGACAAGTCATCGTCCATCCCCACTTTTGATTTCGACCATCCAACTCGAGCATCAAGCTCAAAATCGAAAACGAGCTACTGAGCTTCTTCCTGTAACCCAAACGCTTTGACGAAATCACCTCGCACGATCACCTCAGGCCACCAGAAATCACGCCACTCCGAACAGACATTCGCCAGAGCCTCTAGCATCCTTTCCCCCTGTACCGGCCTCGTCCCATTCGCCATCGACAACGGAATCGCCTCTGAAACTTCGTCGAGTAAAACTGGGTTGAAAACCCTAAAATGTCGTCGCCGGTTCGCATCGTCGATTAGAAAAGTACCAGACTATTTTTCCCATGATCATCGACCAACAAGCAAACTCCGGCCAAAGCCCCGAGGCTACAGAATATCGCGATCGCCAGAATTCAACGAAAATCCAAGTTCTGGTCAACTCACAATATCTCACCATATATCAACTTAAAAATATTGAAATGATTATCTAAAATCATTAATTTGTAGTACGAATCTGATAGTACAATCTAAACATGATTTCCAAATTTTCAAAATTTGACTTGTATTTGTTTTTCTCTGTAATTTATATCTTTTGAAATGATCACTTAATATAAATTCTTAAAACCATCTTTAAAAATAAGTTTGCATTCTTACAATCCAGTTTACTTTAATGATCAATGCCTAACGTTGATTATATGAGGAGAATGGAATTTATTTGAATGGATTTGTAACTGTCATTCAACAGAGGAACAGAATATATATATATATATATATACACATTCATATGCACAGACTTATCCTATCTATATACATACATTCACATCCATTCATTCATGCAAACCACATTTACACCAGATTTATCACATGCATCAAAGATTAGAACAGATTTAAGATTTTTAAATCAAAAGTTTACTCACCTAGTTTTCCAGAAGAAAGAATGAACAGAGTTTGTAATGTTGAACAGGCTTGAAACTTTGCTTGCTTTGAACTGTCTTGCTTAATTTTCTATTTTCAGGTATTTGTATTGATTTGAATTCTCCTGGCTTTGATCAACACTTTGATGATTTGCTTTTGCTCTGGTCTAATTTTCCAGGCTGAAGTTGTTTTGTTGGTTTGTTTGAAGAAACTTCACTTTGATTTTGTTTTGTTGTTGAAGTTTGTTTTAGTTTAAAGATGATGTTTACTTCAGTTTAGAATGGACGAATTAATGAAGAGTTGGTGTATAAGAAGAAAGCTCACAGGTTAAAATATTGTTTTGTACAATACTGGTTACAATATGTTTTGTACAAAAGAAATCAGAGATTTTTTTCTTCAATTGGAGGCTGAAGTGATAATACTTGTGCATGCTAAGGTTTGGCATTAATTGACTTGTACAAAATACATATATTTATCTACTTGCTTTGTTTGTTAACTCGGCTAAAATGATATGGTGGTGGCCAAGCATTTATTAACTTGTACAAATATATATTTAATTTGTTCCTTCTTTAGCAAGCTTCATTCATATACTTATATATTTTTTTTGTTTTACTTTGAAACATGCATGAGTTTCTATATTTACATGTTATTAGAATTTGTTAATGTATTTACTTATATTTTTACATGTTTGAATGTAAGTTGTTTTCTTTTGTTTTGTTTTTATTACTTTAAATTACAAGTGAACTTCTAATTTTCATTAAATCTTTCTTTATTATTTTTATTTGTTTTATTCTATTTGTATTATTTGTATTGATTTAATAACATGAGATTAAAATATATATTTACTTTATATCTTATATAATTTGTATTTTTAAACCATTTATTTTAGATTTAAACTCAAATTCAATATATATACAATATTTCTGAATAAATGATTTATCCAAAATTTATTTGAAGATCGGGGAAACTCGCATCACTTAAATTGATTTATTTCACAAATTTTATTCAAAAATTCAATAAATTATCAATTTAAATTTATATAAAATTTCGGGGTCGTTACAGACTTCCCCTCTAAAAAGAATTTTGTCCTCGAAATTTGCCAAGGAGACACAAAGATAGATGAAGAATATTTAATCAAATTAACTGAACAACTATTCTGCATTTGGCTTACCAAATCAGAATATCAATAATAGATACAAGAACGAATCTATTTAATTTTCCACAAGATACTTAGGTTATCCAGATCTATGAAATATGCAGTGGCATCAGTTAGTTCGAAGTGATAACTAACCATTCGTAGAACATATCGGGACCCAAAGAATAGATAGATATATGGATACAATTTCAAAACTTTCAGTTTAGAAACTAAAGTATACCTATCAACCATAGCAACCAAAACAAACAATTCATCCAAACAAACAATTCTGGCCTTTTTGGAGTTTACGTCCCATATTCATATATCGAATTTTTTCCTGGATCTACCAGAAACCATCGAAGAATTGAGAAAAGATGACGAACAAAGAGATTGATAGAGAAAAGATTGCTTCCTCGTTGTCACATGGTATTGACCATTTATAATCGTATTTCCCTGTCCCCTATCTCATCCTCTTCTTGCACTCATACTCACTATCAGTGGATAGTAAGAGAATTTACTGAGGCATTCGAACGGATATTTGAGGAATACTCATTCTAGGGTATACTTCACCCTATCTCTAATGAGCTACTTAATGTGTTATACTCCTGAGCTAAAGTTTAACCCTCAGCTCTGATACCAAATGTGATGACCGTGAAATCGGCCTTCGAAAATCGGCACCCGTACTTCACTTGTACTCAAAATGTCGTAGATTCAAACGCCGAATCTGATTCACCAGAGCTTATAACACAGTAAGTATAACAACACAACGGAAGAAAGAAAACAATGATATCATATACAACTCCAATGAATACAATATCCAGAATGATATACAACAATGATATCAATAAGATACAATAATATCAGCGATAAATAATGATACATCGGAAAGCAGAAATGATAACTCCAAATGATCAGTCAGAGAGACTGATTCCAACCACTCCAATGTCAAGCTCGAACCACAAGGAGAAGCAAGTGCAGTCCTGAACTCCAAGAACTGAACCAGCTCCAAATAATCTACTCAACCTGAATATCTGAGAAACCCAACTCTAGACTGCCCGTGTGGAAAATGGTGGGCACCCAGAGTTTAGGAAGGGAATAATAAACCCGCAATGCTTTTGGAAAATGAAACTACCATAAGACCTCCCACCACACACACAATGCAATCGTGGACTTGGGGATATTTCTTCTTATGATAGTCAAACATGCTTACTACGCAAGAAAAACTCTTTTGATATTATTACTAGTGCATAGTGGAAAACATTTCGAAAGTATAATATTAATCTTAGCCAGCATACAACCATTGTTGTATGCCTACTATAGCTACCATCTAAACAGTGGTGACCACCATAAGTAAATGGCAGGTTCTACAACTAAAACCGTACAGAGCGCGTATTGTTTCTTTGGATTTCCAACAAATGATCAGGCTAAGGAACTTCCTTACACCGAAATGGAAACACCTCTGGAAAGACGCCCCGAGAACCTAACCGGATCTCTGAAAACACAAGGCCGACGCTACCTCACGCTTTAACCAAGCTGTAACTAGGTAACTAACACACGAGCTATGTCATCCCTCGGTCATTACCGACCTTTATCCGAGGTACCTCGATCACAAAGAAACAACCACAAAGTATAATATATGTGCAGCATCAACATAGGTAAAATATCTGGGCTCCATACCATGATATCACCTTTTATCTAGAAGGAAATGACATACCCTAGGGGCGCTACCCCTACAAACCTTTTGCCGCAACATTCCTGTTTCGACCATTACCGGGTTGTGAGGCTCGACGAAGTCTCGTCCACCAAGCTATGCTTTTTCACAAAGCAACGCTTTTTTTCACAAAGCATGCTTTGACCAACAAATGATCATCAGCACTTCGTATGCCACATTACCAAATTGGGAATGTATCACTAGTAACCATCAACTACATAACCTCTGAGCTCGTACGTCTCAGAGAAGGGTGTTAAGCTAAGAGAATAAATTCTCCGCCACCAGCAGAAATGTATTTGATAGAAACCAGCTTTACATCTCAAAGTGCAACGTTAGACACACATCCATACAAGTCTGTTCCGGGTTCGAACAGAACCGAAGGCACTTCCGAAGAAGCCCTTGCAATCCGAGTATTCACAATCCCGATCGAACTTCCCATCACTTGGGGAATCTCTATACCGGGCGCTACTCGGTGCAGAGACAATCGATAGGTCATCCTATCGCTCTCGCAAATACCCGGTCTTCACCACCGGTCCTCAAATGCTATCCATATCGTCGTATCACTATTCGGAATGGGTTATATGACACAAAGGTCTTCTCCCGGCTAAACCGAATAACGAGCGCAATTAAAAATCATATGGATACTGGGGTCTCAGTTAAATCACAGCTTAAAGCCCAAAACTTTTCATTCGAATGGTAAAACAATATACCATTTCCAATCTTTTAAATAAAAAGATTCATTTCGAAAACCTTCAATGGTTTAAACAATTTCCACACTTTTAATCTTTTAAACAAAAAGATTCAATTCACAAAGTTTACCCCGTTCATAAAGATCCATTCATGGATTTCAAAACAATTTCCATTTCAATTGAATTAACTCGTTAAATCTTTAAGTCAAGATTTAACTTATAGCTTTCAAAACTAGTTTCCAAAGATTCATTCATAGCCTTTCAAAACAATTCTATTTCAAGTTGGATTAACTCGTCCGGTCTTTGAAATCAAAGACTCATTTCATAGTTTTCAAAACATTTCAATTCTATTTCAAACTTGAAAACCTTTGAACACAATTTGGAAATCCTTTCTTAAAATGAAAGCTATTATTATTTGAAAACAAGTAGTTTTCGTTTTGGAAAATCCAGTTATATTTACACGAGTTAAAACCCTTGAATTAAATTCAAATTCCCAAATCAATACCTTTAAAATGGTTTAACCCATATATAACTAGTATAACATCTTTAATCCCTAGTATCAAATCACAGAATTCAATTTCAAATTTTGAATTCAAATTTAAGTCAAATTATTTAAATTCCAAGATATCCAAAATATCTTTAAAACTCCTTTCAAAAGCTTTGCATATTAAACCCCAAATTTCTAATTTCAAAATCAATTGAAATTAAAATTTCAATTTCAAAAACATTAAATTTAAATCATCTGTGACTTAACCGATTTCCACGTGAAATCCATATTTGTGCGTGTATAGTGTAGTCCAGGGATTTCACACAATAGTGCACAACATCAAACATCATAGATCAAATACAGAAATATAATTGATAAGCGGTATAACTATAACGCTTATCTTTTATTCACAGATCACAGATATATAAATATATCACAGATAATAAATTACATCACAGATAATTAATTACATTATAGATCACAACATAAATCAGGATATATCACAAAGCATCACATATTAGGGATATCACACAATTCAACATTCAATAGAATCCAAACATCCATAAGTAAGACCAATTTAATTATCTGATTTAATTGTCCTGAATTAATTAACTTTAATTACTTCTCTTAATTAATTAATCTTAATTAATTATTTACCCTCAAATTAAATCTCTTTAATTAATTAACCCTATTAATTAATTAGGCTTTAATTAATCACTTTGATCATAAATTAATTACTTTTAATTAAGTAATTATCTTTAATTAATTAATCTCCTTTAATTAATAAACCCCTTAAATTGATTATATTAAGTAATTAATCTTTTAATCACTTTATTAATTAAATCATTAATCATCAAAACCTTAATCAACTTTCAGATAATCATTATCTTAATTAATCACTTAATTAAATCATTTTAATTTGAAAACAATTCCATATTAATTCAATTAATTAACCTAATATAAAATTTTCAAATCAAAACAAATTAAATTTCAAACCATATCACTTTAAAATTTATTAAAAACTTGTTAACCAACATTTAAACTTGTTATTTTGCTTTATTTTAAACTGGATATCATAACAAGAGAAAACCCGAGCTTAACCCATCATTTCCCCGAGCCCAACCCCGTGTATTCCTCACATCATCTCGACTTCGAGACAAACTATGCTCCGCTTCGAGCCAAACCCGAGGAAGATGCTTCTTCCCCAAACAACGAACGAACCCAGAATATCAACTCGTGTACACGTGCACGTGCACAGGAGATCGCCAACGATCTGACCCCTCCTTCAACCTTCGACAAGTCATCGTCCATCCCCACTTTTGATTCCGACCATCCAACTCGAGCATCAAGCTCAAAATCGAAAACGAGCTACTGAGCTTCTTCCTGTAACCCAAACGCTTTGACGAAATCACCTCGCACGATCACCTCAGGCCACCAGAAATCATGCCACTCCGAACAGACATTCGCCAGAGCCTCTAGCATCCTTTCCCCCTGTACCGGCCTCGTCCCATTCGCCATCGACAACGGAATCGCCTCTGAAACTTCGTCGAGTAAAACTGGGTTGAAAACCCTAAAATGTCGTCGCCGGTTCGCATCGTCGATTAGAAAAGTACCAGACTATTTTTCCCATGATCATCGACCAACAAGCAAACTCCGGCCAAAGCCCCGAGGCTACAGAATATCGCGATCGCCAGAATTCAACGAAAATCCAAGTTCTGGTCAACTCACAATATCTCACCATATATCAACTTAAAATTATTAAAATGATTATCTAAAATCATTAATTTGCAGTACGAATCCGATAGTACAATCTAAACATGATTTCCAAATTGTCAAATTTTGACTTGTATTTGTTTTTCTCTGTAATTTATATCTTTTGAAATGATCACTTAATATAAATTCTTAAAACCATCTTTAAAAATAAGTTTGCATTCTTACAATCCAGTTTACTTTAATGATCAATGCCTAATGTTGATTATATGAGGAGAATGGAATTTATTTGAATGGATTTGTAACTGTCATTCAACAGAGGAACATAATATATATATATATATATATATGCATTCATATGCACAGACTTATCCTATCTATATACATACATTCACATCCATTCATTCATGAAAACCACATTTACAACAGATTTATCACATGCATCGAAGATTAGAACAGATTTAAGCTTTTTAAATCAAAAGTTTACTCACCTAGTTTTCCAGAAGAAAGAATGAACAGAGTTTGAAATGTTGAACTGGCTTGAAACTTTGCTTGCTTTGAACTGTCTTGCTTAATTTTCTATTTTCAGGTATTTTTATTGATTTGAATTCTCCTGGCTTTGATCAATACTTTGATGATTTGCTTTTGCTCTGGTCTAATTTTCCAGGCTAAGGTTGTTTTGTTGGGTTGTTTGGAGAAACTTCACTTTGATTTTGTTTTGTTGTTGAAGTTTGTTTTAGTTTAAAATTGATGTTTACTTCAGTTTAGAATGGACGAATTAATGAAGAGTTGGTGTATAAGAAGAAAGCTCATAGGTTAAAATATTGTTTTGTACAATACTGGTTATAATATGTTTTGTACAAAAGAAATCAGAGATTTTTTTCTTCAATTGGAGGCTGAAGTGATAATACTTGTGCGTGCTAAGGTTTGGCATTAATTGACTTGTACAAAATACATATATTTATCTACTTGCTTTGTTTGTTAACTCGGCTGAAATGATATGGTGGTGGCCAAGCATTTATTAACTTGTACAAATATATATTTAATTTGTTCCTTCTTTAGCAAGCTTCATTCATATACATATTTTTTTTTTGTTTTACTTTGAAACATGCATGAGTTTCTATATTTACATGTTATTAGAATTTGTTAATGTATTTACTTATATTTTTACATATTTGAATGTAAGTTGTTTTCTTTTTGTTTTGTTTTTATTACTTTAAAATGCATACATGCTGTAATTTTGAAACTCAAATTTTGAAATGAAGTGTCTATTCATCGTAACTCTTCATGAATGGGCATGTATGTTTATTCTTTATATTTAAGGGGTTTCCAAATGAATTTTTATTTACTGCTTTCTTATTATTTTCTCTCCTCTTAGTCTGCAAAAATTTCTAGTGAAAATATATTCAAATCTTCTCAAATTCAAACCACAAGCAATTCAAACTTCATTGTGTTGATTCTGTACTATTTACTCTTTGATTTTAATCATCTCCCTCTCAATCAAACATCAAAGTGCTATCCAAGAGGCTATAGGATTCATTGTAACCAAAGATAAAGATATTGTCTTTGGTAAAACCATCAAACTCTAGTTGTGTTTAAGTGGGTGAGCTTGAGTCTCATTTAAATTAAGTAGTTGTGCTTGGTGTCCCAGAAATCCAAGTGGGTGTGCTTGTGTCCCTTCAAATCAAGTGAGTGTACCCAGAGCTCGAAAAATCCGAAGGGTGTGTCTCGTAGCCTTGAAATTGAGATTGTATTGGTTTAGCCTTCTGGCCATTGAAAGATTGGCATTTAAAAAGAAATCTGCATAAGCACTTGTACGTGACTGGATGTAGGGTAGCTCTGAACCAGTATAGAAATCCCTGGTGTGAACTCTCTAATTCTTAACCTTTTACTTTACTGCATTTATACTGAATATTGGAACCAGAAGCTTCGAATCAAAGAAACCCTAATTTTGAAATGAAGGCATAAAAGAGAGCGGCGACCATTTGCACAACTTTCAAGCTGAAGAGAAAATTAAAGGGCGAACATTTATTTTGGGCTGTATTCATATTAATTTTAGGCTTATATTATATTTTTTAGTTAGGGTTTCATTTATTTATTTTAAATTGTATTTTTGTTTTTCAACTTGTAAAACTCAAGTTTATCTATATTACGAACTACGGGGTGTAGTTCGAGAATTCGCAATTTAGTGGCTGAGTTCTGGTAGGGGTTGAGCTTAGGGATAGAACATTCAGGTTAGCAAGGGTTGCGAGTTTACAGGGTTTATAAGTGTCAGATTGTTTATTTCCTAGTATAAACCTTGGGGATAATAGTAAGTAGGTCTTGCCGAAGCTGAGTAAACTTGTATGTCACTTTTATTTTGCATTTACTCTGTTATTATCTATGCTATATTTTTTATATATCTATGAATTTTTTATAAACCCTATTCACCCCCTCTAGGGTTATTCGATCCTACATAAAGAATTTTATCGTTTGAATCAAACTTCATGAAAGTTAAGTGGGTATGCCCCAAGGGAAAATATGTAATTTGTCAAACCTAACTTTGAAACTAATCTTATTAGAAATAATATACATTTTTGATGTTTGTTTTCTATTATATTGTTATATAAATAAATGATTAAATAAATATCTAATACATATAAATTAAAAATCTTTAAATAAAGTATTATACGATTGCAACTACAAATGTTGTAACCATGAGTAATGAATATTAAATCACAAATACTTTGTTTTAAACATACTTTGTCAGGCTATTTTGAGAAATGATATCGATATATCCATTGAGACTGGAGTACATAACACTCTTGAAATGTTTGATAGTGTATTACTCATGTTTGTTGAGGGGCACCTAGAGGTTACATACTTGTGGTTATTGGATGATCATAGAATGACTCCAACGAGGGTTTACCATTAGTTGATAATAACTAAGGTCATATAGGAAATATCTCCATGGCAAAGTTATAGGGTTCGTTTGGACTTGAGAATACTGTGGAACTTCAACGTGAACACTCCACTTTCATTATAGTTAAATCATGGCATATCATCCATAGAATGACAATAATTGGGCCTGAGTTGAAGTGCAAAAAGTGAAACATTATTCAATAGAGAATGCGTCTCCTTTATTATAAGAGGTTAGTATCATGGTCAACTGTGATAACTCAAAGAAAAAATTCTTCGGTCGAGGTATATTGGTTGATAATAAATGTTATTATTGAACCAAAGACTTTTGTGATGGATTAAATAGTTGTATAAGGATATTATTGGAGTTTTAACCAGGAATTTGACCAAAATGGCACACCATCTGCTAATGTGACGTATGGATATTAATATTCAAATTGTTCAATATTATTACATGATCGAGTTCACACCCATATGTTGTACAACCGAATTTGTGCAGTCTTTGAAATATCACCCGATTTAATTAGTTTATAATATATTATAAATTAATATATTTAGTAATATATAAATTATATTAATTATCAGTGCTTTTAGTGTTTGGGAAGACTTTAGCAATTTTTGTAGCTCTTTGGGAATTTTGTTGGATGCCTTTAGTAATTATGTGGATGTGTGTGTAAGTGTTATATATAACGAATTAATATGCAATATTAACACATATTTAAATGGGTTTTAATAAACAAATAAATGCAAAATAAAAGAGAAAAGGGGGTTGAACACATAAGGGGAGGTGGTGGTGTTTGTGACCTCGGATTTTAAGAGTCATTAGTTGTAGATAACTATCTTAATAACTCTTCTATAAATAATATCTCAAACTCCTTCATTATTCCTCCATGAGATGAAAAAAGTGGAGTATTTTCATTCCTAACATCCACTCTATGCTCAACCCCCTATATCCATTATAGGATACTAAAAGCCTCCTCTCTTCCATTGGTGATGGTACTCTAATCCTCACAAGTTCAAGTAGGTGGAATCAGATTCCTAAGGGACATACACAAATCAAGGTAGGACAAGTGGCAAGATCACAAATTGATAAACATTATATTTTATTTGTTTTTATGATGCATATATCCAATATATAATTATAACTCATGTTTATATATTTGTTGCTTAATTGTTAAGTTAATAATTAATCAAGTATAATTTGTGCACAAGAATTGATTTATTATAAAATTAAACTCTAATGAAAATTACATCATACTATTAATAGTATATCATGCAAATCATATAAACATAAAATTCAACTTTTCATCACTTTATTTAGTGTTTGTATAACTTTAATTGTTATGATGGTAAGCATAAATTAGATTTTGTACTTAATTATGATCCTGGAATGTAGATTAGAATTATATTGGATTTTATGATTTGCATATGTAACTAGATTTTGGACTTATGTAAAGTATGATTTTGGAATGTTAAATAGAATTATTTTGGATTTTATAATTTGTATGCATAGACATAAAACAAAATCATCTTTTGTTAATTAACATATGCATAAATTAAGTAAAAGATATTTTAGGTTCTATTAATTATATATACATATTAATTTCGAAATTAATTCTAAAATGGTGTGTGTGTGTGTGTGTTTGCAAGTGTAGTTCATTATATATTTTAGTTTGACCATTGTTGATTATTCCCATTGGTTGATAATGAAAAATCGAAATGTTAAGTCTTAGGTTTGTTATTTTGAACATGACGTATGAACTACTTAATTATTCATCATTTATATATGTATATATGCATGCATTAGTTGCAAATCCTAGAAATTATATGTCTGCATAAATTCCATATGCTTTGACTTTACTGTTATGTCACTATGTTGTTATGTATATGTCTTTCACAGTTGTTATCCTACCATGCCATGTATATCAATGTGACTTTTTCGATACCTAAAATAATGAAACATAAAATAGCTAATTAAATATAACATTACTGTAAAATATTGACTGGATTTGAATGATAACTAGCTATTTATACAATCCTATTAAGATCCACTTAAGGACATTTTATTGAAATTTATCTAATTTCACCCTCTGCCAAATGGACCTAACCCAACAATGGTATCAGAACCCAATTGGTCTATTTAAATAAATTAGTCAGCATTCAGGCCAACTACTGGGTTATTTTCTAAGGGTGTCTAGAATAGAGTGTCTATGGCTTGGACTTGGAGCAATCAGCTTCCTCCCTTTACTGGATTCAAACCTACCCTAATGAAAACTGGAAGTTTTCAAGGTTAGCCTTAGTGCAAGGCCTAAAATTGTTTTTGGGCCTTGGGCTAATTCAAATAAGCATACTTGAATATTATAAAATATTTGGAATTTAAAAGTTTAATTTAAAATATGAGACTTCCTAAATTTAAAAGGGTTTTAAATTTAATTTTAAAATTGTAGGTTGTAAAGGCTACAATATACATGTATAGTATATCTATGTATAGAATTTTAAAATTGTTCGGACTTTTTAAATGTGTGTTGTAATTGTTATAACATACAAATTTCCAATATTTTTTTGGTGTTGAATTTAATTTCGAATTTTAATTTTAGTTTGAATTTAAATTTTGAAATTCAAAATGAATTTAGATTAAATTGGTTAACTAAAATAAACAATTAATTAAATTGTTGATTAGCTAAAAGATATGTACATATATATTAATAACTATAACTGTAATAGTTATATGGTATTTCTTAAATGTGTCTACGAAAATAATTTGAAATGTTCAAATTAAAAATGAACTCTAGTTAATTGTTAACTAAAATAATAATCAAAGATTAATTGAAATTGTTTTAATTAATAAGATACTTAAGTTATGTGAGTTAATTACATTATAAAAATGTTACAAATAAATTGGACTTATATGAATATATATATATATAATAAAGTCGTAATTATTACGATTAAACATATATATATATATATTAAACATGCTATAATAGATATATATATGTAAATAATTATAATTATAATTATATTTAAACCTAATAATTTGAAATTGGTTTGAATTAATATTTAAGGTTATATGAAACCTTGAATTAAATGATTGATTAAATTATTTAATTAAGTAATTAAAATACATATAAACTTATGTATATGATATAAGTATTAATTTAAGTAATAAAGTTTATAAGTAAATTAGTATTATATGAATATATAGGTAATGTGTATAATGGCTCGACATATCCAACTTAGATTTTTGGAATATGCACTTACGTATGGTATATATACCATGATATCAAATGTGAACACTTGTATCATTTTGGTATTTATAAAATATATTATTCCTTAAATTGATATCACTCTTAATTATTAAAGATCATGAAGCTTATATAATGTTGTCCTCTATCATTTATATATTAGATATATTACTTGCATACGTGTTGGTTGTTGAGTAAACTCAAGCCAGTGCTACTATGTATATTACTATATAGGATATACCTAGGCGGGTAAGATAAATGCTTGTGCTTGTTGAACAAACTCAAGGTATGAGCATCTACACTTAGGCTATCATGAAATGATATGTCAAAGATAAAAGAGTTAGTGGTATCCTAGAGGCAATTATGTAATTTATTACATAAATTTAACTCTATAGCCAATATTGTTCGTAGTAATGATGTTTGTTTTCTTTTATATACTTTGTTATGCTGTGATATAAATAATTAAGTGATTAATTTAAGGTATATAAATAATAAAGCTTAAATAAAATGTTATGCGATTGTAGTTGTAAATAGTTGCAATCGTGAGTAATCAATCGTAAAATAAAGTGATATTTTGTTTTAAATATTCTTGGTCAAAATGTTTCGAGAAAGGATATTGATACATTCGTTTAGACCATAGTCTGTAACGCTCTCCAAATGTTAGCAGTATGTTACTTATGGCTGTTAGGGGCACCGAGGGTTACTTACTCGTAGTTATTGGATAATTATGTAGTGACTTGTTTGAAAGCTTCTTATTCGTTAATAAGTAACAACAACTAGGTCAAATAGGAAATCTCAAGGTGATGATATTACTAAATTTCCTTGACTTGAGAGTATCGTAGAACTTCAATGTGAATACTCCACTTTGTTTATAGTTCAATCATGGTACGAAGATCCATCGAACGACTATAATTGGGCTTGAGTAAAAGCATTGGGAGTGAAGAACTATTCATTATAGAATCCATGTCCTCAATTGTATGAGGGCTAGTATTACGACCAATTGTAGTCAACTTAAAGTCAATATCTTTGGCTAGAGTAACAAATGATATATTGCTCTAAGGACTTTATTTTTGGACAAGGCAAGTTGAATATGAATAAAATTGAATTTTGACTAATACTAAATATATATATATATATATATTCTAAAGTGACATGGTTTTGACAAAGTGAAAGTGTGTAAACTATGATTATTAAAGGCACCTCTTAAGAAAATGTGAAATTGGATTTTATAAAAAAGATCCATAAGTGATGAATTTGGCCAAACTATCATACCACTAGGTAAGGTGATGTATGGATGCTAATATTTGAACCATTCAACATTAACTTTTGACTAAATTCACGTTTTTGAGTCTCACAACTGCATTTGTGAATTCTTTGAAAAACCACATGATTTAATTAGTTTATAAAATATTATAACTTAATTAAATTAATTAATATTTAAGAAATATTTATTATTAATTTATTTGATGTTTTGGGTGTTTGTAGTCATTATTTGGATGTATATATAAAATTTATATATGTGTATATCAATATACGATATCGATATATATTTAAATAGGTTTTAAATAGAGATAATTACATAAGCGGGCTTATGGAAACTTTATTCCATGTATAGGGAATGATATGGCCTACCATGCTAGTGTGAGAGGAAAATTTTGCTTGATTGAAAATTATACAGAAACTAAAGGGAAAGCTTTGATAAAGAGATTAATATTTCATTCTCCGCATTAAAACAAAATCCCATGATTTTCTCTCATTTTGTGGCCTCTCCCACTTCTTCTTCCTCCTTCTCATGTCCCCCTTTCATTTCATCATCAAATTTTTTTGTTCTATTTACCCAAAATAAGATCAAATAAAATAAAATAAGGTGCCTCATCCGCTTGTAGCAAAGTTTGGATGTTGATTCCAAGAATCTAAAGATAATTTATGTAACAACCCTTACCTTAATGGACATAAATTTTATCAAAAATTAAAACTCAATTCCATCAAAGCACGGGTCATTGGATTTGGCACTTACAAATAAGCATGAGCACTATCAACGATTGATAGAGATCTAAACTCACAGTGGAAACAATAATAGGATAAGGATACTGATTATGACTGCTATCTTAATGTTATTCCTTGGATAACTGATTGTCACATTAGTATCGAGCATGTGAGAAAAGAGACTTCTCCACAACTAAAACATCCTGCTCTAGTGACATGTTCCTCTAAATCTATCCTATGGGTTGTAATGAGGAAGGGGTCAGAACAACGTTTTGGTGACTGCAAAATTTATAAACTGTCAATAATATAAATTTATACTGATTGGTTTTCATTTAATTATTATTTCTTTTAAGGTTAGCAATTCTAATCTAACCGTTTATTGCACACACGATTACTTACCTACCCATTCCCAAAGTACGAAATACCAATGAAGCCTTATCAACCACCCAATACTTCCATGTACATTAGCCACTTGATACTTCTATATATGAAGCAGGCTTCTACTATCGCCACATAATACTTTTAAAAGAGAAAAAGACAAATTTTGCCATTTAAGACCACAATCAAGTAGACTCCGTCATTTAAGACATATTCTCAAGGTGGACTTCTAGCATCGTCATTATCGGTCTATTGGTCCTAATTGCAGGGACCTTTGACCACTATATATGGCCTTATAATTTATTATAGCCATACCACAAGCGCATCTATCGTTATTAAAGTCTTAGTGATGTGAGAGACTGTACGCAAGCCACTTAATACCTCATTAACAAGGACTAGACATGCTCTGACCATTTAACACCTATTTATAGGTAGCCTTTGCCATTTAATACCTAACACCAAGGCAGACTCCTATCTGGTACTATCTAGCTGACATTGCTTGGAAATCTTATTAGGCTATTTAGTACTTCTTTTATAGGAGAGAGGCGAACGCTGGATCATTTATTTAGTACCTCAAACCCGAAGCGAAACCTTTCTAATATATCCGCAATCACTCTTAATTATAAATATGGAATCTCATTAGGTTACTTCTTTTAGCAGGGGGGTGGGCCCTACACTAGCTACTTAATACCTCAAAACTAAAGTAAACCTTTTTAGAGATATCCCTATTTATTTAAAATCTCACTAGGTTACTTAATCTTCCTTTTAGGAGAGAGGCGGACCCTATAGCCACTTAATATCTTATACCCGAAGTGACCCCTATGGAGATATCTTTCACTGCTCCTAATTCTGAATTTGGACCATTTAATACTTTCCAAACAAAAAAGCAAATCCAATCTCTCACGTCGTCATGGGACCTAGGATTAGTGATATCTCATATCAGTGTTAAGTGCACCGGACTACTGGTAGCCTCGAAGTAAAGGGCAGTCTTCCGTCGAGTGACTTTACTGACCTTAAATCATTAACCTACTAAGTCCAATTAACCATCCTAAGTCTTTACTTATATTATCTTAGGTAGACATTGGACTTAGCTTACTAATTCCTTATTATTTAAGGTAATAAGATTTACCTTAAATACCGATCTACCCATAAAATCCCCTTTTAATGTTCATAAATGTCAATTTGTGCATAAAATCCTAACAGACATTTCCAAAGACATTTATGTATGATTACTAATTTCAGATTAGTTACCTTTTTATATCTATTCCATTTTTATCAATCCTATCAATCCATTTGTCTCTATTAATTGTAACCCTTAATTTAATACCGTTAATTATTTCTCATTAGTTGCCCATTAATTTAGGTTACAATCTTTTCATTTCTTATTAATTAATTAATATGTAACGACCCGTGAATTTTCAATAATTAAAATAGTTAATTTAATAAGATTCTGTGATTTAATGTTGGAAGAAATTAAATTTGTGATATATTAATGAAATAATAACTAAGTTGAAACATAACAATGTTAATTAAAGTTAATTATTAATAAATTGAATGAAATTCCAATCAATTGAAATGACTAAAATGTATGACTTGGTTGTAAAGTGAATATAAGAAAACAAATGTAAATATTGAATCAATTAATAATAATATATAATTAATAGTAATTGAATAAAATCAGTGTTTGGTAAGTAATTGTAACATTTGGTTGTAAATAATAACTTATTAATGTGACTAAAAGTAAATGGTGGCAAACTATTATATGTTACCTATTTATTTAGTATGTTAAGTTAAATTTGAAATCAATTATAATTGAATGGAATTAAATGTTACATTGATGTGGTTTAAGACAATAACTTCAATCTGTGAATGTAATAAAATATATATAAATGTAAATTATATTCATAAGGAAATAATTGATTTAATAAAAGATTTAAATCTAGATAAATAAATCAATTGGGATCTTAAATTTTAATTAATGTATAAATTTGACAAAAATTCAGTATAAATAGAAATATAGTAGTTAATACAAATAAGGATGGCAATTGGAGGATATTAATGTAATGAAAGACAAACAAATATTAACTATGTTATTTATGTAATAATTGATTGAATATAAAGTCTGAAATCAAATTTAAACAATTTATTGGAATTAAATTATAATTAATCAGATTTAATTACAGTTGAAATTGAACACTGTAATTAGTAAAATTTTAAACATTGAATTGATGTGTAAACTTATTTTGAATTATTATAAATGTCTAAGTAATCAAAAATGATGAAATTTGTTAGTTAATAAATATTGAATTAAAAAGTGAATTAATTAATTTAACATTAATTTATTTAATTAGTGAAAAAGAGCCATTTTGGCCACTGTCTCGGATTTCGATGAAACAGGTTTCATCGGATCCGTAACAGTGAATTATTGTAAGGTTTCAAGTTTCGTAGCAATCGGATTTGTCGTTTGATCGTACGGACTCGAAACGCACAGAAATCAATTTAATTGAAATCGATTAAAATCAATTTGAAAATAAACTAATTTTAAGTTAACTTCGTCATACGATAGAATTTGGACTTTAAACCTGTTCTATTGAATTTAAAAATATTGAAAACATCTATTTTGATATATGGGATGACCCATTTTTGTTTCGGAGATAGAACGGGCTTTTCGGGTCGTTTATCGTTCAACTTCCAAATCAAATCTGATCCATTCATTTCTATTTTTGATCTGCCTATAAATAGTGCGTTATAAACCATAGCTACTTCTTATTTTCATTTGTCTGTACATACATTTCCTGTCTACCTTCTCCTTCTCAATGGCAGACAAACAAATTCCAAATTCAATTGCAAATCAAAATCGAATCGAAAAATATAACTCCTCAAAATATATCAAATTATATGCCATTTCGAAGCTCTCGACGAGCGCAATTTAGATCTGCAATTCGTTTTTTTCATCGAATCACCGTTTTTCCAAAAATTGAAGGTTAATTCTCGGCCATTCGTTTGGAGTTTGACCAACGACGATGGATCGTCGATTTGAGGATACAGTTTTATAGAGAGAACCGAGGGGAGTTCATCGGAGTGGGTTGTTCGTCGAATTGATGGTCGGATTGGTGAAAATTCAAGTAGGGTTTCACCATTAAGGCGGCGGCTGAAGCTTGCACACGTCGTTTGACGTGGCCGACACTAGTCGTGGCATCGTGAAGGGGGTGGCGCGCTTGGGTCGCATTCGGCCGGGATGGACGTTCACTGGCGAATGGCGTGGTCGAGGCGGCTAAGCGCTGTCTAGCTCGCGTATTCTGGAGGGTGATCGTGTGCTGTGTACGTGGAGCGATTGTGGTGACGTGGCTGAAGGTGTTTGGTCTTTGTTTTTTTTTATCTAATTTTAATTTGAATTTCTATGTTCTAATGCGTATAACTTTTACATACGAGTTCAAATTTGAGTGCGGTTTGTTTCATTGGGATCGTATCGAAATTATGGACATTTTGATGCTGGTTTGGATGAATTCTGAGACTGTCTGAATTTGGGCCCTAAATTGGATTTTAATTCGATTTAAAATCAAAGGTGAGTGTTTTAACCCACTCACAATTACTAAACTATCTTTGATGCAGCACGAGCTACAAAGTTACAAGACTTAAGTCGCCCACGACTTAGCTTAAGTCGCCCACGACTTAGCTTAAGTCGCCCACGACTTAAGGAAGCAGCTTTGCGACCTAACGAAGAAGTTATAGGTCGTCCACGACCTAAGGAGTCACGAGAGGGGGAGCTGCGACTTAACTGGAAACCAGGGGAAGAAATTATCTCGAGTTTGCGACCTAAGGAAGAAGTGATAAGTCGTCCACGACCTAACGGAATCTTAAGTCGTGTGGATATGATGAGTCGTAGACGACCTAACCTATTATTGAGTCGTTCACGACCTAACAAAAGCGGCACGCGAGTTACTGGGTTCAGGGTGATGGAAGGCAGACGAGTTAAAGAGTTACGACATACTTTAGGTCGCAGAGATATGTTACGACCTATACTAGGGCGCGCAAACGAGTTACGACTTAAGAAAGGTCGCTGGGTGATCTGGAGAGATAAGTCGCTGAAGATTCTAAGTCGTGAAGTCCTTAAGTCGTAAGTAGCGTGAAACTGGCTATCTCTTAAGTCGCTACATGTTTTTAGGTCGTTACCGACCTAAGTTAAGTCGCTGAAGGTTGAAGCCGTAGATTCTTATGCCGCCTTATTCTATGCCGTTGATTCTTTAAGACGCGGAGGATGTTGAGTCGCATGTTTTAAGTCGCAGGTTATAAGTCGTAAATGACTTAAATGTTGTAAATTCGTGATTTATGTGTTGCTTTGTTAAGTCGCTATGTACTATTTGTTGTGTCTTGTAAGTTGTATGTCGTTTGTTTTTAAGTCGGGGACTTTTAGGTCGTGGTGTTATAAGTCGTACACGACTTAAGAGTTGTACAGAGTTGTGATGAGATTTGTAACTTCTATAAATAGGCCGGTGGTGCCATTTGTAATAGTTTAGTTGATTTGATATAAAACTCTTGTTTTGTTAGCTTTGTGCTTTCACCAAATTGGTAGTTGAGTGTAATCTCCTATCTCCTCTTTCGGTTAATCGAGTGCGCTCAATTCAACGACTGTAGAAGCCGATTCACGGAATCTAGTGCGCTAGATCAACGTGCGAAGAATCGCAGATCTTTGAACCCGGTATCGTGCGCGATCAACGAGTTCGGGATAGCTAGAATTCGGTATCTTTGGATCAACGAATCTGGGCGTTTCAGTATCTTCCAATCCACCGATTACTACATTCATCGATCTACATTGTTTTTGTGTAATCCGCTGCGCCAGTTTGGTATCAAAGCTTGTTTTAGCCAATCATAGCTAAATCGAGTCTTGGAGCCGATTTGTTTGAAGTGTTGAAGTTGTGTTCATCGTGTTCATCATATTATTGCAACAAAGAGGGAGATTTCGATCCATTACACTTTGGATCAAAGTTCGAATTGTGTTTGAATTTGAAGAGTTTGTAAAGTTTCAAATCATGCCGCCGAGAAGAGCTAATCGTCATCAAAACGTAGAAGCTTTGTATCGAAGAGAAGAAGCTGATGAGATGGAGCAAAGAATCAATGAAAACTTTAGTGAAAAGCTTAACGAAGGAATTGGTCGATTAGAGAAGATGATGTTAGAAATGAATCAAAATCGGAGAAGGGTTTCACCTGAATCTAACCATGGGGGAAGTAGAGTCTCGCCACATTCCAATCGAGACAGAAGTGTTGATGATGATCAAAGGCGTGGGAGGAACGTGAATGATCATGATCGGAGGAATGTCGATAGAAGGGATGTTGGAGGTAGACGTGAAGGTAGTAGAGATGTGGGTGGAAGAGATAGACAACGATATACATTTGATTTTGAAGAAGAGAATGATGGTGGTAGTATTCATGGACGAGGTCAAGGAAGAAATTACTCTGAGTATGATCACAAGTGGGAGTCGGGAATGAAGACTGAAATTCCTGAATTCAAAGGTGGTATGCAAGCGGAGGAGTTTCTAGATTGGGTGGCTAATGTTGAAGAGATTTTTGACTTCAAGGAAGTTCCAGAACATCGTAGAGTGAAGTTGGTTGCTACGAGGTTGAGGGGTAGAGCTTTGGCATGGTGGCAGCAAACCAAACTTACACGTGAACGAATGGGGAAGTCAAAAGTTGAATCTTGGGAGAAGATGAAGAAATTGATGAAAGCAACGTTCTTACCTTACAATTATCAATCTTTGATGTATCAACGTTTGCAGAATTTGAGGCAGGGCACAAAGGCTGTTAATGATTACGCGGATGAATTTTATCAGCTTATTGCGAGGAATGATATTATGGAAACGGAAGAGCAGCTGACATCTAGATTCATTGGGGGATTGCGAATGCAGATTCAGGATATGGTTAACATGTTTGACCCCAGATCTGTAGTGGAAGCACATCAGAAAGCGTTGGCTTGGGAGAAACAGGGACGACGAGGAGGTGGTGTGTTTACAAATTCCAATAATCAAGTGAAGGGTGTTAGTGGAAGTTCTAATGTTTCAAAAGTTGTTGCAAAACCAGTTGTGAATGAGGTTGGGAAGGCGAAAGTCAATAATGGTTTCAAGTGTTATAATTTCCAAGAAATGGGCCACAAAAGTAGCGAATGTCCAAAGCCGACGAAGAGAGCTATGATAGCAGAGGTTGAGGATGAGGATGAAGAAGCTGAATGTTCCAATTCACCACCTGATGAGGAGGAAGAAGAAGTGTCGGGAGACGAAGGTTATAATCTAATGATGAAGAGGTCCTGTTTAACACCAAAGCAAGAGGAGGATTGTAGTTGGTTAAGGAGCAATTTTTTTCAGTCAACATGTACCATTTTGGGGAAGGTTTGCAAATTTGTTATTGATGTTGGAAGCTGTGATAATATAATTTCTTCAGAAGCTGTGAGGAAGTTGGCATTGAAGACTGAGAAACATCCGAAACCGTACAAGCTAGCTTGGTTGAGGAAAGGCAGGGAGGTGAAGGTTGGACGAAGGGCTTGTGTGAAGTTTTCAATTGGAAAGAAATACAAGGATGAAATCTGGTGCGATGTGGTAGATATGGATGTCTGTCATTTGTTGCTGGGGAGACCGTGGCAGTATGATAGGGCGGTGCAACATGATGGGCGTACCAACAGTTACAGTTTCATGTTTGAAGGCACAAAGATTACTCTAATTCCAAAGAAGCGACAACAAGAGGAAAACAAGTTGGAGGAGATTGAAGAGCTTAAAACTTTGTTATCTTTGAAGGAGTTTGTGAAAGAAGTAGAGGAGGAGCCTGAAGTGTTATTGTTGATTGGGCGAGAGAGCAGTGAAGAGGTTGAAATTCCGGAAGAAGCGAAACCAGTTTTGAAAGAATTTGAGGATGTCTTTCCAGATGAGTTACCGAAGGAGTTACCGCCACTAAGAGACATTCAACATCAAATCGATCTTGTTCCGGGAGCAATGTTGCCACATAGACCACATTATCGAATGAGTCCGAAGGAACATGAAGAGTTGCGGAGGCAGGTGGAAGAATTGCTTGAACAGGGGCGTGTGCAGGAGAGTCTAAGTCCTTGTGCTGTACCAGCTTTATTGGTACCCAAGAAGGATGGGACGTGGAGAATGTGCACTGACAGTCGAGCATTGAATAAGATTACTGTGAGATATAGATTTCCGATGCCGAGGCTTGATGATTTGTTGGATCAGTTGAGCGGGGCTACTATCTTTTCGAAGATTGATTTGAAGAGCGAATATCATCAAATTCGTATCAGACCAGGTGATGAGTGGAAGACTGCTTTTAAAACCAGGGAGGGTCTATACGAATGGTTGGTAATGCCATTTGGCTTATCAAATGCACCGAGTACATTTATGAGAGTGATGAACCAAATTTTCAGGCCGTACATTGGGAAATTTGTGGTGGTTTACTTTGATGATGTTCTAATCTACAGTGCTAGTACAGAAGAGCATGTTCAGCATTTGAAGAAAGTGTTAATTATTCTTAGTGAAGAACAATTCTATGCTGCTACAAAGAAGTGTGTTTTTATGGCGAGGAGTGTTTTATTTCTGGGGTATGTTGTGTCGGAAGAAGGAATACAGGTTGACCAAAGTAAAGTCGAAGCTATCAGAGATTGGCCACAACCCAAGACGATAACGGAAGTTCGTAGTTTTCACGGGTTGGCTTCATTTTATCGAAGGTTTATTCCACACTTTAGTAGTGTGATGGCGCCTGTGACTGATTGTATGAAGGGTAAACAGTTTGCATGGACGGAGGAAACTGGGGTTGCTTTTGATCGAATCAAAGGACTCTTGACGTCTGCACCAATTCTAATATTACCAGATTTTCAACTAGTGTTTGAACTACATACTGATGCATCCAAGGTTGGGATTGGAGGAGTGTTGAGTCAGAAGGGATGTCCGATTGCATACTTTAGCGAGAAGTTATCAGGAGCAAAGATGAGATACAGTACATACGATGTGGAATTTTATGCTGTTGTGCAATCTATTAAACACTGGAGACACTATCTATTTCAGAAAGAGTTTGTTCTTTACACTGATCATGAGGCATTAAAGCATTTACAAGGGCAAGACAAGATTTCAGCGAGACATGTATCATGGATTGCATATCTGCAACAGTTTACATTTGTTGTGAAACACAAATCGGGAGTGACGAATCGTGTTGTGGATGCTTTGAGTAGAAGGAATCAATTGTTAACAACAATGAAGATTGAAGTAACGGGATTCGATGTGTTACCAGAGTTATTTGACGAAGATTCTTACTTTGCAAAGTTTGTTGATAAAGTCAAGAATGGGGAGACGGATGAGTTTTTGATGGTAGATGGTTTTCTGTTCAAAGCAAATCGATTGTGCATACCTGATTGTAGTTTGAGAATGAGGATTGTAAAAGAGCTACATGAAGAAGGACATGTTGGGAGAGACCGTACATTACAGTTGATTTCACAATCTTATTTTTGGCCATCGATGAGAAAAGAGGTTGAGAGATTTGTGGAACGATGTCATATCTGTCAAGTGTCAAAAGGAACTGCTACAAACGCAGGATTATATATGTCGTTACCTGTGCCTACTAAACCATGGGTTGATGTGAGTATGGACTTTGTGTTAGGATTGCCGAGAACGCAGCGTGGTAATGATTCCATTTATGTGGTGGTTGACCGATTTTCGAAAATGGTACATTTTATTGCTTGTAAGAAAACGGCGGATGCTGTTCATGTTGCTCAACTATTTTTCAAAGAGATATATCGACTTCATGGATTGCCAGAATCGATTGTGTCGGATAGGGATACTCGTTTTCTAAGTCATTTTTGGCTAAGTTTGTGGAAGATGGTGGGAACGAAATTGAACTTTAGTAGCGCTTATCATCCGCAAACGGATGGACAGACCGAGGTTGTGAACAGATCATTGGGAAATTTATTACGATGTCTGGTGCAAGACAATCTGAAGAGTTGGGATGTGAAGTTATGTCAAGCAGAGTTTGCTCATAATCATGCTGTGAACCGTAGTACGGGTTTCAGTCCATTTCAGATAGTATACTCAAGCTTACCGAGGGGACCGTTGGATTTAACGGTAATACCACACTCGAAGGGGACAGTTAAGAAAGCTGCTGATTTTGTTGAAGGGTTGACGGAGTGTCATAGAATCGTTCAAGAACGATTGGAAAAGGCAAATGAGAAATACAAACGATCTGCAGCTCTGAAGCGAAGGAGTGTTGAATTTAATGAAGGAGATATGGTATATGCTGTATTGACAAGAGATCGTTTTCCAATGGGCGCTTATAACAAGTTGAAAGCCAGAAAAATTGGTCCTGTAGAAGTCGTGAAACGGATAAATGAAAATGCTTATAAGTTGAAGCTGCCGAAGGATGTGTACACTTCTGACGTGTTCAATGTCAAACATCTCGTACCATATTATGGGGATGAACAATCTGATGTGGAAGAATTTACAAATTCGAGGACGAATTTTTCTCAACCTGGGGAGGATGATGCAGCACGAGCTACAAAGTTACAAGACTTAAGTCGCCCATGACTTAGCTTAAGTCGCCCACGACTTAAGGAAGCAGCTTTGCGACCTAACGAAGAAGTTATAGGTCGTCCACGACCTAAGGAGTCACGAGAGGGGGAGCTGCGACTTAACTGGAAACCAGGGGAAGAAATTATCTCGAGTTTGCGACCTAAGGAAGAAGTGATAAGTCGTCCACGACCTAACGGAATCTTAAGTCGTGTGGATATGATGAGTCGTAGACGACCTAACCTATTATTGAGTCGTTCACGACCTAACAAAAGCGGCACGCGAGTTACTGGGTTCAGGGTGATGGAAGGCAGACGAGTTAAAGAGTTACGACATACTTTAGGTCGCAGAGATATGTTACGACCTATACTAGGGCGCGCAAACGAGTTACGACTTAAGAAAGGTCGCTGGGTGATCTGGAGAGATAAGTCGCTGAAGATTCTAAGTCGTGAAGTCCTTAAGTCGTAAGTAGCGTGAAACTGGCTATCTCTTAAGTCGCTACATGTTTTTAGGTCGTTACCGACCTAAGTTAAGTCGCTGAAGGTTGAAGCCGTAGATTCTTATGCCGCCTTATTCTATGCCGTTGATTCTTTAAGACGCGGAGGATGTTGAGTCGCATGTTTTAAGTCGCAGGTTATAAGTCGTAAATGACTTAAATGTTGTAAATTCGTGATTTATGTGTTGCTTTGTTAAGTCGCTATGTACTATTTGTTGTGTCTTGTAAGTTGTATGTCGTTTGTTTTTAAGTCGGGGACTTTTAGGTCGTGGTGTTATAAGTCGTACACGACTTAAGAGTTGTACAGAGTTGTGATGAGATTTGTAACTTCTATAAATAGGCCGGTGGTGCCATTTGTAATAGTTTAGTTGATTTGATATAAAACTCTTGTTTTGTTAGCTTTGTGCTTTCACCAAATTGGTAGTTGAGTGTAATCTCCTATCTCCTCTTTCGGTTAATCGAGTGCGCTCGATTCAACGACTGCAGAAGCCGATTCACGGAATCTAGTGCGCTAGATCAACGTGCGAAGAATCACAGATCTTTGAACCCGGTATCGTGCGCGATCAACGAGTTCGGGATAGCTAGAATTCGGTATCTTCGGATCAACGAATCTGGGCGTTTCAGTATCTTCCAATCCACCGATTACTACATTCATCGATCTACATTGTTTTTGTGTAATCCGCTGCGCCAATCTTATGTTAGTTAAATTTAATTTATGATGTGGTTAGAAATGTTAAATTGTCATTCTGGTTAAAATTTGACTGTTATTGCATTTAATTGTCGTTAAATTTATTATTGAATTTTAAATTGTCAATTTAATACCTGTATTGATTATTTGTTATCTATTGATGTTCATTGATTGATTTGGGTGATGATTGTGATGTATGTTGATTTTTGATATTAGATGAATGGATGTTGTATTTTATATCGTTATAATATTGCAAGTTCCCTATGGGTTGAAATGACATACCCGAATGATCTATAGATTAAGGAAAAATCGTTATAGGTTGAAATGATAGACTCGGGCGATTTTATGGATTTTATTTAATTCGGGATTGCGGTTTGAAATGATATATAACCATAAAATTTTAAGTTGCGGATTGAAATGATAAAAATCCGTATCACTTGACCCTAGGTAGAGAATTATATACGGACACCGGATTGGTTAAATTAAATGATTTTAAAATCCTTAATTTTTTTTGACTTTACTTAAATGATATTTTGAAATAAAATTTGATTCAAATAAATTGAATTATTATCGAAATTCGAGTTTTATGTTGGAACTGGAATTGATTTAAAGGAATTGGTTAAAGAAATTAAATTGAAATTTTAATTTGGATTTTTGTAGTATAAATGGAATTTATCGGAATTGAGTCATTAAAATTGTGAAATATAACTTTGATATATATTGAAATCGTAGTCGCTTAAATTTATATTTCAAATATGAATTGAAATCGATATAAAAATTTAATATTTTATTGAGAATGTGAATAGAGACTTGAAATTGGATTTTTATTTATTAAGAAATTGAAATAGTTCTATTGTGTTGAAATGAAATAAATAGTAAATTGATATAAATTTCAAAATTCATATTTTTAATATAAAGTGTTTTAAAATATATCATTTTAAAGACTTTAATTATTAAGATTTTCAAACTACTAAACTATTTTAACCTATATTAACCATATTAAATCATTTTAACCTATTTTCAAACCATTAAATTTATTTTAAACTAATTAACCCGTTTTAACTTATTTTAAATCTAATTAATCTATTTTAAAGCCATTTAATCTATTTTAATTATATTTTATCTATTTTAAATCTATTCAACTATCTTAAATAAATTTAATAGTATCTTAAATCTATAACTAAACTAATTTAGAGTATTTTAACTATTTTTAACTATTTATAACTATTTAAACTATTTTCTAATTTTTCAGACTAAGTACAGGGAAAGTGTTTATATTCAAATTCATTGGTTTAAAGAAAATATGGTTAAATGATGTTATAGCCTAATTTGGGATTTAAATGTTATAATTAATTGAATATGATGATTCTGAAGTAAGGATTTAACCTAATTTGAAATACGATTATTATTTTTAAAAGAAATTATTATTTCGGAAACGATATGATTTAAAGGGTGAATGTGATTTCAAAGTGAATATGATTTCAAAGGTGATATGGTTTTGAGAATATGATATTTTGATATAAAGTGTGAATTGACTTTTGAAATGTAAAGGAACCATCCGGTGTGAAATAAGCGTTTAGTTGTTAAAGGGACCGGAATCGGATATTGTCATACTCTCTACCAATACCAAAAACTACTTTAACAACTGTGCACGTGGTGGAGATTCCAGAAATGAAGTAGGATGGTTTGGCGAATGATTCTATATGAGGTATTTACGTGACCCTGACTCCCGTGAGTCAACTTGATGTGGCTAAAATCAGGAGCCATGCCGGGCCAAGTGAGATCATTCCTCCGATCGGGCACACTTCTTCGATACTACATTCTGACTTTGTGATTGATTTGGTGGCCACTCTTGATTTTGATTTGGGAGTGTGTTCCAAGGTGGGCGGTAGTAGCTACTATGCGTTACCACCAGTCCGGATACGCAAATGGTATATCTACCCTGGTATTGCCTCGAGTGTCGTGTCGCATACCCTATCGCGCCTTTTACGAGTTTGTTTTGTACCACACCTATGGAGTGCCCTCTGATAGCCCTCCAGTTTACGGGGGTGTTACGGTACTATATAGACTATGGGAATATATAAAATGTGTTAAAGGGGATATGGGTAATGCCTTAACGCTATTTTAATACTTCTACTTTACTGTAGACATATTATAATAGCGTATTGTACTACATAGTAGATAGTTTAACGGATCCTTAGGAGATGAGAATCCCGAACATCTCTTAAGTTACTGCACTCACGTTAGGCACTGGATAGGAGATGTCAAACCCCGTAAACATCTCTAATGCCGTCACACGCATATTTACCGTTGATTTAACTTACATAAGATCTTTTAGTTCTGACTCGAGTGTTTTGTCTTTTCAATTCGCTCGGGTCAGCCTGAGCATTTCAGGGTTGAAGACCTTATTTCTGGAGGACGAAGACGAAGATTTGTACTAGTATTATTATTATATTTATTCCACTGCATCATGTTGTTCCGCTGCATTTATTTAATTATTTATTCCTGTTTATGTAACTCTGATATTTGTATTGTATAAGTAAAATCAAATTTATTGTAAACAGCTTCATGAACTGTTATTTGATTATTATGTTTTGACAATCCGCTGGGAGATTCAGTATTTATTTTATTTCTGTCCCTTTTTCTTATTTACCCCATAAATATCTGCCCTTTTGAATGGTTTGAGTCTGGCATGTGTGTCTGCTTAAAATGTCCAAAAAGACAGGTCGTTACATAATAGGAATATAGAATGGCTGCTAGTCCCCAGAATTGAAATATGATGGAAGAAAAGTCCGTCTTGAAAAAGTAATGAAAATTAGGTCCATATTTTTAGTTTTTAGCTAATTTATGCTACTTTTGCCCCTGATTTCGATGCTGGGCCGATTTTCTGGAAGGGGGCATTTCGGTAAAAAATAAAAAATAGGGACCTAATTTAGATGGATTTATGAGTAGGGACTTTTTGTGCATGGGCTTTGAGAATAGGGACCTTTGGTCCAAAACCCCTAATAGGAATTTCGAATTTATCTTCCATTAATATGAATTACTACCTATTCTAATTCTAACTATTCGCTCCCCTAAATATAATAATAACTAACAAACATTACATAGAAATAACGCACGAATAAACAATGTTCTTCTTTATCAATACAATAAATACGTCTAAATTGCCTAATAAAACTACTTATTTATAATAAATATATATTCTAGTCATAGTATATAACTAGAATATACTTTCCATATTTAATTTGCTAGAATTAAACTCCTTAGGAAGAATTTCCGCTATGATTTTCATAAATTGGTTTAACACAAAAGTAAAGATTGACTCCGTTTGAAATTATAAAGAATGGATAATTTCTTTTTAATTGGAATAAACAGTGTAAACTGCAGAGAATAAATATGTACTTTACACATCTATTCCCTGTTTGTTTGTAGGTATTCCTCGTTAAATCAAACATCTCCCTTTTGAATCAAAAGTGGAAAAAGTAAACAAATAAAAATCAAACAGATGTTCTTCCCATAAAATAGACTATGAAAAATCTATAACTCAGCACAAATTTAGGCAATAATCAAAGAATCCTGTTTTACACCCAAGTACAGATCTGGAATAAAAATATATAACAGTAAATTCTAAAATCTTTGGGATTGATTTCCAGATCTAGGTATAAACATATTTCAAATTTGATCAACAAGAATATGTAGGCAAGTTCTACACTAATTAAGCCTACAATTCACAAATAAAATTGTTTTAGGCATAAAAATCAAACATATGCCAACGGAATAGATTTAAAATCATAAACAATGTATAAAATTTCTCACTCACCTTTTAAAAGTGATCCAAATCTCCAAATCTGAAGTGGAACCTTAAATTCATCTCCAAATCCTTTTTAATCCAAGAAATATGTATAAAAGGGTGTATACATACATTAGAATTAGATATTTTAGAAGGCATTTGGGATTGAAGGTATATATATCTATAACCTCATTATTGCATTGTGTTGATTCGCTCTTCTTCTTCTCTTATTTGATTTCTATTCTTCTCCAATTGTATATATACAAATATAAATATTTATTCTATAATTAGAAAATAGTGGAGAATAGAAAATGGCAGAGCTTCGCTTTTGCTTTCAGAAAAATATGAGAGAGAAGAGAGGGTTATGCCTGAATTTATAGTCGGTAGAATCAACCACGGCCATTCGACTTAAAATATTAAATCCGGGCTGTTGCAGCCTAGGTTTATTGTAGCTGCCAGGTCGCCATCGGTCGACCGCTTATGGATCACTAGTCGGCCGTTGGGGGTCTACCGGCCCTAATAACGTGTCATCCTATATGCCCGGACAATTAATATAAAAACGTTAATTTATCTAATTGAATTATTTCCATTCTAAATTTGTTTTCGTCCGTAACTTCTTCATTTAGACTCCGATTGCAAAACTCCAAATCTGAAAGTTGCTCAGAATTTCGACATGAACGCAATGGTGCACGTTTCATGGTCAAATTCCATCATCTACACAAATTCTATTTTTGGAGCCTAATTAATTAACTAACAAATTAAATAACTAAAGTCAAATTACGGGGTGTAACAATTTACGGATCAACGTATTACTAACTGGCTAGATTTATAAGGTATAATTTCTGTTTATATTTATATATCTTACTTGTATCATTCTACTCACAGTTATATATATGATGATCTTCCTTTCTTACAACTAAAGGCAACACTTAATACATCTTCGATATTCACATGTCGATCATTTAAGTGTTCGAAAGACATGTCTTGGGGTAAAAGAGAATAAAAGACATGGAAAACAAACACAGATTTCACTCACAATGTCGGAGTTACATATTCATCATCACTGAATAGTACACATGATTACTCCAAAATGTTACATCAAAGTTAAAACAAGTACTATTCCTAACAAGGATAGCTATATCAGCCTGCCTAAACTACTAATACATAATATACTATCATAGTGGAAATATAGTCAACTACAAGATGGCGATGAAAGCTTCAACTCTATACTGCTTTCCAAAATGCTCCAAAGAAAGATGACTACTTTGCTACTCATAAAAATTTGAGTACCTAAGAATTTAAGGGAATGAAATAAAACTTTGAGTCAGACATGGGTCTTGTGTAAGTAAAGCATAAGTTTAACTTTATAAAAATCTTCAAACCATAGGTATCTCATAAGACCATGCTGCACATAAATAAGGATGGGTTTTTTACCTTACGATAACCAAAACATTTCTATATAAAATCCTCTGATATTATCTTAATGTCCAGGTTTAAAATAAATATTGAATCATAGCCGAATTGTTACATTAATTAAATTCTAGCATAATAAGTATATAATCAAGTCTGAAGGCTTATATTGGAAAATGGATTCCAACTATGAGAAGGTAAGGGTCTACTTTCCGACTCAGTACACCTCTAAACAAAATGTACTGCAGGCTACAACATGTTGCACCTCTATTACTCAGGACAAGCCTTACCACTTACTAGGTAGTGCCAAATATGATCACCCCTTGATTGTGATCAACAACCGTAAGAGGGGTCCCGAAGAAAAAATAGATATTGCTCTAGATTAGTCGATGATCATACCCTAATGGGAGCGACCCACATAGCCCTGTTGCACGTCCATGCTTTAGTTATTTATCAATTGTGAGGATTGAGGCTACGCATTTACCTTTCCTCTTAGCAGACTATCTTGGAATGCTAACACTGCTCTCCAGGCATCCAACGTAATGATAGAAATCATCAATACAAGTTGTTCCAGGATCGAACAAACATTCAACATTTAATATCTTCCATTTTGGAATCACCCTCGGGAAGAATAGTACAGCTCCATAACATACTTCATAACGATCCATCACGAACGTTATTAGTTTAGAGTGGTCTAGATATATCATACTTATCTAAAACTAGTTTCTCCACACTAAGCGATAATTCCAAGCTAACTCAATTCTAGTTCTTTTGAAAGTATGCAACCAGTATTCGAGTCCTTACCGGGGAAACTCGAATATATACAACATACTTCCTGAGTTAAAACAGGTCAAGTTATCAATAGTAGACAATCCGCTATTTAGGGTAATCATATAGAGTTTGCATATGGATAACCATATACTTAGTTAAACATGATCCATTGACAGAAATTAACCCTCCCATATCTATCGCTCTTCCGATATTCCGACCTTACTCTATCCCTCATTTAGAAATAAATTCTAGATCTCATAGATAGGGCATTAGCCTACTCATCGGCTTTTAGAACTAACTATGTGATGACTTACTTCCTATAAATGTTTCATCACATTAGCATTGGTTCATATTTGTTTGAGGTTACTTAAGGGCAATCGACAAAGAAATCCCTTAATTTAAAACACTTTTGCAAAAGAAAACAGTTTGAAACAAAAACCAATATTTAAAAAAAAAGTGATTTTTAAAATTTAAACCTTGTTAAATAAAGTAACTTAAACCCTTATTAAATAATAATTAAATCTTTATTAAGTCCTAATTAAAATCTTAATTAAATTTGACTTAATTAATAATTAATTAATAAATGAGCCTCTTTTTTAATTAATAATTAATCTTTAATAAATAATTAAATAATTATTAATTCCTAATTGATAATTAACCTTTTAATTAATTAAATAATTATAATTAACTTACTTGATTAACACTTAAGTACTAATTATCTTTGTTAACAAATGATTAAGCACTAATTACCTTACTTACTTAATTAATTAAATAATCAATAATCAAAAAATTAAGTAAATACTTTTTACTACATAAAATATGTTTTAAAACATTTTTTGAAAGATTCCTAAGTGAAAACACTTTGAATTTTTCCAAAATATTTTGTTTTACAAAGTGCATTCGTAGCGACTATCGCTATACGACTTGTAATTTTCAAAACTTGTTTAACCCTCTAGATAACTTTAAAAACCTTTCCTTTTATTTAAACGCACTCCATAACTTGTATGAAGTTTGTAAACCAAATAAAAGTAAAGTCAACATTTTATGGAAACTTCTTCGAAATCGCATAAGAAAAGCAAGTTTAAGCAAAGGATTTATGATGTCGCAACAAGTGATTTTAAGTGCTAATTCCTTTAGCATACAACACATACAATAGCACAACATTATCCAAACATAAGCAAGATTTCTAACATACATACATACATATATATATATATATCTGTGTGTGTGTGTGTCATAATTTAACAAATACAAGCGAGGATTACAACTTGTATACTAACTTAACTTTTAATTTCCATATTCAAAACTATATGTCATCTCAACCAATCACATATACATACATCCAAGTAAACAACCGTATATACCCAAAAAACATCATATTTTACAACAAGTCAAGCATATATATTAGTTTTAAAAACTTGGTTAAAGGCTAGATCTTTATTCACCAAAAGTTGACTAAATCAAGGTAACTTTTTCTAGAACTTGAATGCAACCCAATTCTTTGCTTCTAGCTAAGAAAAGTGAAGTCCTTGGTGGCTTAAGCAAGCAAAGGACTCGGCCTAAGGGAGTATGAATTCGGCCAAGGTAGTGGAGGGGATTTGTGGCCTTGATTTGGAGAAGAGGAGGTGTATGAATAGATGGAAATGGTTTTAAACAAGGTTTTAGAAATTTTAAAGCGAATGAACTAAGCTTTTCAAAATTCTAGAAGTATTTGGAAGCCATGAAATAGTTTAAGGCATGGAGAGGTTTTTAGAAAATGAGGATGAAGTAATAAAATGAGGACAAAATAAAATTTGTTTTTATACAAAGTGCATAAACTAAATTACCAAACTAGCCTTAGGGTACATACTCTTTATTCTTTGTTTGCCCCATCACAACCTTGTCTCCCCTTCCCTTGCTCACGTGAATATGTCCCCCTCCCCCCTCATTTTTAATGAGAAAATGTACATTAATAGCTAATGTACTTAATGTTTCTAAAGAAATGACATATTATGTCACTTTATATTTTTACATTTTTATTTTGTTTTAAATTTACATAATATGTTACATCATATCATATTATGTTTCTTAAGTGTATGTGCGTGTGTATATATTGCAAAATTCTAACTCATTTATAAATGTTATATATGTTAACTCAATGTGCACAACATTTTCCGACAACTTTTAGACACCGAAAAGTCGAAAATTCGGAAAATGATTTTCGGTAATATTTTCTATTTTTCTTTGAACTAATTATTTTTGTAAATAAATTTTGAAAACTATTTCACCATCATTAGTTATTATTTAAAAGAGTTTTATTTCGAGTTAAAAAACCATTAATTAATTATTAAAAATATGTTCAAATATTCATATTTAAAGTGATTAAATTCTAGGTTGTTACTATATATATATATATATATATATATATATATATATTGTTGCCTCATCTTGACTTGAAATTAATCTTACATTCCAAATGAAAAATTTATTGATTTTGATTGATTCAATTGAATGGATTAAAATCAAAATAAAAATAGGTTAAAATTTATGTTTTTAGCAATGTATATGTTTTTGATAAACACATAATAGCTTTCTAAACATAATATATAATTTCTGTGATCCAACTATTCAGTTTTAAATTTTGATCATTTAGAAACATAAAACTCATTGATCTATTACTCAACTTAACATCTGTATTTTGAATTTCAACTTTTGATTGTTTAAAATAGGTATTTTGCAAAAGTTCATTTATATTTCATACATACATACATACATATATATATATAGCATGCATGCTTATATGTATGTGCTTCTAAACGGATTAGAACAGTTCAGCATAACATGTGTATGTATTTTGAATTAATTGAAAATTATTTTAAATCTTACTATTATATATATAATCATACTAATACAAAGTCAATAAGAGATATTGTACATTAGTTAGCTTAGTCTAAATCTGAATTTAAATATATTCTACAAGTCAAACTTAGATCTTTTACGCTATAATTTTTAGTTTATAACTTTAATTCAATTAATCTATGTTAGATATTGTCATTTCAACATTTATATTGTTAAGATATTTTTTATAAATATTATATATGTATGTAATTATGTATTTTGATTAAACAATCAAATTTAGGCAATCAAACTTCACTAAACAATCATATTTAGGCAATATATATATATAATACGAACATATACATGGTAGATATATATCCTAAATATCTATACATGTATATATTGACTTTTTCATTGTTGACCATATTATAATTCTATACCCTATGTATGTTATTAATAATTGTGTGTATGCATATCAGATTTAGTAGTCCATAAATAAATCATTATTTTGTTAGGCATACATGGAAGGATATGGTTTAACTGTTGGATCCAAAATTAAAGGAAAGTTTTAAAAGATAGGGAAATGAAAATTTTTCCTTTTCTAAATGAAACAAAACCTTCTTTTTATTTGATTGAATTTGATTCGGTTTACTCTTTCTTCTGTAGTCGACCACCCCACCTCTACCTCTCTTGATTGTATATTCACACCAAATGTATTTAATTAATTAGATTAAATAAATAAATAAAATTATTCAAATAAAATAATTTTTATTAAATAATAAGATTGGATCTAATGCTAGCTAATGGACTTTATAGGTTCATTAAGATCCAAATAATGAAAAAAATGAAACTTACACATTTCACTTGTTGCGAAACGAACCAGATTCTAACAAAAGTGACTAATATCTCTTGGCCTCTTAAGCAAACTCAAAGTCAAAGTTGATATTAGGGTAAAGACAATGGTTGGGAGTTATATAAGATATAGTCGATAAAGTGTCATCCACCACTTGTGGGGCTATGGCTTGTTGTGAAAACTCAAGGTCGGATCCCTAAGGCAAGTCAGTCCTAACACTCATTAGAGAAATCAAAAGGTTTCTATTTTTCCTTAAGGTTTTGAAATATAATATCTGATGGTACCTTATTAATGAAATGAAATATGTTTAACTGATTTAATAAGTACATGAACACATGAAATATTACAATATCTACTAATTTAAATTTGCGTAGAATAATCAACAAAAAGTTAATTGATAATGGTATACATAGTGAAAAAAAATTAAAGATAGTAAAATAAACATGTATATTCACCTGAAAATAATTTTTTTGGGCTGTAGTCACTTCAAAGTCCATGATAACAAGCCAAGTGTACAATTATATAAATTTTTCAAATCTGGGCCCATTTAAGTTTTAGTTAGCCTAATATTGTTTATTATCCATATGAGTATGCACTATATGTATAATACGAGGGTATGGATATTTGACCTATAATTGATCACATACTATAGTTATATGGTGAACAATATTATTTCGTAATATATAGATTTCAAGTAATTGTTATTTGAATAGAGCCAATAAAACATAGTACGAGATCATATACTTAATATGATTAAGTGTATTTTACGTATTGGAAATAGTTCCGGCCCAAGAACTGAAGATAGGCCCATTAACTAAAATGTTAGTTTGGTTCGATTAACTAATTGCAAGATCAATATCCTTAATTTATTAAGGTTGAATGATAGCAAATGAGCATTGAATATAGGCCATAACCTCATGTTAGGTTTTCTCCAACTGGTATGACCTTTAAGGAACAAAAACAGAAATTTAAGATGATGGTAATAATATTGGTTTTGTTGGGATGAATAGATGATGAATGTCACCTCAGATTCATGAATAGACATTGGAATTATATTAATATTAGAAGATGCTTAAAAGGAACATGAAATACGATTTCAAGTTCTTGTAAAAGATTGTCTTTTATATGTTGTATTTCATAGAGCATTCGGATATTGGATATGAAATATCAATTTTAAATTCATTACAATAATTAAAATAGAAAGCTTATGGTAAAAGTGATAAAACTTCTCTTTGTCAATGTTGTCATAATAGTGGCAAAAATAGTAGGGGCTCGTCATATAGGTATTGCTAATGGAACATCTAAGTAAGAACATACATATTGAAAAATACCATTATTATTTTGTGCCATAATAACTACTTTCGAGATTATTGAAAATAAACATAGTTTATTTGTATATGCAATACAATAAATTTGTGAAGATATGTCTTGATGATATTTGTATTCTTGACTAAGTGCTATATTGGCTTATAATACTATATAAGCGGCTGCATATTAAGTACAATTAATTTGGAAATTTAGACTATGTTGTTGATCATTGAGATATATTACAGTATATATATGAAGAACATCTTCAAATTTTTGTGATTTCTAACCATAATGAAGCATGTCTCAAGTGATTGATAGCATTTCTCATATTCAGTAGGAGTATAACCAAAGTTGATACAACCTTGGTTGATATCATGGAGTATCGTAATGTGTGTCACCCCAAATGAGTTTGTACCTAAGTAACCATTATGTTTAGGATAAACCAACAAAGATAATGTGGTCTAAAATACAAAAATAAAATCTACCTACTTGATTTATACTATTTAAATGTATGAGATATTGACATATGTATATTGATACATTGAGTCGAATTTCTATAGTGTACATGGAAGTAAAATTGAAAATGCAAAAGAACAAAAACAATTCAATATGATCAAATAAGGTGAGTGTATTGGATATAGATTTCCAGTAAATGGCTAAAATAAAATAAGGTTTTATCTCAAATTTTACTCCTCCTTTGTTATATTATGAAGTATAAGGAGTAATCAAATTGTGATTTGATATACTTGAGTAAAGTTGAGTTAAATCTTTTTCAAAGGATAAATTCGAATTTACAGTTGCACATATGATATGATACATGGTAGGTTGCATCATAAAAGGTTAAGATACAAATTTTCCAACATGCATGTAGTATGTGAAGTGTGTAAACTCAAAGCTAGGTTTATTTTCATAAAGATTATATAAGCTCTTGGAAGCTTTTCAATTGTATTAGAAAAAAGAACATTGTTTCAAGAAATAACACCTCATAGACAAGGAATTTTTGTGTAAATGAAAGTAGTGGCAGTGTGTTTGATTTAGATGACATCCAAGATAATGAAAAGAAAATAAATGGATAACAAAGAATTAATCTAACCAAATAAGGACATAACAAAATAGATTGTCTGATAAGAAGTCTCTTATGCTGAAGAGAAAATGTGATTTTCTTAATATGAGAAAAGAAGATTGAATTCAACCTCATTAGTTGCCCACAATTCATGGGAGTATAGACTTTGCCACTTTGCGAGATGTTGATAAGGTCTGAGATGAAATCCAATTACACTAGTGAAATATGATTTTTGAGGCATGTCCAATGAGATATGATCCACCAAATGAAGTAATTAGAAAGTTAAACACTTATTAAGAAAAATGTGGTTGGGAAATGATTTCGTCGATTCAATGTTGAATTTGAAATTGATTTTTGCCAATCACCTTGCTTAATCCCATTAGGAATTCATCCATAAGTTGTTGAACTTTACTAATGCAAACATTAGATGTCTCGAGATCGGTTCATATGAATTGAGATTAAGTTATAATCTTAAATCAAATATATAAAAATTGGAATACGTATATTGATTGAAAAATTCAAAATGTTTGATTGAAGCCAATATGCAGAGAAAGCTTCTCCCTACAATAAAGAAAGATTGAAAAATGTATTAATCATTTCTAGGACAATAAATAAATAACATGAGTTGACGATAAAGGACCTGACATTATTGTCTCGAATATATGATATAGTAAGATATTAGGATTAACCAAGCATAGTACCTAATACTAATATTAAAATTGTTTGATATGAATTCCAAACAAGAAATGTTCTCATTGAATAAGGTATATGAGATACCTAACACATTGGAAGTAAGTTCCATTGTATATTTTGCGTATTGAATAAGATTTGCATATGTATTCAAGATAATAGGTAATGAAATCAAGATGGAAAATTTAGCAAGTGAAGCATTCTCGGATATTATGAAATATAGAGAATTGTTTATAAAAATTCCTATAAAGGATGTTCATGCCAAAATTTTATTGAAAATATCAAGTGTAGTAAGACAATATTGAATTTTAAAGGTTCAACCTTAACTAAGGTCTTACGATGGAAGAGTTCCATAGGAGAAAGTTGTGCAAGTTATAGTAGGATGAGTGTATCATCTAGAATAGCGTTGTAGTAAAATATACATACAAAAATTTATAGATGAGATAAAGATGTTTTCCTTGATTGATTGTCCATTGACATATTATGACATCAATGATGCAATAAATATTGCCAAAGGAATCAAGAACTCATGAAATGATAGGACGTGTTGTATGCGACTACCACATGATAAATAGTTTATCGAGTGAATGGATAAAACGAAACTGATATGGTAGATATAATATAATAATACATACTAATTTACTAAGACCCATCTCATAGTCTGATCTAGGATGACCAATCAAGAAGTTATTGGATTGTGGGTTCAAAATTACCCCAAGTGCAAGTGGGAGGTTGAAAGTTATGGGGGTTTGCCTTATAGACAATTTGTAATTTATTACATATCCAACTTTGAAACCAATCTTATTCGAAACAAAGTATGTTTTTGGTATTTTTTTCTATTATATATAATGTCATATTATGGTATAAATGAATTATTAAATAATCATTTAATACATTCAAATTAAAGATTTTGGTTTCGTCCCATCTTGGCAGCGAATGATATAGCTAAATTTCAAAAAAAAAATCCCTATTTGGATCTTAATAAGCCTATGCAATCTATTAACTAGCACTAGGTCCAATCCAATTACTAAAAAAATGATATTTTATTTAAATTATTTTATTTAAATTATTTTATATTTGTTAATTAATCACATTAATTAATTTAACTAAAAGTTTAATTGAAAATATCATGTGTACATTCAATGATATAACAATATAGCATAATGAAGTACAAACATGTGTATAACTATATATACACAAAAGTTATTACGATTTATATCTATTGTGTACACATACATTATGCTTACATATGTATATGATAATTTCATATGAATATTGGAGATATAAATGCCTAAATATATTCATATATGTTTAATATATTATAATATGAGTATATTGTTTGTATACAGATATTTATAGTACCACACACCCACACATATAGTTTAGACATACACAGACACATATATGTAATATATGTGTTGTCACTTATATGTATACGTGTGTGTGTGTATGAAAAGGAAATCTATAGAATAAGATATATATATATGTATGTATATATATTATTATATAATATAATTAGATATATATGTGTGTGTATTTATATTATTATACCGCCTTTTGGCCAGGCAGTATACCAATGGATTTGGCCAAACGGATTTCATGATCATCAAGGCAGGAAGCTCGGAGAGATGATTATCAGGCTCAGAGATCGGTAATAAACAAGGCTGTAACATCCCGATATTTTCAACCATTCGCATCCGCACATGTCGGACTTGAATTGCTCAAAATATCGCATTGTAAATAAAAATTTGGCAAACTCATCATATACAGTAAATAAATAATCACAGATCACATACATAGAGTAATATAATGCAGCGGAAATAAAAGAGATAGTAGTTCATGAAGCTACTATATAAATACATCAGAGTTAATTAAGATACAATAGGAATACCAAGATACAATAGGTGTAACAGTATGATAATTAGGTACAACTCAAAATACAACTAGAATCAACTGGATAACAAGGTGAATAGATATCTGGTTCTTCAAGCAAAACTCCAGCTCCAAAGGTGAGTCTCTAATGCTGTATCACTCAGTCTGACCCGAGCGTAAAGCAAAACACAAAACACTCGAGTCAGGACATACATACTTATACAATGTAAACCAACTCAAGTGAACTGTAATGAAGATACAAGTAACTTAAAGAATACTTGGGATCGCCCATTCTTTAAGGATCCGTTAAACTATCTACTATGTAGTAATATTCGCTATTATAATAATGTCTAATATAAAATAAACATACTTTTAAATAGCATTAAGGCTTTACATTTTCCACCTTAACACGTAATAGTCCCAGTAGTCTATCCAGTATTAGCATACTCCCAAAATAGGGGCTACCCTCGATACTCCACAAGCTACGGGAGAAATCACAAATTGTAGTAAAGCTCGATATGGTAGGTGACACGGCACACAAGGCAATGCCAGGGTAGATATACCAATTACGCACACGGACTGATGGAACGCATAGCAGCCACTACCGCTCCACCTCGAACAACACTCCCAAATCAAGGGTGGCCACCAAAAATCACAAAGTAATAGAAGGGAATCGAAGAAGTGTGTCCGATAAGAGGTGCTACCTCACTAGTCCGAGATCGCTCTTGTTTTAGCCACCTTATGCCAACTCACGGGAGTTGGGTCCACGTATATACCTTAGGATCGTCGCCACCATCCTACTTCATTCTGGAAACTCCACCGCGTACACAGTTGTCAAAGTGGTTTTCGATATCGACAGAGAGTATGTCCATATCCGATCCCGGTCTCTTTAACAACCAGTCGTTAATATAACTCGTGGTTATAATTTAAAAACAGTTTATACTTCAAAATAGAATATCATTTCAAATCCAAATCTTTATCAAAATAAAGATCAAATCATTTCCAAACCATTTAATATATCAAAATATCATATCTTTCCAAAACTTCATTTCAAATCATTTTAATATATCAAAATATCTTATCTTTCCAAAGCTTCATTTCAAATCATTTTAATATATCAAAATATCTTATCTTTCCAAAGCTTCATTTCAAATCATTTTAATATATCAAAATATCTTATCTTTCCAAAGCTTCATTTCAAATCATTTTAATATATCAAAAAATCTTATCTTAAACACCCCTCTAAATTCAAAGATAACGTTCATTCATTTTTCAATTCAAACCACCTTTTAATTGATTCATATTTCAATTAAATTACTTCATTTAAACCATTTAAAAGTGCAATTATTATTCTTTCAATTCAAGTATTCAATTTCAAAAGTTTCAAACCATTCTGAGTTCGTTTACTAAGTCAAAAACCATAATTATTAAAATTTCAGCCTTTCATAGCATTTAAAAAAACTATTATAAGTTATATTTGAAACTTTTAATTCAGCAAAGACAGCATTTAAAACTGCTGTTAAAACTCAGTTTTAGTTAAATTTTAGTTCAAAACAGCAAAGACAGCATTTCTAAAAATGCCGCGATAGCTCAGATTTCAAAACAAAGGTTTTATATGATTTCAGCAAAGACTGTAGACCACTACAGCATTTCCAAAAAATGCTGTAATAGACCTGAGTCAATTTAGCCTATAAGTTCAACTACAGCATTACAGAAATGCTATAATAGCCCTTTCTACCTAGTTTTAGTTCAATTCAGAAAACCATAGCATTTCTGAATGCTATTAAAAGTGAATTCCAGATTTTAGTGTATTTCCAGCAAATAAATAACTTCATTTTAAACTCTTTAAACATTTTAAAAATCATAATTTAACATTAAAAATGTTCATTAACATATCATTAAACATATTGATTTTTATAAAACCAATTTCTTATAAATAAATCCAAATTCAATAATTCCACTTATTAGTTCAAGTGTATAATTTCCTTTTCTTCACTTCAACAAATAAACTTAACACTTCAAATTTAAATTACCATTTCACAAATTTAACTAAATTTCCAATTTTATTTAATTAATTTAAACTTTTAATTAAAACCAAATTTACATTTCCCAATCAAGTTATATTTTAAAATTACAATTTAAACATTCATTTATTTAACCACTTAAATTCATAGAAAAATCAATAATGCTTTAATAAATCGCTTAAATTCAAATTTAAATCAAATTATCATATTTACCATTTTCCAAATATAATTTAAGTTCCATTTTTATTCATATAAGTTAAATATCATTTTAAATCAAAATTCCAAATTTCCAAACTCAAGTTATATTTCAAAAATCCAGTTAAACCATTCATTAATTACATTTTAACTCATAGAAAAATCATAATTTCTTTATTTTAAAACATTTCAAAATATATTTAAATCAAATTTCATAAATTTATATTTTTAAAATACTTAAAAATATCCAAAACACTTTATAAAATAACCACGGGCCTGTATATAGTTTTCTAACCTAGGTCAAGTGATACGGATATGTATCATTTCAATCCACGGTTTAAAAAGAAAAATCCGGGTTCTATCATTTCAAACCTGAAATCCTAAGTTAAATAAAATAAATAAAAATCGTTCAGGCCTATCATTTCAGCCCATAACGATTTTTCCCTATTCTAAAGTCCGTTCGGATATGTATCATTTCAACCCATAGTGAATCTAATCTACAGGGAACTTGCAGTGTGATAAACAAATATAAATGAACAGAATAGCATCATATAACAGTAACAGATAAGATGATAGGTAAATTAACAATTTAACATCATATATAAATGATCACAGGCAGTTATAACATCACATAATAGTTCTACACATTCAAATGGTGTCAATTCACATTTGTATAAGTATAAATGTCTGGTGAGATTTACTCACCTTTTTAAAGCTGAGGACAACAATTCAAACACAAAGATCAAACTCCAGAAAACACAAGAGGCACGACAAAGCACGATCCAAACTTGAGTGATAGGAGAGCTAAGATTTCAACTTATGTACACAAACAAATACAAAATACATAAGTATATTTAATACAAAAGATTAGATGAAATAAACAATGAAAATGATTGAGATAAGATGGCATAACCTTGCTCTATCTTATGCAAGTGGTGATGGAGGTGGTGATGGGGTTAGAAATAGGAGGTAGAGGTCAAGCCTATTCATGAAGGAAACAAAGAAAGAAAAAGAAGAAAGAAAAAAAAAGACGAGGAAGAAGAAGCCATGGATATTTAGATCTATAAATTTTTTTTCTCTTAGGAAATAAAATGAGATGTGAGATGAGAATATTTGTACGTGATTTGTAAGAGTAATAGGCGGCTAGGGTTATGGAAAAAACGTTTACGAGAATAAATGGTAAGAAAATAATAAAGGGGATTTAATTCCTATTTAATAAAAGAAACGTATGCAAAGATCTTTAAATCAGAAGAGTCAAACGAGGAAGGAAATGTTGGGAAATATTTTGTGCGAAATTTGATGGGAGTAATACATGGCTAAGCAAATGGTAAATGGCTAAATCAATAAAGAGGCAAGGCAATTTAAGGTAGGAGTTTTAATGGTTTGGGAAATAAAAAGGCAACAAATAACTTGATGTATTTATTAAATTTTTTTCCTTTGTTTGCATGCAACGAAAAGAGGAGTTTGAGGAACAATACATACATGAATTATGAGAAGAATTCATGGTTAATGAATGTGGGAAGTAATTTGCTATGCAAATGGAAAGGCAAGGGAAAAGAAAAAGGCAACAAATAAACAACAAGTAACCTATATCTCTTGCAATTTCTAAGCTATTATTAAAAGAAAACCCATCAAAAATCAAATGAATATATTCAAAGTTTATACAAATAAAAAAATAAAAAAATAAAGGTTAGGGAAATAAATATAGGAAAAAAAAATATAGAAATCATTTAAATCCAAACCCAAATCAATATATCATTTATTCCTAAATGCAAATGAAAAGACAGTGTTTAAACAATGAAACGTATGCCTCTTAAATTTCTCCAAGCAAAATATTTGCATACATTTCATTCTAGAAATGAAATGTGAAGTAAATGTGTTCGTGAATTATGAAGTGGTGTGGATGGCAAGAAAAGATTTGAACGACTAAAGAGGAGTAAATGAGGAAACGGTAAAAGAAACGACTTAGGAGGTGAAACGACTTTACGTTTCAAAAGCTTTTAAAACCTTCCAAATTTCCTTAATTTATTCAAATAAGTTTACCTTACTGAAAATAATAATAATTTCAGTTACAAATTCGAAAATATAACAAAATATATATAAATATTTATTAATTATATAAGGTTAAAATAAGAAAATAGCGCAAAATTGCAAACCTAGTCTACAAAAATGGAAAATAAACAGAATGAACTTTGGAAAATTTATATGGACTTGTAAAATATTTATAACAAAGATAACAACATAAAAGTAAAAATGCATTCACAAATAAATATATAAATTTTAATTTAAAATTTAAATGAAGAAATTAGCAGAAGAATAGAAAACAGCCTTTTAAAAAATAGGGAATAATTACAGTAAATTTTGGAAAAATCCTATTATCATTTTAAAAATATTTGAAAGTCAAAATATTCATAAAATAACATATTGACCCAGATTAAAATGAAATATGACAATAAAAATATAATTTATACAATTTAAAATTAACAAATTTCAGAATAAACAAATTGCAGTCAATATTGAAATATACATAACTTTCACTGTTTAACTCCATTTTCAACGAAACAAAAAGCAGTGTTCAAGTTATTACATCTATTTTCATAATAAAGATAAAATTTAAGATTTTAAAACTAATTTAAATTTGAAGTTTAAAAGTCAAAGTTTGAATGGTTTGACTAGAAATTCACTTTCCAGTAAAATAACCAATTTATACTAGTTTGAAATTATAGTTCACATAATAATTAACATTTATTTTAAAAATGAAATGTTTGAAATCAAACAAGTTAAAAATAGTTTCAAAAATAAAATAAAGTCACATTTAAAAATATAGGCCAAAAATCTAGGGTTGTTACAAAGGCTATAGATGATGGTCGAGTGGATTCGAACAGACGACACCATGGAATCAGCACTTCCCTTAGGCAAGGGATCGAATTGGATTAATATGACTATGGATTGCTCCGATTGGCAGCACAACTCAACTATGATCGCTTAATAACTTAAAGAACTGCTCATCAACTTGGGAAATGACTTTGGAAACATGAAGCGGAGGAATAGGGGGACCCAAACAAGGGATCGTTGGGCCCCGCCATGCATAGAAGTGGGATCGGCCCTAAACCCTCTTAGGGGTGAGTGATTGGCCTGAAATATTTTGGGTCTTGTCATCTTGGCTTGAAGATTCTGGATCCTGAAAGAGTCTATGCGGTAGGATCGTATAATATGGAATAGTGAAATGGTCTAGGTAGATAGTAGTAAGCAGTAAGTAAAGTAGACACCAAGACTTTATACTGGTTCGGACCTCTTGTCCTACGTCCAGTCCCTAAGCTCCTCTTAGGAATTCAACTAACCAACAACCCTCACTTAACCCGGAGGAATAGGTTTACAACTTACCCGAACAATCGAACGGGATTTCTTGCCTCAACTACCGAAGAGGACTTCAACTTGGATACAAAAAGTATTTCTGACTTGTTGTGTTCTTGATAACACTAATGAGTCAATTTAGTACAACTTTCCTATAATCTTATCCTCGAGAGTATACAAAGTGTTTGTGAAGATTTAGGAAATGTGAATTGCTATGAATCAAGAGATGTTATAGTTAAAACAGAGATTCAAGCAATTGGTTTGCTTTTGAAAACTTAAAAGAATCTGAAAGTATGTTCAAGTAAGTAGAGAGATTAAAGCAAGTAGAATTGGTAATTTGCAAATGTTAAAAACATGTATTTATACTTGTAGAAGAGTTGCATTTGTTTGCTAGAGGTGCAGGGAAGAGATGCTTCTATTTCCATTGGAGAATGGTTGCAACTCTTGGGAGGAAGAAGGTGTCTATTCAGAGAAAATTCACAGTTGCAGATTCAGTCGACTGAGCAGGAATTTCAGTCGACTGAAAATATACAGAGAAATTTTCCGAAATGAATTCAGTCGACTGGACAGGAAATTCAGTCGACTGAAACTGTGCATATTTGTAATTTTGTGCCAGTTTCAATCGACTGGCCATGCATGTTCAGTCGACTGAACTATAAAAATCTACACAGTGAATGTGTGCATAAAAATGAAGTTTTACGGATGTGTTTTTATGTTCGTGCAAATCTCTTGAGGATAGATTTTAACAAATAATCTAGACTTTAGACCTATAAAAATCATACTCATGTTTACACTTTGGTCTTCATCGATCTTCCTCTGATTTTGCATATATCTCTTCCTTTTTGTTGAAGTACATTGTCATTGATCAAAATCTTCGTGTATCAACAAATCCGAGTTTTGAGCATGATATTTCTTCGGCTTCTCCTATAAATATAGCATGCATGGCATTCATTCAGGGGCCTTTTCGACTGGCTATTCTTCTTCACTCTTTCCTCTTCCTTCATTAATATTCTAAGGCCAAAACAACCATACTTGTAATCATACATTATAAATAATAAGATTATTAGAGTGGACATATGTCCGAGTTTGCTGAACCAATATAAAACTTGTGTTCATTTACTTTTTCTGCAACTTATTCTATGATCTGTGAACTGATTTACTCTGCTTGGGTTTGCATATTCGATTATTAATGCTTTCACGTCACTTGGGTGTTAGTGGTAATTTTTGTCATCAACATTTTGGTGCTTTCATTGAGAATACTTGCGGCTGCTGATTTGGAAAAGATTTGGAGCTTGAATTTGGAACAATGGTTGGGCAATATTCAAAGAGAGCTTTAGTAGAAAGGGTCACCATGGAGGAAGTCAGGAGGCATCCCCAGGAGCTGGAGCTAATATAAACCTTTGCCTACATCACTGTGGAGGAGATGGAAACAATGGTGAACGCTATGCATGAATGGATGATGAAGAGGAAAGAGGAGATGATGCAAAAATAATTTCAGCAGGTTGGACAGGCTGGAGCAGTAGGAGCTACTGGAGTGCAAAACTAAGGATTTGGAGCTAATGGCAATTTGGATCAAGGAATTGGAGTAGTAGGGACTATAGGAAATCAGAATCGGGATCATGGAAATGGAGTAAATAGGCAGGAGAACGAAGTGGAGCAACCGAGGGCAGTCCCCAGCCAACAGGGAGGGATAAGCACCGGTCCCTCCAGAGGAGTCAGCACCGATCCCCAAGGGCTCGGGGGCATGCCCCTGGGTCTATTCGATTAGGATGATGGTGATCCTATGGTCAATCATATGGATTTTGGTGCAAGTCGAAAATTAGATGCTCGTCCAGAGGAGTATGTTTCGAAGTACCCCTATGGAGTTAGGAGGCAGGCTATTAATTTGGATTGGAGGCCACCCATGGATGAGAATGAAAGGATGGTAGTGCTGGTTGATAATGAGCGGTGGATTTCCTAATAGGAGTCTAGAGGATGTAAGTCGGAGCCCGTTCACTTCGAATATCAACCAAGTGGAAACCCACCGGAATTCAAACTACCTGCACTACAGGTGTGTAGCGGACAGTCAGATCCTACAATGCACTTGATGAGTTATATTTGGCATATAGAAGTGCTGGGGGCATCAGAGGAGGTCATGCAAGGTGTTTTCCATTTTATATAATGGAGTTAACTGTGCTCTGGTTTAGGCAGCTGGAGAATGATTCAATTAGGACATGGGGCAAATTGGTAGATCGGTTCATAAGGCAGTTTTGAGTTTTGGGTCCACATCAGGAGACCTAAGAATGTTATGACATTGATATCACTGAAACAGAGAACAGGAGAGTCTATGAGGAATTTTCTAACATGGTTTAATGCAGCAGTTCTTTGGTGGATCGGCCGAATCCATCGCTAGTTTGATGGAAATGATATCTAGAATCGTCGATGATACGGCTTTGGCCAAACTGATTTTGTGATCATCAAGGCAGGAACCTTGGAGAGATTATTATCAGGCTCGGAGATCGGTTATAAACAAGGCTATGGACGATGGTCAAGCGGGCTTGGAGGGAAGACACCTGGAATCAGCTAAGTATGGAATTGGACTTCCCCTAGGCAAGAGATCAGATCGGATTAATATGGCTATGGATCCCTTGAATTGGTAGTGCAAACTCAACGATGATCACTCAGTAACTTAATGAACGACGCCTCAACTTGGAAAACAACTTTAGAAACATGAAGTGAAGGAGTAGAGGGACCCACAGAAAAGAACGTTAGGACCTACCATGCATGGAAGAGGGATCGGCCTCGATCCTTCTAAGGGGTGAGCGATCTGGCAGAATTTTTTTGGGTCGGGTCATCTTGGCTTGAAGATTTTAAATCCAGGTTTTGAGCTAGATATTTCGTCGGCTTCTCTTATAAATACAGCAGGCATGGCATTCATTCAGGGGATTTTTCGGTTGTCTATTCTTCTTCACTCTTTCCTCTTCCTCCATTAATATTCTAAAGCAAAAACAACTGTACTTGTAATCTTACAATATAAATAATAAGATTATTGGAGTGGACGTAGGCCAGAGTTTGCTGAACCACTATAAAACTTATGTTCATTTACCTATTCTGCAACTTATGCTATGATTTGTGAGCTGATTTACTCTGCTTGGTTTTGGTTACTGGATTATTGGTGCTTTCACGTTACTTGGGTGTTGGTGGCCATTTTTGCCATCAATAATATATATATATATAGTTTAGACATTTATGTACATATATGTAGTATATATATTGCCACTTACATGTACGTGTGTGTGCGTGTGTATGTATGAAAAGGAAATCTGTATAATAAAATTAGATATCTTCAAAATAAGAGAATGCTTGATGTATAAGTGAAGATGGAAATAAAAATATACACTAGATCTAGACCTAATTAAATCAGGGTCAAAAAAGAAATAGAAAAAAGTGATATTTTATCTGATTCCAACTTCATCTTTTACAAACACCCAATTAATAATATTGTCAATATCTATATGAAAAGAATTATATTACTATTCATAACCAAAACATCTTAACTTTAATATTACAGATCTGAAAAACACATAATCGACGTGTAAACAAGATTATTATAAAGCATTATCATAGTTAAACTTGTTTGATTTAAAAAAATTCCATATACACACACACAAATACACACACACATATACTATAATTTAAATTTTGAATACCTATATTTGAGAGTGGCTCTAGGGAGCATGGGTTGGTTTTGGGGTAGACGGTTGGTGAATCAGTGGGGTAGTCGGTTTCAGACAAGTATTCATCAGGAACTATTAAAGCTCGATCATCTATTCCTATAAAAGCCGCACAAATCTCTAAACTAGAAAATTATCAATCCCCATTGTATATTAGGTAAGACATTCAATTTCGGGACTTCATAACTTATAATATAAGGCAGTTAGTGAAAGAGTAATTCATTCCTAATGTGTAGATTCATTGAAGTATAAGAGTGAAATGAGACTTCTTCCATGCTTAAGGATCAGTTAATCTAACCTATACCTAATTATTTTACTGGACATGTTCGTCTATTGACCAAACAATTAATATACCAGCCTTGTTAGCTATCTCAAAGTGCAATGATTATGGGGTACTAGACCTCTATTCTTTGATAATGGAAGAACGGGCAAAGGGATGGATTTCACTGCAGCTCCTAATGTTTATAAACAATAAAATATTGAATACATTAATTCGAAAACAAAATTAACTTAACCAAATGATTTAATTTAACATTGATTTACAATTTTGGATAACATAAAGATGAATGTATATAAATATATACAATTCAATTAATTGAACATGAAATCCATAATCGTAAGTAAATTACATTATGAAAACATATGTTAATATTATTATAACAAATCAAATCCACATTTTTAGATCCAATGAAAATAACAATACACAAATTAAATCAAACACAAAATTGATTTTCTAATCAATTGACAATACACATTAAGTTTTACATTAAATCCAATAAGTGGTAATTCAATATACATATATGTGAATTTGGTCGGGTTAAATATCTTGAATGAATAAAATAAAAAGGAATTGAACCTGCAAGAGTTTTACCCTTTATAACATCTTGATTTGAAAATCCTCCTTAGATTCCTTGAATCAATCATCCATACTTTGCTAGAATCAGATGAACCATCTTATTTTATTGATTTGAATTGATTTTTGGTGAGAAAAAGAAAAAAAATTGGCTATAAGGGCGGGGTAGGCAGCCATGATGGGAGGAAGAAGGAGAAAAAATTAAAGTGGATAAAAATGAAATTAGGGGATTTGTTTTGACGTGGAGAATGAAATATTTCAATTTCTCCTTATTAAAACTTCCCTTCTTTAATTCTCATTCAATTATCAATCATGCCACCTCATCTCCTATCAAGCATGGTCGGTCAATCTTTCTCGTAATTGGAGCAAAGTTTTCAAAATCTCGTTTGAGTAATTATCTCTATTTAAACCCCGTTTAATGTATACCCATACCATATATCAATGCGTGTATACATAACTTTTATATTCACATCCAAGTAATTAATCAAAACACTCAAACATCAAGTAAACAAACAAATAAAATTTCTTAAATATTATTTAATTAATTTATAACGCTTTCTAAACTAATTAAACCGTGTGGTTTTTTAGAGAATTCAAAAATGCGGCTATATGAGTCAGGAGTGTGAATTTAGTTAGTGATTATTATTAAACAATTCATACATATCATGTTAGGCAGTGGTACGGCAGTTTGGCCTAATTCATTGCATACATGAATTTTCAATAATAAAATCATATTTTATACTATCTTGAGCGATACCAAGATTGATAACAATTTACACGCATTATAACGACCCGGAATTTTGGTCGTTTGGTTTTGAATGTTTAATGTATTTTTAATGTTGAATTTGAATTATTTATTTTTAATATGGAAATTTTGGTTAAATTGGTGAAATGGTTTAAAATTTCAAATATAGCGATTAAGTGGATTTGCTGAATAGTAAATTTAATATTTGAATATTAGTAATATGTAAATCTGGAATTAAGTGTGAATGGAAATGATTTCTATGTTGATTTAAAACTCTATTTAAATTAGAGTTATGATATTAGACTTTTGAATGGAATTAAAAGTCGATAAATTAAAATTTGGAATTTTATATATTAATTTAATAGTGTAATTTAATATATGGATATAGTGAGAATAATTGAATTTGTAATTTTATATGAATTGAAATGATTTCTAATATGAATACAAATTCTATTTGAATTTTAATTTGGTTAGCAAATTTTAAAATTTTGAATTTCAAGTAATTTCGTCGATTTTGAAAATCGCTCGATTAAATCGATGCGTTAAAATAGCCTTCCGGGACACAGTCTCGAAATTTGACGAAACCAGTTCCTTTGGATTCGTAATAGTGTATTATTATCGGATTTCAAATTTCGTAGCAATCAAATTTATCGTTTGCTCGTGGGAGCTATAAACGTGCAGATATTTATTTAAGGAATTTAATTTAAAATCAGTTGTTTAATGCTGTAACTTCTGCATACTTTCGAATTGGCCTTCGAAACATGTTCCATTGGGTTTGGAATACGGGTAAAACATTATAAACGCCTATCGGCACGTTCTGTTTGGAGATCAGAGAAATCAAGTGTGAACGGGGCTTCAAATAGCAAATTATACGTATATATACACACACAAATCAGAAAACCCTAACAAATTTGGTTCAGCCACCTCCACTATCTTCAATGGCCGAAACCCTTCTATCTTCTCCTCCTTAGATCTTCCCATCCATAAACTTTTAGGCCAAACTTCCAACAGGAAAGTCGAAGAGATCATCAAGCTCTACAGGTTTAACGGTCATGATCGGTTTTAACGCACCATGGAGGCCAGAATTTGATGATATAGGGAGCACGTTCGAGAGCAAATCCCGGAGCCTAGAGGGGCAAGCTTTATGGGGTTGAGGGCGATGGTGCCATACGTGAAGGGCTTCAAGTAGGTGGTATCGGATCGATGTGAAAACTGTTAGGAACTGAGATGTTGGTTTTGATGACAACAACCTTTTTAACTTATCTTATTATAAAATATATACTAACACAATTGTCTAGATAGATATGTATATGCAAGAACTATGCAGGATATATATATATATATATGCAGGTATTGATTACTGAAGACTGATCAGTATAAAGACTCAAGACTCAAGATTCAGAATGGAGATATCAAGATTGAAGACTCTAGAGTATCGAGATCAAGATTTCAAGATAAATGTCTAGTTTATTGTTAAAACTTCATAATAGCACGGAAATCTTCATTCCAAATTTCATTTGGGATGGAACCCATTTCTATCTTCTTAGTGGCTTACAAACCCATGACAAGTAGCTTACAAACCTACGACAAGTGGCTTACAAACCCACGAACATCCTGGTTTTGTACAAGTTCTCGAGTCCTGATGTGATGAGATATTTTGCAGGAAGAAGCTTGCAAAACTACTTCAAAATGGTTTTTCAAAATGATTTTCAAAACTGATTTTCAAAATTTTTTAGCCTTAAAAATTATCTTTTCAAATGATTTTCAAAACGATGTTTTAGCCTTAAAATATTCTTTGTTTTTGTTTTTGAATAAACTCTTGTTTTAAACTTCGTTTGTTTTTAAAACTATCTTCTGATTTTTAAATATTCTTTTATAACATATATATATATATACTTGAGATTTAAAATCAAATTTATATATACATTCTAAAAATATATTTTTCTACTCTTCTTTATTTTAAAACATAGGAAAATTAGTTTATTTTACTCCAGAATCATTTCATCTTGTTTTCCTTTCAATACCATTTTCAAAACAAAATTTACATTATTTTTAACTAAGAGATGTCGACATCATGGGATACCCCATATCGACATGGTGGCCGTTAAATTCAAAAGTTTCAATTTTCAAAAGAAGTGTCTATATGTTTAAATCTCTTCACGAATGGTTATGACCATTACTGGTCTATAAATAGCCTTCACAAACGAATTTTTTAACTAACTATTTTCTTATTTTCTTCACTCCTTCTTCTCCACAAATCCATATTCTAAAGTTTTCATATTCTTAAGATCGTGCCGAAATTCTACCGAATTCTCAAGTTAATCAAATTATAATCTCATTCTTGTTTGATTCTCTGCCCTCTCTCGAAGATCAAAGTGCTATTCAGAGTTATAGGATCAATTTGTAATCAAAAGTTTATCGAGTCTCTCTATAACGTGTGGTTGTGCCTGGAAATATATTGGGTGATCTTGTGCCCCGAAAATCAAGAGAGTTTGCCCCGGACTCGAAGACAGGAGGGTACCTCAAGGCCTTTAGAAATTGAGGATTGTAATCTCGACATTGGTATAATAAAAATCTATACGAGGTGTTTGCCTTGGTACAGGACTAGACGTAGGGTAACTCCGAACCAGTATAAAATCCGGCGTGTTCTTTCCTTTTACTGCTTTTTATTTACTTTTTGCATCTGTGTTTGATTCTGTGATTGTTATGTGATTAAGTTCTGCATTTATTTGTGTTATAATTTTAATTTAGTCCATATAAGTCTTAGAATTCATTAAACACTATTCACCCCCTCTCTAGTATTAAATTAGCCTTAAGATCCTTAATGTGCACTCCCTTTCAATTGGTATCAGAGCATTGGTTTTTATAGTTTTCATAATCTGAAACTTGAAAATTGTTTTAATGGCTACCAACACCGGTAATGTCAACTCTGGCTATAATTCTGTTAACACTAACACTAGTTCATTTGTAGAAGGTCAGTCTACTATCAGACCACCATTTTTCAATGGCAGTAATTATGCATATTGGGATTGTAGAATGAAAATTTATTTACAACCAGTAGGATTAGACACTTGGAATATCACACAAACTGAGTATGTTAAACTAACTACTGATTTTGCCCAGTGGACTTCTGAGCAAAAGGGTGTTGCACAAAATAACTCAAAGGCCATGAATATATTATTTTGTTCACTAGATAGGAATGAGTTTAATAGAGTGTCTGTTTGTAAGTCTGCATTTTAAATCTAAAAAACTTTGTAAGTTACTCATGAAGGAACAAGCAAAGTTAAACAAACTAAAATTTCCGTATTAACTAATCAGTTTCAACTGTTTAAAATGCATGTAATTGAGTCCATTTCCGACATGTATTGTCGATTTCAAGATATTGTTCATTCACTAATTGCACTGGGAAAAAGCTTTTTAGAGGAAGACCAAGTCAGAAAAATTCTAAATTCACTCACTCCAGAATAGGATCAAAAGACACTTGCAATCGAAGAAGCAAATGATATCAGTCTAATGAAAATAGAAGAATTGATTGGGAATCTGATGTCTTATGAAGTTCAACTGCAAGGAAGAAGAGAAAACAAGGCTACAGAAAAGAAGTCGTTAGCATTCAGTGCAACAACTGAAGATTCGGAACCAGACAGTGATGAGGAGATTGCTTTCATGACAAGAAATTTCCGGAAATTCCTAAAATATAGAAAAATGAATAATTACAAAAGAAATGATCAAAGGAATTCCAGAAATAATACGGAGAACGTCAACAATGATAGATGCTACAATTGCAATAAAGTCGGGCATCATTGGAAAGATTGTCCTATCCAGATAAATAGTTGTTCCCTCCAAACAGTGATTCATCAAGGAAAAGAAAGAAAGCATACACAGCAACTCTTGATGACTCAGACTCATCATCCAGTGACGATGAAAAGAAGATGAATAATTCAAATTTGTGTTTCACTGCTATTCATGAATCAGACGACGATGGGAGTATGGATCTAAAAATAGGTGCGCATTTACATTATTTTTAATTTCTCTTATTTGAATGGATGTTTGTTTGCTTGATTTTTTAAATTCCTTGAATTTTAAATTCAAATTTATCCCTTGAAATTTGAATTTTAAATTCAAAAATAATATTATTTTAATAATATTTTAAATGTTAAATTATTAATATTTAAGTGTTATTATATTTAATGTTATCACAGGAATTATATAAATAGAATATAGGATATAATATATACATTTATTAGAAATTAGGAATAGACACTTGTCCTTTGATTCAATAGGCACATGTCGACATACCTGGATACCCCATGTGGACATGCCCCTCAGAATTTGATTTCAAAATTTGAATTCAAACTTCCCTCCACCTTTTCACCAACTTCAATGCTCTGGAAAGATGCCTCTTGACCAGAGAACATGTCTATAGAATCTCTATTTAATTCACTCTCCTTATCATCACTTTTCATTTTTATTTCAAATTTCAAATTTATCTTCATTATCTTCAACTCCTCTCACACTTCTTCAATGGCCTCTTCAAGCACTCCTAACACCATTAGGCTTCCAAAAGCTATCAAAAACTTTCTTTTTAATGACCCGGAACCTATCAAAGCTTACATCAACTATGTAAACTTTGGTAAAATTCATACGGGGAAATTTGCTATTTTTGAAGATTTTCCTTCTTATGAAATTGAAAATCTTTTTCAACAATGTTCTATTCTTAGTGTAGTAGATAACCAACAAAATGATTTTGTATGTTATCCAAATCTTGTTAAGATGTTTTATGCGAATTTGAATCGTGGTTTTTATGATGGGCAAGATGGACAAATTTGGAGTAGTGTCAAAAAACACAAATAGTTTTGGATTGTGAAATTTTAGGAAATATTTTAGGATGCAAGTATACCGAAATGAATATCTCGGAATTTCAAATAAATGAAAATGATCGAGAGAAATTTCATCACATCTTTGAAAGAGAGACGATTTTTGAATTCAAAAATCGTTATTTTCGTCCAAAAGCAAGAATTGTTAACCTTCTTATTCAACATACCCTTATAACAAGATCGGGAAACTACAACAACCCAACTTTGAAAGTTTGCAAAGCTCTTTTTGCAATTTTTGGAAATTTTGATATCAATTAGGCTCAAGTTATTTTGGATGAGCTAAGGCTCAAGAATTTTACTATAGGTGAAAACACATTATATCATGGAGTTTATCTCACTCGGATTTTTAATTACTTTGGAGTTGATTTCAAATGGGAAGAATTTATAACTAGAAAAGTGTTCAACCATGGAAACATTTCCCTTATGCAAATTCCATTAGTGTTTCAACCATATGAAACACTTACAAAAAAGGAAGAAAGGCTTGCGCACGAAGAGATGGAAGAAATGGAGGAAGAAGAAGAAGAGGAAGAGGAAGAGGAAGGAATGGAAATTTAAGAGGAGGAAGAGGAAGATCAAGAAACTTCCTTAGAGAGTAATGAATATCCTACTAATCCCGCTAATCCATCCAATAAGACCATTCTCAATAATCAAAGAATTATAGTGGAAAATCAAAAGACACTCAAAAGATCAATGAGTAAGAAAATGGATAAGATTTCCACTAAAATCGACAGGTTCTTCGGGAAAGTTAGTAGAAAGTTGGACTATCATCTTCTTCATCTTCTTCTAATTAGTTTTAGTTCATGTTATCTTGTTTGTTTCAAGTTCTATCCATATATTCTCTTTATTTTAGTTAATATTATATTATTTAATGAAATGTTCACTAGAATCATTAATGAAATCTTTTATTTCCTGTTATTCAACTTCACTTGTCTCTGTAATTGCTTGTTTTTATATTATACAAATTATAGTTGCATAGATTTGTTCATAATATTCAAAACAAAGCAAATTGTCACTTTAGGCAGAGGCATGTCAACATCCCCCATCCCCCCATGTCGACATACAACGGGGAGAAAGTAGTTACACTTTCAAATTTTAATTTCATGTAACTAACCTATGTCTATTCATTTTAAACGACTTTCTACCCCTATTTATACCTGTTTCTTCCAGAATAATTTATCAAACTTCATTTCTAATCACACCCTTTCATATTTCTTCCTATTTCTTGAACAATGGCTTCTCCGATTAAGAATCTAAGTGATAATCTTAAGGAAACTCTCACTTCCTTCAAGAATATCCTTACATTCATACTTCGTAATCAACGCCACTTAGAATTGAGTCAAATGCAGATGATCAAGGAGCAAGAGAGACATTTCGACGCCCTTCGTTGGATGATCTCAACCCTTAACAAGGACGATCTCGAATGAAATCCACTAGTCACTCTTGATAAAGATAAAGAAGAATTGGATGCCATCAAAGCAGACCCTATCTTTGGAGAAGATGGATGGGTGGAAGTACCAAGGAATGTCTAGTCATTCTGTATGTTATTTGTTTTTTTGATCTAGTGTACTGTAATTTTGGTCGTTTGGTTTTGAATGTTTAATGTATTTTTAATGTTGAATTTGAATTATTTATTTATTTTTTTTATGGAAATTTTGGTTAAATTGGTGAAATGGTTTAAAATTTCAAATACGATTAAGTGGATTTAGTGAATAGTAAATTTAATATTTGAATATTGGTAATATGTGAATCTGGAATTAAGTGTGATTGGAAATGATTTCTATGTTGATTTAAAACTCTATTTAAATTAGAGTTATGCTATTAGACTTTTGAATGGAATTAAAAGTCGATAAATTAAAATTTGGAATTTTATATATTAATTTAATAGTGTAATTTAATATATGGATATAGTGAGAATAATTGAATTTGTAATTTTATATGAATTGAAATGATTTCAAATATGAATACAAATTCTATTTGAATTTTAATTTAGTTAGAAAATTTTAAAAATTTGAATTTCAAGTAATTTCGTCGATTTTGAAAATCGCTCGATTTAATCGACGCATTAAAATAGCCTTCCAGGGCACAGTCTCGGAATTCGACGAAACCAGTTCCATTGGATTTGTAATAGTGTATTATTATCGGATTTCAAATTTCGTAGCAATCGGATTTATCGTTTGCTCGTGGGAGTTGTAAATGTCCAGAAATTTATTTAAGGAATTTAATTTAAAATCAGTTGTTTAATGCCGTAACTTCCGCATACTTTTGAATTGGCCTTTGAAACATGTTCCATTGAGTTTGGAATAGGGGTAAAACATTGTATACGCCTATCGGCACGTTCTGTTTGGAGATCGAAGAAATCAAGTGTGAACGGGGCTTCAAATAGCAAATTATACGTATATATACACACAAATCAGAAAACCCTAACAAATTTGGTTCAGCCACCTCCACTATCTTCAATGGCTGAAACCCTTCTATCTTCTCCTCCTTAGATCTTCCTATCCATAAACTTTCAAGCCAAACTTCCAACAGGAAAGTCGAAGAGCTCATCAAGCTCTATAGGTTTAACGGTCATGATCGGTTTTAACGCACCATGGAGGCCAGAATTTGATGATATAGGGAGCACGTTCGAGAGAAAATACTGGAGCCTAGGGGGCAAGCTTTATGGGGTTGAGGGCGGTGGTGCCATACGTGAAGGGCTTCGAGTTGGTGGTCTCGGATCTATGTGAAAACTGTTAGGAACTGAGATGTTGGTTTTGATGACAACAACCTTTTTAACTTATCTTATTATAAAATATATACTAACACAATTGTCTAGATATATATGTATATGCAAGAACTATGCAGGATATATATATATATATATATATGCATGTATTGATTACTGAAGACTGATCAGTATAAAGACTCAAGACTCAAGATTCAGAATGGAGATATCAAGATTGAAGACTCTAGAGTATCAAGATCAAGATTTCAAGATAAGTGTCTAGTTTATTGTTAAAACTTCATAATAGTATGGAAATCTTCATTCCAAATTTCATTTGGGATGGAACCCATTTCTATCTTCTTAGTGGCTTACAAACCCACGACAAGTAGCTTACAAACCTACGATAAGTGGCTTATAAACCCACGAACATCCTGGTTTTGTACAAGTTCTCGAGTCCTGATGTGATGAGATATTCTGCAGGAAGAAGCTTGCAAAACTACTTCAAAATGGTTTTCAAAATGATTTTCAAAACCGATTTTCAAAATGTTTTAGCCTTAAAAATTATCTTTTCAAATGATTTTCAAAAAGATGTTTTAGCCTTAAAATATTCTTTGTTTTTGTTTTTGAATAAACTCTTATTTTAAACTTCGTTTGTTTTTAAAACCATCTTCTGATTTTTTAATATTCTTTTATAATATATATATATACACACTTGAGATTTAAAATCAAATTTATATATACATTCTAAAAATATATTTTTCTACTCTTCTTTATTTTAAAACATAGGAAAATTAGTTTATTTTACTCCAGAATCATTTCAACTTGTTTTCCTTTCAATACCATTTTCAAAACAAAATTTACATTATTTTTAACTAAGGGATATCGACATCATGGGATACCCCATGTCGAGATGGTGGCCGTTAAATTCAAAAGTTTCAATTTTCAAAAGAAGTGTCTATTCGTTTAAATCTCTTCACGAATTGTTATGACTGTTACTGGTCTATAAATAGCCTTCACAAACGAATTTTTTAACTAACTATTTTCTTATTTTCTTCACTACTTCTCCACAAATCCATATTCTAAAGTTTTCATATTTTTAAGATCATGCCGAAATTCTACCGAATTCTCAAGTGAATCAAATTAGAATCTCATTCTTGTTTATTCTCTGCCCTCTCTCGAAGATCAAAGTGCTATTCAGAGTTATAGGATCAATTTTTAATCAAAATTTTATCGAGTCTCTCTATAAGTTGTGGTTGTGCTTGGAAATCAATTGGGTGATCTTGTGTCCCGTAAATCAGGAGAGTTTGCCCCAGACTCGAAGATAGGAGGGTACCTCAAGGCCTTTAGAAATTAAGGATTGTAATCTCGACATTGGTATAATAAAAATCTATACGAGATGTTTTCCTTGGTACAAGATTGGACGTAGGGTAACTCCGAACTAATATAAAATCCGGTGTGTTCTTTCCTTTTACCGCTTTTTATTTACTTTCTGCATCTGTGTTTGATTCTGTGATTGTTATGTGATTATGTTCTGCATTTATTTGTGTCATAAGTTTAATTTAGTCCATATAAGTCTTAGAATTCATTAAACACTATTCACCCCCCTCTAGTGTTAAATTAGCCTTAAGATCCTTAATCCGCACTCCCTTTCAAAAACGACCAGGGGAGGAGTGGCGATCAACTCTCGAACGGCGGCTATGGGTTTCAAACCCTAGGACAAATGTGAATGGAAGAAGACTCGGGCGGCCTTGATTTGCTAAGAGAGAACGTGCGGCCCAGATACATTGTGGTAAAAAAAGAATTTTACTTATATAAATTATATTCAAAACTTTAAAAATGCATATCTTTCAAATACAAGGTCGGAATTGGACGAAACAAGCGACAATGGATTTGTATTTGCAAATACTATGCAGTGAAGCTGGGTTGGACAGATTTGGAGCTTGTTATAATTTTGGATTAAAATTTGAATGCCGATTCGATTTTAATTCAAAAACAATGTTTTAGCGACAATTGAAAACTCAAGGTGAGTAAATCTCACTCATTTGGATTACTAGAGCTTATTTATAATAATTAAAAATTATTATTGGATGATTGGTTGGATTGATATATTATTATCCGCTGAATGTTATATTAGTATATATTAGTATTTGGGTATATTTCCCGCCGATTGGAGCGGATGAAACACTATGCGCTCCGCATAATAGCGGATAACCCTATATTATCGTAATATCCCACCTCGAAGCAGGATTGATACTTTTATATTATCTAACATCTGTGGATGCAGGGCAAACAGGTTGGACGGATCCAACAGGATTTCTCAAAAATGTAGATTTTTATTTCATATATAGTGATATATGATGTGTTCGAATAATATATTATGGATTGTTGTGTGATTGATATATTGGATGCTATAATAGTAGTAGCCCTAAAATTTTGGTATTTTAAATACCATAAATATTGTTATTGAATTTTAAAAGGAAATTTAAAGGGGGATTTTTTAAATGAAATATTTATATTGGATTTTGGGATTATTTAAAAGGGAATTGAATGGATTAATAAATGATTGGATTTTGGATATTTATTTAGCTAATTTGGAAAAATGGTTTCAATTGGAGAATTTTAAATTGGAAATTTTTAAATAATAAATTTAAAATAAGATTTCTTGAAATATGGAGTGCAAGATGAAAATCGAGATTTGATTGGTTTTGGAATATAGTTTGGATTATTTATGAAATAGATTTGTAAATGGAATTTTAATTGGAAATCGATTTATAAAATGGATTTTTGGTAATATGAACCAGTTATAAATTTGGAAATGAGTTTATGAAATTTATAAACAATGTTTATAAATTAAGTGGAATGATTATTATTCGATAAATTGGAATATAAATTCACGGTGAGAATTTATAATGAGATATGGAAATTTGTTGAGAATGAAATAGAAGGTACCATTTTGGAAATATGGAAAAAAAGTTATCGAATTGGAAATAAAATCGATTTGTGATAAATCGAGAGAGATGTATAAATGCCAAAATGTTTATATTGGATTTTAAAATGGATTTTATCGAGAAGTTAAGTTTATTTTAGAATGGGATTTCTATTTATTAAACTTTGTGGTTTAAAAACTATTTTAGAATTGAAAGTATTTTGGAAAGTTGATTTTTTTTCAAATATCTGATATTAGTTGGAAATAAATCAAATTATTGTAATAAGCTATTAAATTGTTTAGTTTATTTAAAAATGAATTGGGAATGAGTTGTTAATATTTATTTAAAAGTGCTTTGATATTTTAAATAATTTCTTGAACGTGTTTTAAAAATATATTGTTATTCTTTAAAAATAATTATTATATATATAGAGTTTGAAGGATTGAAATTTAATCATAAACTCTCTTGAGATTGGTAAATGGGGTTATTTAAATGGATATGATTTTGATAAAGGAATCTTATAAGAGATTTTGGAAGAGAAAGGGAATTTCCTAAAATGTTGGAATATGGGACATCAGAAATGAGTATGAACTCATTAAAGAAATTATGAATGGTTAGTTGGAATTATAAATGAGTATAATTGGTTTTTGGAAATGGAAAAAGAGAATTTATTAATAATTCTGGAGTTTTGTGAGATAAGTTATGAAATAGTTTCTAAGTTCGATATTAAAATGATTTTGGAGAATCTGCCTATCAATATTCTCCTATGTATTGAAAAGATGGTTTTCGAAATTATTTTAAGAGACGAATGATTTATATTGAAATACTTTACTAAGTTTTATAAATTGAGTTCGAAAATATTTCTAAGTGTTGAAATGGTTTAAAAATATCTTGTGATGGATAAGTGTTGGAATTGTTTTCAAATGATGGAATACTAGGAGAAATTTAGATATATATATATATATATCCTTGTAAAGATATTTTGAAATAAATATTTTAGGAAATTATAATATGGGACTAGTGACTACTTATGTGTGTTATTTGATAGTTAAATAACCGACTATCAAATCTGGCCAAATTCGTTGATTGTTTCGAAGAGACTGGGATCGAATTAAATTATTCGAAAACCACTTCGATTCGATTTGTGCATTACAAATTGTGATATCTCAAGGCTAATGGAGACAATGATTTTTGAAGAGATTGGTTTGTCCAGACCCAGGACAACTTTACGGATGAATGCTATCATGGCATTGTTGCCTGGAAGGCAATATTATCATTCCAAGTATGATTGCTATTCTTAAGGTAAACGTAGCCTCAAGCCTCATCAACCGGGAATGATTGAAACAGGGGAGATGCAGCAGGGCTAAGTGGGTCGCACCCAAGTAGGGAATGTAATCACCTTTCTAGATACCCTCGAAATATTTAAAATTATTAATATGGTTGTGCATGGAAAAGAGAGCGGTCGATAAGGGTGGGAACACCCGGGGTGATAACATATTTGGTAGTATCCAGTAAGGGGCAAGCCGGTCCTGTGTTGGCAGGGATCATTAGGTACGATCTCGATACATTTTTCTAGAGGTGTACTGTGATGGGAGGTACCCCAGTAGCCCAGTCATTGTATGGAATCCAATATCCACTACGAGCCTGTACGGTTTTGATTGTATACCAACTATGCTGAAACGTGAGATGCAAGCATTTCAGCTATTTTCTATTTATTTCTATAGACACTATTATAATATCAGATGATTTTGATATAAAATGTTTTGGTTATCGTAAGGTAAAAACCCATCGTGTTTATATGTGACGTGGACTTACGAGATACCTTTTCTTTTCAAATGATTTTTGAAATAGTAATAATTCAATTTGAGTTGACATATGCGGTTATTTGTCAGCTTAGAATGTACAGAAAAGTGGATCGTTACAATTTTGGTATCAAAGTTGAAGGTTAAGCGAGAACCTTGGCTTTGGTAGGGATTACTCACTAGAGATGGAGTCAGTAGTACTCTAGAATGACTTTGAGTGTATTAATAGATATGAGCACGTATTTGTTAGTGAATAAAAAATGTTTTATATTGAGTTGACTTATCGGTTGAGTGTTTATGAATTTTGGTCGATACGAGAAGTACAACCGTATCGATAGGGGTTCCTAAACTCTTAAACAAGGTAAACCGACATAGTATGGTTTTAAAGTGGGTAAATGAAATAACTTTACCCAAACTATGTTTTTGATATAAAAGAAATAATTTTCTGAGATTATTATATATGTATATTTGGATGTTTGGCTGATAATATATAATCAAAACAAGATTATAAGAATTGAAATGGTTTATATAACCAAATAGAAATTGTATAAGTATGATATATTCAAAGGAGTTATAACTAGAATTGGATGCAAACCAGAATTTGAAATTTTATGCCCCGAAAACTTTGAGAAATATTTTAAATGGATTTGAATTAAGTATTTCAGAATTTTTAAATCTTGGAGATTTTTGGAAATGTTTTCTGAAGTGTTTGAAAGGAAGAATGGTGGTATTATTTTTGAGATATTTCTGAATAGAAATTGTTTAAAAAGAGTTTTGAAAGCAAGAAAGCACTGAACCCACTTCAATCGCTGGAAAATAATTCTGGTGATGACGACCGCATCATCAGTGTTCATTTTCGAGTTTCTAAGTGACGGATTGCTACCATAGTGATTGGCTATGATTATTTGCTTTGGACTTGTTTGGTAAACAAGTTTTGTTTTAGAAATTCCAAAGGGAAATTGTTTTGATAAAACCAAGTTGTTTTAAAATTCTGAAAGTATGATTTGATATATACAAAAGTGGATATATGTATATTTATGATTTCAAAATGTGTTGAAATAAAACTGGGTAATTGAATTCTGGGATTTCCATATAAATAATTTGTGAAGTCGGGATAAAATCAGTATTGGACTTATAATTTGGAGTTGATATAGATAAGAAAGGGAAAGTGAGAATTTTAATCCTGAGATTAAAGTTAACTTGAAAAGGTTAAAATGAATGATATGGGTTGAATTTAACTTAATATGACTTAAGATGAGTCAAATAAAATTTGAACTGGGATTTGAATTGAATTGAAAATAAAGTTGAAATGTAGAATGATTATATAATTATAAGTTATGACTATTTAATGGAATGGATACACATAAGCTATGAAGTGATATATATATATATATATAATCTAAAGTAATGATTATAAGATGTGAATAGACTCAAGTAAGAGATATGAGATTTAAAGTAAATAAGTTCTTGAACTTATGAATTGAGAATAGAATTGGTAAAACATAAATGAAAAATGATTTGATATTATGGTAAAAGAAATGGAAATTCAAAAGTTGAATTATAAAGGAGGGTGAGTTGGAATTGAGTAGATTGAATATAAATATGAATTGTGAAGTTATTATATAACTATATGTTATAAATATAGAATGTGAGTAAACTTAAGTGGGAATTTAGGGAGTTGTGAATAAATAGGTTTATATAACTTATTAAACTGAGAAAGTGAAAAGCATGACCAACTTAAATTGGTTAAACATTTGATAACAAGAAAATAAACTGAATAGGATTTTGGAGTATGGATTGGATAAGTTTGAGTGTGAACTTAAGTTTTAAAGCTGAATATAACTTAAGCAGCGATATAGAATGGTTCCTAGGTGGTATAATATAAATTGGATATACTTAGTAAATGGAAGTGAATAAATTGAATGGGAATCAATGGAAAATAGATAGATTGATTAGAATTAATTTAAATGTATAAATTGAAGCTTAATAAGATGGATACGAATATAATAAGTGTGAATGTGAACATAATGAAATTGAATGGACTGTGAATCAATTTGAAATTGAATATATGTTGATTAGAAATGGATAATTAAATGTTTAGACCTTGTACTTGCTTATGCATTCAAATATACATGCTATAATGTTTTTGTTTTGTGGGAAACATGTGTTTAATTGATTAAAGGAATGGAATGTTATGAAAATTTCATGATTTTTAAACTTATGTGCTTATTTTGAGTAAGTACAGGTACATGGAGTTGTTTGGATAGATTTTGGGTGCATGATTGCATATAAATTTATCAAGCTTGCTTAATAACGTTAATATAAGGTATGCTTACACATTAAAAGCAATAATGAAAGATATATAATTGTGTTTCCGACCGTGTGGGTCAATGTATATATATTTATCATATTTGTAATATTGCAAAAGGCTCTTTGTATAGGGGAGACTCTGTCAAAAAATTTCGGAAATCTAGGGTGTTAGAAAAATTTTGAAAATTCTTGAAAAAAATTTGTTAACGGAAAAGTTGATTTTGAATGGTAATTGAAATAAAGGTTTTGATTTAGAATGGAAACTAAATTGTTTTGAATGGTACTAAAAAATTTAGAAAAGTGAAATATTGAGTTTTAACTAACTGAGTTTTGAAAAGAAATGGGTTTGGAGCATTTTTCCTACCTTAGCAATTCCGGGGACGAAATTCTTTTAAGGGGGGAGGAATGTAACGACCCGGAATTTTGATTGTTTGGTTTTGAATGTTTAATGTATTTTTAATGTTGAATTTGAATTATTTATTTATTGTGAATATGGAATTTTGGTTAAATTGGTGAAATGGTTTAAAATTTCAAATATAGCGATTAAATATATTTGGTGAATAGTAAATTTAATATTTGAATATTGGTAATATGTGAATCTGGAAATAAGTGTGAATGGAAATGATTTCTAAGTTGATTTAAAACTCTATTTGAATTAGAGTTATGATATTAGACTTCTGAATTGAATTAAAAATCGATAAATTAAAATTTGGAATTTTATATATTAATTTAATAGTGTAATTTAATATATATGGATATAGTGAGAATAATTGAATTTGTAATTTTATATGAATTGAAACGATTTCTAATATAAATATAAATTCTATTTGAATTATAATTTAGTTAGTAAGTTTTTAGAATTTGAATTTCAAGAAATTTCGTCGATTTTGAAAATCGCTCGATTTAATCGACGCGTTAAAATAGTCTTTCGGGGCACAGTCTCGGAATTCGATGAAACTAGTTCCATTGGATTCGTAATAGTGTATTATTATCGGATTTCAAATTTTGTACAATCAGATTTATCGTTTGCACGTGGGAGCTGTAAATGCGTAGAAATTTATTTAAGGAATTTAATTTAAAATCAGTCGTTTAATGCCGTAATTTCCGCATATTTTCGAATTGGCCTTCGAAACATGTTCCATTGAGTTCGGAATAGGGTTAAAACATTATAAACGCCTGTCGGCACATTCTGTTTTGTAACAACCCATATTTTTAACAAATATTTTAAATTAAATTTATTTGAAAACTTTGATTTTAAATCATCTTAAATTGAAATATTGGAATTTGCCAATGTAATTTTGGATTTTGGTTATAATTTATTTTCCAAATATAATAAATTTATGATTTCCTGGAAATTTTATATTCTGGTTAACTTTGGTCAAACTTTGACTTACAGATGAAAATTTTAAATTTGAATTTTAAATTTCTAATCTTTTTCTTTGAAGCAGAATATAATTCTAATATTCGTTCTGCTTTTCGTTTTGTCAAATTCTGTTTTGTACTTTTTAAATTGGATAAAATACAGCGTTTTACACGCAATGATTTTCTGTATTTTTATTTTCTATTTTCCTATGTTCATTCTCTATTTTTTTTCTCTATTTTATTTTGTTTAGACGTTTATTTTATTTTCCAATCTCTTTTCTATTTGATTTTATTTGGATTTTGGGCTTGGAAATCCAAAGAGTCTTCGGTTTCTTTTCGTGGAAATCAAGTAAAGCCTCTTCATTTACCCTAGCAGTTCACAACCCTCTAACATCTTAGCCGTTCACTTCTCTTTGCCCTAGTCGCCACTCTTTTGTAATTCACGTACAAAACTTCTCAATTCCCATCTCTTTCTCATTTGCATTTTTCTGGAAAAAAATTTACAAGCAAGTTTCAATGGCTTCCTCCTTCTTTTTTCTATTTTTCTTTTGTCTTGTCTTCTAGCATGCTCGGCCACCATTCACCGCACCTATTGCCGACTACATCACCTCCTCCTAACCACCTTCCACGGCCAGCAAACCCTTGCCATGACCAAATCCATCCCAGGCCGTGACCACCAAGAGGAAATAGATCACCATCTCCTTGTTTCAATCATAGCCGAGCCCTCCTATGCACCACTTCCTCTCCTATTTTTGCCTCGGCCACCAATTCAAAAACCACACCTCTAATCGTGCCTCATGATGCCTTGACCAAGATCCAACCCATGGTCGACCATGTTTAGCCTATTGCCGAGCCTATGTTGCTTGTGACTTTCCATTTTCCATGCCTTCTTGCCTTCTACCTTTTGTAACTTCCACCTCCTCACATTCCATTGTCCATAGCCGTGTACAGCTTGCACTAAACCACTCTGGCCGAACCTATGTTGCCTTAAACAAGACATAGCCGAGCACAAGTGGTGATGGTCTAGCCCATTGTGACCATAGCCGAGCCCTTGTTGATTTAAAACAAGGTTATGTCTCTTTTTATTTCATACCCTTTTCATTGTTTTGATGTACGTTCTTTTGTATTGAATCATACTTATGTGTTTGGTGTTTGTTTATATAAAAGATTTGGCTCTCCTATCACTCAAATCTATTCATGCTTTGACTTGCTTTTCGGAGTTTTAGTTGTGTGTCTTGAATTGTTATCTCCAACTTTAAAAGGTGAGTTTATCACTCTCGACAAATCGTACTTATATAAATGTGAAACGATGCCACTTGAATTGTAGTAGTTGATATGCTATGTTATATGCTAACATCTGCCTGTTATCTGACATTATATGATGATATAACCTGTTTATATACCCGTTACATCACCTGACATCATATGATATGCTATACTGTTTATTTTATTTTCTGTTTCTCACACTGCAAGTTCCCTTTCACTATGGGTGGAAATGATACATACCCGAACGGACATTAGAATAAGGGAAAATCGTTATGAGCTGAAATGATAGGCTCAAGCGATTTTTATCTATTTTGTTTTGACTTGGGACTGTGGGTTTGAAATGATAGAAACCGGATTTTTCGTTTTAAATTATGGATTGAAATGATACATATCCGTACCACTTGACCTAGGCTAGAAAATATTATACAGACCCGTGGTTTATTTTAAATAATAGTTTTCTGAAATTTTTAAGTATTTTGAAATATTAAATATATGTGATTTTGAACTTAAGTTTGATATAATAGTTTTCTAAAATTTTTAAGTATTTTGAAATATTAAATATACGTGATTTTGAACTTAAGTTTGATATAATGGATTTATGAAACTTTAAGTAATTTGGAATACTAAATATATGTGATTTTGAACTTAAGTTTGATATCATAGTTTTCTGAAAATTTTTAAGTATTTAGAATTTAAATTATCTGAGATTTTAACTTAAACTGGATTTAAATGATTTAAATAAATTTTATAGTGATTTTATGTAAGTTAAAAGCAAATTAATGATTGAAAATGTAATCTTGATTTGACTTAATAATTGAAAATTTTGTGTTAAATGGAATTTTAAGCTTAACTTAGTGATAAGAATATTTTATTTATGAAATGGGTATTTTAAATAAAGCATTAAGTTATTTGTTAAAATAAAAGTTAGGTAAATTAATGTATTTTGACTTGATAAATGAATTACAATTTAAATTGGATATTTGTTAAATGTTATTTTATTAAAAATTATAAGTAATATCCAAATAAATAATTTTGAAAAGTGAAAGAAGTTTGATAAGTAAAAAAATGATAAAAGTTGAAGATATATTGTTTTAATGTGTTATAATTAACTTATAACAGAAATTGTAGCGTTTCAGAAATGCTGTGATTTTAATGTACTGTTTTCCAGTCTAATAATATAGCTACTGTAACACTTCATAAGTGCTGCTGTTTATGAAATTGAACGTTTTTGAAATAACAATATAGCTACTGTAACACTTTATAAGTGTTGTTGTTTCTGAAATAATAATATAGCTTTTGTAACACTTTATAAGTGCTGTTGTTTCTGAAATTACTATGTTTGGAATTGTTATAATTGAATTAATGAACATAGAAATGCTACAAATTTTGGAAATTGAATAATTGATTTGAAAGTATATTGACTTCATACTTAAATGGTTTAAACGAATATTTTATGATTTCAAAGTGTTATGAAATTTCAAGGTTTAATTTCCAAGGCGTTTTGATTTTTAAGACTTATGATTTTGAAAGCATTATAACTTTGGAAAGTGATATGATTCTTGAAATGGATATAATTGAAGAGAAATGGTATTGTTTTGATATGGTTTAAATGAATATGTTTTGATTTGAAATATAAACCATTTTGGAATTTATAACCACGGGTTATAATAACGATTGGTTGTTAAAGAGACCGGGATCGGATATGGACATACTCTCTGTTGATACCGAAAACCACTTTAATAACTGTATACAAAAATGTAGGGGCTCTCTGTCGTAACCTCATCCATCACTAGAGCAAAAATGTAGGGGCTCAAAGATGACCCATGATGTAATCCTATGTTAATGGAAAAGTCACCGGTTTCACCATCGCATGCTCGGACACTAGGCACAACGTCATCGTACATATCCTTGATAAGTGTAATGTACTTTGTTGGGACTCTCTTCTTTTCCAGGGCCCACCATATCACCTTTCGTGGTACCTTGTCATAAGCTTTCTCCAAATCGATAAATACCATGTTTAGATCCTTCTTTTGCTCCCTAAACCTCTCCATAAGTTGTCTTATCAAGAAAATCGCCTCTGTGGTCGACCTCCCAGGCATGAAGCCAAATTGGTTTTTTGAAACACTTGTCATTCTTCTTAGTCTATGCTCAATGACTCTCTCCCAAAGCTTCATTGTATGACTCATAAGCTTAATTCCTCTGTAATTTGTGCAACTTTGGATATCTCCTTTATTCTTAAAAATTGGAACTAGTATGCTTTACCTCCACTCATCTGGCATCTTGTTTGATTTGAAAATATTATTGAATAACTTAATTAGCCATGCTATCCCTGCATCTCCAAGGCATCTCCACACCTCAATGGGGATGTCATCAAGCTCCAATGCCTTGCCTGCTTTCATCCGTTTTAGTGCCTCCTTTACCTCAGAATCTTGAATTCTCCGAACACAACAAAGTATATAATGGAAAAAACACCGTTACTACGAACAAGATTGACTTTAGAGTTAGTTTTAAGCAAAAAATTACATAATTGTCCACAGGGCATACCATTAACTCTTTCAGTATCCCATTTGCACTTGCGGTCAATTATGGAATCTTAATTCCATTAATTAGTTCAAAACTGATTGATATATTCCCTAAGTGAACGAATCTGCTACATTGTATCACTATCTACTATTTCAGCCAACATCTCTATCGTTAATAAATTGCCTTTATCATGTGGAACTTTCAAAGTATGTATCTAGACATTTTGTGAGTCTTAGTTTCTTTTATGATCTACATCGTGGCATTGTTTTCACAAAAGAATTTCATGGGATTCTCAACCTTTGGAATCACACCTAACTTAGCTAAAAATTTGTGATTTATATTTGTACTTCTTTTATTGTGATGTTATTCAAGGCAATGTGCTTAGCCTTTCGGTTTAACCAATAACCACTTTTAGTTTGAAATATTTCCAACTTAAAACTACTTAACTGTGGTTGAACATGAATTTAGGTTTGATATACTGTATTTGATATCATTTATGAAGTTCGATTCCGGATACTCCTATATGAGGAGTGCACTATCCTCATAATAGTTCTCCAGTATTTCACAAATATTCGTAAATACTAATAATTACAGTTTAGTGATATTAACTCAAATTTTATACTCACTCAATTGATCAATTACATAAGAAAAAAGCGATATAGTAAACAAAATAGCATATCAACAATTTCTATTGTCGTTGCATAAGGAATACATCTCATATGCTTCATATTAAACATTTTAATATGGTGTCTATGTATATCATTTGGGACAATCCCAACATCCATACTTATAGTTTTAGAGATATTTTAGTACCCTTAATATTCATTCTTATAGACACATGCTTTCTCTGTAGTTTGACTAAAATTCAAACTATTTGATTTTTTTTGTCAAAATATTTGCTCAACTCTAATGCTTGTCGAATGATATTATCGTATCAGTTCTTGGATCTTATCCAACACTTATAAACTTAGTTATCACCCTCACTAATGTCGTGACATTTTGGTTAGTATGTGCTAACAATCTATTCTAATTTGTTATTCAATATTTCTAATTTAATAAAGATGTACCAAATATCAAAGTCGTATTAGGCAATAACTTTGTGAGTTGAATCAAAATTAACTCGAGCACGTTGATTGAAGAATCTACTACGCTCATCTCAACAATTGAACTTGTAACATCTCGCCTTTTTGGACGTTTTAAGCAGACACACATGTCGACTCAAACCATACAGAAGGGCGGATTGTTATTGGGGTGAATAAGAAAAAGCAGAGAAAGAAAAAAACAAAACAGAATCTCGCAACGGAATGACAAAATACAATAATCAAATAACAGTTCATGAAGCTGTATACAAAACATTTGATTATACTTATACAATACAAAATATGAGTTACACATATCAGAGATACACAAATAATGCAGCAGAATAGTATGAATGCAGTGGAATAATAATATAGTAAATAATAGTAGTACAAATCTTCGTCTTCGTCCTCCAAAAATAAGGTCTTCAAATCCTGAAATGCTCAGGCTGACCCGAGCGAATTGAAAAGACAAAACACTCGAGTCGGAACTAAAAGATCTTATGTAAGTTAAATCAACGGTAAATAAATAAATATGAGTAAAACAGCGTCAGAGATGTTTACGGGGTTTGACATCTCCTATCCAGTGTCTAACGTGAGTGCAGTAACTTAAGAGATGTTTGGAATTCACATCTCCTAAGGATCCGTTAAATTATCTACTATGTAGTACAATACGCTATTATAATATGTCTATAGTAAGATAAACCATTAAAATAGCTTTAAGGTACCCATTTCCCCCTTAACACATTTTTATATATTTCCATAGTTTATACAATACTGTAATCCCATCCGTACTGGACGTCGTCAAAGGGCACTCCATAGGTATGGTACAAAACAAACTTGTAGCGGTCTCGATAGGGTAGGTGACACGGCACAACAAGGCAATGCCAGGTTAGATATACCAATTACACTTCTGGACTGGTGGTAACGCATAGCAGCTACTACCGTCCACCTCGGAACAGACTCCCAAATCAAAAATCGAGGGTGGCCACCAAATCAATCGCAAAGTCAGAATATAGTATCGAAGGAATGTGCCCGATCGGAGGAATGACCTCACTTGGCCCGTTAATTGCTCCTGTTTTAGCCACATTAAGCTAACTCATGGGAGTTAGGTCCACGTATATACCTTATATAGGATCGTCTCCAACCATTCTACTTCATTCTGGAATCTACACCGCCTACACAGTTGTCAAAGTGGTTTTCGATATTGGAAGAGAGACAATATCCGATCCGGTCTCTTTAACAACCAATCGCTTTTTACACACTAGATGGTTCTTTTACATTTCCAAAATCATTTCATAATTGATATCAAAATATTATATTCAATTCAAATCATATCGCTTTTGAAATCATTACTTACTTCCAAAATCATATTCACCTTTGAAATCATATCACATTTGAAATCATAGTATGAAATTATATTTCCTTTCAAAAGTCATATTTCCAAAATAGGCTAAACTCTCATTTCAAAATATCATATTAAACCAAATATGTTATTTAAATCCCAACTAAGGTTATAACATCATTAACCATATTCACTTAAAAATCGAGAATTTTAATATAAACCCATCCATTTTACTTAGTTTGGAATTTAGAAGAAAATAGTTTTAAATAGTTATAAATAGTTACACTACAACAAAATAACCATATTACAACCATTCATTTACAACCAGCAAAAATTGACAGTTGTAATAGGTATTTTTTAACAACTATTTTATTTCAACAGTTGTAATAGATATTTTGTAACAACTGTTCTATTTCAGCAGTTGTAACAAAGAAACATTTGACAACTATATTTGTATAGCAGTTGTAATATTTATTTATAACAGCTGTTTTCAACAGTTGTAACAAATATTATATTTAATCAAAATTGGGACTTTTAATATCCCTCCTTTCGTTTCTTAGCCCGCCCAAACGTGAAAAAAAAAAACTAAATCACTCTTTCCTAAAAAAGCCTAAATCATCGTCCAAATGCCAAAAAAAATCATTTTCATAACAATTTAGTCGTAGATCTAAAAAAAATCCTAAATCATCATCGTCGCCCATCGCAGACCGCAGCTATCGCTCTATCGCTCGTACTCGCTCATACTATCACTCAAATGGTTTGATATTTTTCATTCTTTTTTAATTTGTTGATTTTAATTTCATTTTTCTGGGTTATTTTTGTTGATTGCATTTGGTTGTAGTTTGTGTTTTGTGTGATTTGCATGTTTTTGTGTGATTGTCACTGATAGACCAATCGGCTTCTGTTCATTGAGTTTATTTTGTGTTATCGTCGTTGTTCGGTCAGGGTAGGCGTGAGTGTGAGGGAGATAGACCATGTACCTCATTTGTATGTACCTCCTTGCCTCAAGTTGCTCCTTTGAGAAAGAAACTTTCTGTATGTTCCAAATATCAGCGTGAGTACGCCTAAACTCTGTAGCAGCTTTAGTAACTGTAGATCTGACTGGAGCAGTCTTTTGATGATAACACGAAACTTTCTGCGCTACTTACTCCGGGAAGTGAGTCTTCTTCGAAGAGGAAAGGGAAGCGCGCCATAAGGAAGAAGAAGAAAAGCACTTCTACTGAAGAAGATAAAGTAGAAGAAGATCCAGCCACGCCTTCTTCTCCTTCTTCTCCGACCCATCCACGCCGGATTCCGAAACTAGTCATCAAACCAGGCAAGGGTACTAAAGGTGGCGGGAAGAAGGAGTGATAAGCTGGACTTTATCTTCCTTATTTTGCTTTCTGCTTGTATTGACCGGAGATTGTGCGGGTACCGGTCCCCGCTTTTTTGAGATCTGCACATGTAAAAATTTTCATAGTATTGAATAAAATCATTCTTTCACTTGATTCTTGTGTATGTGAGAATGCATTTATTTCTCATTTTAGTGTAGAATAAACGATTCTTTTTACTTGTACAAACTTTTTGTCTTTGTTTGAGAATGCATTTATTCTTCATTTTCTTTGCACAAGTTTCTTTATTTGATATTGCGGTGAGCTTATGGTATGCTGTTCGAGCGTTTGTTTTTATTAATATAGCTATATGCCCCCGTACCACAGCTCATTGCGATATTCTGAAAAGACTTGTGCTCTTATTTTAGAGAATAATTCTTCCGTTTTGAGGAAATATTATTCTGCTTTTAATAGAGTACGCTTTGCATCGGAGAAGTTTTTCTTTCTCTCTCTTTCTAAAGAACACTTCGACTTTCGGGGATGATCACTTTTTCTTGTTGAAAAGTGGATTCTCCTACACAATGAAGCGAGCTTCTGAAGAATGTTTTAACACTTCAACTCTGGTGAAATGGTTTTTGTACTTCAATTCCGGTGAAATGTAACTCCGAAGAGGGCTTTGTTTTGTTACGAAGAGGGGTAGCATTTGGACTTTGTGGAGTAGCATGGACTCCGAAAATTAGCATCTGGACTCTGTGGAGTAGCATGGACTCCGAAGAGTAGCGTTATGCTTTGTGGAGTAGCGTGGACTCCGAAAATTAGCATTTGGACTCTGTGGAGTAGCATGGACTCCGAAGAGTAGCGTTGTGTTTTGTGGAGTAGCGTGGACTCCGAAAATTAGCATTTGGACTCTGTGGAGTAGCATGGACTCCGAAGAGTAGCGTTATGCTTTGTGGAGTAGCGTGGACTCCGAAAATTAGCATTTGGACTCTATGGAGTAGCATGGACTCCGAAGAGTAGCGTTATGCTTTGTGGAGTAGCGTGGACTCCGAAAATTAGCATTTGGACGCTGTGGAGTAGCATGGACTCCGAAGAGTAGCGTTATGCTTTGTGGAGTAGCATGGACTCCGAAAATTAGCATTTGGACTCTGTGGAGTAGCATGGACTCCGAAGAGTAGCGTTATGCTTTGTGGAGTAGCGTGGACTCCGAAAATTAGCATTTGGACTCTGTGGAGTAGCATGGACTCCGAAGAGTAGCGTTATGCTTTGTGGAGTAGCGTGGACTCCGAAAATTAGCATTTGGACTCTGTGGAGTAGCATGGACTTCGAAGAGTAGCGTTGTGTTTTGTGGAGTAGCGTGGACTCCGAAAATTAGCATTTGGACTCTGTGGAGTAGCATGGACTCCGAAGAGTAGCGTTATGCTTTGTGGAGTAGCGTGGACTCCGAAAATTAGCATTTGGACTCTGTGGAGTAGCATGGACTCCGAAGAGTAGCGTTGTGCCTCCGGAGAGGTCTTGTGCTCCCGGAGAAGTCTTGTGCTTCCGGAGAAGTCTTGATTTGATTGCCTGAAAGTTACTTTCTCACAGTTAAATGGATCCATGGGGCGGACGCCAGTTATTTAATTGGATGTTCGTTCGCACGAATGATCGCAACTAGTTAACAAAGGTCTTGCGCCTTTTGGTTCCACCAACCTCTTTGTTGAGAAGAGAACTTCCATTTTTTGGCGTGCCTCCGAAGAGGGCTTTCGTTGACTGGAAATTCGTTTACCGAGTGATTTACGGGGCTCACTTGGCCTTGTGATGGGTAAGTTTTGCTTTGATGGCCTGCAATATTAAATTGACATTTTAGCAACATTTTAAAGATATTTGCATATCGAAATGAAACAGGCATTTCATAACATTAGAGAACACAAGATTTATAGCTTTTTACTATTGATTCACACTGATTTCCCAGTGGTTTACAATACAAAAGTTTTACACATCCACCATCATTTTACAAAATTAAGCAATGCTGTTAAGTAAAAAATGGATGCGAGTGATTGTTGTTCCAGAGTCTCCAGATTGAATTTCCATTTCCACTGGATTCATAGTTTTGGATTCATATGCCAGAGAAATTGGAAGATGCCCCAACTGCAGTTTTGTGGGTAGTTAATAGTCGTCCCAACTTCTGCTTGCTGTGTGAGGACCTCATGTGACAACATTAATAACAAACTTTTCAGATTCTTGCACTGCAGTGTTGTTGCCAAAGCCAGATTGATGGGCAGGATGTTGTTGCCCCTGAGTGGATGAGGTTGGATCGACTCTGTTTTTCTTCACATATTGTTGCAGTTTACCCTGTTTCAGCAACTCTTCAATCACATTCTTTAACTGGCGACATTGGTTGGTGTCATGGCCAGGTTGATTGTGAAATTGACAGAATTTCCCATTATGCATTGCCCCTCTTCCCATCTCAGGTGGTTTGGGATATTTGACAACATCCTTTGTTGCGAAGAAGATATTCTCTGGTGTATCAGTTAAGGGTGTAAAATTTGAAGGATTAGGGCGGCGAGTTTTCTTCTCATTTCTCTGCTTCTCTCCTCCATCACTTTCCCTTTTCTGGTTGCCGGATTCCCTTTTCTTAGAAGTAACATCATTATTCTTGACTTCTGCAACAACCACTTTCACTGGCGCAGAAAAGCTTTCTAGGCGCATAAATTCGTCGGCCTTTTTATAAAACTTCTCAAGTGAATTCGGCTCTTTCATTTTTAGCCATTTTCCAAATTCACTTGATTTGTCGATGGCTCACATCAAATAAGTCAGGATCATACGTGGCTCTGCATTATCTACCTCTGCCAGGGCTATATTGAAACGGTTTAAGAAAGATTTGATAGATTCTCCGGGAACTTGTTCAAGACTGGACAGTGACATCATATCCTTAGCTTTTGAAGCATACAATCTGAACTGATCCTTGAACTTTTGCGTTAAGTCGGAGAATTGATCCACGGACCGAACTGGTAGCTTTGTGAACCAAAGTAGAGCCACTCCCTCCAAGTACACTAGGAAGTATCAGCACTTAACCTCATCTGATGCTCTTGCACCGGTCATATGCCAGTCGTACCTATATAGGAACTGGTTTGGGTCACTTGTCAACCTATAGACCGGGATAATAGGAGGTACAAATTTCCTTGGAAATTCTGCTTTCAGGATCCTTTCGGTAAACGGGGTTCTACTTGGTGCAAATCCCCAGTCACTCTCATTTTCTTTCCTCTGCATGCCCTCTTTCATGATTCGGTGAACCATCCCTGTTAATTACTCCTCATCGTTCAGAGGCATCGCCGGGCAGACGTCAGCTCTCTTTTCGGAAGTTTGCCTGGGCAAATGTTCGCGTAAAGTTGGTTGTGGCCTTGAACCTTCAGTTTGAAAAGGTGGCGCTTCGGCGGTGCCAGTTGTTCTTTGAGGAATACCTCTCTCTGTGGGATTTTGAGCATTTTCGACAAAGGTTGTTTCATTGTTTTCTGGCCGTTGATTTGCCCCAAGTAGAACGTTTAATCTGTCTATCATCAAAGCATTTTGAGTTTCAATTTGTTGGTATAATCCAGATACAACACCGTCTAATTCAGCCCGTGTGACTCCAACAGTGGGAGTTGCTTGATCTGCTGTTGGGGAAGTGGATGTTCCCTCATGAGCATTTCCGGATATGGTAGATCTACCCTTTCTTCCGGGAGCCATGACTTCAGATAAACTTCTAGTTTTTAGAGAGATTCCTTCAACAAATCTTTGCGAAGCAATGATGAAGAGACTCCTGAGTTGGGTTCTCAGTGAAAGCACCAAAATGTTAACGTTGAAAATTGAACGCTAACACCCCGGTGTGTGTAGTAATGTTGTGAAAGCACCACCTGTGATACGGGAACAAGAAATAAGCAGTAAAATAGCAGAAAACAGTAAAAGACAACGATTTTATAGTGGTTCGGCTTTAGATCAAGCCTACGTCCACTTTGAATTCCTTTATTGCTGTTTTTGATTACAAGCTGATACAATGCACTTCAAAATACAATACACTTTGATCACAAAAACACTCTAGACTAGTGGCTCAAACCCCGATGATGAAACTTGTTGAATCCATGTTGGATGTGCAAGATTTCTTTAGAAGCTTGTTGTAGTGTCTTGAATGTTTGGAGTTCTTCAAGTGTTGGACGAGTTAAGAGTTCTGCAGAGTAACGACACTTCAGAGAATGATCGGCCAAAAGTCCCTGTGATGTTGGAGTTTGGGCTGTATTTATAGGGAAGATTCTGGGCAGAATTTTGTCCCAAGTCTTAGGTCGTGTACGACCTAAGTTAGGTCGTAGGTCGCGAGCGACCTAGGATAAGTCGCGGGGCCTTGTCTGAACTTCGCTGGGCCTTTTCGGTAGGTCGTGAGCGGCCTAGTATAAGTCGTGAGCGACCTAAGATAGGTCGTGATCCACTCGCGACTTAGGAAGTGTAGCTTGATGGAGTTGCGCTTGGTCTTATCTGAAGAAGGTGGCAAGTGGTAGGTCGTAAGCGACCTAAGGAGTAGTTGCAGAAGTTCTTAGGTCGTTGAGCTGCCTTGTGAAGTTAGGTCGCGAAGCTCTAGGTCGTTAACTCCTTAGCTCGTTAAGTCGTCTCTGTAGTTAGGTCGCTGACTTCTGGTCCCTTAGGTCGTTAGGTCCTTTCAGTAGTTAGGTCGTGAAGTCCCTTAGGTCGTTAGGTCTCTTCAGTAGTTAGGTCGTGAAGTCCCTTAGGTCGTTAGGTCCTTTCAGTAGTTAGGTCGTGAAGTCCCTTAGGTCGTTATGTCTCTTAGGTCGTTAAGTCGTCTCTGTCCTTAGGTCGCTAAGCTTTTAGGTCGTGAGTGTTTTAGGTCGCAGAGTTTTAGGTCGCTAGAAAACAAGGAGTTAACAATATGCTTAAATAACTATTTCTCAAAGATATAGGTTTGTCCATAATTCTAAAATAATTATAGAAATTTTTAGGTATTTTTATATTTTTATAGTTAATCATCATTTTTGTTATGAAAAAAGCTATTATTATAATAGACTTATTTTATAATGAATATTCATAATAAAATAAAACTACATCTATATTCAGTCAATACTGAAAACAATTCTTATTTCATATGTAATACGTGGTGTGTATATACAAAGGCAATATTTCGTAATTTGGTGTATCCATTAATAATTATCATGTGGCGTGGTCCCACTATTTACGTTACTACTATAATAGTGCATGAAATACGAAGCTTCATTCAACCACTTATTATGGGTCATTTTTTCTTCTACTGTAACTAGTTTACAATCGAGAGTTTTAGATTAAATATCTTAAATTTAAAGAAGTAACTCTTATAGAAAACAATTTTCTATAATAAAATTACATTTGGGTTATAAATCACATTTATCATTCAATGTTAAGTATCCACTTAGTATTTTGTACAATTCTCATTTCCATTGTCTCTTTCAAAAGCAAAAGCGACCATTCACACTCTTTATCCCAACTATGCTTATTTTACATCCACTATCAAACGTTCACTTTCTATTCTAAATGGTTGAACAATTTAAAAGAAAAGCATTACTACAAGGCTATGCTAAATTTTGTACAAAAGCGGATTCAAATATCCTTAACATTTTAAATATATCATATAAATTACACTATAGAAACCAATCAAATTGACATTTCAGTGATTGAGTTCCCAGGCCTTGGTAATTCTTGATATTTTAAGCTTATAAGATAATAAAATCCTTATTGTATTCAACACATTACACAAAAAAACTTGCACTATGGTTTACTTGCTCATTTTGCCAATTTCACCGAGATCTCATTTAATATGAACACCGCTGCTCATAATACAACTTTTGTATGCGATTGAATATGGATCTCATATATTTTTTCTTGTATTGTTTTTGAGTTCAAAACTCATCAAAATAATACTAGTCTCAAGCAAATGAAAACTTATGTGAATAAGGTATGAATGTGTTCAGTAGTTGTATTATTTGGCTCTTGCATGGGTCATGAAGTGACAACATTATATTTTATATTCTATGTCAATCCTTATATAGTCCACTTATTTAATTTTAATGACAAACATTTTATCAATTATATTAGTTACATAAATTTATCGAAGTATATTATTTTAACTTTGTATAGCATGTGTTTTTTGCAATATTAGAATGGTTAAATGATACAATTTCATTTTTCCAATAAGGCTCCCATTGGATTTTTATATTTCTAAAAACCCAAAACAAAATATAGAAATCTTTCAATTTCACTAGTGAGTACTACGACTCGCTTGCCTCTAACCTTGAGTTTGCGATCATATGCCCACAAGAGATGGATAACCCTATATCGATTGAACCATATAAAACTTTTAATTGTGGTCTTTTCCCTAATCTCGACTTCGACTTTGAGTTTGCTCAACAAATCTTAAGAAATTATACACTTATATCTATCATTTCATGATGGTCTAAGTATAGTCCACATACCTTGAGTTTACTCAACAAATACATGCATGTACCTTACCTCGTCTAGGCAATATATTAATAGTATTATACAAAACATTATTGGTTTGAGTTGCTTAACAACTAGTGAGTATGGAAGTAATCTATCAATTATGGAGGATAAATTTATATATTAGAGATTCATAATCTTTAATATATATATTAGAGTGATATGATTTAAGAAATAATGTATTTCTTGTAAAATACCCTCTTGATAAAAGTATCAGATGCATTTGAAATCACGGTATATGTACTTTACGTATGCACTTATTCCAAAATTTGTTTAACTTATGTTTATACACGTATAATTATATAAGTTTAACTTTTATAAATTTAATTTAACTTATATAATGCATATGTTTACCATATCGGATAAATCATATTTAACTAATTTTAATTGTTATTAATTTAATCACATTTAATTAATTTTATTCCTATTAATTAAATCACATTTATTTAATTTTGATCCTTATCAATTAAATCACATATAATTAACTTTAACTTTTTATTGATTAAATCATATTTAATTCTTAACTTGATTAAATTTTATTGCATTTAAAATTTCAAAAATTTTATATTGTTCATCTCAAACCATTTAGGATGAATAACTAATTAGAACATTTATAATTTTGTTTATTTTTTTCCATAAATGGGTCGAATACCTAATCAAACAGTAAACATAAATAATAAAGATTTAAGAATTAAAAGAGAAGAATACACAAGAACTTAAAGTGGTTAGAACAACATCACTATCCTATTCCACCATTAATTTTGTTATTGATTACCTTTTGCATTCTATAAGGGAGTTACAACAACTCGATATTCAAACCCTTTGAGTATGAATTCAACATATTTTGGATACAAAATTTAGTTAACCAAACAATAACCCTCCTTCCAGTGCATTATTCTTGCTATTTATAGATAACTATCCACTAAAATCACCAAAATTTGCTTGCACACGTTCTATACTCCAGATCTGATGTTTCAGCATGAAGATATGGTCAAAATCGAAGATATCACGAACAAAAAATGATTGATACCGATCGTTATGGAACGGTGTCGAGTTGTCTACCTATGCCAGCAGGCTCTTTCTATGGGCTTGGTCTTCATCCTTGATTATACCACACGTTCTCATTCCATGACCCAATATGGATCGGTACAGATCATTATGGATTGGTATTGAGTTATTCCTTGGTCTTGGTCTTCCAACCATCCTTTACTTCTTCCACTATTTGGCTTCTTCAAGGAAACTAAGTATTCCACCCTTATAAGGATCGGTACCGATCCTTGTAGACTTGTCCAATCTTCATTATTTTCCTTACACTCTTTACTCTCAATCTATTTCATGAGCACTTAATAGTCCAGATCCATCAAGGTATCACTGGGTTCAAATGCAGGATAACACTTACCACATAAAGTAAGCTTTGTGTTAACAAAGCATACTTTGGATCGAGAAAAACTTATTCCAACTAACAGAGATGCCCCTATCTTCTGAACTGTCTTCTTGAAGCGATGCATCGTTTCTAAATTAGCATGTTGCCCAAACAGTTACAGAATCGCATTTCTTTGGTAAATATAAGAGTTAAAGTATCCTATTTGAATTCCTTATTTAGTTTTGAAATCTTTGAAAGCTTTTCTTTTTCTTTAGTCAGGTAGGACTTTATCTTTTCCATTGCAATTATTTTGTTCTTTCATTGTACTTTCTATTTTATTTTATTGGGTTATAACGTGGATCGGTACCGATTGTTTCTTTTATGTCACAGTTTTAGTAACACTTAGGAATTTTTAGTTTGAACTTTATTACGTTCACCTGATTGTTGGCTCTGTCTTCCTCAAGCTCCCGCAACCTATCTTCTTCCACACCGGCATCAGCACCGCCTAGCTTCTAATTCGACTATATTTTAGCCAACAAACAATGTCGATCTAAGAGTTTTCTCCACATCCGATCCATTTGAACATGCAGCCGACCCAATCGAATTTGAACTAGATTCTTCGACCTCAACAACATCTCCGTGCTCTATGTCTAAGCCATGGTGGGTCACCTCCACCACTTTATGGCCGTAGATGTCAAGGCTTGTCATTGATCCTTATTTGATTTCAATTTTCACAGCTCCGCTTTCTCCCATATTTTATCATGGCTGAGTTGAACATTGAACTCAAGAAACTTGTGTTATCCAAAGTTGGCTCCAAGCTCTTGCGGGTCTGACCCAATGCTTCTTTCACTTCATTTACTTTGTTTCCACTTCATGTTTAATAGGTTTTTTCTTCAAATTCTTCAAGTGGTCATTTCATTTGATAACTTTCAACAAGTTTTTCATATGAAAGGAAAGGGGTGTTTAACTTTCATCTAATCTAAGTCAAGTATGGTTTGGTGATTCGGTTTCGGTGGGACAGTTTCAAGAAACGGTCACATCAAATGCACTTCGGAGTCTAATGAAATTTTGTTTCAACACTTTGAGTCAAACATCACAATCTCGTGACCCTGCATAAGAAATCACGGTGTTTCTCCAAGCAATGGTTCTGTTATCGTATATTCTATGAAAATAGTTAAAATCCAACAAATAGTTTCATAGTGTGACGGAGTTCGATTGTAAGCATAAGCGGGTTATCTACATAATATTCGCGTACACCATGCCATAGACACAGGATAGACACACATATATTAAATCATACATCATTGCCCATTTCGACATATGAGACCCGATTAGTTAACACACATCAACATCCATTGGATCCTATGCGTCGGCTATATGAGGCTTTGTTAAAGCATGAAGATTAAACTTAAATCATACTTGACCATGCTCATGTATCGAGTTTTAAGTAACTTATGGATCATAGACACTTCTAGTGCCTCTTTGTGATCGATGCAGGTCCTTCCACCTTAGAATTTACTCCATAGCATGCTCATCTTCTGTCTCGACATTTGCTTTGACACCCTCTGGGCATAGGCCTTCTTGCTGCTAACCTAGGCAATCTTTATAAGTCATTCCTTTTGCTGTAGAAGAAGAACCCTACATCAGTGTTTCTCCTGATGTCAATCAAGAGGGTGTTGTGATTCCCAATGACTTCCTATATTCTCTAGTTTCTACCTAAACTATGACGAATATTAGGAGAATTTGTGACAGCCACAGAATTCCCATCGAAGAAACTCTGACACCAGGACCTTGTCAATGGACACATGACCCTCTAGTGGGACAGCATGCAATCATTGTATATGCCTCTCTGGAGGTATTCCCCCATTCAGTCATTTCACATGTCTATTTCTCCAATTTATAAATCTTTCCCATACCTAGCTCCATCCAAACGGGTAATTACATAACTTTCCTGTAGCACCTGGCAAGTATCCCCTCTTGATGAAATTAGATACCTTTATAGTTTCATGAAACGAAGCGACCATCAATCTTTAACTTATTTAAAGACCTCCAAGGATTATCGCATAATCATCGGCTTCTATAATAAACTCAGCCATTTTAAGGAAGAGAATTTCTCATTCCATTGCTCGACTGATTTTGCCAAAAATGGCTATCGAGATGCAAGTTCCACCTTTACTCCTTAGCATAATAGATATCATTTTATTCGATTTACTGGCTTCATTGCTCTCCAAAATTTAACAGATATCTGATGAAGGCCTTCTTACTTGCTCTACTGAGTATGCTCCGAGCTTTGAAAGTCCTTCCAATTGATGAACTGAGAATTAAATTCCTCCTTATCGACCCTTAAATGTGGCACTTTCGGTTATTGTACAATGGTCATAGCCTTGGCATCATTTCTTCCATACGCAGGGATGCATAAGACATTGAAGCTGAATGCCCTACTCCTACATATAGTACAGGGCCCTCTATTGATTAATAGGACGATAAGAGTAAAGACGATAATGATGATGATAATGAAGACGAGGAAGGAGACAATATTAGAGATCTCAGGCACGAATCCATTGGAGAGATCAGTGAAGATGTAAGGGCTACACCTCATGCCCTCCGACCGAGAATAAGGATCATATCACTGATGATAGACTCCAGTTTAGGAGACAACTCTAGTCCCTTCCACTGATGATATTTTTGGTTCGCTCTACGACCTTGGGAGCATCCAAAGAAGAAACCCAGAATATGAAATTGCCAATTCAATCTCCAGGACATTGTTTCTCCACTTTGAACTACGGCTGACGTGCCCCCAACTTTTATGGGAGAAATAACTACACTCGGTAGACTATGCGAGCATGGTCCATAGAATCGATAGGACATGCTGATACTTCACACAACACCTAAATCAAAAACACGTTCACTGTGCATGCATCGTACTTTGACTCGTAAGACCTAACTCGATTATATTTCCTTTTAGGTACAATGGGATGCTCCTGACTCTTTGGTAACCTACATGGCAAGTCAACCGAGTACCTTGGTCATTCACATTGTGGATGCAACTTGTCACGAGAGTCTAATTCTGCAAGGCACCAAATAAAGAGGAGAGAGAGACAATATGAGGAGGAGAGATAATACTGCGTGGATTGCGATTGGGATTCTCGTGACCCCTCTAGGTCTACTAGAAGGTCTCTCTCCTTGTATTGCGAATGTCATCCTCTTCCTAAATCTGTGGACCCACATTCCTCAACCCAACAGTCCTACACATGCCTCTAGAGCTTACACTACCCTTGTATCAATACCTCCTCCTACTCAAGCCTTATCCCCTTCCCATAAACCCAAGCATGCCTCCCAACCCATCGGCTGTTCTACTTCTAAACCCGCTCAAATGAGTTATGGCAAAGAGCATGTCTTCACGCATGTTTTAACAGCTGTCTAAGCGCAGTCTTACTGAGATGCAGATGACCTTCCCCCAATTATGCTTTACTGCTGTCAAATTTGACTATAATTGAAAAACGTTCTACGGGAGTCGGCTAGTCATACCGAAGCATGTGTTCATGATGTCTTCGAGTAGTATTACATTTAGAAAAGGTGGTCTCGTAGTCTATCTAATACTAACAAAGCTAACTAGTTGATCATCCAGCAAAATGAGATTGAAAAGAAAGATCATCGACTTTTATTCCGAAGAAGTTGATCGACTAAAGAGATCTGCTGAGGACATTGAAAAGAAACGTTTGGACGATTTGAAGGCCTTCAAGGACATGTATAAACTTTAAGAGGAGAAACTCTAAAACGCCTACCACAAACGCGCCGAGCCAGCCAAGGAAAAGGTGGTACTTTAAGTCACTATCGACATGCATGCTCTCATAATTGCTAACCTTAAGGCCGAAGTGGTGAAGGAGAAGAAGAGAAAGGCAATGCCCTTGCCATGGCTAAAGAGCACTTGACCAAATTTCTCGATGCAAACGAGGAGAAGAAGGCTTTAGAGAATCAATCCATTAAGGCCGAAAAGAAAGAAGAGGAGCTTAACAATCAAATCGAGACCACTCTGGTTTGCTTCTACACGAACGTGAATAAGTCCACCAACCTTAAATGGCTCAATGATAAATATCCAAGGCATTAGCTCTGGCCAAGGATGAAATTCTTAAACAAGAAAGAGAGCATTTGGTAAGGTCAATTAAGAAGAGATTAATGTCGACTTCTTAATGAGGAAGATCTTAAGGCCTTAGCCGAGGGACAGGCAGAACTAGCTCACAATGCTTTAACTTCTACCCAAGTGCCTACTGGGGCCCTTCTTGAATCAAGCTTAAAGGATTTGGTAGAGAGCTCCATCCTTATCTTATAGGGACCCCAAGTAGAAAACATCAATATGACCAAAACCAATTCTAAGACCACCATGCCTTTTACACCAAGGCCTCTTGTGTCTGATCCTATCATCCCTTCTTTCAAAGCTACAACATCAACACTGGGCTCAGTTCATGGGTCGTACAACCCTAAGGATCCCAACAATGTGCTACCGGAGTCAGCTCCTAAGTTTCATGTTATGTCTCATATCCTTGAAGAAGGGATGACCAAGACTCTACTTCAGACCTCATATACCTCCCCTAGAGGTATATCATTAGTCTCCCCTATGTTCAAAAAACATCTAATGACACTTGGAGATGTTTTTAATCTTTTCGTTTATATTTCTCAACTTTCGGTCAACCTGCTATAGTCCACTACCAGATGTTATCTTTTCCCAGGGCCCTCAATCTCCAACCACAAAATCCATCATTGTCTCTGCACCACTTCTTATTCTGATCTATTCGACTAGATTTGTTGCACGGCCCAACACCAAAATAATTGCTCCATTAAACGAAGAAGGTACAAACAATTCTGAATTCTTCACGGGCGACAATGATATGACCATTGTTGATGTTGAGGATCTTGATGTTGGGCCATCCATGGAAAAGAAGAAATACATCAACATGACCATGTTGGAAGAAGTTAAAACAGAGAAAGACATGGAGGACACTCTGACGCCCCTCTCTACATCCCTTCTAGTTCCCTTATTTGATGTTCCAACCTCCACCCTCCTCACGGCCGGTATCTATGTTGAGACTCCCAAGTCACATACCTGGGATAAAGATCCTAAGGGTCATCTTTCACCGCCACATGATGCCGACTTTTAAAGAGAAATCCTTCTTCCTCCTCGAAGAAGGAAAGGGAAAGGAAAATGAAGTTGAAGTGGGGAAAGCACCATTAGAGGTAGTTCCTTTTCTTGTCTTTTGCCTATGTACATAAGCCACTACTATGCGGGTTTGGCCCTCACTTCTATAATCGAAACAGTTAGAAGTAGTCAAAAACAATTTTCTTTCGACTTTGTCTTATTTACTTCTTTTGCATTTCCATTTATGAGACTACATGCTTGTCTACATGCAAAAATAATTACTTGTATTCGGTTGTAGCTATGTTATTCATGCTTGTGTTAGTAAGCTGTGCAATGCCATTATTTACTATAACTCGATACATATAAATAAATTTTTACAATTGCTTGGTATTTTTCATTACTTAGTTTCATTTATCATAAGCCAAAAAATTTCTTGATTGGCTAAACCAAATTGTGCTTCTTAAGCCAACTCTGTGGCCAACTCCATTTATTTTCGGTCGAACTTATACTTTTCAGCCGTAAATGAAGTCATATCCATAACAGACTTAGTTCTATATTGACTCTTGTCTTTGAGAGTTGGCATCTCAGATGCTCCCTCTGTGCTTACATTTTTGACCCCGCTATCTCTAGACATTGATCAAAGACTCTTCGTCAAATAACCTAACATATCACATTGGATCGTGAACAAATTGTGCTTACAAAAGACTCAACTTTACACTGATTCCTATCTTCGGGAACTTGTGTCTCCAATGCTTATCTCTGGACATCCATCTCAGACCCAGCTACTCCGAACATTGGTCAAAGATGCTCTGTCGACCATCTTTGCTTATTAATGGCTGAGCATGTCTTGTTCGCCAACAAGCGAGGTCGAGCCTGTAAAAAGGATATAATTATACACCGGAACATATCTATGTGATCCAGTGTCTTAGATGCCTAACTATGAGCATCAATCCTTGATCCTGTCTATCTCCAGGCATTGGTCCAAGATTTGATGTGTAAGTGCAATCGTCCGACCAACCCTGCTATGGTGGTACCACAGCAAACCGATTATGGATCGAAGGAGTTCATCGGTCCTTTCTCCACACATAGACATTTAGCTTTTCAAAACAAAAAATGTCTGATTTTTCTACTGATCGTGCAATACAAAGTCGGACTTTCAATAATATTGTTCCATTGTTCCAAAAACCAATTTTATTTGTAAGACTTTGTCTTATTACATCTCATCCCATCAATCGAGATGTCTTATTTGTAAAATGTAAATCTAAGTAAAATAGCATCGTAGATGCTCATTGTTCCATGCCCGTGGAATTGGGATCCCATCAACAGTCGATAGCTTAAAAGTTCCATCTACAAACTTATATTTAATCACATAGGGACCTTTTCAATTTAGAACAAGTGCCCCCATACCAAAAAAGACTCGTTTTAAAAAAAGTTCTCATATCTCAAAGGTACAGTTTCTGACCTTGGCGTTGAACTTCATTGCTACTCTTATCTGTTAACCAACTGTCCTCAAGTTAACCTCTTCTCATTTTTCTTCTACTAAGTTGAGGGACTCAAGTAAGAGTTCCTCGTTCATCTTGGGGTCATATGCAGTCTCCAATGAGAAGGGACTTCTGCTTCTCTCAGGATCATGATCTTGGTTCGTAGGCCAAAGCGAATGGAGTATGACCAGTTGCAAACTTGTTGATTGTCCTACGATGCTAGTGGTAACTCATCAACCTAGATGCCCATAGCCCATGTTAATCTTTTCTTAATGATGGATTTGATGATCTTATTAACCGCCTCTGCCTATCCATTCATCTACGGGTATGCTACTGTCGAAAAGCTCTTCTTAATTTGGCGTCAGTTAAAGAATTCTTTGAACTTGGCACTCTTGGATTGAGTTCCATTATCAGTAATAATCTTCTATGGAGTCGCAAATCTACATAGGATATTCGTTACCACAAAGTCGATCACGTCCTTCATAGTGATCATTGCAAGTGGTTCCACTTCATCCCATTTTGTGAAGTAATTCATAGCCACAATTGCGTACTTCGCTCCACCTTTCAACACTGTAGCACACCCATAATATCAATTCCCAATACCGCAAATGACCATAGGCTAACCATTATTGTAATTTTGGTCGAAGGTGCTCTTGGTATCTTTGCAAACCTATGGCACTTTTCACATCATCAAACGTAATCAGCTACATCTCAGTTGACCATTAAGTATCTATAGCAATGAACCTTCTTTGCCAATGTCTTCTCCCCAGTGTGATCATCACAACTTCTCTCATGCACATTGGCAAGGATTTTCTTAGCTTAGTCTTTGGTGAAACACTGCAACAAAGGGGCTAAGAATCCTCTCCTATACAATATTCCTTACATAAAAAATCGTGGTGCTTTATACAGGAATTTTTGCCGCTCATTCTTTCCAATCGGAAGAGTTCGCTTTAGAAAATATTCCTTTATTAGAGTCATCCATGAATCCCCTTTCCTCCCTGACCTACAAAATCCAGTCAATATCCATCTTATCAATGCTCAAAGCTAAAAACACATTTATCTAATTGATTCCAAAAGCCATGTATCCCCAGTATTGGCCAGCTTGGCCAATGAATCAACTTTCATAATTTCTTCCTTAGAAATATGCGTTATCATGCTTGATATCGACCAGCAATTCCAATGCTTTCATTAGGTAAGGGGCAAGTCTCACTCTCTTAGGCTGAAATTCCTTCTTTACCGACAAACCACCAAACGAGAGTCTTTAAATATATGATATGTCTTGGCTTCCCGTTTCTTTGTTATCTTGAGCCCCATAATCAGTGTTTTATTTTCAACCCCATAATCCAGTTTCAACAATATCGGTGGTCTCTCTATATGGTTTGTAAAATTTTGGAAATCATCCTAACATTCCTTCATCTAAACAACTTTTATTTCTCTTTATTAAAGGCATCAAAGAATGATATGCATTTGTCCATTGCTTTTGAAATAAATCGACTCAGCATGGCAACTTTCCCATTCAAGTTCTACATCTCCCTCCTTATCCTCGGCTAGTAACCTCTTTTAATGCTTTGATCTGCTTCGGGTTAGATTTTGTGCTCCTTGAGTTTACAAAAAAACAAAAACTTGCTGGATGCAACTCCGAAAGAACATTTCAGTGGAATGAGGTTTATTCCATACTTTCAATAGACATCGAACTTCTCTGTGAGGTCGTCTATGTGATTCATTAATCATTGTCACTTCACAAGCATATCATCCATATATACCTCCGTAGTCCATCTGATATATTTTTTGAACATTCTCACCCATCGTTGGTAAGTAGATTTAGTATTTTTTGACTCGAACGGCATAACTTAGTAGCAATACATCCCCAAATAAGTAATGAAACTTGTGTGTTCCTAATGTGGATTGCTATCTAATTGTAGCCAGAGTATACATTCATAAAAGATAGCAATTCATGTATGGCTGTTCCATCCACAAGTTGGTTGAACCTAGACAATGGAAAGCTATTTTTGGACGTCCTTATTCAGGTTCGATTAGTCAATGGATTTCCCTTATTTTCTATCGCCTTCTTGACCAACATTGAGTTCGGTACCCACTTCAAGTACAGTGCATCATGGGTGATGTCATTTGCCTTCAGCTTATCAACTTCTCCTTTTAAAGCAGCAGTTGATTCTTTGGTTCTATTATACGCCTATTTTGCTTCAAAGAAAGGTATCCTAAGTCCACATTCAGTGCATTTCCCACTGTCTCTGGCAAAATTTCACACATATCAGAATGCGTCCAAGCAAACATATCTAGTTTTTCCTAGAGAAACCCTACCAACTCCTTTTTCAACTTCATGCCATGTAACGTCCCCAATTTTGAATCCCTAAACTAAGCGTTATAGATGCTACATTCATCTATAGTATTAATCATCGGTGATAAAATGCGGATATGTTAATCGTATCAATAACATCAAAGCATAAGAATATGAAATGTTCTTAATTAAAATTTTAATCAAACTTTCTTATTTCATTTTAAGACCATATTTCATATTCATTACACAATCCCAAATATTTCCCACGTTCAAATAAAATATAGTCATTACAAAATACTCCAAAAGTGACATATAAAGATGCCCTCTTGGTTGATCAGAGTTTACTACTAAACAGTTATAACACATGTCTTTACATACACTTCAACAAAATAAACTCAAAACAATGGATTAATAATATATAAATATAGACTCCTAAATAAATAGCTTTGTCTCCTGCTTATCTTTGGAAGCTTTATTCGCCAAAAGCTACTTTACATGTTATCCGACATTTTGACCCAATTATATTCGAACTGATTGGAGAAGTTAGATTTGACTATCATCAATTCCAGTAAGTCCATGGCGATGACTGTGGGGTCCAGAAGTTGAGTATAGATGGTAAAATGAAGCCGTGATGGAATGAAATTGAGAGTTATGCAATGCAGAACATTCGAAGTATGGAATATAATTAAAATATAGGAGGGATCGGCTGTAATCAACCTCCAACATAGGGATCGGTATGTTTTAGGAAGCAAGTGCAGTTCAATAGAAAACAATTAATATCTTAATGTCCATAAGTCCAATGCATATGAAATTTTGTGAACAAGACGTGGGGACCCTAAGGAGCCTACTCTAGGGATCGCACTTCAAAAGGATGGAGCAAGTGGGACCGACCCTCTTCACTCAATAATGATCGACCAAAACCAGAAGGCAATTCATATTGAAGTAAAGATCGAGCAATAACTCAAGCTCTACTAATTCAATTGGCGTGAAAATTGAAAGCTAGTCATGTTTCGACATGGGGAAGCTACCTTAAGGATGGCGCCACTAAAATCAACCAAAAGAGGGATCGGTACCAATCCCAACTATTTGATATTTGGGTCATGCGATCCCTCTTACGGGTCCATATGGTTTTGGAGATCCTTTTGGCGAATTTTCGAGGGGATATTTCGTTATCTTTATCTATAAATACATGCTTGGTTATTCATTTTGAGGACTTTATGTTGCTGGTTACATTGTACTCTATTGGAACTAAGGATTTTCATCTAATCCCTATTGTATTCAGATTACAAAGTGATTAATAAAGTTTTGTATTTAAAGTGGACGTAGGAAAACAACGCTGAACCACTATAAATCACAGTGTTCGTGTTCTCGCTATGATTTGCAGCTATTTCATTAAAAATTTTCCTCTGTTTTCATTTTATATTCTTTATTTATTTTCCTTCAAAACTTCTATTGGGTCTTTGAGCCAATTTTTGATGTAAATATTTTGGTGCTTTCACTGAGAGACTTGATTCTCATCTTATTCGGATCCCTTTGTTGCTACAGGATTGCATAGATCCCCGAAGGAGATCCATAACTATCTTCAATAAACTTTCTTATCCTATTCAGATTTGCAAAAGTCTAAGTAATGCTATCAATAATGGTTAGGAACACCAGATCTACTTCTCGGAACGCAGAAGGAAATGAGAACGCTAACATTCAACAAGAAGGCCCAAGAATAAACCAGTGGATGTGAATGCTACCAATTCGGTTGATTTTCAGAATCTAGTTGATTCCATTACAAGAGCTGAATTCCAGAATTTGATGAGGGAGCTAGTGGATAGTCATCGATAATTGAATCAGCAGATTCAAAGCAATATCAATCTAATGAACTAACTTAGTCAACAACAGCATGGGAATGCTAGAAGGGACCCTACCTCTTACTCTGCATCGAAGAGTTCTAGTCCATTGAATGAGTATCACAAACACATGCGTCGTAGAAATGATGGATATCGCACAAAAGCTTTGGGGCATCGGCAGGCAAACCTGCTTGGTCTGCTAAGACCTATTGGTCTAGATCCCTCCATAGGGATCGGTACCGATCCCTCATCTAGAGAAGGGAACTTACCTATCCATGCTGCAATCCAAGCTGGAGCTGCTACGACTGAATTGGATGCTAGAGTTTAGGTGGATGTTGACCAATTGCTTCCTCGGAATGATGATGAAGTGAATGTACATGATATACACAGAGAAGATGTTGAGCCAAGAAGGCGTGAAACGGCCCGTAGACATTGACCGGACCAATCCCGTCAGGTGGGGGACGACTACCGCTTGGCTCTAACTATTTAAATGCCAGACTTGTCAGCTATGGTTAGACAGCTGGTAAGGGAAAGCCAAGGCTTAACTAATGATGATTAGGGGATTTTGAGAAGCCATACCCCGTCCATTGATAATATTTTACATGTTGAGTATCCAAGGAGGTTCAGTATGTCATCGATGCCTACCTATAAGGGAAAGACTGAACCCAAGCAGCATATCAAGAGATATGAATGGCTGATGGATTCCGTGTGAGCAGATGATGCAACCAAGTGTAGATGTTTCCCTATTACTTTCTCTGGAATAGCAACGATGTTGTTTACGAGATTACCCCCATAGTCGATCTCTAGATTTTATGATTTAGCAACAAAGTTTGTGGAGCAATCTTTATACATGTAACTCACCCCAAATATGTAATGTCCCTATCCAATGTGATCCAGGATCTGGGAGAATCGTTGAAAGATTATTTGGAGAGATTCCATACATCCACCACAGAAATTAGTAATTCGAATGATCATGCCATATTGATGGCAGTAATAAGAGGGACTGATCTAGAATAAATTTTGGCGATTGGTTAGCTGGCAAACCACCCGCAACATTAGAACACTTCTATGTAAAGGTAGCTTGGTATTTGAGAAAAGAGCAAGCCAGATGCTCTAAAAAGAAGAATGTTGCAGGACCAAGTGGAGAGGGAGTACAGAGTAACATTGCAGTGAAGCAGATTGGTGATAGTTCTTGAAAAGTTCAAGTGAATGTCCAAAATAAATCAAATCAGTAAAAGAAAGGTGGAGATAGGAGCCGAGAACAAAAGAGGGATTCTGGAAGAGGAAAGCCTAGGATTATGATGTACGGTACCTATACGCCACTTAACACATTTCAAGGGAACGTCTATTTGTCTACCTGCAATACCATGCTGTACAGGAAGCCACCTCAGAAAGAATCAATAGAGAACCATAAACAAACTGGAAAATATTGTCATTTTTATGAATGTTATGGCCATAACACAAATGAGTGCAGACATCTCCAGGATATTATCGAAAAGCTGATCTGAGAGAGAAAGTTATAGTAGTTTGTAAAATCCTCGCAGGACGGTGGGTAGGGGAAATCTGACCCAAACTGAGGACAACACCTCACAGGGCTAAGGAGCCTACGTGGACTGGTGGAAGATTAGTAATCAATACCATAGTCAGAGGACAACATCCAACTGATAAGAGTTGGCAAGAGATGGAGCGCTATACTAGCACGATCAAGCATGTGAATTTTGAATGTTGTTCGAGTATAGAAGACGGGGCTCCAGCAAAGCAGCAATGTAAAATGGCAGATGACATTGTGTTCAGGAACAGAGATGCAGATAAGGTTGAGGCACCGATGATCGATCCAATGGTCATTTTGGCCATGATCAGTCCCGCCTTGGTGAGGAGGATTTTGGTTGATTGTGGAAGCTCCATGAATATAATTTTCAAAAAAGCTTATGATCAGATGAAGATGGAAGACAAGGACTTGAAATCGTCTAAATCTTGCATTCATGGATTTAACGGTGCTACAACCGAAGCTATTGGTTATGTTGAATTGCCCGTGGAGTTGGGAGAAGGTGACCGCAGGAGAGTGTGGATTTTTCCATTTGTTGTTCTGGATGTCGACTCTCCATACAATGCTTTTCCGGACTGACCGGTCTTAGCTGAGTTCCGGGCAGCTCTTGCCTCCTGGTTTTTGACTTTGAAGTTCCCGACGGATAATGGTGTTGGAGTTGTTCATGGCGATCAAGTGACAAAACGTGCCTGCTATGTAACTGAATTTAGGGATTCTCAATGGAAGGAGAAAGGTAAGGGTGTGGATAAGCCTTTCCGCATCCAAGCCACTGAAGATTGACAACCAGCGCCTGAGCCTTGGCTCGAGCGCCACAGTCGGTTCTATAGAGACATATATCTGAGGGATGCGAGGAAGAGCCTAAAGAGACCAAGGCTGCACCGGCTAAGCTAACGATTGACATAACAGTCAGTCACGACGGCCCGTCACAAGTCCTAAAGATCAGATCACTGCTTAGCCCTCGGATGATGAAAGAACTTGTTGGTTTTCTCTAAGTTTATCTTGACATGTTTGCTTGGACACACTCTAACATGTGCGGGATGTCGCCTGCTATTGTGAGCCATGCATTGACTATCTACCCGAGGCACATCCTGGTGAAACAGAAAAGGCATGGCATGGATTCGGAGAGATCTTCCACTCTTAAAGGGGAGGTGGCTAGGCCCACAAACAATGGGTTTATTCATGATGCCCTCTATCCTAAATGGGTATCTAATTCTGTACTTATGAGAAAGGCAAATAGGAAATGGCTGACATGCGTTGATTACTCGTACCTAAAAAATGCTGGAGCGACCTATCAACGTCTAGTTAATAGAATGTTTAAAATTCATATCGAAAAGATGGAGGTGTATGTGGATGATATGCTCTTGAAGTCAAGACGCTCTATAAACCACATTAGAGACTTGGCAAAAATCTTTGATATCCTCCGATATTACAAAATGAACATCAATCCTTTGAAGTGTTCTTTTGGCATTGCATCAGGAAAGCTCTTGGGTTTCATTGTTAATGCCCATGGAATCGAAGCTAATCCCAAGAAGATCCAAGCTATTTGCAACATCTAAGTGCCAAAGACCATCAAACAAATACAAAGCTTGAATAGGAAGGCCGCCTCCCTAAGTTGATTTATTTTCAGAGCTACCAATAAATGCATTCCTTTCTTTTACTTGATTAGAAAAGGGAAAAGGAATTTTGAATGGATGCAGGATTGTAAAGACGCATTCCAGGCTTTGGTGAACCACTTAGAGAGACCTCCCATCTTGTCAAAACTGGTAGATCGTGAAGACTTGTATATCTACTTGACTATGTCAGTACATGATGTAAGTGCAGCATTGCTTCGCGAAGAGAATCGAACCCAAAAACCAGTTTATTATGTTAACAAGCGATTGATAGGAGTTGAAAGGAACTATCCAAAGATAGAAAATTTGGCATGCTGCTTGTTAATTGCCTTATAAAAGCTCCACCCCTATTTTCAGGCTTATCATATCAATGTTTACACCGACCAGCCATTATGACAAGTCCTACAGCGATCTGAGATGTGTGGAAGGTTGCTGAAGTGGAATATCAAACTGAGCCAATTCGACATCACTTATCTTCCTTAGAGGGCTATCCAACGACAGGCACTGGCGGACTTTATAGCATAATTTACCATACGGGATGATTTCCTAAAGAGTGGTGAAACTCCTACCATACGGTGGAAGTTGTATACAGATGGAGCATTCAATGATCGTTGTTTTGGACCTGGAATTGTGCTGGTAACTCTAGAATATCGATCAATTTTCTATGCTTTAAAACTTGACTCCTTGTAACAAACAATGAAGCTGAGAATGAAGTTCTGATTGCTAGAGTTAACCTCGCCAGAGAACTGGAGGTGGAATCTCTTAAAATCTTTTGCAACTCACAATTGGCAGTATACCAAGTCAGGGGAGATTACCAGGCTAAAGGACAATGACTTGCTCCATTCCTTACCAGAGTCTAAGAGTTATTGGTCGACTTTGAGTACTATGATATTACACACATTCCTTGAGATTAAAACAAAGAGGCCAACTCATTGGAAAGGTTTGCTAGCACCAGAGATGCACAACAAATGGGCTTGATCCTAGTCGAAGTACTAAATGCTTTGAACAAAAACCTGATGGAAATCGCCCGGCTGCTAGAGATGGAGCCTGAGAAGAAGTCCTGGATGACTCCAATTAAATACTATTTGCTATGCCATTGTCGCGGTTTATTACTTCACTAAATGGGCCGAAGCAATACCTTCAGCCACGATCACGACAAAGAAAGTAATCAATTTCATCGTCCAGAACATTATTTGTGTTTTGGTCTTCCATGAACTATTGTAACTGATAATGGGACTCAATTTGATAATGTTGAATTCAAGGACTTCTGTCATCGACATCATATTGAAAAGAGATTTGCAACAGGTAATCACCCTCAAGCAAATGGTCAAGTTGAAGCTGTGAACAAATCATAAAGTCAATTCTGAAGAAGCATTTGGAAAAGGCTAAAGGCAAGTGGGTGGATGAACTCTTGACGACACTATGGGCTTATAGGACCACCCACAAGTCTGCGAATGGCCATACTCTATTTGTCCTTGATTATGGCTCTGAAGTTGTAATTCATGTTAAACTCAAAGTCCCTTCTCATCGAGTAACCTACTACGATCCCAGAATGAACAAGGATCTCCTCTTGGAATCTCTAGACTTTGTAGATAAGAAGCGCGAAGAAGCTGATTTGAGAGCAGCTGCACATTGGCATCGAGTCGCCCCATAAAACAACACTAAAATCAGACCTATAACCTCTGAAATTGGTGATCTAGTCTTGAAACGGTTTTTCTTCCTCGTCGCATATGAATCCTACTTGGGAAGGACCATATGTCATTGAACAAAAGCTTGGAGAGGGAACTTTCAAGCTAATGATTGTTGATGGCATAACACTCCCAAGGGCATGGAATAACAAGCATTTATGATGCTATTTCACTTAGTTTATTCTTTTTTATTCAGTTGTAGTCAATTTTCAAATTTTCTTTAGCATTTGATTTTCCAGATATGTAATTAAACAAAATAGGGTCATTTATTTTTGTTTGTCAAATAAAGTTTGAAACTTCCTTTATATCTATGATTGTTATAACATTACATATTAGTTATGATACCTGACTAACTAATATTGATGTCCGAGCTAGTTCCCGTAGTTTGGAGCTAGCCAATTACATAAGTTCATGATTGAAATAAACAAAATGAGAACGGTCCGAACGTTCATTCGATGATTCTCACTCATAACCCAATGGATGGAATACGTAACGAGGGATGGATGTGAGTTGACCATCCAATGACCAAAATAATCTTATCAAATGATAGGACAAATATGAATCAAAAGCGATCGTGATACGATTAATCGCGTGCTAAATTAAACCCTGGACTTGGGGGAAAATCAGTCAATTAAGGAAAGTACGGTTCGACTATTTTCCAAAATAACTCTAGGTCCCTAGAGCGTGGACTGGAGTATAGACATGAATTGGTGTGATCCGACCGCCCGCTAACTAACTCTTATCCCTAGAGTGCGGATATGAATATAAACAAATACATGAATGCAATTCGACCACTAACTATTCCATAAACTCCGGCTTGAAACCGACAGGAGGAGTATAAATTCACTAAGGGTGGAGTTCGACAATCCACTATCTAACTCGGCTAACCCGAGTTTGAGGCTGGAGTACATTCGCTTAAACCGCTGAATCCGACAGCGTAACATTATGGCTCGACCCCCATGTTTAGTACAACTTAGGGCCGCGGCCAAGTGGAGGCCTTGGGATAGATTTAACGGATTATCATCCAAATCAACGAGCAATGAATTACAAGTACATTGAATGGAAAAGTAATAGCTCGACTACTAGACAAAATTCACATAAAAGTTCAATAAAAAACAAAGAACTTTTATTTGCATGCTAAACTTCAAAATTGCGATGCAAGTTTATTCAAAAACGGGGGCTGTACCAGCACATTCACGACCAACAAAAGAGAAAAACAGCTATGCAAACTATATACACACTAAGCCGGAGTGATGACTATTTCTTCTGCCCTTTCTCCTTTCTGGATTTCTTAGGAGTGCCACTACCCAAACTTCCACATGTCCTTTTCCTTGATCCTTTGCCGCCCTTGGCAAGAGAGCTTTCAGATGTTGGAGGGAGTTTTGGGGGAACCGATTGCTGGGTGGAATGACTTGTAATGAAACAAGATTTAGGTCGTCAATGTCTGCATCACCAGGTTCAGCCTTGCCTTTTGCTTTAGCAGCTTCTCTCTCTCGATGCGTTCTTTCAAGCTAAGCTCATCGGTATGTTTGGTGGCACCAGTAATTACGACATCATATGATTTATCAGGCAGCGGTGGGTGATCGGCTTTTTCATCATCAAGCGCTCCGATAATTTGATCTTCGGGCCCTTGAATGTCGGTGGCCACCGAAATTTCAGTACTTGTCGATTGTTTCTCCATGACGGCACCGCTTCCTAGTGTTTGGTTGGGACTCTGAAGACCTGCAGATTCGCAAAGACAAGAAAATAAGCCCATGACTATTGGGCATGAAGAACGAAATCTCTCGAAAAGTGAGGAACAACGTGGGATACCTGCGTCTGGCTGACTTTCAGTTGTCATTGAAGTGCTCCCCTAAAAAATAGGAGTCAGCTCTTTAGATTGACAATCGGGCATGTCTGAATCATAGCTTAGATCCTATCTTGGGCTGAGAGAAACTGACGCTCTAGCTGCTTGAGAAGAAGAGGGGCCCTTGGGATCGGGCTTCGAAGACTCCGTAGTGTTTTTTCCTTTACCGAAGGGTGCTAGGATGTCAAAGTATCGGAGTCTTGCAGCAGTAAGGTTTAAAGGTTCATCCCCGCGAAGAATCTCTCGTACCGGCTTCTGTTCATCTAAATCAGCTTCACCGAGGGTTTTCTTTTTCATTCTGACAATGTATTCGTAGGCCTCGGCAAACTCAAGGTAGCCCTCTCCGAGAAAACTCAAATCGCGATGGATAAGGACTTTAGCATTATATTCAATGGTCAAGGGATCGAAAATGTCCTTAATTTCATTTCGACCAGCTTCCATGGCATCTTCTAATCGGGCCTCGATCTACTCTCTAGTCTCATTATGGTCGGCTTCTTTTGCCTCTTCCTTAAGGACTTCAATTTGAACGAGTTACTCGTCAAGTTTAATTTTAAGTCCCCGGGCTTCAACAACCTCTTCACAATATCTTTTCGACTCCTCCTGAGCTTCAACTTCTCTTCCCTCTCATTTTTAAGGAGTTCTTTAGGCTCCTCAACGCAGCAGGCCAAAATATTTTTCTCCTTTTGCAATGTATCTTTTTCCAAGGCATGTGCATCGCTTCGGTTGAGGACAGCATCCAGTTCCTTTTTATGGGTAGCTTCTAGACGACTCGCCGCCTTGGATGTTTCTTCGCCTTTTTTTCTACCTTAATTAGCTTCACTGTCAACTTTGAGATCTTATTATCTTGATTTTTAATTATATCTTTATCATGGATCGCCTCTAGCTTGAGACGATCAATTTCATGTTGTCTCTCGATAGACCCCTCGGAGATCTTTTCGTTTAGGTGTTGGAACGATTCATGTTGCACAAAAACGTCATTGACACATGCGAGGGAACTCGCTTTAGGAGTCCCTGGGATTATATGAATGGAAAAAAGGAAATTAAGCCCGTTGAAGAAAATCTTTAGGAAATTGAGCTTAAGTTTGGCAAATTTTCCGCCATGGAAGCCTCAGCAGCTGCAGTCGACAAAGATGGGGCCGAAGTGACGATTAGCCGTTTGCTCGACCTTCGATCATGGGACTGTTTGGAGCTAGATGAGCCAGAATATTGCTCAGGCGATATAACAACTTGAGGACCATGAGAAGAAGTCTGATCACTACTGTATATAGGAAGATTAGGTTGAACTTCATGATGAGACAACTGAGACTGGGACTAATATTTAGAAGATGAAGATTCCCTCGAACGACGACTTCTATCAAACCGTCATCTCTCTCTATGCTTACCTGATTCTGAACCGCGGGTGGATCCGTACTGCATTGAGGAGCCCCTCAAACGATTGAAAGCATGGGATTAAGACATTGCACCTGTAAACCAAAAAAAGTATACGAGTGACCATTAAACAAAAGATAGATGAAAATCGTGTAGTGAAGTGCACGTGATTGTGAGTGTCCGAGTGTCCCCCCGACGGACCAGTTGCTGCAGCCTTGCTCATAGGAATTTTCTCCCCTTTACCGGTGGGAAGAATGTCATCACTACTTCTAGTGGGAGAAGTGAGCCCTCCAATACTGATGTTAGGAAAGTCATAACTCATAATGTCATCTGGGAATGGAAGTTTTCAGAACCCTTCAATCGAGCTTTCTAAATGTTGAGAGGAAGACTCTTCGTCGACGAAAGTGATAATAAACTTAGGCTCTATGGAGGCTATATGCAAGCTTTTTTTCTTCTCCTTACTGGCATGTGAGGTTGTGCGCCTTGTGATGGTTCGACCACATGCGCATTGCTTGAACTTGCATCAGCATTGCCAGGCTTGTAGACTTTGGCACCCCTAATTTCACCCTTTTAGATGTCATCCTGAGTCCCCTTGACTGGGGGCACGACAGGGTTATTGGCATCACCTTCTTGTTATGTTACATTTCTTGGTGACATAGCGCTCCCTAGAAGCCCAATGCTGTGACCTTCTTCCAGCAGCCCAAACAGAGATAGCCATTTATCGGTTACAAGGGATCTAATGTCCCTGTCTTCAACTTAGGTGGAACCAATTGTAGAAATTGCCCTTGAGAAACTATCACCCCTTGGACATGGATGGATGCCTATAGATTTTCAAAATATTAGATGGTTCAGGATATGAGTTGGACTAAAGAATTCAAGAATAAAGTGAAGACGACACTTACTTCTTTCCAACCATCACCTTGCAAAGCCACATGGACATCAGACATAGAACCATTCATGTTTAAAGAGGCTGAGTTTGTTCCAAGCACAAGTTAAGACTTAACGGTTGGGAAAAGGCTCAAGGAAAGTGTAGGAAAGGCTTCATGTCCCTTATTTGAAGTTATAAATAAACCTGATGTCCTCAAAAGATGGCAGACGAAACATAACGTTTGTAAATAGAAAGAAAGTTCCATGAAGAAAGGCATATTTTCGAGTGTAGTTGTGCGACAGCTATTTCGAGATATTTTAGCATCTCCTGGATAAAAAAATTGAAGGGCGGCACGCATCCGGCCCAGCACATGAATTTATTGCATTTTGTATACCCCGCCGGGGATAAATGAGCCCTATTGTTCACCGAAGGAACCAGAACATCTCCAAACGGAATCCCATGTCTAGAGCATAGTCTGCAAAGAGCAACCTCGATGATCCTAGAGACTTGGAAATCCGTCGAGTTATCTAAAAATATAGCACCTTCTACAGCATCGGGCACAAGACTTATATCTTCTGCCCGGAGGATGGGAACCTTAGAAAAAGGGTTGGTCAACAGGCCGAAAACCTCCGTTTTCTCAATTTGACTATCAGGGAGAGTCCACTGGAAACAGTTGTAGAACTTGACTCAACTTCGGGACTGCTGTGTTATAAAGATTGTCTGGAAAGCATTGCAGCTAGACGCTCTGAACATCTGGAGTCCATATCAACTAAATTCAGTAGATAATCGAGATTAGAAAATTTTATCTGTCCCCCTGTGCTGTATGTAAGCTAATATAGTGCAGTGTTGTGCAGTGCAGAGATAAACAGTTCAAAATTAAAAGAAAAAGTAAATGACGAGACTTTGGATTTCGACCAGTGTGACCGTCATCGCTGACCCTCTCGACTAGCATTTAGATTGATCGGTTAGGTATGCTTTGGGATTGACCATCGGCCTATCAAAGTATGAAGTCCATTATTAGAGTCTATATGTTAAATTTTAGTTTATGTCCTAAGTCCCGGGAGTTTGGTCATTCGATATTGGATATGCAAATCATGTTGATCATTATTGTCATATATTCAAGTCCATTGGGATGAGATTGGTTCTAATTGTTCAAACAAATGAATGTGGATTAGTTTTTAAGTTCAATTCAAAGTTTAGGATCGGCCAAGTACAAATAGTCGATTCCTATAGCAACCAACCCCTATTAAAGGCCTATAGACGATCCCTATTCCAAAGCAAAATGTAACATCCCCCACATGGAGGCCCAAAACTAGCGGCTACGGATGCTGTAGTCATCTATAGTTATTAATCCTCGACGACCAAATACGGTATACATTGATATAACAGAAACACATGGATACGGAAAAAATTTAAAATCATTAAACAACTTTCTCATTCCGTTTCAAATCATTTCAAATTCATTACATAATCCCAGATTAGAGAACCACGTACAGAGAAAATTTAATTATTACAATATACGCCAAGAGCGACATATGAAGATACCCCCTTGGATGATTGCGTAGCTTTAATTAATTTTTCCCCATTTTCTTCCCTAGGTAATGGCTGGCTTGAGCTCTCTTTAATTTACATTTTTGTGTTTTGAAAATGAACGTGCAAAGAAATGGAAATGAGATTTTAAGGGTAATGGGATTATGGGTGCGGCTATTACCCAAAATGCCCTTGTTTTATTCTCTTATTATATATCTAATAAACCATTTACATAAACCCATTCTTTATGTTTATTTAAGCATGGCCTCTAGTTAAGTTTTCAAATCTCAATCCCCTTATCACTCTAATATTTACATTATTCTATTTAATTTATCTAATTAAATCTCTGAATGATGTTATTAAAAATTAGGGGTGTTGTAGGCTGCCCTTCTTAAAGAATTTCGTCCTCGAAATTAAGTAGGGACTAAATACTGTATGAGCGAAATACTAAACATAGCAACCATCTTTAATAGCTTTTAGCTACCATACTAGCCTACCTAACTAGCAACATTCTATATAAAACAAATATAGAACATACCCTCATAGCAGATCAGGAAAGTATCTCTAATCATGTCTTCTATCTCACAAGTACAGTTTCTCATTGTTTCTCCACTGAACTTTCACCAACTTGACTGTCTTGTTCCTTAACCTTTTATCATCTCTCGCTACAACCTGAACTGTTTGTTTAACAAAAGTCAAATTTGTGTCTACTACCTACTCTTCCAACTCTGTAGGAGGAATAGTAGTCTCTGGATCATGCACGTACTTGCGAAGATGAGACATATGAAACACATTATGGACCCCTACCATATTGCTCGACAACTCTACTCTGTATGCGAGCTTTTCAATCCTCTCTATAATTAGGAATGGACCAACATATCTCGGTACCAGTTTCCCTGACTTTCCAAAATGTACCACACCCTTCATCGGTGATACTTTAATAAAAACTCTATCTCCAACTAAGAATTCTAGATCTTTATGCCTCTTATCCGCATAAATCTTCTATCTGGACTAAGCTTCTTTCATCCTTTCTCGGATAAACTCAATCTTCTATGTCGCCTCTCTAACCAGATCTGGATCCAAGACTAATCTGTCTCTAGTCTCTAACAAACATGCTGGTGATTTGCATGGCCTTCCATATAAAGCTTTAAAAGGCGTCTTTCCTATACTAGTCTGATAACTGTTGTTGTAGGAAAACTCCACTAGGCGTAGGTGATCTTCCCAAGATCCACCAAAGTCCAATACACAAGCTCTTAGTAAATCCTCGAGTACCTTATTGACTCTCTCTGTCTGCCCATCCCTCTAAGGGTGATATGTGTTATCCCGCCTTTTGGAAAGGCCGTGACACCAAGGACTTGACTAGTGACCAAGGACAATTCGTCCCGAAGATCGGTTGTACACAAGTTTACTATGGATACTGGCAAATTTGGTCCGAGTCCAGATCGAACTACAATTAACATGGTACGACAAGAAAACTATGAAAGCCAACGTTCCAAATTTCGGGTCAATCGGAGTTCGTATGCTCAAGTTATGGATCGATCAAGTTACAAATGAGACGTGCTTAATTCGTATCCATCGTATTCATATCCATCATAATTCTATCCATCAAATCCATCTCCATCATGTTCATATCGATCAAGCATCATCAATACTAAGTTCAGTTCGTATCGATCATTCCACGGATCGATAAGAAGTAAGCAACCAACAAGCATCGATACAAAGCGGCCTTCAACCATCGATACGAAATAGCATGCAAGCATCGATACGAAGAGAAATCCCCAAGGTCAATACGAAGAAGGCATGGTCAAACTAAGGAAGCGGATTGCTAGCGTAATACCCGGATCTCCCCTGAACTATCGCTCCACGTCACTACTGCACACTTGATCGATACGCAGATCGATACGAACATTGATCGATACGAAAGTATTGATACGTACGCCTCAGCCAACCTACAATATCAACCTTGGATCGATCATAACTTGAGTGTTAAAGTTATTTACTGTTGTAATCAGTTAGCAATCATCAATAAACAGCAAATCATTCAAAGTGGACGTAGGCTACAACGCTGAACCACTATAAATCTCTATCTATTTCTATTTTTGTTTGCTTTAATTGGCGTGTTTGTTAGATTAGCCTCTTTTTACATTTAAATTCTTCACTATAATATCTTCAAATACGTCCGAAGAGTATTGTGCCCAATTTTGGTACAAACACTTTGGTGCTTTCATTGAGAGGGCAACACTATTTTTCTCCTGCTCTATGGATCTACTGCTGTTGTTGGATTGCTAAAATCTAAGGAGGAGATCTAGATCTGTCATCCACTAGTTCCTTCCACTCTATTCAGATTGCTCCATATCTAGGAAAGAGCTACGTCCAACATGGTTACTACCAGAACTGCTTCAACTGCTGCAAATCCAGAAGGAAGGGATTGGCAGAATCCCACGCAGTTGAACGCAGCAGGTCAAGCATCAACCAGAGCTCTAGATCCACAAGGTCCCCTGACTAGGGAGGAGTTCGAGATCCTAATGCAAGAGCTAAATCAAAGCTGTTAGCAACTCACTCAGCAGATCCGTGCCAACACGGAGCTCGCAAACCAGCTAAACGAGGAAAGATGAAGGAGATCTAGGAGGGATCATACTTCTTATTCATCAACCGAAAGCTCGGCTTCTTCTGATTTCTATCATAGATCTACATGCCAACGGCTGGATGGAAACTATGCACAAGCCACCGGACATCAGCATGCTGTGAATCTCGGACAAGCCGGGGCTGGTCCTTTTACAGGACACCAAGCTGGACCCTCCTCCCGAGGAGGGTCACTCCCTTATTACGCTATAGATGGCCATGCAGCTGCTGTCGCTATAGACTTGGAAGCTGAGGTTCAAAACCGAGCAGATCCGATGCTTCGTCAACACATCCATGCTCATGAACCCTATGTTCCCGAAGACCGGGAGGCGAGGAATGGACCGTCGACAGTGCTCGAACTGTCCCCGCAACACGGAACCCAACCGTGCTTTGGCCCCGAACATCCAGATGCTTGACATTCCAACCATGATCCGCCAAATAATCCGAGAAAGTCAAGGTCTTACTAATGACGATTGGGGAATCTCCTGAAGTCATACTCCATTTACTGATGACATTCTTTATGCTGAGCCACCTCGTCGATTTAGGATGCCAACTTTTCCCATGTATGAAGGAAGTTCGGATCCTAATCAGCATATATTAAAGTATGAATGGCTCATGAACGCCGCTCGAGCTGACGACGCGGTTAAGCGCAGGAGTTTCCCTATTTCCTTGGGAGGTATTGCAACTATGTGGTTCACTCGATTACCACCCATATCCATTTCAAATTTCGATCAGTTGGCTACTAAGTTCATGGAAAAATTCCATATGCATGTTACAAGGCCAAAGGATGTCAACACCTTGTCTAGCGTTACCTAAGCTCCAGGAGAGACACTTAGACGTTATCTGGAAAGGTTTTATGCTGCCTGTGTTGAGGTCAGCAACTCAAATGACAATTCTATCTTAATTTCATTGACTAAAGGAATCGATCATATTCCGAGTTTGGCAATTGGTTGGTTGGGAAACCCCCCGCATCATTGGATTGTTTCTATGCTAAGGCGGCTCGGTTTTTGAGGAGAGAAGACGCTGGACGATCTAGGAAACAGGACGATGTGGGGCCCAGTGGTGAAGGCATTCAAAGTAATGTTGCTGTGAAATAGACCGATGAGAACTGCGGTAATATGCAATTGAATATTCAAAATAAGCAAGGTCAACAGAAGGGTAACGGAGGTCAGGGAAAGAAGAGAGACCCAAAACGCGGACCGAGATGCAGAGTTCCCATGTTCGACCAATACACTCCCCTAAACACATCGCTGGAAAATGTTTACCTTCAGACTTGTAATACCGGACAATATAAGAAGCCAGATCCAAAGCCATCATCTGAGAAATAAATTCAAACAGGGAAATTTTGTAGATTCCACGATTTTTACTGTAACGACCCGTATTTTACGGATTGAAAAGTTCGTAAAAATCTGGAATTCTTAGCGTTGTTAAGTCGCTTTAGATTTTGGGCAGAATTTTGTTCAAGTCCTAAGTCATGACCGAGTTAAGGAAATCGGCGAGTTAAGTGAAAAGTCGACTGGGCGAGTTAACGACCTAAGAGATAGACGACCTAAGGAACTGACCGACTTAGGGGAGATAATGACCTAAGGGGTAGGTCGGCGACGACCTATGGAAGCTGGGTAGCAGTGGAGCGACTTAAGAGCTTAAGTCGTGTAGGAAGTAAGTCGTGGGGTGGCTTAGGTCGTGGGATAGGATAGGTCGAATGAGCGACTTAAGGTAGTGGGCGACCTAAGGAATGGGATGACCTAAGAGTTAGCGGCATAGGAAGCTTTGCGAGTTAACGACCTAGGAGTAGTAGTTAGGTCATAAGCGACCTATGGAGTGCTATATTAGTTAGGTCGTAAGCAACCTAAGATGGTTAGGTCGTCCAAACGACTTAAGTGTTAGGTCGTAACCCAGCTAGGTCGCGTGAGTAGTTAGGTCGCGTGAGTTGCTAAGTCGTGGCATTTTTAGGTCGCGACTTATGGTAAGTCGTAGGTCGAAGGGTTGTTAGGTCGCGCCCATATGCTATGTGTTAAGTCGCGAGCGACTTAGGAGTTAGGCTGCTAAGTCGTAAGTTGTAGATAGGTGAGTCTGGTAGGTCGTGAGTGCGCCTGCGTTAGGTCGGAGACCCTGTTGAGTCGCACATTTAAGTTAGGTCGTAAGTCGCGCGTAGTTAAGTCGTAACTCGTTGAGTTCTGGTTCGCGCGCGCATATGCTAAGTTGTAAGTCGTAGACTGGTGGGTTTTGATAGGTCGTAGGTCGCAGGGCTCTATAGGTCGTGGACGACCTAAAAGTGGACGACTTAAGGAGGATTTCAGCTATAAATACTCGTCCATTTCTTCATTTTTGGGATCCGGATTTTGAAGCGACGAAGTGCTGCCATTTTGAGAGCTCGACTTCTACACTTCTTCACTTCTTTTCTCCACTCTAATCTAGTGATTCCATCCATCCAAGTTGAAGATCAAATTGAAGATTCAAGAGCTTAGATTGAAGATCTACATCCATTGAAGTGAGATTTCATCGTTTGAAGCGGATTGGTGATAGATCAAGTTAGATCCTTCGCTGTCCAGATCTGAAGTGGGTTTCTTTTGAGGTGTTTAGGTGATTTGGTGAGTGGTGATTATCTCTCACACGGATCCAAAGGAGTATATCGGATCGTTGGCTTGATTTGGTGTTAAAGTAGTGATTTCCATGCATTTTTGTAAACCTAAGTATAGATCCATATAGATCCATTGTTCATGATGATTTGACAACCATTTTACTAAGTGTTAACCTATGCAAGTTCATTCTTCAAGATTATAGAGATATTGTTCATGTTTTCATGATTGTTGGACTTTGGACTCTTTATTTACGAAATTGCCATTATTGTTATAATTGTCTATTTAGATCATAATTGGATGCTTGATTACTTGGATTGATGTTTGACTTGATTGATTTCTATGAATTAGATGATTGATGATTTGATTTAGACAAGTTGGTCGAAGATGATTCAAAAGCTAAGGGAAAGGCTCTTGAATTGGAAAAGCTGCTCGTGGCATATGTAGCGGATGATGAAGCTCATATGGATAGATTTGATGATGATGTTGAGATGAAGCTTTGCGAGGATGTGATGAAGCGAAGCATGATATGAGATAGCCTTGGTCTAATCCAAACGGGATCATTCCAAGCATGTTGATAACTCGGTGAAATGTTCGAGTTTGAGGATAATGGTTTGCTCGAGAGGCGCTTGAGCTAGTATGGAAATAGTCGTCGAGGAGGATGACTAGAAGGCTGAGTTCTTATCGTTGTTGAAGGTTCTAGCATGCTCGAAGCAAGAGTACGTTGGGCAGATTCGATAGTCCCTGAAGGCTAATGATTGATAGTCAAGTACTCTGGGCAGATTCGATAGTCCTAGGCACGGGTCACGATGACGTGCAGAGTTATGTCTAGAACCGGGGTTTCCATTAGCCCTTGACGGACGGCTGAAAGAATGTGTCGGTCATTCAATTAACGATGATATCGAAGCAATGATAACAGTGATAGCCAGAGTCATGGATGTTTGGTTGTATCGTCATTCGGTCTCAAGAGCGGTATTTTCTGGGTGCTTATCTGATCTTGGTTTAGGCCTTGGGGGTTTGTGCTTGGAAAAACATCGCCCTTGACTCGAGTGATAATTTCTTTACTTTACATTGTATGCTATGCTATGTTTGCTTCTACTTAGTGTGTGTCTGGGGGCTATCACTGTAGAAAGAGGTGGAGTGGGAGGGTTGTATTCCTATTCCTTTTCCTTTATGCTCTTTTGGTATGTTGTTAGTAATTTACCGCTCACTAAGACTGTTGTCTGACTCAAGGCTTTATGTTTTTAACTCTTACTGCCTTGGGCTGTTCGTCCATTTTGGGACGGGCAGACTAGGTAGTAGGTGACAGGTGCTGTTCTTGCTTTCCACGATGCTGATGACGAAGACGAGCTAGAGTATTGCATATTACTTCTTACTATATGTACTGGATGTTCCGCTGCTTTGTATTCTCTGAGTGATATGTAGTGAGGCTTGTTGTGTTGACTATTCAGATGTTTGTATCCAACTATTATGAAGTTTTATTGATGAGATTCTATTCTGTGAAGCTTCACTATATATTTGTTCTATTGTATTTTGTCCATGCGCTGTGAGTAATACGATAGATTCTGTTGTTTTAATTTACCCTGGCAATCGTCCAAGGCTGTCTGGCACACTTTACAGCGCACTTTCTCTAGGTTCAGTGCAGGGGTTATGGGCGGTCGTCACATTTGGTATCAGAGCATTGGTTAATCGATTTTACCCAACGCTCGCTGACGTAACTACGTATGAGAGACGTAATTGTATTTTGATGGATGATTACTATATATAATATAGTAGCTTAGTAGAGTTTGAGTCCTTTATGCAGTTGTTTCTCTAGGTGTGTTAATCATTCCTTTTTATAGATATTAAGGATGAGTCGAAGAGGGAGACCAGCTGCTAGGGAAGGCCGTGCTGCTGAGGGGACTACTGATTATGCAGCTATGTTCGAAGCTATGATGACTTCGATCATGAGAAGGATACCAGTTCCGGGGGCAGCAGTAGATGTTGGAGTTCAAGTTCAAACTCCAAAACCGGTGGATTTTGCTAAGCTGTGCAAAGATTATACTGCTCTTGGAGGGAAGGTTTTCTTGGGAACAGAATCGACCATTGAAGTCCAGAGGTGGATAGATGCTTGTAGAAGGATTTTTGGTGATTTGGGAATTGAGGATGCAACTAAGAGGAAGTTAGCATCAAGACAGCTTCAAGGGAGAGCTTCTGATTGGTGGAACTCTATTACCATCAATACTCCGGAGGAAGAGATTACTTGGGAGCAATTCCAAGCCAGATTTGAAGCTAAGTTCATTTCTACAGCTCAGAAGTCTGTTCTGTTCAAGAAGTTTGTGGAGCTCAAGCAAAATGGAAGACCAGTTCTTGAGTATGTTTCTGAGTTTGAAGCTTTGTCCAAGTATGTCCGATCATATATTGAATCTTCATATCAGAAGAATGAGAAGTTTGTGACAGGCTTGGACAGTTATCTTGGGAGGCAGTTGGTGGATCATTTGGATGATTCATTTGAGCAGCTTGTGGAGAAAGCTCTCAGGCATGAGAGTCTGTTTCCTAAGGAAGGATCTGTTGTTGCTGTGACCAGGGGAGAGTCTAAACCATAGCAGGGTGGAAACAAGAAGAGGAAGCAACAGCAGCAGAAGGGTAAGGATGGCCAGAAGAAGCCGAAGGGCGAAGTGACTTGCTACAATTGTCAGCAGAAGGGCCATTTCTCTAAGGATTGTAAGAATCCGAAGGTGCCAATGAAGTGTCACAACTGTGACAAGCCGGGGCATATCAGGAAGAATTGTCCAGAACCGAGGAAGGACAAGCAGATTGTGCAAGCTTATGCTTTGGGAGCTGTTCCATCGTCTTCGAAAGCTCCTACCGCTGAAGAAAAAGGAAAGAGTGTGGTTGTTCGAGGTACTCTTTCCATATGTGGTGTTCCAGTTAGAGTGTTGTTTGATACTGGGGCGTCGCATTCGTTTGTTTGTAGTGATCTTGTAGGCCGGTTAGGTTTGGAACTGGATATTGTTGATAGGCCATTGGTTGTGACTAATCCAGTTGGGGGTTCGTCTTGTTTGTGTATGCTATGCCGTGGTCTGATTGTATCGAGTCATGGTTGCTCTTTTGTTTGTGATTGTTTTGTTCTGAACTTTGCGGGGTTCAGAATTATTTTGGGTATGGACTGGCTTAGGAAGTATGCGGCAAAGGTTGATTGTGAAAGGTTGGAGGTGACAGTCGAGAATGTGGAGGGGCGAAAGATTGTGATATGATGTAAGCATGAAGAAGGCGTCTTCATGAGCTTCATGTATTCGCTGGTTGTTCCACGGGATGGACTGTCATCTGTGCCAATCGCTAATGGATTTGAGGATGTCTTTGACGAGGTCAAAGGGTTACCGCCGCATAGAGAGATCGAGTTTCGTATAGATCTAGTTGAAGGAGCCAGACCTGTTATGATGCCTCTTAGGCGGATGGCGCCTAGGGAACAGCAGGAGTTGAGGGTGCAGGTTGATGATCTTTTGCACAAAGGATTCATTCGGCGTAGTGTGTCCGAATGGGGTGCACCAGTTGTGTTTGCAACCAAGGCAGATGGGTCATTGAGATTGTGTGTGGATTATCGTGAGCTGAATAAAGTGACTAAGAAGAACAAGTATCCATTGCCGAGAATAGATGACTTGTTTGATCAGCTTCACGAAGCGAAGGTGTTTTGTCAGATGGATTTGGCAACGGGATTTCACCAGTTGAGAGTGGCTAAGGATAGTGTGCCGAAAACTGCTTTTCGAACACCATCTGGTTTCTTTGAGTGGCTGGTAATGCCTTTTGGGTTGACTAACGCGCCAGCATATTTTGTGGATCTTATGAATAGAGTGTTCAGAGATCAGTTGAACAAGTTTGTGCTTGTGTTCGTGGATGATATTCTGATTTATTCCAGAACTGAAGAAGAGCACAAGACGCACTTGCGTATTGTTTTGGAAATCTTACGAAAACATCAGCTGAAGGCTAAGTTTTCGAAGTGTCACTTCTGGAAGAGTGAAGTGAGGTTCTTAGGCCATGTTATCTCTGGAAATGGAATAGCGGTTGATCCCGCTAAGGTGGCAGCAATCCAGGATTGGGTTAGACCTAAGAATGCATCTGATGTGAGAAGTTTTCTTGGATTAGCAGGATATTATCGATGGTTTATCAAAGACTTCTCCAAGGTAGCTGCACCATTGACAGGATTGACAAAAAAGAACCAAGTGTTCAGATGGGAAGATAAGTGTGAGCAAGCTTTCGGAATCCTGAAAGAGCGACTGACAAGTGATCCTATTTTGACTATTCCTAGTGGGAATGATGAGATGGTGGTTTACACCGATGCATGTGGTACTGGACTTGGAGCAGTGCTAATGCAGAAGGATAAAGTTGTTGCGTATGCTAGTCGACAACTGAAGCTGCATGAAAGGAATTACCCGACTCATGATTTGGAGTTAGCGGCGATTGTTTTTGCTCTGAAGATGTGGAGACATTATCTATTGGGAGTTCGATTTGAGTTGTTTACGGATCATAAGTCGTTGAAGTATCTTTTCTCCCAAAAGGATTTGAATCTTCGGCAGCAACGGTGGCTAGAGTTTTTGGCATCATATGATTTTGGTATAGCTTATACTCCGGGAAAAGGTAACGCAGTGGCAGATGCATTAAGTCGAAGACATGCAGGATTGGGAGCCATGTTTTTAGAATGGAAGAATCTCAAGTATTTAGCTGGTTTTGACTTCAGGCCTAGATGTGAATTGGAACCTGAGATGTTGGCAAACTTATCGATAAGACCTACTCTTGTGGAAAGGATTGGCGAGAGCCAAAAGCGAGACGATAAGCTTGTCAAGATTATCCGTGATTTGGAATCTGGATTGGACCCAGAAAAGGATAAAGGATTCGAGGTCGATCGAGAGGGTTGGCTTCGGAAGGAAGGACGACTAGTTGTTCCCGATATCGATGAATTGAGGAATGAAGTTCTGAGGGAAAGTCATCACTCGAAGTTGACAATTCATCCAGGTGGAAATAAGATGTATCGGGATATGAAGAGAACCTACTACTGGGAAGGTATGAAGAAGGATGTTGGAAATTTTATTTCCAAGTGCATGAACTGCCAGTTGGTAAAAGCCGAACAGAAGAAGCCAAGTGGATTGCTTCAACCATTAGGAGTTCCTACATGGAAGTGGGAGCAAATATCGATGGATTTTATTGATGGTCTACCTAGAACAAGAGCGGGAAATGAAGGGATTTGGGTCATCGTAGATCGTCTGACTAAGAGTGCAAGATTCATTCCTATTCGATCGACTAGGACTGCTTCAAAGTTGGCAGAGTTGTATGTTAAGTGGATAGTTCGATTCCATGGTATTCCGAAGAGTATAGTGAGCGATCGAGATCCATTGTTCACTAGTGGATTTTGGAAGAGCTTCCAGGAAGTTTTGGGAACCGAGTTGTGTTCGAGTACAGCTTATCACCCTCAAACAGATGGTCAGACCGAGAGAGTCAATCAAGTTTTGGAAGATCTTCTTAGATTTCAGAGGATCATGGGAAGATCACCTTCATTTAGTGGAATTTTCGTACAACAACAGTTAACAGTCAAGCATTGGAATGGCACCGTATGAGGCATTGTATGGAAGACCGTGTAACTCTCCGACATGTTGGTTAGAGACAGGAGAAAAGCTGATGCTTGGGCCAGAGATGATTCGACAGACTTCGGATTTCATTGAGATCATTCGGCAACGAATGAAGGCAGCCCAAGACCGTCAGAAAAGTTATGCAGATAAGCGTCGAAAGGATTTGGAATTCGACGTAGGTGATATGGTTTTTGTGAAGATTTCTCCACTGAAGAATGTTATTCGATTCGGGAAGAAAGGAAAATTGACTCCGAGATTTGTTGGACCATTCCCGATCATAGAGCGAATTGGAAAGCTCGCCTACAGATTGGAGTTACCAGAGAAGATGTCGGGTGTGCACAATGTTTTTCATGTATCGTATCTACGGAAGTTTGTGCACGACTCGAATACAGTGGTTTCTGCTGATAGCTGTGAAGATTTCGAAGTTGATCCAGTCGATAGAAGACCTCGTAAGCCGCTTCGTGTTGTGGGAACTGACACGAAACAGCTTAGGAGGAAGGTAGTTAAGTTGCTCAAGATACAATGGAGTGATGATGATAACGACTGTACGTGGGAGGTGGAAGAGAGGATGAAAGCAGCTCATCCTGAACTCTTCAAGGTATGGCCCTAAGGTGTCGTGTCATCTCACGATATAGTAACTTGTTCTGGTTTTAGAATTCTGCATGCTAAGCTAGAATTGGATGCATGGTTTGTTGATTGCTATGGATGGTAGGCATGCAGAATAGTCTTTGATTGCTTTGTTTGTTTGGAATTTCGGGGGCGAAATTCCTAAGGGGGAGAGAATGTAACGACCCATATTTTACGGATCGAAAAGTTCGTAAAAATCTGGAATTCTTAGCGTTGTTAAGTCGCTTTAGATTTTGGGCAGAATTTTGTTCAAGTCCTAAGTCGTGACCGAGTTAAGGAAATCGGCGAGTTAAGTGATAAGTCGACTGGGCGAGTTAACGACCTAAGAGATAGACGACCTAAGGAACTGACCGACTTAGGGGAGATAATAACCTAAGGGGTAGGTCGGTGACGACCTATGGAAGCTGGGTAGCAGTGGAGCGACTTAAGAGCTTAGGTCGTGTAGGAAGTAAGTCGTGGGGTGGCTTAGGTCATGGGATAGGATAGGTCGAATGAGCGACTTAAGGTAGTGGGCGACCTAAGGAATGGGATGACCTAAGAGTTAGCGGCATAGGAAGCTTTGCGAGTTAACGACCTAGGAGTAGTAGTTAGGTCGTAAGCGACCTATGGAGTGCTATATTAGTTAGGTCGTAAGCAACCTAAGATGGTTAGGTCGTCCAAACGACTAAAGTGTTAGGTCGTAACCCAGCTAGGTCGCGTGAGTAGTTAGGTCGCGTGAGTTGCTAAGTCGTGGCATTTTTAGGTCGCGACTTATGGTAAGTCGTAGGTCGAAGGGTTGTTAGGTCGCGCCCATATGCTATGTGTTAAGTCGCGAGCGACTTAGGAGTTAGGCTGCTAAGTCGTAAGTTGTAAATAGGTGAGTCTGGTAGGTCGTGAGTGCGCCTGCGTTAGGTCGGAGACCCTGTTGAGTCGCACATTTAAGTTAGGTCGTAAGTCGCGCGTAGTTAAGTCGTAACTCGTTGAGTTCTGGTTCGCGCGCGCATATGCTAAGTTGTAAGTCGTAGACTGGTGGGTTTTGATAGTTCGTAGGTCGCAGGGCTCTATAGGTCGTGGACGACCTAAAAGTGGACGACTTAAGGAGGATTTCAGCTATAAATACTCGTCCATTTCTTCATTTTTGGGATCCGGATTTTGAAGCGACGAAGTGCTGCCATTTTGAGAGCTCGACTTCTACACTTCTTCACTTCTTTTCTCCACTCTAATCTAGTGATTCCATCCATCCAAGTTGAAGATCAAATTGAAGATTCAAGAGCTTAGATTGAAGATCTACATCCATTGAAGTGAGATTTCATCGTTTGAAGCGGATTGGTGATAGATCAAGTTAGATCCTTCCCTGTCCAGATCTGAAGTGGGTTTCTTTTGAGGTGTTTAGGTGATTTGGTGAGTGGTGGTTATCTCTCACACGGATCCAAAGGAGTATATCGGATCGTTGGCTTGATTTGGTGTTAAAGTAGTGATTTCCATGCATTTTTGTAAACCTAAGTATAGACCATATAGATCCATTGTTCATGATGATTTGACAACCATTTTACTAAGTGTTAACCTATGCAAGTTCATTCTTCAAGATTATAGAGATATTGTTCATATTTTCATTCTTGTTGGACTTTGGACTCTTTATTTACGAAATTGCCATTATTGTTATAATTGTCTATTTAGATCATAATTGAATGCTTGATTACTTGGATTGATGTTTGACTTGATTGATTGCTATGAATTAGATGATTGATGATTTGATTTAGACAAGTTGGTCGAAGATGATTCAAAAGCTAAGGGAAAGGCTCTTGAATTGGAAAAGCTGCTCGTGGCATATGTAGCAGATGATGAAGCTCATATGGATAGATTTGTTGATGATGTTGAGATGAAGCTTTGCGAGGATGTAATGAAGCGAAGCATGATATGAGATAGCCTTGGTCTAATCCAGACGGGATCATTCCAAGCATGTTGATAACTCGGTGAAATGTTCGAGTTTGAGGATAATGGTTTGCTCGAGAGGCGCTTGAGCTAGTATGGAAATAGTCGTCGAGGAGGATGACTAGAAGGCTGAGATCTTATCGTTGTTGAAGGTTCTAGCATGCTCAAAGCAAGAGTACGTTGGGCAGATTCGATAGTCCCTGAAGGCTAATGATTGATAGTCAAGTACTTTGGGCAGATTCGATAGTCCTAGGCACGGGTCACGATGACGTGCAGAGTTATGTCTAGAACCGGGGTTTCCATTAGCCCTTGACGGACGGCTGAAAGAATGTGCTGGTCATTCAATTAACGATGATATCGAAGCAATGATAACAGTGATAGCCAAAGTCATGGATGTTTGGTTGTATCGTCATTCGGTCTCAAGAGCGGTATTTTCTGGGTGCTTATCTGATCTTGGTTTAGGCCTTAGGGGTTTGTGCTTGGAAAAACATCGCCCTTGACTCGAGTGATAATTTCTTTACTTTACATTGTATGCTCTGCTATGTTTGCTTCTACTTAGTGTGTGTCTGGGGGCTATCACTGTAGAAAGAGGTGGAGTGGAAGGGTTGTATTCCTATTCCTTTTCCTTTATGCTCTTTTGGTATGTTGTTAGTTAATTTACCGCTCACTAAGACTGTTGTCTGACTCAAGGCTTTATGTTTTTAACTCTTATTGCCTTGGGCTGTTCGTCCATTTTGGAACGGGCAGACTAGATAGCAGGTGACAGGTGATGTTCTTGCTTTCAACGATGCTGATGACGAAGACGAGCTAGAGTATTGCATATTACTTCTTACTATATGTACTGGATGTTCCGCTGCTTTGTATTCTCTGAGTGATATGTAGTGAGGCTTGTTGTATTGACTATTCAGATGTTTGTATCCAACTATTATGAAGTTTTATTGATGAGATTCTATTCTGTGAAGCTTCGCTATATATTTGTTCTATTGTATTTTGTCCATGCGCTGTGAGTAATACGATAGATTCTGTTGTTTTAATTTACCCTGGCAATCGTCCATGGCTTCCTGGCATACTTTACAGCGCACTTTCTCTAGGTTCAGTGCAGGGGTTATGGGCGGTCGTCACATTTACGGCCATAACACGAATGAGTGCCATCATTTACAAGAAATCATTGAGAAATTGATTAGAGAGAGGAAGTTGGAATAGTTTGTTCGGGCGCCGCAGAATGGAGGTGCGGGCCCATCTAACCCGAATCAAGGTCAAGGCCAAACTCGGCCCGAAGAACCCGCACGTACCGGTGGGAGGTTGGTGATAAATAGAGTTAGTGGTGGTCCTCATCTGGTCGATCGGAGCTGGAAGGAAATGGAGTCATATGCCAGCTCGATTAGGCATGTGGACTTCGAGTGTTGTAGTAATTCTGATGTGGGGCCCCGGTGAAACAACAAAGAATGATGACAGACAACATCATTTTCAGGAATCGCAATGCTGATAGAGTCGAGGCCCCCACTATCGATCCGTAGGTCATTTCAGCTTAAATACTTCCTGCTTGGATGAAGAGGATCTTGTTTGATAGTGGAAGCTCCGTGAATATTCTCTTTAAGCGAGCCTATGACCAAATGAGAATGGAGACAAAAGATCTGAAACCATATCAGTCCCGCATACATGGTTTTAATGGAAGTGCAACTATACCAGCTGGGATGGTGGAGTTGCTAGTTGAATTAGGTATTTGAGATCGCCGAAGAGTCTGGATGCTGCAGTTTGTTGTGTTAGACATTAATTCCCCCTATAATGCTTTCTTGGGCCGACCGGCCCTCACTGAATTCAGGGCAGCGATTTCCCCGTGGTGTTTGACTCTAAAGTTCCCCACTAATAATGGAGTTGGAGTGGTTCATGGAGATCAGGCGGCTAGACGCGCCTGTTATGTTGCTGGGCTATGGGAGGTGCAGCGTAAGGAGAAGGGCAAGGGCGTAGAGGAATCTCTCTACGTCTGTTTTTCTGAGAATTGATAGCTAACACCTGGGCCTAGGCCCGAGCACCACAACCAGTTCCTAAAAGATCTTGATCCTCGAGATAATGATAATGAAGAGGAAGTCAAAGACAATCAGGCTTCCCCGGCATAGTTGACGATCGATGTTTCGATCGATGACAATGATGACTCTAGAATGATAAAGGTCGGATCTTAACTCTGCCACCAGATGAGAGAGGAATTGGTTGAATTTCTCTAGACAAACCTTGACGTGTTTGCCTGGACTCACTTGCATATGTGTGGGATCTCGCCGGACATCGCGAGCCATGCATTGAATATTGACCCGCGACATGTCCAGGTCAAACAAAAAAGGCATGGTAGGGATCTAGAGAGATCTGTCGCCCTAAAGGAAGAGGTAGATAAACTCAAGTCGAATGGGTTTATCCAAGATGCTTTACACCCAGAGTGGGTATCCAACATAGTGCTTTTCAGAAAATCGAATGGGAAATGGCAAACGTGTATGGATTACTTAGATTTGAATAAGGCCTGCCCCAAGGATAGTTTTCCACTTCCTAGAATTGATCAACTTGTGGATTCAACGGCCGAACATGAGCTCTTATCTTTTATGGACGAATACTTCAGCTACAATCAAATACTAATGCACCTACGTGATCAGGAACATACTAGCTTCGTTACCGATCTGGGACTCTATTGCTACAAAGTGATGTCGTTCGGACTTAAGAACACTGGGGCAACTTATCAAAGGGTCGTGAACCAAATGTTCGCGAACCAGATCGGAAAAATCATGGAGGTGTACGTGGACGATATGCTTGTGAAGTCGCGATTGTCCATCAATCATGTCAAATATTTGGAAACGATGTTTAACTTACTCCGACCGTACATAATGAAGCTCAATCCGTTGAAGTGTCATTTCGGAGTTGCATCAGGAAATTTCCTTGGATTCATCATCAATGCCAAAGGAATTGATGCCAATCCTGAGAAAATCTAGGCGATTCGGAATCTCGAAACACCCAGAACCATAAAGCAAGTACAAAGCCTCAACGGGAAGGTGGCGGCCTTAAGCAGATTTATTTCCAGATCAACAGACAAGTGCATCCCTTTCTTTGATCTGATCAAAAAAGGAAAGCGGAACTTCGAATGGACAGAGGAGTGTGAAGGTGCATTCCAAGCACTAATTCAACATTTGGCGACACCTCCCATTTTGTCGAAGTCGGTTGACCATGAGATATTATACATCTATCTGGAAATTTCAGCAAACGCGATTAGTCCTGCATTGAGGGAAGAATATCGGATCCAACGACCGGTCTATTATATCAGCAAGTGATTAACTAAGGTGGAGAGAAATTACCCAAAGTTGGAAAAGTTAGCTTACTGCCTCGTCGTTGCCTCGAGAAAGCTCTGACCATATTTCCAGGATCATCCGATTACAGTCTACACCAACCAGCCGTTACGACAAGTCCTTACACGACCTGAGACATCTGGTAGATTGCTTAAGTGGAATATCAAGTTGAGTCAGTTTGACATCGCTTATACACAAAGGCAACCCATTAAAGGACAAGTTTTGGCGGTCTTCATAGTTGAATTAACCATTCCGGAGGACTTGCCCAAAACTAGTGAATCTCCCAAAAACATATAGAAGCTATACACTGATGGTGCATCGAACGAACGCTGCTCAGGCGGTGGAGTGGTACTTGAAACCCTAGAAGGTTGATCCATATGCTATGTTTTGAAGTTTTACTTCCGTTCAACTAACAGCGATGCCGAGTATGAAGCTTTACATGCAGGACTCGAACTTGCCAGAGACTTGGGAATTATTAGTGTGGAGATTTACTGCGATTCGCAATTGGTCGTGTGCCAAGTTCAGGGAGAATATCAAGCTAGAGACTACAGGTTGGCCGCTTATCTTACTCGGGTTCAGGAAGTGTTGAATTAGTTCGACTACTATGTCATCCACTTTGTACCCTGAGAGCACAATCAAAAAGCCAATTCTTTAGCAAAGCTGGCCAACTCCGGTGAACCACAACAAATGGGACTCATCCCTGTCGAGACACTCACCGCTCTGAGTATCGATCAATTAAAGGCAGATTGGGTACACGAGGCAATGCCTGACAAGAAGTCGTGGATAACTCCATTCAGAAACTATCTAGAGAACGGAGCTTTACCCAAACGTAGGAGTGAGAAAAGACAGATTCCCCGAAAAACTTTGCGATTCATTATCCAGAATGGAGTCATGTACAGGAGGGGATACTATGTTCCCTTACTTCGATGTATCGCCCACGAAGAGATCAAACAAGTGTTACATGATGTGCACGAAGGAGAATGTGGAGATCACACTAGAGGGCAAGCCCTTGCTAAGAAGATACTCAGATACAGATATTACTAGTCGACAGTGAATCGAGATGCATCTGGTTATGTCAAGAAATGTGATAAATGCCAGAAGCATTCTAGGATTCCAAGAGCCCCACCTACCAAAATCACACAGATGGTCAGTCCATGGCCATTTGCCACATGGGGCATCCAAATAATAGGATCTTTACCTCTGGCCAAAGGTGGTGCGAAGTACACCATCGTTGTAGTTGACTACTTTACCGAATGGGCGAAAGCCAAGCCCCTTGCTACCATTACGACGAAGAAAGTAATTAACTCTGTTGTACGCAACATTACATGTCATTTTGGCCTCCTACAAATGATTATCACTGACAATGGAGCCCAATGCGATAGTGTCGAGTTCAAGAATTTCTGTCAACGTTACCACATCCATAAAAGGTTCTCGGCGGTTGCTCACCTTCAAGCGAATGGACAGGTCAAAACCGTTAATAAAGTTATCAAGTCCATCCTAAAGAAATGGCTGGAGAAGGCTGGAGGCAGATGGGTCGATGAACTTCCCATGGCCCTATGGGCATATCGAACTACCCACAAGTCCACGACCGGCCACACTCCGTTTTCACTTCCCAACGGCTCTGAAGCCGTTATTCTAGTTGAATTGGAAGTACCTTCTAACCGTTTGACCTATTATGATCCGAAGAAGAATGCCATATTACTTGCAGAATCTCTGGGTTTATTGGATGAGAAGTGTGAAGAGGCTGATTTGAGGGAAGCCGCACATCGCAGTCGAGTCGCCCGATTGTACAATGCTATGGTCAAACCTAGAACCTTCGAAATTGGCGATCTCGTACTCAAGAGAATTTATCCAGTCCCTTCACACATGAAACCGACATGGGAAGGACCGTATGTTATCGAGCAGAGACTTGAAGATGGTACATTCAAACTATCAACTGTTGATGGTCTCACTCTACCAAGAGCGTGGAACAATGAAAGTCTCCATCGCAATTACACATAACAGGCTTTTATTTATTCGGTCTGATTTTTCCTTTGAAATTTGTTTATGCATTTCAAAATTTGAACTTGTAATAAGGCAACTAACTTTGCCATACTTTCTTATTTCAGCAATAAAATGTAGACTCATCAAGTCAGATAAGCAATCTATAAAATGCATCACGCGACCGCCACGATGTATGGAGAGCTAAGTTCCATCCTACGGTGGGACTTATTCAAATAGGAAGTGACTGTGATCCGACCAGTCACTCGCTAAGTGAAATCTCGAGCTCGGGGGCAAGCAATGATAAAGTTAAGAGGATTGAAACATGATAATCCTTTAATGAACTCTGACTCCTAGAGTGCGAGCTGGAGTATAAACTCTAAAACATGGGCTCGAGGAGGGAGGATCGGTCCGTCCACGACTTCACCCATATTCAATCCAAACTTGAAGAGGATGGATCCGTCCATCTATGACTTCGCTTGCCAAATCAAGGCGGATGTGATCTGACCGTCCGCAACCTCGATCAACTCCTTGTTCCCAAAGTGCGAACAAGATCCTAATACCTAAACAGATGTGACTGACCATCTATCGACTAACTCCAGATTCCCGGAGTGCAAACAGGAGTACAAATCCAAATGGGTGTGACTGACCACCTATCAACTAACTCTAGGCACGAGAGCGCGGACTGGAGTATAAACACCAAATAGGTGTGACTGACCACCCATCAGCTAACTCTAGGCCCGAGAGCGCTGACTGGAGTATAAACACCAAATGGGTGTGATTGACTACCCATCAACTTACTCTAGGCCCGAGAGCGCGGACTGGAGTATAAACACAAAATGGGTGCGACTAACCACCCATCAACTAACTCTAGATTCCCGAAGTGCAGACTGGAGTATAAACATAAATTGGGTGTGAACCGACCGCCCACGAGATAACTCTAAGTCCTCAGAGCGTGGACTAGAGTATAAACATAAAACGGGAATGACTGACCACCCGCAAATTAACTTGTATCCCCAGAGTGCGGATATGACTTCAAGCATTAAGCAAGTGTGACCGACCACCAACGTACAAGTTCAATCCTCGAAGTGCGGATGTGAATACCGACAAATGAGCAAGTGTGATCCGACCACTCAAACTCATTTCACCTTAATTGTGTTTCGACTAAGTTAAGTTAAAATTATTGAAGGAGGAAAACGACTGCAAACCGACCACTTCAATTCTCCCTGGAACTGGGGGCATAACCCAAGTATAAGTCGATAACCGAAACAGCGGAACGTTGGGACTCAACTTAATGTTTGGTTATGACCCGAAGTCATGACTTCAGGATTTAATAACCAAACTCAAGTCTGATTCAAAGACTAAAGCCTCACAAGTACATTGAATGGAAACACGAGTGCTAAAATACTTAAGCAAATAAACACAGAGCTATGCTGAAAGAAAAATAGGAGTTTTATTTCTACTATTCTTTGGAAAAATGACAAGTACAAAAATATGTTCAACGAATTCCTATAAGCAAAGCCCAACCCACATTTATACATAGCCTACGAAAGCAAAAAAACATTTTATTCTAAGCTATCTACAAAAAGAAGAAGTACGAGTGCAGGTCTACGCCTTTGATTTCGTATCGTTCCTCCTCTTCTCCGATGTAGACCCACTTGTACCGCCCTCTGATCCTCCCTTCGAGCCTTTACTTCCCCGGCCTGCTTTAGCTGATTTGTCTTCGACCGGGGGGATTGCAGTTATCTCCTCCTCAGATCTCACATGAATCGGAGCATCTTCCGTATGCGGGGCTGGAGGGATGCTGGCACTTTCTACGATGATGGAAGAAGGTGCACCGATTTCGATAACAGTTCCACCAGGAGAAATGACAAATATCGGGATTGGGCTAGGACTAGCCATGCCATTAACTCCACGATCCAGCTTCGCATGCGCCATCTTGGCCCTAATCTCTTCCATTATTTCCTCGGCCCGCTCCGCCCGGATGCTCATCGAAATACTACTGGTTGGGCCAAAGGAGCCCGTAATTGTAACATCTTCATCAACATGGAACAACATTTCGGTGATCGGGTCGCTTTGATGGTTGAAGAGCGCTTCCAACATTTGTTCATCGAACACGCAGCTACCTTCATGCGTCTCCCCAACCGGTGCGGCAACCATTGTAGTTGTGGCCTCCATCATTAAGGCCACCTGCTCATGATGCATCTCTTGGGTTGTTGGAGGATCAAGTGATGCGGAATCTATAACTGAATAAAGATAGAAGAAAATATTAGTGACGTCTTCTGAAAATGCTCCTGCATTTGGATGAATGGAAGAAGTGTTTAGAGTACCTTCCTCAAATTGATTCACATGTTGAGCCGATGCGCCTTCAGAACCATGTACATGTACTAGAGATAGGCGCAATTGGTCAGGATCATATCCCATAACAGTTGGAGGATCAATAGAAGGAGTAGGTTCAGATAGAGATACTGGGAGTACTTTAGAACCTGCCTCGTGGTGCTTAACCCCGGATCCTTCTCCAACATCCGGGTACTTATCCACTAGTTTTTCCTTTTCGAGGGCGACAATGGCGTCGTGAAGAACTTTTTCCTCATCTCCAACTAGTATCTGATTTTTCGGTTCGAATTCATCAATAGTTGAAGTGTTGCGGGCCATTTTCTCGTCTTCGACCAAGTGACTTCAAGCCTTATATAGATGGAAGGGGTAACCTTCGAGCCAGTTGAGCTTGCGACTCCTTAAAACATTGGCGTTATATAGGAACATTAGATCTTTGAATTCATCCTCCATCCTCGCCTCCTTCGCCTTAACTTCGCTCTCAATTCTGGCTTTGGCTTCCAGAGCCTTCAAGTTTACCGCATCCCTTTCGACTTTAAGAGCTACCGTCTGCTCGCATGCCTCCTGGGTAGCTTTGTTAGCATCATCTTTCTCCTTGATGACCTAGGAGAACTTCGCCTTTAACTCCTCGAGCTCCTTCAGTCCAGCATCTCTTTCTGCCACGACGATAGTATTTCGATGGCCCATCTCCTCAACCAAGGAAAAATGCGTCTGTTGCATCCATTCCATAGACTGACTTCCTTATCGGCTTTCTTCTGGGCCTCCATTTCCAACTTCCTTGAAGATTCGGCCTCGTTGTTAAGTACTTCGATTATACGGTTCTTCTGAGCGAGATCAGTCTCCAGTCTCTCGATTTTTTTTGCCCGCTCGAAGGCCACCGCTGAAGCTTTCTCCGCAGTTTTCACCCATTCTCGATACTGATTATAGACATTGTGCACGTAATCATGTACTGTCCTTTCTGCATCATTGGGAATCTGTTTCAAGTTTGGGGGAAAATGGAAGCCATCGAAGCAGACATTTGGAAAATCTTTTTTCAACTTAGTAATTCTGATCGCTGCCTCCCTAGTGGGTTTTAAAGCGGCATGTTCTATGATAATGGGAGTTTCGGCCTTGGTCCTCCGACGTTGCTCATCAGGTCTTGAAGTTTGAGGAGGCGCTGTTTGGCGTGAAGTTTCTAAAGGCTGCCTTCCGGAGCTAGAGGGTTTGGAGGAACCTTTGTTTGTGGCAATCGCGACCAGGAGTGGTGCCTACTTTGGTGTTGTCTCTCCCTCTCCCTTTCGTAATGGTCATGCTCTTGGCTGTAGTAGCCGCGATCATAATCTCTATCAGTCTCGTGTCTGTGAGGCTTAGAATAAGAACTCGAAGAATGGCGTTTGGAACGCAGACTGCCGAGCATCGATCCTTGCCTGACCATCATGTTTGAAAAATGAAAAGAGAAGCAGAATTAGTTATCTCCTGAAACTAGAAAACATATGATTAGAAGTTGTGTGGTGCCGTGAAGTGTATGCATGCATGTGCAAACCCCCCAACCAACTGGTTGTGGCAGCCGTGCTTGTAGGAGTTGGCTCCCCTATATCTAAAGCACATTGAAGCCTCTCTAGTCCACAATCTTGAAATGAAGATAAGTCATCTGGAATAGGGACGTCCGCCAATCACTTCAGTGAACATTCCATTTGCAGGGGAGGGCCTCCGGACTTATAGCAGTTGTTACGGGCGGAGATATCACGATAGTTTTACATCTCATGGATTTATAGGTGATAGTCTTTCCTTTTCTTTTCAACTCTGAAGATCGAGGACTCCACGGAGGCACAACTGCAGGCTCATCTCCAACGGGCACATTCTCATCATCGCCCTGTTTTGTAATCACGACTCCAGGAGCTCTTCTCCCTCCATGCCTTGCGGGAGCCATTCTGAGAACTCCCTCCTATCTAATGCTTTGGCCTCTTTCTATAAGCCCTACAGTGATCAAGTTTTCATAGGTGAGGACTTCGTCAATTTCTCTAAGCTCGACCGGCACCTTGAATCGCTCTCCTTCAGGCCGTGGGATCGAAGCTATAAAAGAAGCGAAGTATTAGATTCAGCATCAACTTGAATTACTCAGTTAATTGACGAAGAAGTTAGAACACTTACGTCTAACTAGCCACCATCTAGCGAATCCCGGTGGACACCGGACGAAGAACCATTCGGTTTTGAAGTAGCTTAGTTTACTCCAGGCACTTGCCACTACTTGGCAATTTCTAACTGCTTCTAGAAAGGTGAAAGAAGGGTTGTCCTCGCGACTCTTGAAATTGAATAAATATCTGATTTCTTCGACTGATGGAGGTCGAAAAAGATGCTCCATGAAGATAATGAACAAGCTGTTTAGCAGTGCATACCCGTTCGGATGCAATTGAGATGGAACGATTCTCAAGAAAAGCAACACTTCCTAGATAAATTGATTGAAAGGGGGCAGCATTCCGGCAACGCACATGAATTTATTGCAAGCAGTATACCCTTCTGAGGGATTGTGGGTTCTATCTTCCGTGCCCGGTACCAAAACATCATCTAGGGATAGCCCGTGCCTTAAGCAGATCCTGCCCAGCATGTCTTCAGAGATTTTAGAGTGGACAGAATCATCTGGATTCATAATAAAAGCTGCACTAGACATCTCGTCCAGAGCAGGACTTATTACTTCAGCAGCAATCTCTGGCATCTCTATAACTGGTAGTGGAGGACTTTGGATATCCTACGACTTGGAACTTCCGAGATCCATAGTTATTGAACTCAGTAAAAACCATCGTTAGATGGCAAGAAACCCATGTCCCCCCATGATTGTGAAGTGAGTGATCGTGTAGTGCAATGCAGTGTTACATAATGCTTCAAATTTCTTCAAAGTTCGAAAGATGTTAAAATGACAAGACTTCGAGAATCAACCAGAGTGACCGTCATTGCTGACCAAATCACAACCGTGCTATCTTGACTTCGGAATATGGTCCATGTTAGAGTTTGTTAAGTTTATCAAATTACAGTTCGACGAGCTTCGAAAGGTAGTCACATATGCAATTCAATGGTCAAGTCCGATTATGCAAGGCTAAAGCTCGTTGGAGTCAAATGTTCGAATATGCAAAGCGTTCGTATCCATCAAAGTTCAAATTTGGATCGTTCCCTAAAAGCCAGCTTCGTATCGATCCCTAAGTTCAATTTTCGTATTGATCGCCACTAGGGACTTCATATCGTCGTTTCAGATCGATACATTTTGTATCGATCGCCATTAGGGACTTCATATAGATCACTAGTTGAGATTTCATATCGATCGCTCCAGATTGATATGAACTCCCACTGCTCCAAATCGATACGAAGTCGCTTCCCTCCACCCATCATTTCCAGATCGATATGAATCTCTATTGTCTCCAGATCAATATGAGTTTCTACGTTCTCAGATCGATACGAGCCACCTCCACGCGTTCCAATGTTTCCTTCGTATCCATCAGTAGGTCTTCTTCCCAAAGCTGCTTAAACGCCATTGCTCCTCCCTCAACCTCGCTCCGATCTAACTCCGGTATCAACAACGCCGGAATCAGCCGCAAATTTAAATGAATTTGCATTAGAACTCGAGTCTCATCGTTTTAAAGTTGACTTAATTTGTTAATTACCTAGTTTAAGGGATCAAATTGAGAGATGAAGGAGTTAATTTGATTTGGGGACGAAGACGGTTCCTCTTTCTCGGGTTCTATACCGATACGAAGTCAAGTATGAAAGCAGAGAGCAAGTGAAATTTTTCGAAGTACAAATGGTATTTATGTGGATTCGTATCCAGGCAAGAAATGCTTCGTATCTCGGTAATAAGCACCGGTTGAAGCGGTCAAGGACCCATCGGTACGAAAGCTGCTGTCCAAACCAACCTGGGATGGTCACCACTGTTGATACGAAGATGCAACTTCGTATCCATCAACACAAGGCAATCCAAGGATTAATGTTTTGTATCCATCAGCGAGCTACCATCTGCTTCGTATCCACCAATTCGAATCTCATCGATACGAAAAGTGCAACAAAGTCTTATGTGAACTACTCAACTCCATCGGTACGAAGTTTCAATTTCATATCCACCCATTCAAAGACCCTAAGCTTCATGCCCATCGATACAAGGCGCCTCTGAGAACTACCTACTTCGTGTCGATAGCCATCGATACGAAACACGTATCCCAACTTCTCAAATCAATCCAAGAGAGGATTGATACAAAGGAAGGACTTAAAACAACCATCGAACATTGTTAAAACTCGAATTTCACATCCATCCAGGAGAGGATCGATACGAAACTCGATCCAAACAAAAAACTAAAGGACTTGACAATGACTCGTGAACGTAAAAACATGAACATGAGTCAAGTTAACATACGTGCATGTATGATGAACTAACATTCAATTTTCAAAATTAACGGGCTTGAATGCTCACCTAATGACAATCAAAACAGTGAACAACAAATCTCTAGCGCTCAACACTCAGTTACAACAAAATACTGCATAATCATTGACAGTCAATAGTTTAACATCTATATTACTGGAGATCAATCAAAGGTTACATCTTTTGAGGAAAAGACAACAACTATTCAGTGAATCGGATAGAACTTTTTCAGAATAAAGATTGCAGCTTTTCAAAGCACGTCATGTTCACACAAGACGTACTTTAGGGGGCAAATGTTATTCGGCCTTTTGGCAAGGCCGTGACACCAAGCACTTGACTAGAGACCAAGGACAATCCGTCACGAAGATCGGTTATACACAAGTTTATTATGGATACCGGCAAATTTGGTCTGAGTCCGGATCAAGCTACAGTTAACATGGTAGGATAAGCAAAGCTATGAAAGCCAACATTCTAAATTTCGGGTCAATCGGAGTTCGTATGCTCAAGTTATGGATCGATCAAGTTACACATGAGACATGCTTAATTCGTATCCATCGTATTCATATCCATCATATTCGTATCCATCAACTCCATCTCCATCCTGTTCATATCAATCAAGCACCATGAATCCATAAGTTCGATTCGTATCGATCAACCCCTTCTTTCTATTTCATATCGATCATTCCAAGGATCGATACGAAGTAAACAACCAACAAGCATCAATACGAAGCGGCCTTCAACCATCGATACGAAATAGCATGCAAGCATCGATACGAAGAGCAATCCCCAAGGTCGATACGAAGAAGGCATGGTCAAACTAAGGAAGCGGTCTGCTAGCGTAATACTCGGATCTCCCCTGAGCTATCGCTCCACGTCACCACTACACACCTGATCGATACGTAGAAGATCGATACAAAAGTATCGATACATACGCCTCAGCCAACCTACAATATCAATCTTGGATCGATCATAACTCAAAATCTACTAGTCCAAATGCTACCAAATTTTCACAGGAGCTTACCTACCTCCTCAAGAATGTCTCTTATCGATCTCAGCCCAAATGGACATAATTTTGATCGATACGAATGGAATGGGGATCGATCCCAATCGGTCCCAAATGACCGCTGAACGATCTGGTGGGCCCACCTACGTGTCAGGAGTATTCCGAGTTCAAAGGCAGATATTTCCAGACTACACCTATAAATAGCAATCCTATGCCTACAGAAAAAGGTCTTTTGACTTTGCTACACCGTTACTCTGCCAAATCTCTATTGTAACTTGAGTGTTAAAGTTATTTACTGTTGTAATCAGTTAGCAACCATCAATTAAAAGAAAATCATTCAAAGTAGACGTAGGCTACAACGTCGAACCACTATAAATCTCTGTCTATTTCTATTTTTGTTTGCTTTAATTAGCGTGTTTATTAGATTAGCCTCCTTTTACATTTAAATTCTTCACTCTAATCTCTTCAAATACGTCCGAAGAGTGTTGTGTCCAATATTGGTACAAACAATACACAGTACTCATCTTAAGCTTGGTACCTAAAACATCCTGTAGACTCTTCCACAATTCACTAGTAAACAAAGCATCTCTATCGCTGACTATACTACTAGGAATTCCATGCAATCTAACTATGTTCTTCATGAAAAACTTAGCTAAAACAGGTGTCATCCTGGTTGACTTAACTGGAATGAAATGGGCACTCTTGGTCAACCTGTCCACTATGACTCATATACTTTCATTTCCTCTATTTGACCTTGGCAACCCATCTATAAAATCCATGGATATCGAATCTCATTTCCAAACTGGTATCTCCAAAGGTTGAAGCACCCCACTCGGCTTCTGATATTCGGCCTTCACTTGTTGACAGTTTACACACTGTCTAACCCACAAGCCAACATCCTTCTTCATATCTTCCCAATAGAAACTCCTCTTCATATCTTGATACATCTTGGTTCCTCCAGGATGAATCGTAAATTTGGATCAATGACATTCCTTAAGAACTTCTTTCCTTAAGTCCTCAACATTCGGAACACACAACCGTCCCTTCCTTCTCAACTACCCTCTTTGGTCAGTCCTTTAGATCATCGATCTCTGATCCAACTTCAAGCCTTCTAATCGTCTCAGCTAATAATGGATCCTCCTTCTGCCTAGAGGCAATCCTTTCAATAAACATTGGTCGAACTTCTAAACAGGACAACATGGAAGTGCTCTAATTAGAACTAGCAGTCGATCTTAACTACACACTACAAGTAGTCAAAGCTTCTAAATTTATCCATTCTGCCTACATAGCTAACACCACATTCTGATGTCTTCTGCTAAGAGCATCCACTACTTTGTTTCCTTTACCAAGTGTATACTCTATACCAAAATCATAAGTAGCTAAAAACTCATCCACCTTTACTGTATCATATTCAACTCCTTCTAAGAGAATAAATATCTTAAGGACTTATGATCTGTGTATAGCTCAAATCTCTCCCCTAAAAGATAATGTCTCCAAATCTTCAATGCGAAGATCACTGCAGCCAAGTCCAAATCATGAGTAGGATATCTCACTTCATGCGGTCTAAGCTATCGTGATGCATAGGCAATAACTTTACCCTTCTGCATCAACACAGCTCCTAATCCAGTCCCACATGCATCAATATATACCACCAACCCTTGATTTCCGTCTGGAACTACTAACATAGGTGCATTGGTTAACAAATTCTTAAGGAATGCTTCCTCACATTTGTCGGACCAGATAAACTTCACATCTTTCTTGGTTAACTTAGTCAAAGGTGCTGCTATCCGCGAGAAATCCTTGATGAATCTCCGGTAATAGCCAGTTAGTACAAGAAAACTTCTAATCTCAGTTGCCATCCCTAGTCTCTTCCCATTATTAACATCTTCTATCTTATCTGGATCGACTGACAAGCCCTTCTCTAAAACCACGTGACCAAGAAACTTAACATCTTTCTTCCAAAAATGACACTTGGAAAACTTCGCTTTCAGCTGATGCTGCCTTAGTGTCTCAAGCACTACTCTAACATGATCTTCATGCTCTCTTTCATCCTTAGAGTATACTAAAATGTCATCTATGAACACAAACACAAACCTATCCAAGTACTCTTGGAAAACTCGGTTCATCAGATCCACGAAGAAAGTAGGTGCATTCGTTAACCTGAATGACATTACTAACCATTCATACGAACCATACCTAGTCTGAAACGCTGTCAATGGAATATTGTCCTCTGCCACTCTTAACAGATGGAAACCTGTCGCTAAATTCAATTGGGAAAATACTCTGGCTCCACACAACTGATCAAATAGATCGTCAATTCCCGGCAAAGGATACTTATTCTTAATCGTCTTCTTGTTCAAGTTACGATAGTCGATACATATCCTTAACGACCCATCCGATTTCTTCATGAATACCGTGGTCGCTCTCTAAGGTGAACTGCTAGGTCTAATAAGATTCCTCCCTTCTAGATCCACTAGCTGCACCTTCAATTCCTTCATCTCGACCGGTGTCATCCTGCTAGGTGGTCTACTTACAGGTTCAGCTCCTGGCACAAGATCTATCCGAAACTTAATAGCTCGTTTCGGTGGTAGTCCTGTAACTGGCTAAAAAACATCTGCAAATTCTCTTGCTATCCGAACCTAACTAAACTCCTCTTCCAATTCTATAGCTCTCAACAAAGCACAAGCACTTCTATCAGAATTATCCACTGAGAATATGATTTTATGACTATCAGGGTGTTCAACGATATTTGCCTATCCTAGAAAAATATCCTAACCTCGTATTTACCCAACCAGTTCATACCCAAAATAATTCCAAAATCTATGGAATCAAAAACATACAAACTTCATGCAAACTTATGACCTAACAAATCAAGTTCTAACTGGTCACATCTCATCCCTAGAGTTGCATACCCTCCTATCAGATTCGCAACTCTTAAGGAATTAACAAGGTAAGTGGGTTCTAAACATAACCTATCAACCAAACACTAAGATATAGATGAATGTGATGCACTGGTATCAAATAGTACGATAACTGGTATACTCTGAATCAAAAACGTACCATCCATCATAGTATTTCTCTTCACAGCAATAGTTGGCCTAGCAGAGTATGGTCCACTAGCAAAAACTTTTCCCGTGTCTGCCCTGACCGGTTCGAGACACTGATTCTTATAATGCCCAACTTGGTCGTAGTTAAAGTACTTCACGCTCTTCTTTTCTATGGCCTTCTTCCCCTTGCCAGTTCTGCATTCATGAGCATAATGACCCTTCTTATCACACTTAAAGCAGACCAGATTAGCCTTTGTCTTCTTAGCAGCCTCTCCTTTCCGGGTTCCCTTCTTCTTAAAGAACTTCTTCTTTTTCCCCCGAGAACCTGGGTTTCAACTAGCTTTTCCTTCCTACAAATAGCAATCATTTCCTCATGTCGGATTGCCATCTCCACAACAATATTACAAGGATCACGAAGATGTGGTAGTGTAGCCCTAGCAATCTCGGGTCTCAATCCCTGAATAAATTTCTCATTCCTCTTGATGACGGTGTCAATAGTAGCATACCCATATTGGGACAACTCATCAAACTTAGTGGCATACTCAATTACCGACATTGCTCCCTGCACCAAATCCATGAAATTTCTCAACAATGCCAACTTAGCAACTTCGAACAAAAACCTTTACTCGAATCTCCTTCGAAATTCTACCCAAGTTCACTCTTGCTCAGGAACTCCGATAGTAACACTATTCCACCAATGGAGTGCTGCTCCCTGCAATTGTCTAGAGGCTAGTCTCCACTTCTACTCTTCATTCAATCCTAGGTCAACGAAGATTCTCTCATAATGCAACAGCCAATTCTCAACTTCTATAGCATCCTCCATTCCCATAAATGGCTTCCCACCAAGACTGGTGTAATCTCTGCTCAACTTAGCATAATTATTCCCAATTGGAGCTATGGGAATAGCTCCTCCAACATTCCCAGCAACTCCAGCAGCTACTCCTGCTTGCATTAGATTGACGAAGAACTAATACATCATCCCCATATCTACTGGTGGATTTCCAGCACCTACATTGGCATCTTCATTTTGATTAGCATTAGCCTATCAACCCGGGTCCTCCTGGTATTAGGTCGAACATTTCCATTTTTTGTAGTGTTTCCTCCGCCGAGATTTCCTCTTCCACTTCCTGCCTCCATATCTTCTTTCTCTTAAATCTTCATACGAGCCATAGTAAGATACAGAAGAACGATCTAAGAGGGAGGGGAATACGTACTTATATATATATATATACACCAAATACAGGTACGTTACTATAGCGTTAACCCAAACCCCAATCTTATTTTATGATTCATTGGATTATGTTTTGAAAAATCTTTCAGGCTAAGATTTCTTTTAAGTTTCCATAAACCTCACTCTGATACCAACTTGTAACATCCCCCACTTGGAGGCCTAAAACTAACGGCTATGGATGCTGCAATCATCCATAGTTATTAATCCTTGGCAACCAAATATGGTAATGCTATATACATTGATAATAGAACCACATGGATATGGAAAAAATTTAAAAAATTAAATAACTTTTTCATTCCATTTTAAATCATTTCAATTTCATAACATAATCCCAGATTTGAGAACCACGTTCTAAGAAAATTTAATTATTACAACATACGCCAAGAGCAACATATGAAGATGTCCCCTTGGATGATCAGAGTCTAAACGTGGCAATTAAACAACTTTTCTTTTACAATGAAACACAGCGAAATCAAAATAGAAAAGAACTCCTACTAGCTAGCTTGCCTCCTGCACATCTTCAGAAGCTTATTCGTCTAAAGAAGTACTTGAAAACCTCAACTCTCAAACCACTCAAAGTTAATTGAGCACCCGAGAGATTAAGGGGAAAACATAAACTTCAAGTCGGACATAAAGCCTGGTATGAATAATAATCTACCATCTCAAACCACTTAGAAATCTAGTGAGACCACGCCGCTTAGCGGAACGGGTTTTCCCCTCACTATTATCTTATCCAAAACTTTATAATAACCATATACTGTGCTTCTACATCCACAATGGTTAAAACATAACAATTAATAATATTATGATGATATGCAAACAAGTAAATTATCTTTGGATTTCCCATCCCCATTTATTTGACTATCTATCTCAGTTATAGTTTCTAGGGTCACTATTAACCTATTAGTTTTCATGGGCTGACTAATAACCTATTTAAAGTTTATGAACTTATCTGTCTGGTCTCGTAGTTTCATGGGATCGCTAAGAATCTATTGCTCCTACCAATAACATCATTTAATTATTTCATGGGTTCTCCCTAAACCTATTGGTATCTCCAATAACTTTCCTCATATTACAGTTTTCATGGGTTGACTATGAACCTATTAACTTCTATCAATAACTTAATCTGGATATAGTTTTCATGGGTTCACTACAAACCTATTGGCCCCTGCCATTAACTCTATCTAAACATAGTTTTCATGAGTTTACTATGAACTTGTCTATCTGACAACTTCTTTACTCAGTATTTAGGCATTTTATATTCTGGTCTTCCTAACCTCCTGGATGCAATTCTACTCGTTCAGGAGTTAACTCAATTTATATTCACTACTGGATCAACCTAGCTGGTTATTCTGCCCTTTCTCCCCAAAATACAGTTATGGGTCCATTATACTGTGAATATATATATACATATATATTAGAAGAAGCAAACATAACAATATAATAACACAACACCTATGGTTTAATATCCTTGAAATCATTTTCGTATGAAACATGGTTAATCCCTTTAACCTATTATTTTATCAAGGAAAGCTTCTTCAAAAACTTTATACTTAAAAGCCATTTTAAAACTCCTTTACTTTTACCATGGTTTTTCCTTCAAAAATGAGATTGGCTTCATTGTTTTGAAAACTAAGGCTTTCGAAACCTTAGATCTTTACTTTCGAAACCATTGAAAAACCTCCTTTGAAAGCATTCAAATCTTCTTTTCAAAACACTCAAAACATATGACTTTCGAAACATTTCAAAAGCATCAAAACCTTCCTTTCGAAATCATCAAAACAATTCATTCAAAACTATTAAAGTATACATAGAAGCATAGCTTCAAAACCATTTGAAAGTACCTCTTTCGAAACCAATAGGTTTATTCTTAAAAATATCTTTTGGGTCAAAGTGAATATAAACAAAAGTACCCATTTCAAAACCATTAACCTTCACATAAAAGAGTTTGGGGGAAAAATTTTGGCTTCAGAACCATCCTTTCAAACGCATTAATCATTTAAACAAAACATTTGGAAGGATAGCTTTAAAACCCTATTCGAAGCCATTGCCTTCGAAACCATTAAAACCTTTCAAAAGGTAGCTTTTGTTTTATGAATATAATAGCCACTTCCTAAAACTTTCGAAAGGGTTTAATGGTTTCGAAGGCAATAGCTTTGAAAGGGGTTTCGAAGCTATCCTTCCAAGGATTAATGCTTTTGAATGGATGGTTCTGAAGTCATCAGTTTTCCCCCAAACTCTTTTATTTAAAGGTTAATGGTTTCAAAAGGGGTACTTTCATTTATATTCACTGTCACAAAAGATATTTTTAAGAATAAATCCAATGGTTTTGAAAGAGGTTCTTTCAAAGGGTTTCGAAGCTATGTTTCTATGTATATTTAATACTTTTGAAAGAATTATTTTGATGGTATCGAAAGGAAGGTTTTGATGCTTTCGAAAGGTTTCGAAAGTCTATGTTTTGAGTGTTTTGAAAAGAAGATTTGAATGCTTTCAAAGTAGGGTTTCCAATGGTTTAGAACGTAAAGGTCTAAGGTTTCAAAAGCCTTATTTTTTAAAACAAAGAACCCAATCTCATTTTTAAAGGAAAAACCATGGCAAAAGTAAATGAGTTTTAAAATGGCTATTTAGTACAAAGTTTTTGAAGAAGCTTTCCTTGATAAAATAATAGGTTAAAGGGATCAACCATATTTCATATGAAAATGATTTCAGGGATATTAAACCAAAGGTGTTGATGTTACTATATTATTATGTTTGCTTTTTCTAATATATATATATATATGTATATGTATTCATAGTATAATGGACCCATAACTGTATTTTGGGGAGAAAGGGCAGAATAACCAGCTAGGTTGACCCAGTAGTGAATATAAATTGAGTTAAATCCTAAATGAGTAGGATTGCATCTAGGAGGTCGGAAAGACCAGAATATAGGATGCCTAAATACTGATTAAAGAAGTTTTCAGATAGACAAGTTCATAATAAACCCATGAAAACTATGTTTAGAAAGAGTTATGGGCAGGGCCAATAGGTTTGTAGTGAATCCATGAAAAATATATATTTATTGACAAAAGTCAATAGGTTCATAGTCAACCCATGAAAAATGTAATATGAGGGAAGTTATTGGAGATACCAATAGGTTCAGGGAGAACCCATGAAATAATTAAATGAAGTTTTTAGCAGGGGCCAATAGGTTCTTAGTGATCCCATGAAATTATGAGACCGGACAGTCCATAAACTTTAAATAGGTTATTAGTCAGCCCACGAAAACTAAAGGTTAATAGTGACCCTAGAAACTATAATTGAGACAGATAGTCAAATGAATGGGGATGGCAAATCCAAAGATAATTTACTTGTTTGCATTTCATCATAATATTTTAAATTGTTATGCTTTAACCATTGTGGATGCATGAGCACAGTATATAGTTATTATAAAGTTTTGGATAAGATACTGGTGAGGGGAAAACTCATTCCACTAAGCGGCGTGGTCTCACTAAATATCTAAATGGTTTGAGATGATAGATTATTATTCATACCAGGATTTATGTCTGACTCAAAGTTTATGTTTTCCCCATAAACTCTTGGGTGCTCAATTAACTTTGAGTAGTTTGAGAGTTGAGGTTTTCAAGTACCTCTTTAGACGAATAAGCTACCGGAGACGTGTAGGAGGCAAGCTAGCTAGTAGAAGTTCTTTTCTATTTTGATTCCACTATGTTTTATTGTAAAGGCAAAGTTGTTTAATTTCCTACATTTAGACTCTGATCATCCAAGGGGGCATCTTCATATGTCGCTCTTGGCGTATATTGTAATAGTTAAATTTTCTTTGAATATGGTTCTCGAATTTGGGATTATGTAATGGATTTGAAATGAATTGAAATGAAATGATAAAGTTGTTTAATGATTTTAAAATTTTTCCATATCCATGTGTTTCTGTTATATTAATGTATCTAACATTACCGTATTTGATCACCGAGGATTAATAATTATGGATGACTGCAACATCTGTAGCCGTTAGTTTTGGGCCTCCAAGTGGGGGATGTTAAACAAAACTATTGATCTCTCCGTCCACAACACACCACTGCCGATCCATATACTTAGCCACATTCATAACTCTCCAGCATTTCAATTGATCCCTCCTCTACTTAGCATAACCACCAATCCCTCGACTCAACCATCCTACCGATCCATCCATGCAAGCCATAAGCCAACGACCTATGTCCTTCAACGTTTTCATGCTTTACCTCAAGTATTCTGACCGATCCTTATGTCTCCTTTATCCAACTCACATTTCTTCCTCCTTCTATCCTACTTTGCCGAACCCTACTCTATCATATATCTCATCTCCCCAAAGCAACTTCGACCATCACTTCTCCATCACGACGAACTCCAACCCATCCACCAACGTAATAGAGCCCATCATTTCATCATAAAATTAAAGGTTAAAGGCGAGCAAACCTACCTAAGTATATGGAGAATGAGCTGTTCAAGGAGAAGTATTGGATTACAATTCAAATTGAAGACGAAATGATGATCTAAATTGAAATATGAAGGCAAGTTTATGGATGAAGATGGTGTTTGATTCGAAAGGTAGGGGTCGGGTTTTCAAATCGACAGGGGAGGGTTCGGGACTGGGCTTTGAGGAAGAAGGAAAGTAAAATTAAATGGGGAGGAGATGAATAAGCAAGGGTTGAAGGAAAAATGTTGCTAGTTTATATATGGGAACAAGGGTTCGGCCTGCAGCTTCATTCTCTTCGAGGTCAAAACAAAGGAGGAAGGGATCGCCTAGGAGAATGCCGATCCTTATAAGTGTAAAAAAATGAAGGAGGGAGCGATCGGCTAGGAAAATGTCGATCTCTATATGTGTATAAAAAACGGAGGGAGGGATCGGCCAGGAAAATGCCAATCCCTATAAGTGTAAAAAAAGAAAAAAGAAGTGATCGGCTTTGGTCTTTTGTATATGTAAACGTGGGTATGAAAATTATATGAGGCACATATATGAAAAATGCAATGAAATCGCATTTAACTCAATGGAAATGGACGATGAGCCGTGACTGTACGAACGCGTCCGGAAGCCAACGACCAAAACATGTACGTGAATGTGCACGTGTATATTCTAAAGGTTCAATTTTTGAAATCGATGGAAACTAAATTCAAACTGAAGCTTTCAAGTTTGAGATTGGATCAGATAACAAAATCTTACTAATCTCGTAGGGTCAGATCAAGCTATCAACCGATGAATATAATCTTAGATTTATACCATTGGGAATTGACTAAACGTCGTGGCGATCAAAGAGTGATACAACGCTTTGAGAAAATGATTCGACGGAAGGATAACGACTGTTCAAAAAGCTAGATGGATTTCTTTTCGATGACTCTAACCTACTTCGATTCAAAGCACATCATTTTTAGCACAAGACATATTTGGGGGACAAGTGTTACCGATGTTTTGACCCGGCTATATTCGAACTGATTGGGCGAGTTAGATTCGACTGTCATCAAGGCCAGTAAGTCCAGGGTGATGATTGTGGGGTCCAGAAGTCGAGTACAGATGGTAATATGAAGCTATGATGGAATGGAATTGAGAGATATGCAATGCATAATGTTCGAAGAATGGAATATGGTTAAACATATAGGAGGGATTGGCTATAATCAACCTCCAACATAGAGATCAATATGTTTAAGGAAGCAAGTGCAGTTTAATAGAAAAGAATTAATATCTCAATGTTCATAAGTCCAAAGCATATGAAATTTTGTGAGAAAGATATCGGGACCCTAGGGAGCCTAACCTAGGGATCGCACCTCAGAAGGATGGAGTAAGGGGGATCGGCCCCCTTCCCTTAATAGGGATCGGCTGAAATTAGAAGGAAATTCATATTGAAGTAAAGATCGAGCAATAACTCACGTTAAAATAATCTAATTGGCATGAAAATTAGAGACTATGCATGTTTCGACATAGGGAAGCTACCTCAAGGATCGAACCCCTAAATTCCATAAAAAAAGGGATCGGTACCCATCCCTATCATTTAGGATTTGGGCCATGTGATCCCTCTTATGGGACCATATGGTTTTGGAGATCCTTCTGCCGAATTTTCATGGAGATATTTCGTCATCTTCATTTGTCCATTTTGAGGACTTTACGTTGCTGGTTACTTTGTACTCTATCGTAATTAAGGATTTTCATCTGATCCCTATTGTATTCAGATTACAAAGTGATTAATAAAGTTTTCTATTAAAAGTAGACGTAGGCAAACATTGTCGAACCACTATAAATCGATGTGTTTGTGTTATTGCTTTAATTTATAGTTATTTTAGTACTTTTTTCCTCTATTTTCATTTTATATTCTTAACTTGTTTCTCTATAAAACTTCTATTGGGTGTTTGTGTCAATTTTTGGTGCAAACACCTGTAAACCCTTACTCCTGACCTACTCAAATCAAATTTTGAGCACCTGAGAGTTTAAGGGGAAAACATAAACTTCGAGTCAAACAAAAGCTTGCTGTGAATAATAATATGCCATCTCGGTTTATAGATATAGGTGATGCCATGCCGCTGAGCAGAATGGGTTTTCCCAAAACTAATATCTCTTTTAAAATATATCTTTTGAAAAATAACTCCTACAACCACAATGGTTAAAATAGACAATATAAACAATAATATGCATGCATGCAACATGGGTAATTATGACCAATTTGTCTAAATAAGTGGATTATATGTCTCAACATCAAAGTTTTCTCAGGGTAACTATAAACCTATGGCTGACTCGGGCCTACCAGATATATTAAATTCTCTAACGTACTGTTTGAAGACAACTGGACGGTTTATCCAAAACTTACTATTCCTAGGGTCACTCCAATCCTAATGGTTTTGTAGGCTTACTAGTAACCTATCTCATCTTACTGTATTCCTTTCTATGCATACGCTTACTTTTAGTCTTATTCGTGACAAAGCCATATGCACTGAAATTATGGACCAATATTAACTAGGGACTAACAGTTGAAATATAGGGTGCTACCCTACATCGATCCCATTTGGTTTTCTTATCTTTGAGTCAATTCATCTTATCACAACTTATCTAAAGGTGATAAGTCTTTAGTAAAATTCTAGGCTAAATACCCTTTTTATTTCCTTGAAAACGTATATCTTTGTAAATGATTTAACTCTTGAAATCATACCTTTAAAACAAGGAAAATATAGCCATGTACTTTATCTAAAATATTTATACCATGATATATGCTTTTATAGAACAATATCAATGAATCTCGAAATCAATCGAAGGTCTTCGCTCCTCAAACATAGACCATAAGGCCAAAACACTAAACCTTGTATATTGAAAAAGCTCGATGTCATTTTCGCCTTTAAGGTCATCGCCCTTCTTTGATGTTAAAACCTTTAACTTATAAAACATAAGGCCACATGGCTGATAGCATATATGTCGCACTTCATAGAGTGTCGACATCATATATTATAAAACTTGGTTTCATCAACGTAGATTTAAGTCTTTATCAAAGTCAACAATGATTACTTTCGGCGCAATTAAGGCCAAAGTGAAAATAAGAGGCATTATAGCCTTCTTTGAAAACAGGTGATAAGGAACAAAGGCTACAATCATTAAAGTCAAAGCGATAAAACATTGATAAAATGCGGTGCTATTATAGCTACAAAAAATTAATTCGCGGGTATAGGGTCGGCGATGTTATAAAGATATGTAATGATAAAATTAGTGCATAGCTGCATATACAGTCGACGACCTTATTGAAATAAGCGGCACCATGCCTTTTTATATAAAATGCAGCAGCAAGTATTTGAAGACAAGCGGCACTACTCACGTTGAGGGTAACGATGTCAACCGTGATGTTACGCTTCCTACTTCAACCAAGCTGATCCATTCCATATCAACCGAAGTTGGTACCTTATGTATCATAATTGGTTATCGTCAAAGTTCATAGAAGCAGTATGATGAAGTGCGACATCGTGAGTCATGGCGTGGCAAAGCTGTAATTACCATGAAAACTGCTAATATGCTATTAAAGAAAAGTTCTTTTCCACCTATTCCAAGTATTTGTCAAAATCTTATTAGATAACAAAAACTTTATCAAATTTCTTTTCTAGAAATTTGCACTAGAGCAGGTTTATCATTTCCAAAATAATTTGCAAACCTTACATTTCATAATAATATTTTAATAAATAATTAAGCTTTGCTAGCTCAAATAATTCATATTAAATCATAAACACTTAAAAAATCCCCAAAATTCACATTAAATCAGATTTAATATTTTCTTTAACATATAAAAATTTCAAGGCCAAAAACTTTGTTTTATTATATTTAATAATTAAACCCGAAATAATCTGTTTTCTACACTTAAAAAATTCATAATAATTTCATACTACTTGGAAATTTATGAAATTAAAAACCCACTTCTAAAATATTATTTCTAACTTCACATCAAAATTTCAAGTCATTGGGTATCAAATGATAGGTTTTTTGATTTAAACCTATTAACTAATTCCATAATAAATCCAAATATTCATCAGTAGGCATATAATCATTAAAAATATTATAACATAGTCTAATACAAGCAAAAGGTTCGGGTTTTATACTTAAAACTAAAAATAATAATTAAAACTTGAGATGCAACTATTATTCACATTAATTTGATTAGGGAGATTTGAGATTTGAATTTAGAGTTGATTTACTCTAAGCTTTCCTTTAGACCCTAGATTTACCTTCCTCTTCAATCTCTTGTAATAGTCGGCCTTAGTTTTAGTTTAGGTTTGTTTGAATGCAAGTGCGGGAGGAATGAAAATTAAAGAGTATGTATTAAGGAATTATGCCCATTTCCCATTTTGCCCTCCTCATATATCCCCCTTCTTATTAATGTTCTAACCAAACTTTTTAGTTCATTAATAAGACTCGACCCATATTAACTATCAAATCTCAATCTCCTTATCCTTTTACATTATTTTATTTAATTTATCTAATTAAATATCCTAAATAATGTTAATTAAATTAGGGTTGTTACGTGCCAAGCTAAGAGCCGAACTTGAGAACCCACATGGGATCATTATCATCAATCAAGATGTTGATCGTCAGCTTTGCTTGTGCCGACCTCACATCCTCTAACTCTTTTAATGGGTCTATAGGCTTGTAGAACTTATTATAGGACCCAAGCCAGGGATTAAGCGGTGGTTGATATGCATCGGTGCTCTTGATACAGAGAGACTTCTTTATATTCTTTCCTTTTTAATGTTGTTTTGCCTCTTTGAGCTCCACGACATAACATTCTTGACCAGTGCTCTGGTTTCCTTATGCAGCTCCTACTCCATTCTTGATGGGGAACTTCATCATTAGACACCACAAAGAAAGTGCAATTCTGAAGCTACCAAGGGACGGTCAGCCCAAGAAAGTATTATAGGCCGAGCATCCATTGACCACAATAAACATTTGTACTCGTGCTATCTTGCAGTCTCCTTCACCCAATTCAATAGAATATCTATTTCTGAAAATGATGTCATCGTACATCGTCCTCTATTGCTTCACTAAAATTCTATCTTCTATGGTGAAATATGTTTCTTGAGGCACATGCCTCAACGCACTGCCACACTTTTCCATTTCATTCCATCTCTTTTCTACAGGATGAGTTCCTCCAGAAATGGTATTAATCACAATCCTTCTCTCATGCTATCTGTGTCCCTATCCATTGGACCCAACTTGATCTCTTTAGGCAATCTTACCTTGGGCACTATCGTTCACTACCTACCAGTCTGTAGGTTTCTGATGTACTGCTGCATCTTTTTCTTCCTTATCAAATCCTCAATCACATCTCTCAAGTACCGGTATTCATTGTTATTGTGCCCATGAGTTTCATGGAAACAACAATATTTTCCAAAATGCTTTTCTTATTCAGTAGCCTCACTCGGGGCCAACTGCTTATAGTTTTCAATGCCCTGCATAACAAGGTTGATATTTTCAATTGAATCGTTCAGTGAAGTGTAATCTCTTAGCCTAGTATATCAGTGCTTTTTCTGTATTCTGCTTCTTCCCATCAGCACCTTAGTTTTTCCTTTTCACATTATCATTATTTCCAACATTTATGACAACTTTTCCAATGTTATCATCACTCTATTTGATAGCAACATTGCTTTGCACAATAGCACTTGGACCTTCATGACCATCTCCAGCCAAACAGGCAGTCAAATCTACCTCTTCCAAGCACAAAAATTAGGACGCCTTTTTATAAAATTCCTCCATGGTAGACGGTTGTTTCCTCTTCACCCATCTACTAAAATCAGTCATTGGGTTAACTCCATTAACCAATGCCATTAAGTCTATCTCCTATCTTGGATTACTCACTTATATGACTGCAACAATGAATCTTTTCATTAAATCTTTTGGAGTCTCTTCGGAACTCTGGTGAACGTTCGACAAAGACATCACATCCTTTGATCGAGCTGTATGGAGCCTAAACTACTCCATGAATCTCCTTGCCATCCAATCAAGGGATGATAAGGACCTTGGTTCGAGCAAAATGAACCACATCATTACAGCCCTATTTAGGAATATAGGAAAACAAATACATCTTACAGCATCTATAGCATGAGCACTGTTCATTTTCCATCTACACTTCAGTAAATATTATCTTGGGTTAGTCGTTTCTTCATGACTTAGCAATAAACCCAACATGTTGTTATTTCTAAGCTGATTCTCATTCAATAATCTCCCCACCACATCAACGATGTACTCCTTGCTGAATTAGGTAGTTGGATGGTGAGTGTCAGGAGTAGCACTGAGTTTTTGACTCTGCAAATGCTCTTAATTCATTTCTAGATGTCTCCCATCTCTGGGGGAGCCATTCATACGATCCCTCTTTGTCTATGCCTTGTTGTACTACATTCTCTCCTGACTGGTTCTATAGCGTCCATTTGAACACAACTGGTCTGGCCACCAGTAGCTTGCTATGTACTAGTGCTTAGCTCCTCTTGGATCTCACCTTTAGAATCACTAAGGGCCACTCGTCTGGAACGATCGATACCGAGTTGTGCAGAACAATTGGTAATTACAAGACATGAAACTTCCATTCCAGGTCCCATCCTTAATGTTCCAGCATCACTCCTCTTCATCTTCTACTTGTCATCTCTCCAATTCTAGTCTGGTAAAGATGAACTCTCAACCTCAGAGTCGGAAGCTGATGAATCTCTATGGGCTCTTCTTACGCCTTTGAGGTAGTTGGACCATCATAGCAAAACTCCTCTCCATATTCTCAAAGATAGCATTTTCGCTCTCCCTCATCTTCTTGTTCATTTCAACCATCATCTAATCCAACTCCACCCTTCACTGCCTCCGATGCACTTAGGGCTTCTACAATAGTAAGTTGATTAGTTTCCTCTCCATGTTGATGCCTTCATTCTTCACTTTAATGATGGATTTAGAAGTAGTAGATTTCCCCTTATCCTTTTGGTGCGCCATTCCTTCTTACATCCAATGTTAGATTTCTTCGAAATCCAAGTAATCATGGATCTACAAACTCGAAACTCTTAGAACTAACTTTTAGATTTCCTTCAATCCATAGTGAAAGCAAAGATCTATCCCTATGACTAATCCCTTTCAATGAAAGCACCAAAATGTTTGCTCCAAAAATGGGACAAATACCCAATCAAATAACAAACAAAAATGATAATGATTTAAGAATTAAAGGAGAAGAACTCACAAGAAATTAGAGTGGTTCAATCAACATCAATAGTCTACAACCATTATTATCTCTGTTACTATTTATCTTTTTCTTTTTATGAGTTACAACAACTCGATATTTAAACCATTTGGGTACGAATTCGATAGAGTTTGGATACAAAAATTAGTTAACAAAAAAGATCCCCTTCCAATGCATTAACTATGCTATTTATGGACAAAATTGTCCACTAAAATCACTGGAATTCGCTTGCACACTTCTCTATCTAGATCCGAAATTTCAGCATAAAGATCGGGTCAAAATCGAAGATATTATGAACAAAAAATGATCTGTTCCAATCATTATGGATTGGTACCAAGTTGTCCACCTATGCCAATTGGCACTTTCTTTTGACTTGGTCTTCATCCTTGATTAAACCATGTTGTCTCCCTCTATGACCTAATATGGATCGATATCTATCATTATGGACTATTTCTGAGTTATTCCTTGGTCTTGGATCTTCCAACCTTCCTTTACTTTATCCACCATCTGGCTTCTTCAAGATAGTTAAGTATATCTGCCCCTATAATGATCGGTACCGATCCTTGTAACCTTGTTCGATCTTGGACATTTTCCTTATACTCTTCATTCTCAATCGATTTCATGAGTACTCAATAGTCCAGATCCATCGAGATATCACTTGGTTCAAATGTAGGATAACAATTATATATACACACATCAATATATGTATGTGTGTGTATATATTAACTTTTAATTAATTATTTATTTATTCAATAAATATTTTTAAGTAATTAAACAATTTAATTAAATACTTTAGTTAATTTGTAAATTTTAATTTATTTATCTTAAAAAATTTAGGATAAATAACAACTATAATAATTATAGTTGCATACAATACTTCAAGTATATATGTTATTAATTAATTAACTCTTAAGTAATTATTTAATTTAGTTTATAAATTTTAAATTGATTATTTAATTTATAAAAAAATTGAAAATTTTACATTTATTTACTTTATAAAGTTTTGATATATTTTAAACTTAAAATATAAATTTAAAATATATTTAAATTTTCAAATCTTAATTTGAAAATAATCCCAAGGCCTAAATAATTCTGGATCCCACATCTAGGCCAACCTTTTGGACTTACTCTACCCATTGGGTCAGGCCAGTAGCCAGGGAGGCATGAGTACTTTTTATTCAACCCCAATCATAGGCACTACTATTTTAGATATTCATAATATAGAAAAGTTTATTATTTGGCCCCTAATGCTGGCTAGTTTGACTGCATAGACCATATATGCTCTGAGATATTGTTGGTTCCGTCTTGTCTTAGTAGTGGGTGAAATGGGTAAATTTCAAAAAAAATCCCTATTTGGATATTAATGGACATATGTAATCTATTTACTAGCATTAGATCTAATCTAATTATTAAATAAAATCATATTTTATTTAAAATTATTTTATATTTTTTAGTTAATCACGTTAGTTAAGTTAACTAAATGTTTAACGAAATGTATCATGTATACATTCATAGTTATAACAATATAACATAATGAAGTACAGACATGTGTATAGTTATATATATATATATAGACACACACACATAGATACTGATATTAATATGTATTGTATATACGTATATATTATACTTATATATAGATATGGCAATTTCATATTAATATCATGAATATAAATGCCTAATTGCATATATGTGAAAATAAAAATATTCATTAGATCTAGATCTAATCAAATCATGAATAAAAAGGAAATAGAAAAAGGAGATATTTTAGTTGATTCCAGCTTCCTCTTTTACAAACATTAAATTAATAATTTGTTCAATATCTACATGAAAAGAAGTCTATGCTTATTCATAACCAAAGTATCAAATCTCAAATGTTACAGATCTGAAAAACACATAATCAACATGTAAACAAGATTATTATAAAGTATAATCATAGTTAAAATTTTCTCCAATAATATGATTAATTTTAAAAATATTCATATATACAATTACGCACACATATACATACATACATACACACACACATATGTATGTATGTATGTATGTATGTATGTATATACACTACGATTTAAAATTCAAATTTCATATACATATATTTGACTAAACAATAAAACATTATTAATTTGAAAAAAAAATTAACTTAACCAAAATATTCAACTTAACATTAGTTTACAATTTTGGATAACATAAGATGAACGTATATAAATATGTACAATTCAGTTAATTGAATATCAAATCCATAATTACAAGTAAATTAAATTATGAAAATATATGTAAGTATTATTATAGCAAATCAAATCCGCATTAAAAAATAGTTTTAGATTTAGTGAATAATAACAATACACAAATAGAATCAAACATAAAATTGGTTTTTTGATTAAACGATAATACAAAAAAGGTTTTAGATTGAATTCAATAAGTGGGAATTCAATATATACATATGTAAATTTGGTCAGGGTTAACTATCATAAATGAATAAAATAAAAATAAATTGAACTGAAAAGTCTTGGCCTTTGTAACACATTGATTTAAATATCATACGTAGATTCCTTGAGTCAATCATTCAGACTTTGCAAGAATCGGGTAAACCATCTTATTTTATTTGAATTGCTTTTGGGTGAAAAGAAGAAACAAATTCGGTCATAAGAGAGAAGGGGTAGATAGCCATAATAGGAGAAAAAAGAAAAAATAATTGAAGTGGAAAGAAATAAAATCATGGGATTTGTTTTAATGGGGGGAATGAAATCTGAATATTTCTCCTTATTAAAACTTCTTTTCTTTAATTTCCATTCAATTGTCAATCATGCCACTTCATCTCCTATCAAGCATGGCCGACCATTCTTTCCTTAATTGGAGCAAAGTTTACAAAAGCCTGTCTAAGTAATTATCTCAATTAAAACCCCATTTAAATGTTGTATATCGACACGTGTATATATAACGTTTATGTATACATCTAGAAAATTACTAATAACACCCAAAACATTAGATAAATTTAGCTAATCAATAACACGTTATAAACTAATTAAAAATGTGGTTTTTTGAATAACTCACAAATGCGATTGTGTGACTCGAAGGTGTGAATCCAGTCAACTATTAATACTGAACAATTCTAATGTTAACATTCACACGTCACCTTAGCTAATGGTGCGATAGTTTGGCCAAATTCACTACTTACATACCTTTCAGTAAAAAATCATACTTTTTACTATCTTAACCAGTGCTAATAGTGACAATAATTTACACATTTTTTCTTCACCAACAATATATCCTAGGATATATGGAATTTTTTATTGGTCAAAACCTCGATATTATCCATATTCAACTTGATCAGTCCATAAGCAAAGTCCTTGATTTGATAATAACATTTATTATTAGTCGTTCTACTCCGGCTAAGGATTTTTGCTTTGATTGGACTATTGTTAACAGTGATACTAGACTCATACAATTAAGGAGACAAATTCTTTATTAAATAGTGCTTCACTTTTGATGCTTCAAATTAGACCCAATTATAACTTTTATATATGCATCCAATTAGTTGCCAATGGCTTCCAAAAATAATTTTTTTAATAATTTATATTTCATAAATATTAATTTATTTAATCAATTTACAATAATTATAAATCAATTAAATCGTGTGGTATTTCAGAGTATCCATTATTATGGTTATGCAACTCATATGTGTACATTTAGTCAGCTATTAACATCAAATAATTTGAATATGAACATTTACATGTCACCTTGCTAGTAGTGTGATACATTAGCCAAATTTATTGCTTGCATAATTTTTGGTAAAATCTAATTCTACTATTTTAAGCGGTACCATGCAGTAATGATTATTTACACATTTTCTCTTCATCAAAATTATATCAGTTTAGGACTTATGGTACTTGGTTTTGGTCAAAATTCTAATACTGTTCACATTTAACTTGGTTAGTGTAAACACAAAGTCCTTGGTTCAATAACAATATTAATTACTAACTATATTGTTCTGGCCCAAGACTTTAACTTTGATTTGGTTGTGATACTAACCTCATATAACTGAGAAGATGAATTCTTTATTGATGGTGTCTCACTTCCAATGCATCAACTCAGACCCAATTATAGTTAATTGATGGTCACTATGGTATGATTTATTTATAGTCAAAATAGGGTTCCCTCCTTGAAGTTTAACAGTATTTTCAAGTCGAATGAACGGTGTAATATCAACACTTTGAGATTCTCTTTTTGACCTTAGTTGTGTTAACCAAAAGGAAACTCTCGTGTGAGTCATTTCACATTTATCCAATAACCATCAGTACGTAACCCCTTGGTGCCTCCGGCAACCATGAGCAATACACTGCCATATTTGGAGATCGTTACGTACTTTAGTCTCAAAGGATGTATCGGTATCCTATCTCAAAACATCTTAATTGGGAATATTTAAAATATTATGTTATTTTTTAATGTGATAAATTGATTACAACACACTGTAATCACTATCACATACCATATCATTTAAGATTTTATATTTAATATACGCAAATTGAATAATTAATTGACACATCACAGTATGATAAGTATATAATAGAAATAAAAACGCCCTTTATTTCGAATGAAATTTTATTACAGAGTTAATAATTTATTGTAGTCACAGAATTGCTCCTAGGGCATTCCCCTGATTATATCGATCTCCCACTTACAGTTGGGGCAAATTATGGAATTTCAATCCTGTCCCTTCAATCAGTTTGCTGAGACTGACCGAGCTAGTCCCTTCATGAATGGATCTAGTATGTTGTCCTTGGTATCTACTATATCAATCACGACTTCTTTGTTGGTGACAAACTCTCTAGTAAAGTGAACCTTTCGAATAATGTGTCTTGACTTCTTTTAAGCTCTTGTTTCCTTTACGATCTGCATTGCAGCATTGTTGTCACAAAACAATGTCATTGGATTCTCAATGTTTGGAATCATCCCTAGCTCGGTCATAAATTTGCGCATTTAGACCCCTTCTTTAGCTACTTCGTTAAGAAAAAATTATTCAGCCTCCATTATTGAATCAACTATAATTTCTTATTTGAAAATTTTCCAATTAGTAGCCACACAGTTCAAAGTAAAAAACAAACCAGATACAGACTTACTGTCATCGATATCACTCTGAAAGCTGAAATCTGTATACCCCTTCTAAGAAGGTCTTTATTCCCATATATGAGGAACAAGTCCTTATTATTTCTCAAATACTTAATAATTCATTTTACAGTTGTCTAATGCTTCTCACGAGGATTGGACTAGTATTAGCTTATGCAACCTAATGCATAAGCCACATCCGGTTTGGTATATGATACATTATGGAACTTATTGCAAGTGCATACGATATCCTCTTCATATGCATCTTCTACTCATCGATATAAGGAGCGTCCTTCTTCAAAAGGACGATTCCGAATTGTGTCGGAACATTTCCATGCTTGTAGTTATCTATATTGAATCCTTTTAGCATGGTATCTATGTACAAGGATTGGGAAAATCCCAGCGACCCCTTGGATATATATCTATAGATCCTAATATCAAATATGTAGGATGCTTCACCCAAAACCTTTATGGAGAATTTTTTGGATAACTGTGATTTCACTGATTGCAACAATGGGAAGTTATTGCCAATCAGGAGTAGGTCATCAACGTAAAAGACAATAAACACTATAGTAGTTACTTGTTCTTTCTGATATATGCATGCTTCCTATGTATTCTGATATATACCAAATTGATATATTACTTTATCAAAACACTTATTCGAATTCCTTAAAGCTTACTTAAGACTATAAATGGATCTTAACAATTTGCATATCTTTCCTTCATTCTCATTGATCTCGAAACCTCGGGCTGCAACATATAAACGGTCTCTTCTAAATCTCCATGTAGAAATGTCGTTTTCACATCCATTTTCCATATTTTATAGTCATAGAGTTCTGTAATGGTAAGCATTATCCAAATAGACTTAAACGTGACTACTGGCAAAAATATTTCGTTATAATCAACGTCTTGAATTTTACGAAACCTTTTCGCAACTAGCCTTGCCTTATATGACTCTACCTATCTATCTACATTTAGGTTTTTCTTACAAATTCATTTGCAGCCGACGAGTTTTATTCTTTCAGGTATGCCGTCCAAAGCCCAAACTTTGATTTTTATACATGGAATCCATTTCAAATTTCATGGATTCAAGCAAAAGTGCATAGTCCTTACTCTGTGGTGCTTATTCGAAGTGGAGAGGAGTATCATCTTCTAAGATGCAGTGCTCTTTCTCATCATTCATGAGAAAACTATAGTATTTTTCTAGTGTGTAAGATTCCCTGTTAGACCTTCTGATAGATTGCATTTAATAGTGAATTGATTCTCTCACTAGCTCAACCTCTACATTAATTTCTCGAATTTCATTAGGTCTACAATCTCGTGGTTAATTTCTTTTATAAGAGATTCCTTTACCAAAAAGACAACATGTCGAGAAACAATAACATTTTGTTCCTTAGTTTTTTAGAAAATATCTCCTATTGAATTCTTGGGGTATCCTATAAATTTACACAATGTCGATCTTGCTTAAAATTCATTGGGGCCAACGTTATTAACGTAAGCTGGACATTGCCACACCTTCAAATACTTGAGTTAGGGTTTTTTCCCATACCACATCTCATATGGGGTGTTAGGCACGGATTTAGTTGGCAGTAAATTCAACATATGCGATGCGGTTTTCAATGCATTCCCTAATAAGAAAGAGGTAACTTAACCTTACTCATCATAGAACAAACCATATCTAATAGAATTCGATTCCTTCTTACTAAAACACTATTATGTTGAGGAGTATAGGGTAGAGTAATATGAGATATAATTCTAGAAATATGCCAGCCCATAGCAGAGCAACTAAGTAAATTTCAGAAGAAACCCAGTATTGGATCTTTAATTGGCATATGCAGTCTAATTCATTTAGAATTTTTCTAAATTCTTTATTAAATAAAATCAGTATTTTATTTAAATTTATAAATAAATTTTTATTATATAATTTGTATTATGTTTTATATATGTGCCTCACATATACATATCTACGTTTATGCATGCATGTGCAATAAGATAATGTGTACCTAGTTTGACATGCATAATGCTGGAATTTACACCGCAATGGACATGTTAGCCCCTCATGTATATAAATGGATTATCTAAATGTGTGTATGTGTATAATTGTTTTTGAATATATATCCGTGTGTGTGTGTATGTGTATGTGAAAATATAATTATATAATTATTATAAAATATTAGTTGTAAATTATTTACAAAAAACACTAATTAAAATTCATATACATACATGTCTATATAAGTAAATGGATAAATATAATTAAATTATAAAATAATTTAAAATTTTAGTTTATAAAATTATTTATAATATTTATAATGCAAAATTCAAACTGGTTTTTAATATATTTATTTATTTATTTTATATTAAATTAAATAAATATTACATATAAACATGTGACTAGTTATAATTATATATATATAATTTAAATCCAAATTTAAAATTATATATACTGTTGCTTTTGGGCTGATAATAAAATTAAAAATTTTAATTTGGTTTTTGGATTTCAAATAATTTATTAGATAAAAACTTATAATTCATTAATAAATAGTTCGCAGTCAATCAAAAAATTAAAAATTATTTTTAAAACCATAAAGTGTATTTTATATTATATAATTTTTTCCATAATTTTATGTTATTTATGAATATATATACACACATATTGTATTTATATACACAATTTTGAATTAAATAAAAGTATTTATATAAATATAATAAATACTTGAATATTTTTTCATTGTTGTCGAAAGTCGTACTAATAAAACTAGATTTTGTGAAGTTTTAAATATATATTATATAGTGCTAAAATTTTAAATTAGATTTAATATTTAAATTTATATAATATTTTATTATTTTAATTTTCAAAAATAAACAGTTTTTTATTTCTTTTATTTTCAGGTCAACAGCATGTATATACAAACATGCAAAAAAATTCATATACATGAACATTTATATATACAACCATTAATATGTGATAATCCATCGATATACCAATTATTAATATTTCTGACAAAACAATATATAAAACAATGATTATATAAAAAATTAATATACAATAGTAAATTATAAGGATACCTTTCACTAAAGCCTGAAGCTCGCACCGTGAAACGAAGAAGTGAACTTCTTGAATTGAATTCCAATTCTGAAGTTGTTAACTTCCGAATTGCCTTACCACCGACAATTATTTGATTTTAATTTGTATTTAAATTGCTTGAATATTTAAGGAGAGGGATGGGTATATTTTGTCTAGCAAAAGAGGATAATGGAGGCGGCAAAAGGATCAAAATAAAATAAGGGTTAAAGTGTTTATATATAGAAAGGAGTAGAGAGCAAAAGTAGTATCAAGATCCTTTATATCCTCTTACCCATTCCCTTCTTTTTAAACATTCAGTACCCACTCATTGCCATCTTATGATCGGCCACATCGTGCCCTATCATGGTCGAAAATAGCAAGCCCCATATGGGTCTCAACTCCATTTCAAGTTCTATCCAAATATTTATTGCAATTAAATCCAATTTAAATGTGTATCGATATCGTATATCAATTAGTGTTTATATAACTATTATGTGCACACTATTTGATATTGTTCAATACACATCAAATAAAAGTTTATAATTAACATTTCATAAATATTAATTAATTTATAACAATTACAAATTAATTATATCAAGTGGAAAACGGAGTATTCAACATTTCAGTTGTGTGACTCTTAGGTGTAAATTTGGTCAGCGGTTAATATCAAACAAGTCAAATATTAACGTTTACACTTCACTTAGTAGGTGGTGTGATATAATGGCCAAATTAATTGCTTACTTAGTTTCAGTAAAATCCAATTTTATTTTATTAAGTGTTACCTAGTAGTGATAATTATTTAAACCAGTTCTGTTCATCAAAACTATATTACCAGAATTTGGTAATGGTCAAAATTCTAATATCGTCCATATTTAACTTTATAGTCCAAACACAAAGTCCTTGGTTCAACAATAATAATATTATTAGCCGAACAACTCTGGCCAGAGATTTTGACTTCAAGTTGACTTCAGTTGACCATGATACTAACCTCATATAACCAAGGAGACAAATTCTTTGTTGAATAATGTTTCACTTCCAATACTTCTACTTGACCCAACTATAGTCAATCGATGGACACCAATACTTCTACTTGACCCAACTATAGTCAATCGATGGACACCATCCCATGATTTGACTATAGTCAAAGCGATGCTTTCATATCGAAGATCAATGGTATTCTCAAGTCAAGGGAACTGTGTAAATTAGTTACATCGATATTTTCTGTTTGACCCGAGTTATATTAACCAACAAAAAACTATCAAGTGAGTCATTCCATAGTTATCCAATAATTGTCAACACGCAACCTATGCAGTTAAAGTGCTTAGCGATTCCATAGGGGTAGAGGGCCAAAAAATTGTAGCGGCAATAAAGTGGGGATATAGCGGAAAATAACGAAGGTGCAAAATTCTTCATTAGACATAAAACCAAATATTTAAATTTAATTATTCTCATTCTTACATTATTTCTGTAGGAAAAAGAAATGTTGTTTAGTCTTATATAATAAAATTCTAAGAATATCATGATTTCTATAATACAAATTTAATGATTACGATAGATTTCTAACTTATATTGAGCGCCTATGCCTTAAAATTAGATCTTTATCTTAACTTTGTTGATTTGGTTCAAAAGAGAACTAATTAAATCAACCATTTTATATTAATATTGCTAAAGCGGTGCTAAAAGACCATGACTTGGTGAGTGTAGCAGATAATAATGGGGTTTAAAGCAGATCTACTATTTAATAGTGCTATATGGAAAAAGCATAGCAGTCGAGAGCGCTATGCGCTATAAGAGGAATTTTGTGGGGGTTTAACTACATAGTACGTAAACCCTTGGTGCCCTCAGCAGTCATGAGTAATACACTGCCCAATATTTGGAGAGCTTTACATACTCTAGTCTTAATGAATGTATCGATACCTAGTCTCAATGCATCTTGACTAGGAATATTTAAAATGATGTGTTCATTATATTGTGATACAATACTCATGATTACAACAATTTGTAATTACTATTACAAACATAGTATTTTTGGATTTTGTGTTAAATATACTTAAATTAAACATTCAATTATTTATAACACATTGTAACTAATATATAATGGAAATAAAACACCTTTATTATGAATGAGAATTGATTACAGAGTTAATAATTTACAATAAATAACAGAATTGCCCCTAGTTTATACCCTTAACTTTATCAATCTCCCACTTACACTTTGGGCCAATTATGAATCTCAATCACATCCCTTCGATCGGCTTCAGCCGACCGAGCTCTTCTCAACGATTTTCTAATTAGGTGCAAAATATGTCGTGACTTATTGTGTGCTATAGGCTCCTTTGCAGTTTGTATCATCACATTGTTATCAGAACAATGCCATTGGATTCTCGATATTGGGAATCACTACAAGCTCACTCAAAAACTTGTGCATTAAGACTGGCTCTTTAGCTACTTCATTAAGGGCAACATACTCCTCCTCTATCATCGAATTAACTACCATCTCTTGTTTGGAACTTTTCCAACCGATGACTCCATTGTTGAGCGTAAATACATAACTAGACACCAACTTACTATCATCAATGTCACTTTGAAAGCTAGAGCCTATATACCCTTTCATAAGGAGGTCCACATTACCGTATATAAGAAACAAGTCCCGAGTATTTCTTAATACTTCAGTATACATTTTACAGTTGTCTAATGTTTTTCTCCAGGATTAGACTGGTGTCGGCTTATACATCCTAATGTGTATGCCACATCCGATCTAGTACATAGCATAGTGTACATTATGGATCCTATGGTTTAAGCATAAGGGAACCTCTTCATACGCTCTTTCTCCTTATCTGAATGAGGAACATCCTTCTTAGAAAGGAAGATTCCAGATTATGTTGGAACATTTTCACACTTGGAATTCTCCATACCGAATGTTTCGGGTATGGTATCTACATATAGGGATTGGGACAATTCCATTAGCCTCTTAGATTTATCTCGGTAGATCTTTATATCTAGTATATAGGCTGCATCTTTAAAATCCTTCATGGAAAAGTTATTACAAAGCCAAGCTTTCACAGATTCCAATAACGAGGTATCATTTCCAATCAATAAAGGATCGTCGACATATAGCACTAAGAGTACGATAGCGTTGCGCTATTCCTTTATGTATAAACATGCTTCTTGCATGTTATGATAAAAACCAAATTGTTTGATTAATTCATCAAAACACTTGTTCACACTCCTTGAAGCTTGTTTAAGTCCATAAATGGAATTTAACAACTTGCAAACCTTGCCCTCACTACTATTAACCACAAAGCCTTCGGTCTATGACATATAGATGGTCTCTTCTAAATTACCATTTAGAAATGCCATCTTTAAATCCATTTGCCATAATTTATAGTCATAGAATGTAGTAATGACCAACATAATCCGAATGGACTTAAGCATGACTATGGGCGAAAAGGTTACATCATAATCAACACCTTGAATTTGACGAAATACTTTCACAACTAGCATAGCCTTATAAGTCCCTACTTGTCCGTCTGCATTTAGCTAAAAATCCATTTGGAGGCGATGGGTTTTATCCCTTCAGGTACGTCCGACAAAATCCAAACTTTGTTTTCGTATATGGAATCCATCTCAGATTTCATATCTCTAAGCCAGAATGTGGAGTCTTTACTCTGTAGTGATTGTTGGAAAGATAGAGGAGTGTCATTATCTAAGACATAGTCCTCCTTCTCACCATCCATGAGAAAACTGTAGTATCCCTACTAGATCTTCTAATAGGTTGTGGGCTTTAGTATACAAGTGAACTCGGTTCTTCCACCAGCTCAGCCTTGATGTTATTATAATACCCCAAAATTTTGTATATAACTTAAATAATGATTGTAATTATTTATAAATATATTTTGAATTTAATTGGAGGATATTTTAGTAAATTTCAATAAAATGGCAAAATGGTAAATTTATAAACAATTGAATTGCTGAGGGGGGTCAGACTATTACATAGCTCTTGTTTTTCTGATTAAGATGAAGTATTCACTTATCCGAATTGGATGTTGTATGTGTAAGATATTGCGGTTTTTTTAAATGGACTGAATTTATGCACGAATAGCGGGATAGGCTGGGCTAAATTGGGCCAGGCCCATAATTTGAATTCAAATTGAAATACTGCTTTATATTTTTCCCTCCTAAGGCCTTTTTAAAAGTATGTAACTTCATTTTTAACATTATTTCTTATTCTGAAAAACTACCGAATTCATCTTCTTCTTTCTCCAATCGTCTTAACACCAAATTCACAAATATTAACAAAATTCGACGAGATGAGTTGCATTGAATTCGTAACGAGATTCTCTATCATTTGGAGTAAGAGTCATAGGTGATTGTGGAGATTCACATTTTAGAAATTCGGGATAACATGAGAAATTGGATTTTTGGCTTGGAATTGGCAAGTGTGGCTTCTTTGATCCTTTTATAATGCTATGATAATGTTAGAAGATGCTTTAAGACTAACCTAGGTTTAAACTATGAAGTAAAAATCTATATAAGCGATGATATCTAAGCATAAGAAATAAAAGTACGTATTCTATATATAAGAAATTCATAGAACCCCAAATTTAACATCAGATCGAATCAAAACCTTATAGGAACTATAAAATGATGATATGAACATGCTAGGACCCTATGAACTAAGTAGATAATGGATATACATAATATAGGATCACTAGAATCGAAGAATGAAGCAAATAATCAAAATATAGAAACTAAAGTATGCAAAACAGAAGAGAAATCGTGTATCTGAGACGCATACCAATGCTCCGAAGGTGCATACCAGTCCATCGATGAATGCCCAGATTTTGGAATTTTGGGCATTTGTTTGCCCGAATTGATGTGCGACATCTTGGACTTTTTCATGATGTCCTTTGACGACTATTTGATGACTTCTTTGGTATTAGTTAGCTGCTCTTTGGATGCACAGATCGATGATAGTGAGGATGTATGGGTGTAGTATGTGCAACTTTGGAATGGTATTTGAATACCTGAAGCGTGTATAGGGGTGTGGCATGATGACGGTAACGTAAGAATGGGGTATACACGGTGGTGGACATTTGGGCATGAATGTGAAACCTTGATAGAAACGATGAGATATGATCATAGTGTGTATTGCTTTGGATTTTGTAGTTCGGTGAAGTGTAAGTGTATAGTTAGCAATATGAATACCTACATCTTATAGCGCACGCGGCGGGTCCTTGATTCATGTTTTTGATGTGGTGTTCTCCTATAGAGCATCAAGGCTGGTCCAGGAGGGGTTTTGATGTAGACAATAATCGACCAATAGCATATATGGCAGGACCGGACGTGAGTCCAATACATGACTATCCTTTATCGCAAGTGGCTAGACCGAATAGTTGTAGACGTGTAATCCTTTACCATAAGTGGCAAGGGTGAATTATGTTTAGGGTTATTTAAGTAGTATAATATCATTGTATAGCGCGACATATGCAGGTCAAGAAGGTATTATACTTTAGACTTAAATTGAGTTATACCACCCTCGCAGTAGTGTGCCTGCATTAGATTTGCTTCACTCACACAGACATATTTCTGACACACTTCTATATTTTCTCTCTATATTGCTCAGGTTAATGGAGTTTAGAGACATGACGGACTAGGTGGCATGATATGTATATATTGTAAATAAAGTGTGTATTAAAGACATGATCTAGTAATGTGTTAACTTGGTTTAGGTTTGGACTGTATTGTCTTATGTGTTGGTAGCAGACATGAAATCAGATATGATATATTTGTGTAATATGATATTTTTTGACCTTTCGTTGTAAGACTCTGAAAGTTATCAGTTAGTTTAGTTTTTATTAGTTAGTTTAATTTTTGTCGTATGGTCTCTTTGTAGATCAAGATGTATTATCTTCTAACTACTTGTTGTTCCAGGACTTTGTTGTATAGTTATGAGGTTCAAAAATGGTAGGTTGTTACATTTGGCATCAGAGCATAGGTTATAGGATTAGGGACGTATTTGAGAGAGCGTATTCGAATATTTTATAGAATATATAATATATGAGAAATAATTTAATATTTGTGAATGCATCATATCCTATTCCAATATCTAATTATCTAGATGTCTATTGAGGAGTTACTAATGAATCTCATTTACAGATAACTGAAGCACGAATAATTAAGAGAAAACTGGAACGGGGACCAACATTAGTGGATTTAATATTAAAGGCGGGTGCCAGTACCCACGATGTTTCTTAGATTCCTAGCATCAATATGCCCATTTTGTTCTATAGGTATCTCCAAGCCACTACTCGGACTAGTACCACTACCACCTCCACTAAAGTAGTTGCTGCAATCGAAGCTGTGATTGATGTTCCACCATCGAATGTTGACTCTCGAAACTCTATAAATATTTTACCAACTTAGGTGAAAATCCGCACCACAGAATGTTGACTCCTGAAACTCTGTAAAGATTTTGCCAACTTAGGTGAAAATCATATACTAGGACATAATCATATGCAATGACTAAGACATGGCTAAAAAACTATAAAAGATATTTGGTTTATTGAGATTGAGTGATGAAACTAAGAGGCAGTTGGCAGTTTGGCATCTATAGGAAAAGGCGGCAAATTGGTGGGAGATTGTTATAGCAGAAATGGAGGAGAACAACCATTACTTGGGAAGTTATCAAAAGGAAGTTTGAGGTGAAATTCTTTTTTGGGCTTGAGAAGGGAATGTTGTTGGAGGAGTTCATTCAGCTTAAGTAGGAGACATGACCATAAAGGAGTAAGTGAACAAATTTAATGAGTTAGCAAAGATTGGATTTGAATTGATTAATACCCTAGAGAAGATGGCTAAGAAATTGGCTAAGGGATTGAATTCTGCAGAGAAGGGTTTGGTTTTAAATCTAATACCATTGGAGGACTTTTGAAAAATTAGTTGAGGGTGCTTTGTTGAATACTATGGGTGGAAATTTGAATAAGGAACAAGTATCAGATTAAGATTAGAACAAATGTAAGAATGAAGGAATGCAAGGTGGGAAGAATAAGAAGCAGGTTACTATATGTAAGAGGTGTAATAAGATAGGAAACATATAGGGTGAAACTTCATAAGGGAATAAAGTGTCATCGGTGTGGTAAGAGGGGGCATTTGGCAAAGGATTGTAGGTCGAAACAGTTAGGACAACAAGGACATTCGAGACAACAGGAATGATTGAAGGGAGTTAAGTGCTATAATTGTAACCAGATGGGACACTATAAGAGAGAGTGTGCAGCATTACAAAAGGAGGGGTCAGATTGTTAAGGCTTGTGCATTGGATGTTGTACCCACTGCCAGCATTGCACCAACAGCCCAGGGGAACAGGAAGTCGGTTATGGATGGTTCGTTACTAACCTACCAGAGTTTTATTGGATACTGGTACATTACATTCATTCATAGCCAATGCATTAGTGAAAATATTAGGAATAACCTCTGATATTATGTGTGAGGTTTTTATTGTGTCGAATCCCATTGGGGGATCGATGCATTTGTCTACTATTTGCCATGATCTCAAGTTGGTTATAAACAGTTTAGAGTTAAATTATAATGCGTATGTGCTTAGTTTTGCAATATATGAAGTGATCTCGGGAATGGATTGGATAGGTCTGTATGCAGTAGTTTTAGATTATGATAGGAGGGTTATTCGTTTGAGTAGTCAAGGGAAGCGTGATTTGATAGTTCTATGTGACTAGATAGTTCCATGATGAAGTCGTATTTCTATTCATTAGACCTATCGCATAATGAGTTGGCCTTTACCCCCATAGTTAAAGATTTTCCAAACAAATTTACTGAGGTTTCTAGACATCCGCCCCATAAAGAAATTAAGTTTAGGATTGACCTGAAGAAAGACGCTAGGCATGCGGTGATGCCTTTGAGACATATGGCTCTAATGGAGAGAAGAGAATTGGATAAACAAGTTTCAAAGTTGTTGTAGAAAGATTTATTAGGCGAAGTATTTCTACGTGGGGAGCACCTATCGTTTTCCCAACTAAGATAGATGGTTCCCTTAGGCTGTGTAACATCCCGTATCTGGAGGCCAAAAGCTAAGCGCTACAGATGATGTGGTCATCTATAGTATTAACTTTTGGTGACAAAATACGGTAACGATAATGGTATCCATAATATCAGAAGCACATGAATATGAACAAGATCACAGATTTCAAAAACAACATCTTGCTGATTACATTTCCAAATAATAATTCATATCCATGTTACATAATCCCTTAACATTTCCCAGGCAATGACTAAATATATCATTACAAAAATACACCAAGAGCGACATATGACGATGCCCCATTGGTTGATCAAAGCAATATAGTCATATTCGACTAATATACACAGCGGAATCGAAACAAAATGAAACTGCAAATTAGCTATCCGTCAGCCACCTGCTTGTCTTTCGATGCTTTATTCGCCAAAAGGCTAAAACCTGAAAACCTCAACCCTCAGCCTACTCAAATCAATTTTGAGTACCCGAAAGTTTAAGGAGAAACAAAAACTTCGAGTCAGACATAAAGCCTGGTGCGAATAATTTTGTTACATCTCGGTTTTCTGGTATTAAGTGAGACTACGCCACTTAGCGGAACGTGTTTCCCCTCACTAATATCCTCTTTAAAACATTATATTTTGCAATTCCTTTCCTGCAACCAGACTGGTTAATCAAACTAATTATATAAAAATAGCAATATCCTTTATGCTAATAAATGGACTATCTGTACGTAAAACAAGTAATATGTGAACTATCTGCCCACACACAATAGCAAATCTATTATGCTACAAATGGATTATCTGTCCATACAACTAGACTGACTGCCCGCAAACTGGACTAACTGTCTGAAATCTAGGCTGACTGCTTGCAAAATGGATTAACTGTTCAAATCATTTTCTAAGGGTTAACTACCCATTAAATTTTCCTTGAAAACCTTTTCAAAATGATTTAGTCCTTCAAATCATACATATATACAAGTAAAATATATCTTTATCTTTACACTTAGCTGTTTTGCCATGTTATATATATATATATATTTTACTCAAAATAATGTTAATGGGATTTAATAAGGGTTAACTATCCTTCCAAAACAAGTCAAAACCCTTTTTAGCTTGAAAATACTTAGGCTATACTGCATATTCAATACATTCGAAACCTTTGTTTAAAACCTTTAAACAACCCTTTTGAAACCCTTGAAGGTAACCCCTTCAAAACCGTTGAAAGACCCTTTCGAAACCATTAAATATAGCCTTTTGAAAACAATTGAAAACCTTTCCTTTCTTTTCTCCGAAAGCTTCAAAATATCAGACATCTCTCTTTAAAACCTTTTAAATATTGCCTTTCGAAAACATAGGAAAACCCTTCCTTTCAATCCTTTCGAAACCCTAGGGAACCACCCCTTTTGAAACCATTCATTAAAACATTTCGAAACAGTCAAAACTCAATCCTTTCGAAAGAACTTTGGGTTCAATTTAAAACATGGGGAAATCTTTCGAAACAATTCAAAAACATCTCGGTCGAAACCATTTGGATTCTGCCTTCGAGTAGAGCAAAAGGATCAGAAACCACTTAAATTCAAAAGCATCAGTTTCGAAACCTATTAAAACTATCTCTTTTATAACCAATTTGGGTTTTACTTCAATCATATAAAAGGGTCTTAAAACATTTAAGTCGAGAGCTACTGCTTCGAACCATTTCCTAAGTAATGAAGTGATGGTGTCGAAACCATCCCTTCGAAAGCATTGGAGAGGTGGCCAGGTTTTTAGAAAACAAAACAACCCCTTCGAAACTGTCTGAGTCGAAAGGTAAAAAGGCGGCAGCATAGAGGTTTCGACTTAGTCGAAAGCAATTATTTAAAAACAGAGGCACAACCGAATTAAAACCATTTTTAAATCATTTGACTTGGTCGAAAGCTAGTTAGTCGAAAGCCATTTAGTCGAAAGCACGCAGGCGTATTTTTTCAATTTAAAAACAAAGGACTGCCTCAACCCCTTCGGAACCCCTGGTTTCGACTTCCTACCTTCCGCCATCATCCAATTTACTACGTACTAGTAAACTGATACCATGTGCATTGGTTTGGACCATGTCAGAAGTGAAGATGAGGAGGCGGAACCTGGTGTCGACGGTGTCGAAACAGTGAAAAACATGTAGCAAATAGTTCTTTTCACCTAACCTGCCTTACGTGTCTAATTGTGATTGGTTGCCTCTTTCTTTACCAATAAAAATTACTACACTTTGTCAAAAGTGCTGCCAACTTTCCAGATTTTATAATTTAAATCATTTTACAAAAAGCTCTTTCTCCTCTTTTAATTATATAAAACATTTAAGTTCCATACCTTAAATAAATTTTATAAAACCCTTAAAACACTTAGAAAAATCTACGAAAATTCCAAAAAATCTATTTTGGTATGTTTTCCAACATATAAAAATTTCAAACCCCAATGTTTTATTATTTAACCGAAAATAATTATTAACCCATATTAACATTTTTTTTACTAGAAAATTCATATTAATTCCACGAAAATTCAGAAAAATCTGAAAATTGAAACCCATCTCCAAAATAATATTTGGGACATTCATAAAAATTTGCAAGGCATTTGGATGTCATTTTATAGGGTTTTCACCTTAAAATATATCATAAATTCAATATGAATAACCATAATTCATCAAGAAGTATATATATTCATTCCATCGTTCAAAAACATGGCAAATCATGGCAAAATATTCGAAATTCATATTAAAACCAAAAACACAATCAAAAATGAGATGTAAACATTATTCACCTTAGCGTTGGAGATTATAGAGATTGAGATGTGAATAGATTTGACTTGAATTAGCTTCTTCCTAGCTTTTCTTCTTCTCTTCCTTGTTAATGGTGGCCAACCCCTTATTTTAAAATTTTCAAAATTAAATAAACGTATAAAATTTTACACGGCCAAGTTTTGGAGGATATAGGAAAGGCCTCTTTCCTATTTTACCCCTCCCTTATTTCATGTTAACTCTTATTTTAATTCATGGTTAAATGGCACGGCTACACCTTAATTAAAATCAAATCTCAATCCCCTAATCAACACATTATTTAATTTAATTCAACTAATTAAATATCTTAAATAATGTTACCAAAAATCTGGGGTGTTACAAACTCACCTCCTTAAAAAATTTCATCCTCGAGATTACGATAAGGTACATAACAAATAAAACAAGAAGGTAAGACATACCATCGAACAAGTCAAGGTAAGTATCTCTAATCCTGCTCTCAATCTCCCAAGTACAGTCCCTGTCATCGTCGCTCCACTGGACTTTGACTAATCTGATTGTCTTGGTTCTAAGCCTCTTCTCATCTCTCGCAATTATGCGAACTAGCTTCCTCACTATGGTAAAATCCGGCTCTACCATTAAATCATCTAGCGCAGTCAGTGCAATAATAGTCCCGGGTCTCTAACACATTTTCTGAGATGAGAAACATGAAAAACATCATGGACTCTTGCCAAATTGCTCGGTAACTCAACTCTATATGCGAGTTTCCTAATCCTCTCAACAATAGTAAAAGGTCCAACAAATCTCAGAGCTAACTTCCCTGATTTCCCAAATCTAATTACACCCTTCATTGGTGACACTTGACGAGAACCCGATCTCCAACTGAGAACTCTAGATCTTTTCATCTCTTATCTGCATAACTTTTCTGCCTAAACCGAGCCTCCTTCATTCTAGTCTGAATGACCTCAATATTTTATGTAGCTTATCTGACTAAATCTATACCAAGAACCAACCTATCCCCAGTCTCTAGCCAACAAACGGGAGATTTGCATGGCCTTCCATACAAAGCTTCAAACGGTGCCATCCCAATACTAATATGATAACTGTTGTTATACGAAAACTCTACTAAATGCAGATGGTCCTCCCATGATCCCCCGAAATCTAGAACACAAGCTTTCAACAAATCTTCCAATATCTTGTTAACTATTTCCGTTTACCAATCTATTTGCGGATGGTAAGCGATACTCATCTTGAGCTTGGTTTTTAAAAATTCCTGCAGACTCTTCCATAACTCACTAGTGAACAAAGGATCTCTATCACTAACTATGCTACTAGGAATTCCATGCAGTTTAACCACATTCTCAGGAATAACCTTGCCAAAATAGGTGTCGTTCTGGTTGACCTAACTAGAATGAAATGGGCACTCTTGGTCAATCTGTCCACTATGATCCATATACTATCATTTCCCCTGTTCGACCTTGGCAACCGTCAATAAAATCCATGGAGATAGAATCCCACTTCCCTACTGGAATATCCAATAGCTGAAGCAACCCTCTTGGTTTCTGGTGTTCGGCCTTTACCTGTTGGCAAATCATGCACTGCTTCACACACAACCCAATATCCTGCTTCATACCATCCCAGATGAAACTCCTCTTCATATCTTGATACATCTCAGTTACTCCTGGGTGAATAGAGAACTTCGAACGATGACATTCCTCTAAGACCTCCTTCCTTATGTTTCCTACACTCGGAACACATAATCTTCCTTTCTTTCTCAACCTCCCATCCTGGTCAAGATTGAGATCTTTCAAGTCATCACTCTCGGTTCCTTCTCTTAACTTCCTGATCCGTTCAACTAATATCGGATCCTCTTCTTATTTAGAAGCAATCCTTTCTATCAACACTGGTCAAACTTCCAAACAAGTTAATATGTAACAACCTGAAATTTAAGCTATAGTAATTAATTAATGAATTAACTAAATAATAAAATAACTTTGTGAAATTATTAGAATTGGACTACGGGAGTTGCACCATTGTGTCTGTGGTAATTTTTTGGTCAATTACCATATATAGATTGTCAAAATCGGAGCTAGAACGAAGAAGTTACGGAATAAACAAGAAACGAGAAAACAAAAGAATATATATATATATATAAGCAAGGTCGACCCTAGGGTCGACCCTCACCATGGCTAGGTCGGCCCTAGAAAGTGGTAGGTCGACACTTAGGTCGACCCGCGTGCATTCTTTTGCTGGCTTCGTCCAGTTCAATTTCAATACGTCATTTTGCTATTTTTACTCCATCTCATGCGTCCTTGCTTCCATCCGACGGTTCCCATCGAACCTATGATGTGGTTGCACCAGATTTAATCTCCAAATCCAACGGTCTGAGATCCACAAGTGACACTATAAATAAGACCCTGGGCCTAGCTATTTTTCTCATTCAGATTTTCTCCAACTGGGTTCGTTACCTGAGGCTGGACCCTAAAAGGAATATTTTTCCGAGGAGAAGATCTTTTTAATTAAAATATTTTATACCCCTCAAGTGGATCTGAGAAGGCCAAAGAAAAGAGCTAAGGTCCACAGGTGAGTGTTTAAGTAATTATTTTAGATTTTTAAGTAATTTAAAATTATAGGGTTTCCAATAGTTGTAGTTTTTCTACAATTTTGGGATAACCTTTATGCAAGTTTATTTACAGTTTATTTTTAAGTAAATTTTAGACTTGTTTTCCAGTCTATTTTTTTAGCTATTTTATTTCAGTTATTTGCAATCATTTACTGTTAATTATAGCCTTCCCAATTATTTACAGTTATTTATGGTATTTACTGTTATTTACGTTTTATTTACATCTATTCTATGTTAGGATTTATTCTGTAAATGTCAGTTTCTTTTTAATTCCCTTTTTACGCAAATGGAATAAATAGAAGAAAATAATTCGTTAATATGGACTAAAATATAAGAACACTGAACTTGCAGAAAATGAGATGTAAAATAAGGAGAACTGTAATAAATTGGACTTAGACTGAAATAGGCAAATTTAAGACATTTGCAAGCATGGTTATAACATGGAATTATAACTAAAAAGAGATAATAGAAGAAATAGCAGAAGTAGCTTATTTTTAAACTTAGGCCTTGGGTTAAGTAAATAAGCAAAGTTATAACACACATGTTATAATTAGAGACAAAACAGAAAAGGCTTATTTTAAAGACTTATACTAAGTTAATAAGCAAAGATAGAAGTAGGATCCGTACTAGCAGCATTACCCTTGGGACACGCTTATGCTGTTTAGGGTAGATAAGTGGTCAATAATTAGAAGTTCAAATCATGGGATTTGGACAAGGGGCGCAACTAGATTTTGTTTTTTAGGACCCGTATCGGTAGCATTCCCCTTTAGTCAGGAACTGGTGGTCTCACAACACACGGAGGTGAGGCTGGGCACACTTATGCTGTTTAGGGTAAATAAGAGGTCCAAAGAGGGAGCAACAGGTAGCGCGAGCCTAACGGTGGTCGAGCGTGCGGCCTCGGTGCAGGGAGATAAGTCATTATTGAGTTCCAAGCGCTAAACATGTGTCTTTTGCTGTGGGACCCACAGGATGGGACTAGCCTGCAGTAGGCACAACAGAGGTAGAACGCCGATCAAAGGGTAGAATTAGGACTTCAGCCTAATTAAACTAGGATTGGGATTTCAGCCTAATCAAAGTAGTTTTAGAAAAGTGCAAACAATCCAATCAAACTATCTAAGAAAAGCGAACAGTTAAATCGTATTTTATTCCAGCTTTATCTTTTCCTTTATTTCCTTTTATACTAGAACTGTTGCAAAGCCTATTATCATTACCTTGCTTAAGAATACTAGAAATTACTTTCATTCACCAGACTTTTAGTCTCACCCACTCCTCTTTTTCCCCTTTTCCGCCATAGGCCAACGGAGGCAGGGACAGTAGATTTCGGATTTTCTTGGAGATTCAATTGTAGAGTTTTTCTTCATGTATTCTTCTTCTTCTTTTCAGTTTTATTTTCATGTACTGGCACTTGTTGAGAGGGATGGTTTTATGTATGTACTCTAATATTGTGACTGAGATGATGTTTTCCATAAGGCATATGTATTTGGTATTTTGAGACTTATTTTGGTTATGACTTATTTTAAGAAGTTTGATTTTTAATAAGTTATTGTTTTTAAATGTTTCTGTTGTTATATTTATTTTGTCTTATGAATCTTAGTATCTGTAAGTTTTTAGCTATACCTAAAACGCACCATATTCTTTAGTGTGCCCTTTTTGGGTATATTAAGGGGTGTAGGGTGTTTCACTTGGTATCAGAGCCTAAAGTTACAGGATTCCTTAAAATTTGTTTTAAAAAGTAAAGTATTTTTCAAAAATAACTTGTTTTAAAAGTATTTTTCAAAAAGAAACTCTTAGAAAAAGTTTTCAAGTATAAAAGAGAGTTTTTATAAAAATCCCCTCAAAGTCCAGTTCAATCTTCCTTCGATCCTTTCGAGCCTAAATTCTCTTTTTCTTTGCATAGAATGGAGGATGCCCCTAATGTTCCTGAGGGTGTCCAAGTCACAGGCTGGTTTCGTAGATACCTTCAAGCTACGACTCCAGAGGTGCAAGGGCAAGCGCCTAATCCAGCACCAGCGGGTGGAAATCCCATCAATCCACCCGTAGCAGCCAATTTCTCTAAGTTATGCAAGAACTTCGCCAATTTAGGAGGCAAGACATTTTCCGGTACAGAGGATTTTGTGGAGGCGAGAGCTTGGTTAAGGAGTATAGAGAGGATATTTGGACTATTGGGACTGGAGGATCAGCAGAGAGTTCAGATTGCATCTTGGCAGCTGAAAGGAGAGGCTTCTTATTGGTGGGAGGTTGTTGAGTTGGAAGGAAGAGATGTTGGATGGTTTGGATTCCGAGAGAGGTTTGAGAGGAAGATTTTGTCATAAGAAGAAGAGAGTATGCAGTTGGAAAGGTTTATTAGCTTGAAGCAAGGAAGTCTTTCAATAAAGGAGTATGTCAACCAATTTAATGAGTTGTCGTGGTTTGGGATGGAGTTAGTGAATACACAGCATAAGAAGGCCATAAAGTTTGCAAAGGGATTGAATCGGCCCCTGCAAGGGTTGTTATTGACTCACGTACCGATGGGAGCTACCTATGAGTCATTGGTGGAGATGGTGCTTATGTTTGATGCAGCTAAGGAAGGAGAGTCTAAGGAGGTCCCTAAGATGGAAGGTTCTAAGAAGAAATGGTGGAAGAACAATAAAAATAAGAAGAAAGGAGAAGGCCCTCAGAAGCAGATTAAGAAAGGAAGGAAGTGCAATAGTTGTGGGATGGTTGGTCATTACGCAAAAGACTGTAAGAAGGCAGGGATGAAGGGAGCGGGAGTACCGGCAGCACAAATTCAGGAATTTGATGCAACACCTTCCAGCAGCGGACCAGATAGAGGTAGGAAAGTCACCGGGGAAGGTTTGATTTCAATTTCTGATTTTCCCATTCAGACCCTTTTTGATTCTGCAGCATTACACTCTTTCATCTCTAGTTCTTTGGTTGATTGTTTGCACTTAGATATTTCCTTAGCAGTGGACCCCATAGTTGTTTCAAACCTCATAGGAGGATTGGCATATTTATCTATGATTTGTAGGAGTTTGAAAAATTTTATCCTAGGCATAAAGTTTGATTGTGACGCCTATGTATTGGGATTTTCGGGGTATGTGACGATTTTGGGGATGGATTTGCTATCCACATATAGAGCGATATTGGACTGCGAGAGGAGAGTCATTAGACTAAAGACATGCAGTGGTAGGACTCTAGAGGTTTCTTGCGACCCACAGGGGTCAGTCATGTTGAGCTTCCTTTATTCCCTTGATTCTTCATCAGTAGAGTTAGATTCAGTTCCGGTCGTCAGAGATTTCCCAAACGTCTTTGAGGAGGTTAGGGGACTACCCCTTAAGAGAGAGATCAACTTCATAATTTATTTGAATGACAATGCATAGCCAGTGGCATTGCCCGTGAGACATATGGCACCTAGGGAGAGGAAGGAGTTAAGCAAGCAGATTCGTGAGCTATTGGAGAAAAGCTTCATCAGAAGGAGCATATCTGAGTGGGGAGCGCCAGTCCTCTTTGCTACTAAGGTGGATGGTTCCCTTCGACTTTGCGTAGACTATAGAGAGTTGAATAAGCTCAAGAAGGAGAACCGTTATCCACTTCCTAGGATAGATGATCTTTTTGACCAGTTAGTTGGCTCTTTAGTATTTTCTCAGCTTGATTTAGCCACTGGATTTCATCAGCTTAGGGTCGCTGACGATAGCATTGATAAGACGGCATTTAGGGCACCCGATGGATTCTTTGAGTGGTTGGTTATGCCTTTTGGGCTAACCAATGCCCCTGCCTATTTTGTAAATTTGATGAGACGTATTTTTAGAGATGTCCTAAATAAGTTCATAGTAGTGTTTGTGGGCGACATTTTGGTGTTTTCCAAGAGTATGGAGAAGCATGTTGTTCATCTAGAGGAGGTTCTTCGTACACTTTGTGTTCATCAATTGAGGGCAAAGTTCTCGAAGTGTCACTTTTGGCGAGGGGAGGTACGTTTCTTAGGGCACGTAGTCTCAAGAGTGGGTTTACCTGTTGATCCCGCTAAAGTAATTGCAGTTCAAGATTGGAAGGCCCCCAAGAACGTTACCGAAGTTAGAAGCTTCCTAGGATTGACTGGCTATTATAGGAAGTTCATCAGAGATTTTGCCAATTTTTCAGCATCGCTTACTCGCCTCACTAAGAAGAATAAAGCATTCGTGTGGGACATGGATTGTTAGGATTCCTTCACGATGCTAAAGAGAGCCCTTACTGGTGCACCAGTGTTAGTTCTACCCGATGGAGTTAAGCCTTTTATAGTATACACTGATGCATGTGGGATGGGTCTAGGAGCATTGTTGATGCAAGAAGGGAGGGTGGTATGTTATGGGAGTAGACGGTTAAGGGTGCATGAGAAGAACTACCCTACCCATGATTTGGAGTTAGCTCCTATAGTTTTTGCACTCAAGGCTTGTAGGCATTACTTGCTAGGAGAGAGGTTCGGGCTTTTCACTAACCATAAGTCATTGAAGTACCTATTCTCACAGAAGGATTTGAACTTGAGGCAGCAGCGATGGATGGAGTTTTTGGCATCGTATGACTTTGAGATAGCTTATACCCCTGGCAAGGGAAACGTGGTTGCGGATGTGTTGAGTGGGAAGAAAGCAACCCTTAGTCCTATGTTCGTGGAGTGGAAGACCCTAGAGTTTATTTCCACCTTTGAATTTAAACCCTCTACGGACATTACCCCGGGATTGTTGGCAGCACTTGAGGTTAAGCCTACCCTCATAGATCAGATTGGCTCGAGGCAGCAAGAGGATTTGGAGCTTATGGATATTCTAGAGAGGATTAGTAGAGGAGAGGTCTCTAGACATCTTCAACGTTATTCCATAGATAGCAAAGGGTGGTTAAGGAGAGATGGAAGACTTTGTGTCCCCCGCGCTAGTGATTTGTTGAGAGCAGTTCTAGAGGAAACACACCATTCTCGAATGACTATTCATCCGGGTGGTGATAAGATGTATAGGGACATGAAGAGAATGTTTTATTGGAGTGGCATGAAAAAGGATGTGGCGAAGTTTGTAGCTAAGTGTTTAGTGTGCCAAAGAGTTAAGGTAGAGCAGCAGAAGCCCGGTGGATTACTTTAGCCATTGGATGTACCCGAATGGAAGTGGGATAGTGTTTCGATGGACTTCATAGATGGTTTACCCCGATCTAGGAAGGGGAATACTAGCATTTGGGTGATTGCAGATCGATTGACTAAGAGCGCCCACTTCATTCCGGTTAAGAGTAAGAGGACGGCATCTTATTTGGCATCCTTAAATGTTCTTGAGATAGTCCTACTTCACGGAGTTCCCTCTAGCATAGTGAGCGATAGAGACCTTATTTTTACCAGTGAATTTTGGAGAAGCTTGCAAGAGCCTTTAGGGACGCAGCTTAGATTGAGTGTGGCCTATCACCCTCAAACAGATGGCCAAGCGAAGAGAGTTAATAGAGTGCTTGAGGATTTGTTGAGGATGTGCATTCTTGATTTTGGAGGAACTTGGGATGAGCATCTTCCTTTGGTGGAGTTTGCATATAATAACAGTTTTCAAGCTAGCATTAGGATGGCACCTTTTGAAGCTCTTTATGGGAGACCTTGCAAGTCACCTTCATGTTGGGTGGAGTCTACGGAAAGATTGCTAATTGGTCCTGACATGGTTAGAGATACTTTAGAGAAGGTTGATTTGATTAGAAGGAGGATGAAAATAGCCCAAGATAGACAAAAATCTTATGTAGACAAGCGGAGTAGGGTCATTGAGTTTGAGGTAGGAGACTTAGTTTTCATTAAAGTATCCCCGCTAAGGAAGGTGGTGAGGTTTGGATTGAGTGGGAAACTAGCTCCCAGATTCGTAGGACCATTCCCCATTGTAGAGAGAGTAGGGAAGATGGCGTATCGAGTAAAGCTACCGGAGAGGCTCGCGGGAGTACACGATGTTTTTCATGTTTCGCACTTGAGAAAGTGCGTACATGACTCAGCGGAGATTGTGGAACCTAGTCAACTGGAGGAGGTTGAAGTGGAGATAGAAGCATCGGTTCATCGTATTCCTACCAAGATCATTGGACGTGATATCCAGAAGCTTAGGAATAAAGAAGTCCCGTTAATGAAGGTGCAATAGGAAGATGATGTTGAAGACGCTACTTGGGAAACTGAAGAGAAGATCCGTACCTCTTATCTACATCTCTTTGATAGTAAGTTTTAGAATTTCCTATTTTCATCTTTTGTTTTGAATAGGTTCTTTCCTTTATTATCCTTTGGGAGGGTAGAACTTAAGATTTAACCTATGGATGGTAGGATTTGATGTAAACATGTTATTAGAACATGTTATGTATGATTGATACTAGTGGTTGCAAGTAGTTGCTAGTGGATGCTAATGGACGCATATACTTAAACTAGGCACTATTATCTCTTAGGGATCGGCCTAACTAGGACACTAGGGCATATGCATATGGATGTGTGCGCATTTGCATTTTTATTTTTATTTTATTCCATGATTGCTATAAATGGATGATTATCACATGATTGTTGCATTTGGATGATGATTGTAGCACGCATATAGAACTATCAGTTACCATTAGAGAATTTGCATTCATTTGGATACATAACACAGACATGATTGCATAAAAGGAGGCCAACTGAATCAGTAGACCTCCTAATCTTCTGCATTAGTTAGGGACATTGACTCTACACTAATTGCATATGCATCATAAATCACATTAGAAAAACCTAAGGACAATGGATGTAATGGATGATGGTTGATTAGTTGGTTGTAGAACTTGGATGAAAACATTTATTTCATTCTTCTATCCTTAGAGATTTCGGGGACGAATTCCCTTAAAAAGGGGAGAATGTAACAACCCTAAATTTAAGCTATAGTAATTAATTAACGAATTAACTAAATAATAAAATAACTTTGTGAAATTATCAGAATTGGACCACGGGAGTTGCATCATTGTGTTCGTGGTAATTTTTTGGTCAATTTCCATATATAGATTGTCAAAATCGGAGCTAGAACGAAGAAGTTACGGAAAATAAACAAGAAACGAGAAAACAAAAGAAAGAATATATATATATATAGGCAAGGTCGACCCTAGGGTCGTCCCTCACCATGGCTAGGTCGACCCTAGCAAGTGGTAGGTCAACACCCTGGTCGACCAGCGTGCATTCTTTTGCTGGCTTCGTCCAGTTCGATTTCAACACATCATTTTGCTACTTTTACTCCATCCCGTGCGTCCATGCTTCCATCCGACGGTTCCCATCGAGCCTATGATGTTGTTGCACCAGATTTAATCTCCAAATCCAACGGTCTAAGATCCACAAGCGACACTATAAATAAGACCCTAGGCCTAGGTATTTTTCTCATTTAGATTTTCTCCAACTGGGTTCATTGCTTGAGGCTGGACCCTAAAAGGTATTTTTTTTCGAGTAGAAGATCTTTTTAATTAAAATATTTTATACCCCTCAAGTGGATCCGAAAAGGCCAAAGGAAAGAGCTAAGGACCACGGGTTAGTGTTTAAGTAATTATTTTAGATTTTTAAGTAATTTAAAATTATAGGGTTTCCAATAGTTGTAGTTTTTCTACAATTTTGGGATAACCTTTATGCAAGTTTATTTACAGTTTATTTTTAAGTAAATTTTAGACTTATTTTCCAGTCTATTTTCTTTTAGCTATTCTATTCTAGTTATTTGCAATTATTTACTGTTAATTATAGCCTTCCCAATTATTTACAGTTATTTACGGTATTTAAAGTTGTTTACTGTTATTTACGTTTTATTTACATCTATTCTACGTTGGGATTTATTTTGTAAATGTCAGTTTCTTTTTAATTCCCTTTTTATGCGAATGGAAAAAACAGAAGAAAATAATTCGTTAATATGGACTAAAATATAAGAACACTGAATTTACAGAAAATGGGATATAAAATAAGGAGAACTGTAATAAATTGGACTTAGACTGAAATAGGCAAATTTAAGACATTTCCAAGCATGGTTATAACATGTAATTATAACTAAGAAGAGAAAATATAAGAAATAGCAGAAGTGGCTTATTTTTAAACTTAGGCCTTGGGTCAAGTAAATAAGCAAAGTTAAAACACACAGGTTATAATTAGAGACAAAACAGAAAAGGCTTATTTTAAAGACCTATACTAAGTTAACAAGTAAAGATAGAAGTAGGACCTGTACCGGCAGCATTACCCTTGGGACACGCTTATGCTGTTTAGATTAGATAAGTGGTCAATGATTAGAAGTTCAAATCAGGGGATTTGGACAAGGGGCGCAACTAGATTTTGTTTGTTAGGATCTGTATCGGCAGCATTCCCCTTCAGTCAGGAACTGGTGGTCTCAAAACACACGGAGGTGAGGCTGGGCACGCTTATGTTGTTTAGGGTAAATAAGAGGTCCAAAAAGGGAGAACAGTTAGCGTTAGCCTAACGGTGGTCGAGCGTGCGACCTCAGTGCAGGGAGATAAGTCGCTATTGAGTTCCAAGCGCTAAACAGGTGTCTTTTACTGTGGGACCCACAGGATGAGACTAGCCCGCAGTAGGCACAATAGAGATAGAAGGCCGATCAAAGGATAGAATTAGGACTTCAACCTAATTAAACTAGGATTGGGATTTCAGTCTAATCAAAGCAGTTTTAGAAAAGTGCAAACAATCCAATCGAACTATCTAAGCAAAGCAAACAGTTAAACCGTATTTTATTTCAGTTTTATCTTTTCCTGTATTTCCTTTTATACTAGAACTGTTGCAAAGCCTATTATCTCTACCTTGCTTAAGAATACTAGTAATTACTTTCATTCACCAGACTTTTAGTCTGGCCCACTCCTCTATTTCCCCTTTTCCCCCATAGGCCAGCAGAGGCAGGGACAGTAGATTTCGGATTTTCTTGGAGATTCAGCTGCGGAGTTTTTCTTTATGTATTCTTCTTTTCAGTTTTATTTTCATGTACTGGCACTTGTTGAGAGGGATGGTTTTATGTATGTACACTGATATTATGACTGAGATGATATTTTCCATAAGACATGGTATTTTGAGACTTATTTTGGTTATGACTTATTTTTTGAAGTTTGATTTTTAATAAGTTATTGTTTTTAAATGTTTCCGCTTTTTTGTTTATTTTGTCTTGTGAATCTAAGTCTCTATAAGTTTTTAGCTATACCTAAAACGCACCATATTCTTTAGTGTGACCTTTTTGGATATATTAAGGGGTGTGGGGTGTTTCATAATATAACTATATCTTTACTAGACCTAGCCTCCGATCTCTACTGCACTATGCAATCTGCTAATGCTTCCAAGTCTTTCCACTCAGCAATCATCGCTAATACTGCATTCTGATATTTCCTGCTAAGTGCATCTACAACCTTATTTCCCTTGCCTGGTGTGTACTCAATCCCAAAATCATAATTAGCGATAAACTCTAACCACCTCTGTTGTCTCATGTTCAACTCCTTCTAAGAGAACAAATATTTTAGCAACTTATGATCTATATAAAGCTCAAACCTTTCTCCCAAAAGGTAATGTCTCCACACCTTCAAAGCAAAAATAACTGCAGCCAACTCTAAATCATGTGTCGGATACCTGACTTCATGCGGCCTAAGCTGTCAAGAAGCATAGGCAATCACTTTACCTCTCTACATCAGCACATCTCCTAATCATGTTCCACACATATCGGTATAAACCACTAAATCCTGATTCCCTTCTGGAACAACCAAAATAGGTTCATGGGTTAATAAGTATTTCAAACTCTGGAATGCATCCTCACACTTATCGGTCCACACAAACTTTACATCCTTTCTTGTCAGCTTGGTCATCGGTGCCGCTATCTGCAAAAAATTCTTAATGAACCTTCGATAATAACCAGCCAACCCAAGGAAACTCTTTATCTCGATTACTGTCTCGATTCTCTTCCAACTGTTCACTGCTTCAATCTTAGTCGGATCTACCAACAACCCTTCTTCTGAGACCAAGAAACTTCACTTCTTTCTTCTAGAAATGACATTTCAAAAACTTCGCCTTCAGTTGATGCTGCCTCAGCGTCTCGAGCACCACTCTAAAATGAACTTCATGCTCTATTTCATCCTTAGAGTAAATTAAGATATCGTCTATGAAAACCAATACGAACCTATACAATTGCTCTCGGAAAACCCGGTTCATCAAATCCACAAAGAAAGCTGGTGCATTAGTCAGTCTGAATGGCATGACTAACCATTCGTACGACCCATACCTGGTCCTAAATGTCGTTAAAGGCATACTATCCTCCGCTACCCCGAGTTGATGGAAACATGTCGCTAAATCCAACAGCGAAAATACCTTGACTCAACTCAACTGGTCAAACAAATTATCAATCCTTGGCAATGGATATCGATTCTTTATCATCCTTTCATTCAACTTACGATAATCGATACATAGCCTTAACGATCCATCCGGCTTCTTAGCAAATACTGCAGCTGCTCCCAAAGGCGAACTACTCGGTCTAATAAAATTATTGCCTTCTAAATCCACCAACTTCATCTTTAACTCCCTCATCTCTGAAGGGGTCATTCTGCTTGGCGGTTTACTCACTGGTTCTGCTCCCGAAACCAAATCTATCTGAAACTCAATGGCTCGTTTCGGCGACAATCCAACTACAGGCTCAAAAACATCTGCGAATTCTCTAACCTTGAAAACTAAACTCACCATCCAATTCCATAGCACCCAACAAAGCATACATCTCACTACAAGAACCTTCTATGGCATAAACTATCTGATCACTACAATTTGGGTGTCTAAGAGATATTTTCCTATCCTGGCAAAATATCCTAGCATCGTACTCACTTAACCATTCCATCCCAAGAATAATCCCGAACCCCATAAAATCAAACACATGCAAACTGCAAACAAAAGTATGACCTAACTGGTCAAACTTTAACTGATAACATCTCATCCCTAAAGTTGCATATCCTTATATTGGATTCGCAATCCGTAAGAAAGTAACTAAATAAGTGGGTTCTAGATCAAGCTTATCTATCAAACATCTAGATATAAAAAAATATAATGCACCGGTATCAAATAGAAGCTAACAGACATACCTTGAATCTGAAGCGTACCTCCCAAAGCAGCCTTTCTCTTCTCCTATGCTGTTGGCTTCGAAGTAGCAGGCTCCAATGCATACACTTTGTCCTTTCCATCCTTAGCGAGCTCCTTGAACTGGCTCTTATAATGTCCAATCTAGTCACAGTTGTAGCACCCGACATTCTTCCTCCCAGCCACTTTCTTAGCCTTCCTGGCACGACACTCATTAGCATAGTGCCTGTTCTTATCGCACTTGAAACAGATAATCTCAAACTTCTCCTTCTTAGTTGCTCCACCCTTCTAAGTTCCTTTCTTAGGAAAGAACTTCCTCTTCTAATTCTGCCCGACCCGGACTTCTTTAGCTTTACTCTTCTCTAGAGAATCAAGCAATTCCTTATGCCTTAAGGCCATCTCCATAACAAAGTCAAAAGGATCTCTTTTATGAGGTAATGTAGCCCTAGCCAACTCAGGCTTCAACCCCCTAATAAACTTCTCGTTTCTCTTCATGACTGTATCCATTGAGGCATGCCCATACTGGGCCAACTCCTTGAACTTTCTAGCATACTCCAGAACTGACATTTCCCTTTGCTCCGACTTAGCAAACTTCCTGATCAGAGCTGACTGTGCCATTGCTGACATAAACCTCTCTTGGAACCTTCCCTTGAAATCTTCCTAGGTCATAGTTTCCTCATCCACTTCCCAGGTCATAGTTTCCCATTCTCTTCCTTGTTAATGGTGGCCGGCCCCTTATTTTAAAATTTTCAAAATGAAATGAACGTGTAAAATTTTACATGGCCAAGGTTTGGAGGATATAGGAATGGCCTCTTTTCTATTTTGACCCCTCCCTTATTTCATGTTAACTCTTATTTTAATTCATGGTTAAATGGAACGGCTACACCTTAATTAAAATTAAATCTCAATCCCCTAATCAACATATTATTTTATTTAATTCAACTAATTAAATATTTAAAATAATGTTACCAAAAATCTGGGGTGTTACAGGCTGTGCATCGACTATCGGGAATTGAACAAGCCGATGAAGAAAAATCATTATCTATTGCATCGCATTGACGACCTCTTCGATCAACTTGTCGGGGCATGGGATTTCTAGCAGCTTGATCTTGCTATAGGATTTCATCTTTTGAGAGTTGGCGAGGACAACATTTGAAGAATACTTTCATACTGTAGATGGATGATTTGAGTGGTTTATGAGGCCGTTTGGTTTGACTAATGCCCCGACTTATTTTGTTAAATTGATGAGTATGGTCTTTCGGAAGCAGTTGAATAAATTTATAGTCATATTTATTGATGATATCCTAGTATTTTCTAGAGGTGAGAAGGAGCATGAGTTACACATGAGAGAAGTACTGGATGTACTAAGGAAGAATCGGTTGATGGTTAAATTTTCAAAGTGCCATTTTTGGAGGAGTAAGGTCTAATTTCTAGGATATGTTGTATCGTGTAATGGGTTGGCAGTAGACCTAGGAAAAGTGGTAGCTGTTAAAGATTGGAAGATTTCAAAGAATGCTTCAGAAGTACGTAGTTTATTAGGATTAGCTGGGTTCTATCAGAAGTTTATAAAGGACTTTGCAAAGATATTAACACCATCGATGAAGCTTACAAAAAATAATTTGGTCTATGTTTGGAATGCGGAGTATGAAAAGGCATTTGTCAAGCCGAAGAAGATGTTGATGAGTGCACCTGTTTTGATTATCCCCGATGATACCAAACAATTTACCTTCTACATTGATGCTTGTGGCACTGGTTTTGGTGCTATCTTGATGTAGGAAGGTAGGGTTGTAGCATATTCGAGTCAACGGTTGAAGAAGCATGGAAAGAACAACCCTATACATGATTTGGAATTAGTTATAATTATATTTTCTTTGAATTCATGGAGACACTATTTATTTGGAGAGAGATTTAAACTGTATATAGATCATAAGTCGCTGAAAAACTTGTTCCCGCGGAAGGACTTGAACTTGAGACAACAGAGGTGGATGGAATTCTTAGTATCTTATGATTTTGATATTGCTTAAACTCCTGGAAAGGGTAATGTTGTGTCAAATAAATTGAGTAGGAAACATGCAACATTGAGTGCTATGACATTAGAGATGAAGCAGCTTGCATATATTTCTAGATTTGGTTTTCGACTACCGATGGATTTTGCACCTGGATTATTGGCAAACTCAGAGAGACCTACGAGAGTGGATAGGATTGGTATAAATCAAAGTAAGGATGCGAGGTTGGTTGAGATTATGGATCATCTTGAGAAAGGTGAGAAATCAAGTCACTAGAAGCGGTATACAAAAGACGGGAAAGGATACTTGGGCGAGATAGGAGGTAGTGTGTGCCGAAGTTAAAAGATCTAATTGACGAGGTGTTAGAGGAGTGTCATTATTTGAAGACGACTATTCATCATGGTGATGAAAAAATGTATAGTGATATGAAGGGAGTTTATTATTGGCCAGGGATGAAGAGAGATGTAACGAGGTATGTATCGAGATGTCCCACTTGTCAAAGAGTTAAGATAGTACAGAGAAAACTGAATGGCTTACTAATGCCTTTAGAAGTTCCAGAGTGGAAGTGGGAAAGCATTTCAATGGATTTTATAGATGGGATGCCAATGAGTTGAAGAGGTAATTTGAGTATTTGGGTTATGGTGAATCGACTGACGAAGAGCACACATTTCATTCCTGTGAAGAGTACGAGATAACAGTGTCTTTAGCTACATTATATATTAAGAAAGTGGTGAGATTGCATGGTAAACAGCTGAATATTGTGAGTGACCGGGACCCGCTCTTCACAAATGAGTTCCGGAGGAGTTTACAAGACAACTTGAGTACGAAGCTGAGTTTGAGTATGGCATATCACCTGTAGATGGAGGGATGGCCCGAAAGGGTGAATAAGGTGTTCGGATATCACCTGTTATTGTTATATGTTGCTGACTGTTCATTTTTTTTATCAGTTTATCACACTGCAAGTTCCCTATAGATTAGGTTCACTATGGGTTGAAATGATACATACCCGAACGGACTTTAGAATAGGGAAAGATCGTTATGGGCTGAAATGATAAGCCTGAGCGACTTTTATTTAATTTTATTTACTTGGGATTATGGGTTTGAAATGATAAAACCCGGATTTTCGTGGTAAACTACGGATTGAAATGATATATTATCTGTATCACTTGACTTAGGCTAGAAAATATTATACAGACCCGTGGTTATTTTATATATTTTTCTGGAAATTTTAAGTATTTTTAAATTGTAAAAAATATGATAAATTGATTTAGATTGAATTTTAAAATGGTTTATTAAAGTGGAAATGATTTTTCTATGTGATAACTGTAAAATAAATTGATAGAAATTGTGATTTTAAGTGTAACTTAATTTGGAAATTTTGATTTGATTTTTTTTATGGAAATTTAAGTTAATTAAATTAAAAATGAAAATTTAGTTTTAAATGGTGAAAATGGAGATTTAAATTTAAGTGTTGAAATAAATTGTTAAAAATGAAATATGGGAATTGACACACTTGAATTTAATAAGTGAACTTTGAAAAAATTTGATTTTTATTTGTAAAATTTTCCTTTATAAAAATCATAAGTTAAAGGATTTAAATGAACATTTTTAATGTGGGAAAATATGATTTTTATAAGTTTAAATGATTTAAATTGAAGTTTATTTATGGCTGGAATTGTATTTAAAACCTGGAAATTCAATTTATAGCACTTCAGAAATGCTATCATCTCTGGAAATGAACTAATTCTGAACTAAGTAGAATCTGCAGCACTTGGTAAGTGTTGTGGTTGCATAAATGAACTAAAAGACTAAAATGAACTAAGGCCATGGCAGCACTTGGTAAGTGCTGTAGTGGCAGGAACTAAATTTAAAACTGAGACTAATGAAGGGGCTATTGTAGCACTTGTTAAGTGCTGCAGTAGGATGAAATATGATTTTTGTATATAACTGAACTTTTACAGCAGTTTTAAAACGTTGTCTTTGCTGAATTGAATTAAAACCTTTAATTTGAACCCTGAACTATTACAGCAGTTCTGTAGATGCTGTCTTTTCTGAATTGAACTATTTTTCCTTTAAAACTGAACTATTACAGCAGTTTATAAATGCTGTCTTTGCTGAATTGAATTGTTTTCAAAAATAACTTACCGCAGCACTTTATTAAATGCTGTGAAAGCTGGAATTTTAATGTTTTAATGTTTTTAAGTGAATAAATGAACTCAGAAAATACTAAAATTTTGGGAATTGAATATTTGATTTAAAAGAATAATGACTTTGTTTTTAAATGGTTTAATTGAAGTATTTTGATTTGAAATATAAACTGTTTTTAAATTTATAACCACGGGTTATAATAATGATTGGTTGTTAAAGAGACCGGGATCGGATATGGACATACTCTCTGTCGATACCGAAAACCACTTTGACAACTGTGTACGTGGTGGAGTTTCCAGAATGAAGTAGGATGGTGGCGATGATCCTAAGGTATATACGTGGACCCAACTCCTGTGAGTTGGCATAAGGTGGCTAAAACAGGAGCGATCGACGGGCCAATGAGGTAGCACCTCTGATCGGACACACTTCTTCGATACCATTCTATTACTTGTGGTTGATTTGGTGCGCACCCTTGATTTGGGAGTGTTGTTCGAGGTGGGCGGTAGTGGCTGCTATGCGTCACCACCAGTCCGGATGCGTAATTGGTATATCTACCTTGGCATTGCCTGGTTGTGCCGTATCACCTACCATATTGAGCTTTACTACGAGTTGTGATTTCTCCCGTAGCCTGTGGAGTATCGAGGGTAGCTCCCATTTTGGGAGTACGCTAATACTGGATAGACTATTGGGACTATTACATTTTACTATGTGTTAAATAAGATAAATAAATTATTTGAGCTAGAGGGGCTTAATTGTTTTATTGAGATGTTAAGATATGGGGTTAAAATGTAAAATGTTTTGATGGTTCAATTTATTAAGTGCAACAGTTTTTCGGCAAAGGAATTGATAAAGTTGTGTTAGCCAATAAGGTTTTGACAAATTATAGGGGTTTGGAGAAAAGTAATATCTTTTTATAGCAATTGGCATTTTTCGAGTTAATTACAGTTTTACCATGTCGACGTTGTCCATGTCGAGCCATATCTCACCACACTTCATCGTCTGTGTTAAGGGCTATATGGGTAACCCCTTGACGCTATTAAAAAGTTATGTTTAATTTATATTAGACATTATTATAATAGCGAATATTACTACATAGTAGATAGTTTAACGGATCCTTAAAGAATGGGCGATCCCAAGCATTCTTTAAGTTACTTGTACCTTTATTACAGTTCACTTGAGTTGGTTTACATTGTATAAGTATGTATGTCCTGACTCCAGTGTTTGTGTTTTATTTACGCTCGGGTCAGCCTGAGTATTCATAGCTTTGGATTTCACTTTTCTGGAGCTAGGAATCGCTAGAGTTTCTGCTTATCTAGTTGTTCATCTATTTCAGTTTCAGTTGTTTTATTTCAGCTTTTGTATTAGAGACTTATGTATTTGGGATTTTCTATTTTACTTGTTTCAGAACTGTATTGGTTTTCAGACTATGTATTTTGTATCTGTTTTTGAGACTCTGTATTTTAGTGGCTTCATGAACCACTATTTATTTTATTTCCACTGTGAGTTATTCTGATAAAACTGTGTCTATGATTTTGTGAATGATTTTATTTGCTCCAAATTTTATTACAATATGTTATTTTGTATTATTCAAGTCTAACATGTGTGGATTATTGTCGATTTGAATGGTCCAAAATAGGGGGTCGTTACATTTGGTATCAGAGCAAGGTTTTAGGCAAACCTTAGCCTATGGAGCAAAAACTCATTAGAAATAGGGTAGAAATACCCTAGAATGAGTGAAATCAACCTCAGAATCATTTCTTTGTGAGTGAACGTATTTTCAAAGTATAACATGATTTTAAATGATTTTTCAAATGATTTTCAAAGATTATTTTGATATAAAATTTTCTTGTTTTAAAAGAAAAATTCTTCTAAACTTCCTTCTTTTCATATCTACCTTGTTAGAAATTTCTGTTATTAGGATATTCATCCAAGTGATTTTATCTTGTCTTATCTTATCTTATCTTTGTCTTCTCTGTACCTTTGTCCTAAATTCATTCTTGATATTTTCAGGATGAATCGTGGAAATGCTAGAGGTAGGGGTCGTGGTACTGCCCCAGCTCCTCCACCTGTTGCATCTGTTAGGTTTACTGTTCTTTGTAAGGAATTCTCTCAGCTCGGTGGTACTAAGTTCACCGGTTCAGAGAGTATTATTGAAGTCCAGCAATGGTTACGGAGTTTAGAGAGGATATTTAATGGTCTTGAGATTACTGATGCCCAGAAACGTTAGTTAGCAGCTTGGCAGCTGCAAGAGTCAGCCTTAGATTGGTGGGAGTCTGTTACAGCTCACACTAACGAAGGTGATCTTTCGTGGGAGCAGTTCAGGTATCCTTTGTGTTATCTTGAATTTTTCCCCATTTTTCTTTTCTTTTGAATCTATCTTAAGTTCGGTTTCTGTATTTTCTTTCCAGGGAGGCTTTTGTGGCAAAATGGATGCCCGAAGCAGGGAAATCTCAGCTTTATCGTGAATTCATGGATTTTAACCAGGATACCATGTCTTTTTCTGAGTATGAGCGGAAGTTCAACGAACTTTCTAAGTTTGGTCCTGGTCTTATCGACACTCAGCTTAAGAAAAATGAGAAGTTCATTGCTGGAGCTCGCCCAGAGTTCTACGATCGTCTTATTTCACATGTTCATGGCACTTTTACTGAGCTTATGGATATAGCTATTCGTTATGAGAACCCTACTTCCAAGGGTCCCGCTATTTCTGGTGTTCCTGCATCTCAGTCTTCCTCTGCAAATTCTAAGAACAGAAAGCCCAATTTCCACCAGTAGAAGAAGAATTGGCTCAAGCATCCGGGTTTGGGATCTTCGTCATCTTCTCCTTCTCAGAGGCACCCTGTTGATTTATCTACCATTACCTGCTTCAAGTGTGATCAGAAGGGACACTATGCTAATAGTTGCCATACTTCGGTTAGTGCTGCTGTTCCACCACCTCAGAGTACCAGGAACAATCTTTGTCATGTCTGCCTTCAGCCTGGCCATTTTAAGAATGACCGTCCTTTGTCTCAGAAGGGCAAGCCATCTGGTATTTTTGCTATCACATCTGCTTCTTCACCTGTTGCACCTGCTCCTGCTCCTAGTGACGATCAAGGTACTCTTCAGGGCACCTTTACTTTATTTCATCATCTTGTTCATGTTTTATTTGATATTGGAGCTTCACATAGTTTTATTTCTGATGTTTGTGTGATAAGTTTGAGCGTCTCCTTTCTCCTGAGTATGTTTCTGTTCCTTTATGTGTTTCAAATCCTATTGGTGGTCCCGCAAATCTTAATAAGATTTGTAAACATGTGAAACTCTTTCATTCTGGTTATCGGTTTTCTGGAGATTTCTATGTTCTTGGTTTCGATGCTTTTGATTTATTACTCGGCGATGATTGGCTTGATAGGCATGATGCTCGTATCTCTTGCAAAGCCCGTATTGTGACTCTTGTAGGAGAAAAGGGTGATTCTTTGGTTATTCAGTGCCGCATGCCTCAGGATTTTGCTGGAAATTTTGGTGATATGAAAACTTCAAGTGAAACAGAACCAAGACTACAAGAACAAGAGATATGAATCATTTTAGACTATCATATGAAAATGAAATGCAACATCAGAAACAAATCAGTGCAGACAACCAACATGATGACAGCAACTCAACACAATAACAAGACAACTAAACAAAGAAATATGCTCGAATGTACATAGATATGCAAGCATGCAGCACCAGTGAAGACACACACACAACAAACAATTCAAACCAGAAATATCAACCAAGCCTCAACGTGTACAAGTTTATATGCAGTGACATATATACATAAATATGCATATACACGTATGTATGTATACATTTATATAAGCATATATAAAAATGAAGAAAATAAAATCCGTGGAATCATGAACCAGTCAAGGAGTAAAAAAGTTACAGTGAAGTCCATCAGAGGTCACTGTGAATATTGAACAAGTCATTGGTAGTAAAAAGAGAAATTTAAATACATTTAACATATACAATCGAAGGATGATGAAGTTAACCAGTGAACAAGTCAATCTCAATTTCAAATGCCGAAGTCAAGGAGCACAGAGTAGAACCGACCCAAAGAAACTCAAGCAATTCGAGCAAGTTCAAATTCATTAGTGGTATATGCAGTAACACGTCAACAATGAACAAGCCAGAAGTCATCACTATCATTCAATCAATAATTGAACGGCCAAGCAACGCAAGTGATAAAATCATGAAACCTTCAAACCAAAAATATACGAACATAAATTTAAGGATTTTATCCCTATTTAAACCCATTATCATCATCGACAAATATTCATTCGAGTTCAAGCAAATACTAGAGAAAGCCTTGAAATAAATCGCGAAACTTGAATCAAAGTCAAGCAAAATCAAAATCGAAAAAGAGAAAATCACATACCAATTCATATCATTCGTGATCGACATATTTGAAGCATCCGTGAAAAATTCAACTGATCAAAGAACCATCGAAGTGAATTGAGAGCATACCAGCAAACGATTCGAGCTTCAATTTATCAAGCGGCGGCTCAAATGATCGGAAAACAAAATGGATGGCTGATAAACGAATTAAGGGAAACATCTTTATTTTTTAGTGGGCCAGTTTTACTAATTATATTGGGCTTCATATATAAGAAATAGGGTTTTGTTAGTTTTAGTTTTATTTTGTAATTTTCTTTTAAAATTGTGTAAACTTCTAGTTGTTTAACTAGGTTGCGAACTACGTGGCGTAGTTCGGACAATTCGCAACTCAGTGGCTGAGTTGTGGCAGGGTTTTGAGCTTAGAGTTAGGTTATTCAAATTAGTGGGTGTCGCAAGTTTACGTGTGTTTGTAAGCGTCTGACTACTTAATTTCTAGTAGAAACCTTGGGTGCATCGCATAGGCAGGTTTTTGTCGAAGCTGGGTAAATCTGTGTAATTTTTACTGCACTACTTTCTGCTATTGTTTTTATTTCCACATTAATTTTAGTATCACCCTATTCACACCCCCCCCTCTAGGGTGAAAACGATCCTACAAGTGGTATCAGAGCAAGGTTAATAGCATAGAAGTCTAACCCTAGTTGCAAATCTAGCGAGAGTCGGTCCAGTATTATTCCCCCTATTTTTGATGGAACGAATTCTTTAAATTGGAAATTAAATATGGAATTTTATTTAAAATCCATTAATTCTAAATGTTGGGATATTATTAAAAATGGGTGTGATATAGTAGACAAGAAAAACTTTGATTAATGCTCTTGCTATGCATATACTATATTCTCATATTAATCGAGATAATTTTAACCATATCTCTCATTGTGAAAATGCACGGGAAATCTGGAATACTTTTGATGCAATATATGGTGCAAAAGTCAACAATAGTGAGAAATCCTCCACAATCGACTCAGTTAAAGAAACATGCTTGACAGGATTTGCAAAAGACAACAGTGATGAAGATTCAATAGCTGATGAGATAAGTGATTTTTCATTCAATGATTTAGTTCTCTTGTGCCGAAAATTAATTGAAAATAATGAAGCTCTTGATATGAAAAATAATAAGTTGATAAGGGATCAATCTAAACTGTGTCAAAAAAATAATGATTTGGAAAACGAGCTTAAAAATATTAAGAAAAATAAAAATTCTAACTGCAGAAGGTGTTTGGACTATGAAAAAGAATTTTCCTGTTTTCATGAAAACTTTCAAAATTTAGAAAATGAAATTTTAATTCGGGAGAAGAACAAAAATGAGTTGATTTGTGAAAATAATATTTTGCAAAAAGAGTTGGATAGTTTTAAGAGGTCGAAAAGTTCTAAATGTGCGATTTTTGAAAAGAAATTAAATGAGGTTAACAAAAATTTCAAAACCCTTGAAAAGAAAACGAAATTTTGAGCAAATCTAAAATTATTCGATTAAATCACAAGTTTGAAAAGGAGATTGAAAAATTCAAGGATTTTGAAAAAATTGAATTTAAAAAACTCCAACTCTTTGAAACTGAGATGCTAGAAATTGAGACTAAAATTAGAGAGCTTGAAAATGAAAATATGGGCTTCAAAATGAATAGTTTTGAAAAGATAGATAGTACCATTATTTGTTGTTCGAAGCTAATAAATGAAAATAAACTTTTAAAATCCAAAGTTAATAAACTTGAGTTGATTACTCGGAAATTTTTCACTAGAGAAAAATCATTTAATATGCTCTTAGAAAATCAACTCTTCATGAATAAAAGGAAAGGATTTGGATTTGCAAAAGTGTTAAAATATGAATAAACGACTGATAACACTGTTAAGTGGAAAAGTGTGATACCCAAATGCGTAAAGTGTGGAAATATTGCACACGGCAAGAATAATTGTCTAAATATATATAAACACAAAACCGTTAAACAAATTTGGATTCCCAAGGCTACAATTGTAGATGCTAACGGTTTGTTATATAGACAAATTTGGGTACCAAAGATTTCAATAGATAATAATAGTGGTCCTACATCCTTAGTTAGACCACTCGCCTTCTCCAAAATTTAGACACCAAAGTGGGCTAAGGAACAAATTTGATGGAGATAGATTTCGAGTTGTTCTAGGTGATTGATAAAATAAAATTTAAATGTTCCTTAGCCTATAAATATTAGGTGGATATCATCGCATTTTGGATATCACGGCATCAAAGGAAAGTTAGGTATGATCTCTTAACTCAATTTTGTTCACATATCGTTAATTATGTTTTCATCGACATTGTTGAAGTATTTCTGCCATATCTTGAGCTTCTTAATTCCGATTTGTGAAATTCTTGAAGTTCTGGAAAGCTAATCGATAATGCTACCACTTTTCGGTTTTTAGTTTTTATTGATTCACTTTAGAATGTCATGAAAAACTACAATAAATTCAATATATAACCCAGAAGCATATTTGTTTACACAAACAGGTTATGGTATTTCAAGTATAATTTTTGATTGATTTGACAAATAGACTTGAAACCAATTTCGACAAGTAGCATTTTTGAACATCTAAAACTCTCGTGTTATGAGCCAAATCAAACTTCAAACTTTTATCGGCCAAATAAAGGTTTCAAATTGAGTGAGTCTTCGAAACAAAGATTGTCAACTACTTTGAAACAACAATCATTGTTGACTCTCTTCATGTCTATCAAATCAATTTTCAAAACTGCTTTGACGAATTTTTTTGAATGTGTGTTTTTGCTCATTATAGATTACTTTACTTGTGTTTGATATAAATGGACATGCTGAAAATTTCAAAAAACAATTCAAGTGTTGAGGAGTACACGTTTTTCTTATATACCACTATATATCATCATGAATACCTCAAATACAAGTGGTATCTGATATCATCTCATGTTGAAATTATTTTTGCAATTATTTATATTGATTTTCAACTAGAAGTCATTTTCACAAAACCCCCTTACAGAAAATTGATTTTCACTTATGTTAATTTTTGAAACTTGGGTTTTCATCATGATAAAAATACTTTAGTTTATTTCAGTAAGAGATTTACTCTAGAAAAGATAACCATTGACTAATCGAATCTTTTGGAACTTATCAAAATTATTATAGTGCTTGAAAAATGATGGATAGTGATTAAATTATATTTCATAACAAGAGGAAGTATAATTTTATAATTTCATGAAAATTAAACAAATTTTATAATATTTTTAGATTAGTACTTATTCCATGATCATTTCTATCACTTTCACCTTTTTTTCAATCCATACATCATAATATAGTGTGCAGAATTTGGTATTTCAAAATAAGAAAATATTTTTTTTAAATAATTATATCCTAAAGTATTCACTCTCATTTAAAAGTTCTTACGGTTATGCATGGGTGAATTACTTGAATTTCTATACATGGGCTTCCATTCTCATTTAAAAGTCCTCGTAGTTATGCATTGATGGGACGCATATAAGAAAGGGATAAATATCAAGTATATTCTAATCTCATTTAAAGTCCTCACGGTTATGCATGGTTAGAAAATACTTGACATATTTTTTTTAAAAAAAAGGGGTAACTACTAACCTCATATAAATATCCTGACGGTTATGCATGGTTAGTAAGTGCTTTAAAAAAAATTGTACAATATTTGAAAAGGGAAAATGCATAAATTATTCCTTTATTGAAAATATCAAACTCTTGTCACTATATAGAATTTTCGATAATCCTACCATTTCTATAAAGTGGAGTTTGTTTCTAATTAATAAAATATTATGATTTTTGTTTGATTAATTGGAATTTGAATTTAATATTTTCCTCTTGATTTGATTTTATATTTTTAATCAAAATCGTATTTATTTTAATTACTATTATTATTTTTTATGATAACAAAAGGGAGAGAGAGGTTAAGATTTTGATTTTGAGCGATATCCTTACTAATATTCGAGAGTGTTTTTATTCAAAGTTATTTTTAAGTTTTAACTACATGCATCTGTGTAGGGGGAGTTTTGTTGTAAGGGGAGCATTCAAATAGGGTGAGCTAATAGAATTCATCAAGATCAAATACATTTAATAGTGTCAAAATCTTAATATATGTTTGTTATCATCAAAAGGGGGAGATTATAGAATACAATAACCTATGATTTTTGTTTGATGATAATAAACATATATATATTCGTTTAAATGTATTTTTTATTATACTATTTCATTTTTTCACATAATTAAATAAATATTTATTGAATAAAATAAATAACAGAATTCATATTTAAACAAATATTTTATTCAAACGAATATTTTATTACAAATTCAAATAGTACAAATTTGAGCTCTCACTACATTTATACATTTTCAATTGCAATAGAACTTCGATTGCAACACATTTTCACTTTACATTTTTTTTCATACATAATTCATCTCGCTACATATTCACTCTCACTAGTATTTGATCTTCAACTCTATTCCAGCCTGTATCCAGCATCTGAACTGTCTGCAAAACAAACACTGACGTAGTAAAATTGAAAAAGAAATATTTTGCAGTACTCAATAAAGTTTGTGTTTTTGAAAATATTATTCGCCTCGGTTATTTGGGTTGTTCATCATCATTTTTTAAATCATTTTACATGAATAACTTGTGACATGCACACTGTATCACTATACATGCCACAAGGTCGTGCACACTGATATACACTTGCTTGTTAAAATAAAAGGGACAAGTGCACAAGATCAAACCCAAGGAAGAGCGGGATTCAACTCAAGTGAAAATGCTCGACCAAAGATTTAACATGAAAGCATGACAATACATATGGCACCAGGGCATTGCACATGAAACAGAGGCAACAACAAAAGGCACCAGTCATGTACATGTTCAATGAAATAGTCAGGAGCAACAAAGGCAACAAGCTTCGGGAATTCAAAACAAAACAAGAATAGACCAGACCAAACAACATGTGAATCAGTTTACAAAAGAAATGACTCAAACATGATTCAGACATGAACACAAGTGAATGCAACCAGAGCACCAAGTTTACTCAAACAGACCAGTGGAACCAGAACTAGACATATCAAGTTAAAGCCATGAACACACTTGACTTCAAATCAGAACAGAGGTATGAACACATAAAGGCTAACACGGACCAGGAAATGAAATGACTCAAAGAAACTGCACAGTCAACTCGAAGCAATGCAAGGGAATCATACATGGAAGCAGGCACTCGAGAAATAGAAAAATGGTCAGAGCATGGCACACACACACAAGTGAACATAGCAACTCAATGAAATGACAGTGAAGCAGTTGTATGTACATATACAACAGAGAATACAAGTACACTCAACCAATATGCAATAATTAAGTTCTCCAAAACAGTGCAGACTTGACTGCATGGACACAACAGTGGTGATATGAAAACTTCAAGTGAAACAGAACCAAGACTACAAGAACAAGAGATATGAATCATTTTAGACTATCATATGAAAATGAAATGCAACATCAGAAACAAATCAGTGTAGACAACCAACATGATGACAGCAACTCAACATAATAACAAGACAACTAAACAAAGAAATATGCTCGAATGTGCATGGATATGCAAGCATGCAGCACCAATGAAGACACACACACAACAAACAATTCAAACCATAAATGTCAAGCAAGCCTCAATGTGTACAAGTTTATATTAAGTGACATATATACATAAATATGCATATACACGTATGTATGTATACATGTATATGAGCATATATAAAAATGAAGAAAATCAAAGCCGTGGATCATGAACCAGTCAAGGAGTAAAAAAGTTGCAGTGAAGTCAATCAGAGGTCACGGTGAATATTGAACAAGTCATTGGCAGTAAAAAGAGAAATTCAAATACATTTAACATATACAATCAAAGGATGATGAAGTTAACTAGTGAACAAGTCAATCTCAATTTCAAATGTCGAAGACATAAGAGCACAGAACGGAACCGACCCAAAGAAACTCAAGCAATTCAAGCAAATTCAAATTCATCAGTGGTATATGCAGTAACACGTCAACAATGAACAAGTTAGAAGTCATCACTATCATTCAATCAATAATCGAACGGCCAAGCAACGCAAGTGATAAAATCATGAAACATTCAAACCACAAATATACGAACGTAAATTTATGGATTTTATCCCTATTTGAAACCATTATCATCATCGACAAATATTCATTCGAGTTCAAGCAAATATCAGAGAAAGCCTTGAAATAAATCACGAAACTAGAATCGAAGTCGAGCAAAATCAAAATCGAAAAAGAGAAAATCACATACCAATTCATATCATTCGTGCTCGACATATTTGAAATAGCCGTGAACAATTCAACTGATCAAAGAAGCATCGAAGTGAATTGAGCGCATACCAGCAAACGATTCGAGCTTCAATTTATCGAGCAATGGCTCAAATGATCAGAACCCTAATTTTGAAAGAGGAACAAAAGGGATCGGCTGATAAACAAATTAAGGGAGACGTCTTTATTTTTTAGTGGGCCAGTTTTATTAATTATATTGGGATTCATATATAAGAAATAGGGTTTTGTTAGTTTTAGTTTTTATTTTGTAATTTCCTTTTAAAATTGTGTAAACTTCTAGTTGTTTAACTAGGTTACGAACTACGTGGCGTAGTTCGGAGAATTCGCAGCCCAGTGTCTGAGTTGTGGCAGGGTTTTGAGCTTAGAGTTAGGTTAGTCTAGCGGATTGTTGCAAGTTTACATGTGTTTGTAAGCATCTGACTACTTAATTTCTAGTAGAAACCTTGGGGCAGCACGTGGGCATGTTTTTGCCGAAGCTGGGTAAATCTGTGTGTAATTTTTACTGCATTACTTTATGGTATTGTTTTTATTTCCGCATTAATTTTAGTATCACCCTATTCACCCCCTCTAGGGTGAAAACGGTCCTACAGACCAGTGCTCCTACATATGGTTTACTATCTTTATGCTTATGTCTATGAGAACTTCTCTTGGTTTTCTTACTCCATTTTATATTCGCTACCGGAGGAAGGCTTTTTCCCTCTTTTATGTCATATAGTGCTACCTCGGTTCCTTTCATGCAAAGCTCTAGAACGGGGAAGGTTTTAGCAAGGTAGACCCTTTTATTTAAAAAAATCTACATGTATGCATTTTATTCTTGTTGATCTCTTGAGTAACATGTATCAATTCTTGAATACGACAAAAATAATAGGTGCGTGATTCCTTTAAGGAATGATGATATAATAAGTCAGGTTTTGTAGCATATTTAAATACCTAACTCGATGAGAATAATGTTAAAAAACCTAGCGTTGAAGTATTTTGACATACATAAGCTGACAAGATTAAGTCGATAATGTGATCAGAAAATATATTATCAATAAAAGTTTGAGTGTGCTAAGGTTATTAAAAGAGTATAAACACACATTTGTATTAAGAGTTAACACATACATGTTCATTTGAAAAACATAAGGGTGATAGTGGTTATGTAAATGTGCGTGAAGTTTTCAAGAAGATAAGAGAGAAGACTTTTAAGCCATGCTTTCATGGTAAGAGACGAAAAGTAGGAAGGTGGAAGGAAGGTGGATGGATGAAGAATCTTTTGACTTCACTCTTTTTATACTTGCATATGTAAACACATTCATATCCCAACATTTTTACTCATTCATAGTCACTTAAAAATAAAGAAGTCCACTTTTAATCTCCACTAATTATATGTAACAACCCGCATATTTTACAATTATATATTTAAACGTTTTATTTAAATATAGCATCGTTTGTTGAATTTAAAGTCCGAAATGTGACTTTTTGTAAACAGTCGAATCCGGACTTGAGACCACTTCCATTGAGTTCAAAACGACGTTTACAACTTTTTTGAGTATAAACATTGATATGTTTGGAGTTGATTAGAATTTTGGTATTTTCATTTGGGCCTTGGTTTGGTTCTAGCCCACTAACCCAATAAGAGAACCCAAACTTCTCTACCAAATACCCTAACTCTTCTACTCTTCATTCATTCGTCTCACAATCTCCTAACACTCAAAGCAAAAGGGAAAATGGGGAAAAAGAGGGAAAATCAAAATTCCTAAGCCCTAGATTCTTAGGAAATTTAAATTCTAGTTCCAAAATCAAGGAGAAGCTTAGGTAAGCATGCTCTTCATCTTCTCCATCTCAATTCCTCTTCAATCCTTGATTTTTCCTATAACCTAACTTAGGAAAAACCTTGCAATTGATCATAGATTGAAGGTTCTTGAAGTAAAGTTGAAGAGAGATTGATCTTGCTTAGTTTTAGAGCTTCTCATTCCTTGTTTTTGAGTTTAAAGGTGAGTTCTTGGACGCACATCTATGTCTATAGCTTTCATTGTTGTTAGGTTTGAATTCCTAACATCTATTTTATGTCCAATTGTTTTTTATTTGAATTGGTTTGGTGAATTTTCCAATTTTTGGTATTTTCGAAGTCAAAATCTATGAAAATCCTACTATGGATGTTTGGACATGTTGTTTGGAGTGTATTGAAGAGCCTATAGGGCTGGGTTGTCGTTTGGCATAAATCTCTAGCCACCATCGCCCATTTGATTGCATCCGTGTTGATTTAGCCATCAACGGCCTAGGAAAAAATTTCCCTGAGCTTCAGCTCAGACGTTTGAGGCAATGGAATAAAAATTCCAAACCTACGGCTCAGACATTTGAGCGATCTAGAAAAATACCAAACCTTCAGCTCAGACGTCTGGGATAACCAATAGACGTTTGGCACTGTTAAAATCAGCCAATTTGCCTGTTTTTATGCAAATTTCCGTTTTAATCGATTTTTGTTGATCTAGTTGGTTGTTGTCATTTATTATCGACTTTGATGACTTCTTTTCTAGATTTTTGGGAATATCCATTTAATGGATTTGATATCGATTTTTATGGTTTTAATTCACGTCGTCAAATGTGAATTTTGGTGATAGATTGTTTTTACAATCATTTCTATGATTTGTCACTCTAAAATACAAAGGTTTCTATACTAGTAGTAAATACTCAAACTCTTTCACAAAAATGATTTCAACATTTCTTTTAATACAAAGCTCATTTTTAAAACTGTTTTCCAATCTATTAGTATATACAAACCTTTACCTCATTCGTACGAGAAATCCAATTAAACGACTTAGCAAAACAAGTGGTATGAAATGCTTGCGTTTACTTTGTCGGTTAATACTTAGACTTGTTCGATTGAAATCTTGTGACAATTTTCGAGTGGAAATCTACAATTTGTTCGTAAATATTTAAGTTAAGCCAGTGGTTATAGGACATGAAGCTAAACTCATTTTTTTACTAACTTGGGGTAATTTACACTTTTTATTGATATATGATGATCATTTTGTGGTTTAGACTAGCGATATGCAATGTCTCTTAGTCCGCGTGGGGGACTGTACCCCGCTCTGTTGAGCTTCGTCTCATTTTTATAGGCTAGTGAGCTACGGGTTTTATGGAGTTCGGTTCATCGGGCTACCTTTGTACTACATCGTTGTTCCGGCTTATTTGAGTTTCAGGTTCCTCTGGCGTACCGTTGTACTACGTCGTTGCATCGGCTCTATGGGTTAGCGACCCATGGGATAGCATCACGTTTGTGATACACATGTTGGTGAGTTTTCATGCTCCCGTTTATGATAGGCCTCCCTCTTTTTTGTGATTTCTGGATTTCTAATTGATGATTTCTGGAATTTATGTTTCACCAATATTTGTGATTTTCTTAGATAAGCTTTATCAATATTTGTGACTTGGTGAATAAAATAAAGAATATGACATTCTTTTTTGTGTTTGAGAAAATTTGAGATATTATATGATTTTTGTTGTTATCATATATATTTGTCATATCTCTTATCCTATCTCATCTTACATGATAATTATAACTAGACTGATCCGTTTATTATTTTTCTTCTTAAATAATACTCGGGTCAGATCGAGGTGTTTCAGGTGCTTCCACTTGACTTCTTATCAGGGATCGTCATCTAACTTTTGGCTAACTACTTTAGCTTAGTAGTTTTTGGTTTTTATACATTCGAGATAGAGACTCCTTGATGTATACATATTCTTTTGTCTAGCACTTGTACCTATTCTTTTGTGATGTAGTGGATCTTGTATGACCACTACTTTGATGTACACTTCTATGTGTTATGTTCATATCTGTTTCCGCCTTAGTGATATGAATTTATGTGACTGATTTATGTTATGCTTATTTTATATTTATTTCCGAAGGCCACATAGCCACTGTGTAGTAGCTTTGAGTTTGTATTTGATATGTCAGATTTTCCTCTTGAAATGAAATGCATGACATACTATCTGACATATCAGTACTCGCACAAAGCAATTACATAGATGGTCGCTCCTCAACAGCCTCATTCTTCGTGCTAGTCGATGACATTACCCCATAATGTCCTTGGCTAGTGTGAGTATAGAGGTGGGGCGTCACATTATCCCATAATCCAAATAGTTGATTAAGCTTAAAACATCTTTAAATAAACAAAAACTCGCATATAGTCTCTATACTTCATTAAGTACTAAAGGTTGTTTTTGAAGGAGCAAACAAGGTTTAAAGTTGGGAGAAGTGCCATGGAGGTGGGTAAATAAGGAAAAAGGAGGCAATGCTAGATCTTAGGTGGTGCTGGTGAATGCTTATGTGTTTGATTTGTTTACAAGTGAGTTTACCCACCTATATAAACAACATTGTATCTATGTCATGTTCACATTACATTGTTATGTAGCAAACTGGTATATTCACACAATCATTTTCTTGTTTCAAAAACAAGAAGACATTTAACAACGAGTGATTCACTTATACCTTATTATTAAAATTGTAAAAGTTACCTTGGATACATGTTTATATGTGTGATGTTATGATATTTTAAAAAAGATGAATGAGTTTGAAAATCATGTGTTGAAAAGAGAATTTTCTAACAGAAGTTTAGAATTTAGAAGTAATTTTAATGGAATAAATTTAACCTGATATTTTGTATGTATACTCTTAGGTTAGAATATAGTATACTACATGAGTAGATATGTTATACATGTCACGGTTTTGAGAATATAAGTAACATGAGGTTAAAGATGGGTTAATAGCATTTTTTAATACTTATCACTTTAAAAAGTGAAGTGTTTAAATGAAATTTACTTTACTCCTAATATTATGCATATACTCTTAGATTAATATGGAGCATATTAGATATTAAAATGAGTTGCATATGTAAATTATTTGAAAATTTAAGTAACTTAAATTAAAGAGGGATTATAATGCTTTTATCACTTTTCCTCTTTCTAACCAGTTTTAAAGAACATAACCTTTGACCTTAAAGATATTATATAAATTTCCTTAAGTCATTAAGAGTTTTTTTGGTGTTTGAACATCTTATGGTTAAATGGAAAATATCGTTGATCCATATAATTTAGGGGTTGTTGCATGTAACGACTTGAGTTTTGTATCACTTATATATATGTAATTAAACGAGAACAATGGTAATAAAGTTGATATTAAAATATTTTTAAATACATATGCAAACAAGATTATGGACGATAACGTGACCAATATATATATATTACCGATAATCAAGTTTAAGTATAGTAAAAGTTGTGAACAGTTAATGGAACTGCATATGTGATTAGTGTGTAACACAAATATGTTCATTTGTTTAAAATGAATGTTATCCACATATTTCAATGCCGAAGGAAATGCTATAAGTGGCAGCATCACAAAGAAACCAACGCCGCTAGGATCGATCTCGAAAGTTTACAGTACCGCATCTCGTCAATAAAAGGCCATATACAACGCTGCAGACCGTTCATAGAGTTGGATAATGAATGACAAATCTCTTATATCATCAAGTAGTGTCATGATTTGTTAGTATAATCTGGGCCGCATCTCATCCAACGTCACTACTCAGCCATGCCACATATCATACAAAGTTGTCTCCTATCCAAACCGCCACTCCCTCATGCCTTGAACGAAGTGAACAAGCCTCAACGTCGTGTCTTATGCAATGACATTTCCTCTCAATATCAAGCCTCTGGTGATACCACACTGCTTTCGTGTTGTATACTACCTATGCTGCATTTCATCAATAAGGAGAAGGAAGAAGCTGCACTGAGTCGATGCCATATAGATTTCATACTGCCCATCATCGAAGCCATATGATTTATGAATGCCATTCTTTCTCAATGCCACCTCAATTCTGCATCGTTACTCATTAGTGCTACCACTCAAGCAATGCCACATATCAACAAGTTCGGGAATGATGTTGCACTTAATTAATGTCGACTCCAATCGGTGTCACCTCTTACCAATATCAAGAATCAACGTTGCTACTGAGTAATATCACTTATCATCAATATTCTCTCACTTTAACATTGCATTATATCGATACTGCACTTTGGAGATATCACCACAGACTTTCAATACGACAATGATAACGATATCATCGATGTATATACAAAAACTATCAAAATGTATATGATACTTAACGATGCTGCTCCATATTAACATTGCTTCATATTGGTTCCATCTTCTAGTGTTGAAGCATGTAACAACCCTAGTTTGGAGATTACCTGTCAATATTAAGTTATAATTTAACATTGTGATTTAAATTAAAATTGGAGAAATTAAATTGTTTATTTGAAATAAACAATGAAATTGGAATTAAATTGAGAAAATAAAGTTCGAAGTTTTATTTTATTTTGTTTGGAGTGATAATAAATGGAATATGATTTTATTTAAGTGGAAATGCAATAATTATATCAATTATTGCCCATTTACTTCTCTTAATAATTTTAAACGGAAGTGTTTTATTTTTGAAGGTTGTTTATTGAAATAAAAAGGTAGAAATTGGTTTAAAAATAAGTTTTGGCTATAAATAATGTTTTGAAATGGTTTGAAATATCTTTCTAAGTGAGAAAATAAAATTTGTGGAATTTTAGAAGTTAAAAACAATGTTTTATTCATTTATTTGAGTAAATGGTGCATTTTTGTTAAATTAAGGATTTTAATAATAAAAATGTTTTAAAAATACAAATTAATCTTTTATATGATAGAAAATGTTTTATTCTATATGTATACAAGCTTCTAAATTTTTCTTGTATAAAACTTGAGAGAAAAACATTTTTATTTGTGTGTATATGTGATGTGCACACATATTTTTGGCTAAGTATTGATTTAACCTTAAGCCATCTTATTTTCTTTTTAATTTAGGTTCAATTCAACCCATATTCATTTAGCCTGGTTAAGAAAAGTGGAAAAAGGAATTTGGCTGTACGTTCAATTCATACCTTCTTTTTCTTCCTTCAACTGAAAAGAAAAAGTCAGTATACCCATTTTCTAATTTCTCAAATCCAACCATTTTCTTCATTTTAATTCTCTAAATTCAAGTCTTTTTCACTCTAGAATATTAATCAAAGGTAATCAACTCCAAACTACTTAATTTCATCATAAAAATTCTTGTTACAGTGAAGATTTCTAATTTACTGTAAATTGTGGTTTGCATGTACTGTTCTTCTTTTCTACAGGTCTTTAAAAGCTTCAATCTTGCAAAAAAGCTTCCAACTTGCTGCTATAATTCAGGTATTTGCATCTAACAGTAAGGTGAGTTCCTAAAACTCACAAACACTAGCTGAGCAAAGCTCAAATCGCTCAAAAATGTGAAAATCTGCTTGTTGTGTAAAAGTTTCTATAGTTGGTTTTCTCTTGCTTATAATCGGTTTCTATTGCTACTTTGAAACATTATATTTTGTGATTCCAGCAACGAAATGCTGCCGGATTTCTTGCATTTGGTAGCTTGCATGTTGAACTCCATCTCTGTAAATTTTGGTTGAATTTTATGGTCATTTGCTATGTCAAACTCTTGCTGGAAAATCACTTCGCGAATTGAAAACGCCTGAAACAAAGTACGTAAACCAGGTCGACTGCCACACCTCCCTGGATTGACCTGCAGGTCGACCTAGAGGCTCCTAGGTCGACCTAGGGACCAAGGAGGTCGACCTGGGCAAGGCAAAAACTTGCCTTGCCTCTTCCCTTTGTTCCGATGTGTTTTTAGCCGTTTCGCTTCATTTTCTTGCTATAATTTGTGATGTTTTTGATCATTTTGAAGGCCGTGATGTCTATTAATAGACTAGCCAAATTTTGGAGATTTTGAAATTCAAATTTTGAATTGTTTTGAATTTAAATTCGAATATCGGTTTGAGTGATTTTCCTTGTTTTTTTCGTTTTCGAGCATGGTTTTCTCCAAATCTTTTTGAAATGATTTTTAAAATTAATGGGCATTTCAAAATAATTATTATACAATATTTTAAAGTATTTTCAAGCTAAAATCTATTTATTCTCTATAATAAGGGAAATTTTTAAATAGGGTTTTTAAATTGATTTCAAAAATTGGTTTTCAAAGCCTGTTTTCCAAAGTAAATTATTTTATATAAAAAATACACGTTTTTGCACCATTCAAGCGAATGAGAAGGAGAATTAAACGGTTTGGTAAAACACATGGTATGGGACACATGCGTTTATCTTATCGGTTAATTCCTAACTTGTCTGTTTGATCGTTTTGACCTTCGGGTCGAGTTTACCGATGAAATGAGGTAAACTTTTTACTGCTTTGAGTCTGAAATTTACTAGCGGTTAGTAAACCGTTTAGTGCGAACGTGTGGTATGGGACACACTTTAACACTGTTCGGGATCCTATCCGAGAGTTTGTGACACATTTGCCATTGCGGCGTGCCAGTACTAGACCTTCGGGTCATTGCCATTGCGGCGTTTGCCATTGTGGCATATTTGTCTTCGAGAAGTTTGCCATTGCGGCATTTGCCATTGCGGCATATTTGCCATTGCGACGTATTTGCCATTGTGGCATATTTGTCATTGTGACGTTTTGCCTTCGGGCGAGGTACCTATTTGAGATAACAATAATTGGCAAGGCTTCGGCCACATGCACGTGCAAACATTTTTGAGATGATTTCTTTGATTATTTTCCCTAGTGTATCGCCCCTTTTCAAAATTGGTCCTTTGAACCATTCGATATATATTTGTGGCAATTACCTTTCGGGAATTTGAACTCTTGGGAGTTCTATTTTTGAGATTTGAATTGCCTACATTGGCGTTATTTGAGATTTGCCTTTTGGCGACATTATATGAGATTTGCCTTTTGGCGTTTATTTGAGGTTTTATTCTCCTATCGGAGATATATTTGCCTTATAGCATGTTTTTAGATGGGATCTCTTTGAGTATGTTTTTGGATTTGCCGATTTGGTGGGTTTGGGATTTTCCCTAAACTATCTTTGATGTTTGAGAAATGCCAATGATATGAGGCGTGCTTCTATTTGGAGTTGTTATAGAGTTTTATCTCTTTTGAGATTTTGCACATGCTTTGTGATACCTTATGCCACATAAATAACCTTACATACTTGGCTATGTCTCTTGGAGTAACCATACCACACTTATGCTCATGCTAATACTTAGTATTGTTTCTTCTTATTTAAGAAGAACATCACCTCTATTCTAAGCTTATATTATCGGATTTCCCTTAAACTGATAGCTAGACTGATCCGTGTATTTTATACTCGGGTCAGACCAAGGTGTTTTAGGTTAGGTACATTTGGACTTAGCCTATTCTGCTTCCGCATGGACTATTATGCTAGCTCTTTTTGATATAGCTTTTTGTGTAGTCCTTTTATTGCTACTCTGATATGTATGTTCTTTTGACTCGTGTTTGTATTGTGGTCGTCATACCAATATGTGATGTATCATTTTGTATACTCCGTGATGGATTTGTATATGTGTGTGTGTGTATATGTGATTATCTGTTGTTCTGTGACGTGTTTGCATTTGAGTTATTGTATTTTGTTCTGATAGTTCCTATAGCCACCTATGGCTTTGTATTAAGTATTTATTGGACATGTCCATCCACTTGGGAGAAAAAATATATATATCATTTGTCGACGTATTCAATAGATATTTAAGACAAGGCTATAGATGGTCACTCCTAACCAGCCATATTCTTAGCATTAGCAGATAGTATTACCCAATAATTCTCTTTGTAAATGTTAGTCTCGGGGTGGGGCGCCACAACTTGGTATCAGAGCTGAGTTCAGAACAAAATATGACAAACATAGAACAGAAACACATATTACGGTACGTCTAAGTGCAATACAAGTGTTACGAATCCCTGAATCATCGTGCCTTTGTCCTTTTCGTGTCCTTTGGGTAGATAGAAGTTGGGAATACGTCTAGGAATGTATTTTAATTCCGTAGTATTCCATATTTGAATTAATGGTATCTACCCTGTGAATAATTCTTATCTTATCTTAACTTTCAGCTAATGGCTGGAAGAGGCAGAAGATGTCGCTCGGATGCGGGGCAATCCAGCGGCTCACATCTGGATGGCGTGTACATGTCTACCGATCAGTATATGGAGTTATTTAGGAGCACTCAGCCTCCAACTCCTACTTAAGAATCTCCTCCGCGTAAGTTTGTCTTTGCATGCATGTACAGTGATTTCTCCCATCTCAGAGGAAAGCCGTTCAAAGGCTCCGAGTCCGTTCTAGAGGTCCAAGCTTGGATTCGTACATGCGAGCGAATATTTTCTCGCATGGATCTTTCTGACCACGACAGAGTTCTCGTAGCATCTAGCATGTTACAAGAGCATGCCCTCGACTGGTACGAGCTTCTCATAACCGAGCTCAATGAGTCTACTCTTTCTTGGACTCAGTTTCTGGAAAGTTTCGAGCTCAAGTTCGTTCCTGAATCTGAGAAAGCTTTATTGGCCTGTCGCTTCCTCGAATTGAAGCAAGGGAAGTCCTCCGTCTCAGATTATGTTTCTTCATTCGAGGCCTTATCTATGTATGGTCTTGAGTACATTAGCACTCCCTATAAGAAGAATCTAAAGTTTTTCTCTAGTCTTAAGAAGTATCTCAAGAAATCTTTGATGCTCCAGCTCAAGATTTCTTTCGAGGAGTTGGTTGACTCGGCGCTTCATCTAGAAGCCATCGAGAAGGAGTGCGATAGTGGTGATGAGGTTGAGGTTCGCAAGAACCCTAACAAGAAGCGGTTTCCTTTCCAGAAGTCAAAGTCTTTCCCTTCCAAGAAGAAGAAGCCTGTTGGATCTAGTTCTCATTCTCAGCCTAGTGGAGCACCTCCTACTCGGAAGGGGTGTTCCAATTGTGGTTCGCCTGACGATATTATTCGAGAGTGTCCTAAGCCTCTCTTCTGTCGTTATTGCAAGAAGGAAGGCCACCGTCTTTCTACTTGTCCCATTGCTCCTAGTAATACCCAATCTGGCAGGCTGAATGTAGTGGATGCTTCTGGAGGGCCTTCTCAGCGCAGAGGTACATCTCCTTCTATCCTTGAAGGCTCTATTTTATTTCGTGATAGATCTATTCGAGTTCTCTTTGATATGGGTGCATCGCATTCATTCGTATCGAAGGAGCTCGTCGATGCTGTGTCTCTGGATGTTTCGTGTATGGTTACTTCATTGAGGATTGTGAATCCTATCGGGGGATCCGCAACCCTTAGCATGCTTTGTGATGATGTTGAGATTGTTTTATGTGGATTTTCTTTTTGTGCGAATCTGCACGTTATTTCTTATTTGGGTTTTGATATGATTTTGGGTATGGACTGGCTAGTTCGATACGATGCCAGAATTATTTGTTCAGAGAGGATTTTATACCTTCGACGTCATGATTCTTCTGCTCAGCTATCCTTTGTACTTCGAAATGTGGAGAATTCCAAAGTGGCTTTATATGCTCTAGACTCATGAGATGATGATGATATATCTCGTATACCTGTTGTTTGTGATTTCTCCGATGTCTTTGAGCCTTTATCAGGTTTGCCACCTAAGCGGGTTATCGAGTTCCGCATTGATCTCATTCCAGGCGCGCAGCCCGTTAGTCGTCCTCCCACGAGGATGTCTACAAAGGAAAATGAGGAACTCAAGAATCATCTTTTGGAGCTTGAAGCTAAGCAGTTTATCCAGTCCAGTTTTTCATCGTGGGTTGCCATGGTCGTCTTCGTGAAGAAGTCTGATGGAACTCTTAGGCTTCGCATTGACTATCGCAAGCTTAACGAGTTGACCATCAAGATAAGTATCTGTTGCCCATGATCGACGATATGTTCGATCAATTGAGTGGCGCTAAGGTATTCCCTCGGCTCGACCTTGCCACTGGTTTTCATCAGCTCCGAGTTGCGGAAGATAGCATACCTCTTACAGCTTTCTACACTCGATATGGATCTTACGAGTGGCTCATTATGTTGTTCGGTCTGATGAACACTCCTGCTTTCTTTGTCGATCTTATGAATCGAGTATTCCGGGAATATCTCGATAAGTTCGTCCTTATGTTCATCGATGACATCCTTGTCTATTCGAAGTCTGAAGCCGAGCATGCTAATCACTTGAGAATTGTCTCGAGTACTCTTTATCAGCATCAGCTTAAAGCCAAATTCTCCAAGTTCCATTTCTGGGAGAATAAGGTTAAGTTCTTAGGCCACGTTGTTTCTTCCGAAGGCATTTTGGTCAATCCTTCGAAGATCGAAGCCATCCAGAATTGGAAGAGGCCTGAGAATGTTCATGAGATTCACAGCTTCCTTGGATTGGCGGGTTATTACCGTTGATTCATTAAGGATTTCTCTTGCATTGTGCTTCCTCTCACCAGCCTTACTCGAAAATGCATTTGATTCATTTGGTCCGACAAGTGTGAAGCTTCTTTTCAACAGTTGAAGGAGCTTCTCACTAATGCTCCTATTCTAGTGATTCCCGAAGTGAATCAAGATCTTGTTGTCTACACCGATGCTAGTCATTGTGGCCTCGGTGTCGTGCTTATGTAGAAGGATTGGGTAGTTGCTTATGCTTCTAGGCAGCTGCGACCGAATGAAGTTCGCTATGCCACTCATGAACTCGAGTTAGCCGCCATTGTCTTCGCCTTGAAGATTTGGCGACATTATCTATTAGGCGAGCGCTTCATTCACTATACTGATCACAAGTCCTTGAAGTATCTGTTCACTCAGAAGGAGCTCAATATGAGGCAACCGCATTGGCTCAAGTTCCTTGCCACATATGATTTCGATATCCAGTATACCCCTGCTAAGGGTAATCGTGTTGCTGATGCGCTTAGTTGCAAACATTCTGCTATTGTTTATCTGATGCTAGCCGAGTGGGATGTTCTTGAGACCTTATCCCTTTGTGATATTCATGATCGAGCTCCATCTTCTGATTCTCCTATTTTATTATTCAGTTTGGAAGCTCGACCCAGTTTATTGGATCGTATAGGCGATGCTCAGCGGCGTGATCCCGATCTTGTGCATCTTATCCAGATTTGTGAGTCTGAGTCCCATGATGAGGAGTTGCATGATTTTAGCATTGATTCTCATGGGTGTCTTCATACCATCTTGTTGTGCCTTCTGATTCTGCACTTAGGCGTGACATTCTCGATGACTGTCACCGTTCTAAGTATACCATTCATCTCGGCAGTAGCAAGATGTATGCCGATATAAATCGCCTTTATTATTGCGAAGGCATTAAGTGCGATGTAGCGAGTTATGTGAGTAATTACATGACTTGTCAACTCATCAAAGCCGAGCATCAGCGCCCTTCTGGTCTCCTTAAGCCTCTAGAGATTCCATTGTGGAAATGGGATCAGATTTCGATGGATTTCATTGACGTCCTACCTCGTTTGAGATCGGGCCATTCTAGCATTTGGGTTATTGTTGATCGCCTCACCAAATCAGCTCATTTCATTCCTATTAAGTCTAATAGGAGTGCTTCTCATTTAGCCAAGTTGTATATCAAGGAAATCGTGAGACTTCACGGTGTTCCTAGTTCAATTGTTTGTGACCGTGATCCGCTATTCACGAGTCATTTCTGGCAGAGTCTTCAGCAAGCTTTGGGAACAAAGCTTAACTTCAGTACAGCATATCATCCACAGTCTGATGGACAGACTGAACGGGTGAATCGTATTCTTGAGGATCTTCTTCGTGCTTGCATTCTAGATTTCGGTGGTAGTTGGGAGGATCACCTACCTCTTGTGGAATTCTCCTACAACAATAGTTTCCAGTCCAGTATCGGTATGGCTCCTTTCGAAGCCTTATACGGAAGGCCATGTCGATCACCTTCGTATTGGTTGGAATCTAGGGAGAAGCTTATTCTTGGCCCAGATTTTATTCGTGATTCTTCTGAGAAGATTATTCTTATTCGTCAGAGAATGAAAGAGGCACAGAGCCGCCAGAAATTCTACACGGACAACCGTAGGAAGCCTCTCGAGCTCTCTGTCGGTGATCTCGTCTTCATTCGTGTTTTTCCTCTGAAAGGGGTTATGTGTTTCAGTACGATTGGGAAATTGGCTCCTCGCTTTATAGGACCATTTCCTATTACTGAACGTATTGGCCCTGTGGCTTATAGAGTTTCGCTTCCAGCTCATCTATCTGGCATTCATGATGTGTTTCACACCTCTCGGCTTTGGAAGTGTCTTTGAGAGTCAAATCCTGTTATTGATTCTCCTGATTTGCAAGAGCTTGAGATCTCACTTGACCTATTTGTTGTGCAGCAGCCTATTCGCGTACTTGCTTCGGAGGTGAGATGACTTCAAAACAAGGACGTGCTGCTCGTTAAAGTTCAATGATCCGCTAATCCCAACAGTTGCACTTGGGAAACCAGAGAGTTTATCGAGCGATCATATCCCAGTTTTCTTTCTTCGCATATCGATGGTGAGAACGTCTCTTTATCTAAAGCTTGTTTCTTTTCCCTTTTTGATTGATGAAAATAATAGGTTAAATACAAATTCTTCTCTAAAAATTGTGAGAATGCAATTTTGTTAAGGGAGGAGTCTGTGACAACCATGGTTCGGAGATTACCTGTCAATATTAAGTTATAATTTAACATTATGATTTAAATTAAAATTGGAGAAATTAAATTGTTTATTTGAAATAAACAATGAAATTGGAATTAAATTGAGAAAATAAAGTTCGAAGTTTTTTTTTTGGAGTGATAATAAATGGAATATGATTTTATTTAAGTGGAAATGCAATAATCATATCAATTATTGCCCATTTACTTCTCTTAATAATTTTAAAGGGAAGTGTTTTATTTTCGAAGCTTGTTTATTGAAATAAAAAGGTAGAAATTGGTTTAAAAAAAGTTTTGGCTATAAATAATGTTTTGAAATGGTTTGAAATATCTTTCTATGTGAGAAAATAAATTTTGTGGAATTTTAGAAGTTAAAAACAATGTTTTATTCATTTATTTGAGTAAATGGTGTATTTTTGTTAAATTAAGGATTTTAATAATAAAAATGTTTTAAAAATATAAATTAATCTTTTATATGATAGAAAATGTTTTATTCTATATGTATACAAGTTTCCACATTTTTCTTGTATAAAACTTGAGAGAAAAACATTTTTATTTGTGTGTATATGTGATGTGCACACATATTTTTGGCTAAGTATTGATTTTAACCTTAAGCCATCTTATTTTCTTTTTAATTTGGGTTCAATTCATCCCATATTCATTTAGCCTGGTTAAGAAAAGAGGAAAAAGGAATTTGGCTGTACGTTCAATTCATATCTTCTTCTTCTTCCTTTAGCTGAAAAGAAAAAGTCAGTAAACCCATTTTCTAATTTCTCAAATCCAACCATTTTCTTCATTTTAATTCTCCAAATTCAAGTCTTTTTCACTTTAGAATATTAATCAAAGGTAATCAACTCCAAACTACTTAGTCTCATCATAAAAATTCTTGTTACAGTGAAGATTTCTAATTTACTGTAAATTGTGGTTTGCATGTACTGTTCTTCTTTTCTACAGGTCTTTAAAAGCTTCAATCTTGCAAAAAAGCTTCCAACTTGCTTCTATAATCCGGGTATTTGCATCTAACAGCAAGGTGAGTTCCTAAGACTCACAAACTCTAGCTGAGCAAAGCTCAAATCGCTCAAAAATGTGAAAATCTGCTTGTTGTGTAAAAGTTTCTGTAGTTGGTTTTTCTCTTGTTTATAATCGGTTTCTATTGCTACTTTGAAACATTATATTTTGTGATTCCGGCAACAAAATGCTGCCGGATTTCTTGCATTTGATAGCTTGCATGTTGAACTCCATCTCTGTAAATTTTGGTTGAATTTTATGGTCATTTGCTATGTCAAACTCTTGCTGGAAAATCACTTCACGAATTGAAAACACCTGAAACAAAGTACGTAAACCAGGTCGACTGCCACACCTCCCTGGGTCGACCTGCAGGTTGACCTAGAGGCTCCTAGGTCGACCGTATGGTCGACCTAGGGATCAAGGAGGTCAACCTCAAGGTCGACCTGGGCAAGGCTAAAACTTGCCTTGCCTCTTCCCTTTGTTCCGATGTGTTTTTAGTCGTTTCGCTTCATTTGCTTGCTATAATTTGTGATGTTTTTGATCATTTTAAAGGCCATGATGTCTATTAATAGACTAGCCAAATTTTGGATATTTTGAAATTCAAATTTTGAATTGTTTTGAATTTAATTTGAATTTAAATTCGAATATCGGTTTGAGTGATTTTCCTTGCTTTTATTCGTTTTCGAGCACGGTTTTCTCTAAATCTTTTTGAAATGATTTTTAAAATTAATGGGCATTTCATAATAATTATTATATAATATTTTGAAGTATTTTCAAGTATAAAACCTGTTTATTCTCTATAATAAGGGAAATTTTTAAATTATGTTTATAGATGATATTTTAGTATACTGTAAAGAAAGAGAGCATGAGAATCATCATAGAGTAGTGCTCGAGACGTTGAGGCAACATTAACTGAAAGCAAAGTTTTCCAAATGTCATTTCTGGAAGAAAGAGGTTAAGTTTCTTGGTCATGTGTTTTCAGAGAAGGGTTTGTCAATCGATCCATATAAGATCGAAGCTGTTAATAACTGGAAGAGACCAGAGACGGTGACTGAGGTTAGAAGTTTTCTTGGACTTGCTGGCTATTACCGGAGATTCATTAAAATTTCTCACAGATAGCAGGGCCGTTGACTAAGTTAACTAGGAAGGACGTGAAGTTTGTCTGGTCTGACAAATGTGAGGAAGCATTCCTTAAGTTAAAGCAAAAGCTTGTTTTCCAAAGTAAATTATTTTATATATAAAATACACGTTTTTGCACCATTCAAGCGAATGAGAAGGAGAATTAAACGGTTTGGTAAAACACGTGGTATGGGACATGTGCGTTTATCTTATCGGTTAATTCCTAACTTGTCCGTTTGATCGTTTTGACCTTCGGGTCGAGTTTACCGATGAAATGAGGTAAACTTTTTACTACTTTGAGTGTGAAATTTACTAGCAGTTAGTAAACCATTTAGTGCGAACGTGTGGCATGTGACACATGTTAACACTATTCGGGTTCCTATCTGAGAGTTTGTGACACATTTGCTATTGCGGTGTACCAGTATTGGACCTTCGGGTCATTGCCTTTGCGGCGTTTGCTATTGTGGCGTATTTTTCTTCGAGACGTTTGCCATTGCGGCGTTTGCCATTGCGGCGTATTTTCCATTGCGCCTATTTTCCATTGCGGCGTATTTGTCATTGTGAAGTTTTGCCTTTGGGAGAGGTACCTATTTGAGATAATAGTACTTGGCAAGGCTTCGGCCACATGCACGTGCAAACACTTTTGAGATGATTTCTTTGATTATTTTCCCTAGTGTATCACCCCTTTTCGGAATTGGTCCTTTGAACCATTCGATATATATTTGTGGCGATTACCTTTCGGGAATTTGAACTCTTGGGAGTTCTATTTTTGAGATTTGAATTGCCTACACTGGCGTTATTTGAGATTTGCCTTTTGGCGACATTATATGAGATTTGCCTTTTTGGCATTTATTTGAGGTTTTATTCACCTATTGGAGATATATTTTCCTTATGGCGTGTTTTGAGATGGGATCTCTTTGAGTGTGTTTTTGGATTTGCTGATTTGGCGGGTTAGGGATTTTCCCTAAACTATCTTTGATGTTTGAGAAATGCCGATGATATGAGGCGTGCTTCTATTTGGATTTATTATAGAGTTTTTTATCTCTTTTGAGATTGTATGCATGCTTTGTGATACCTTATGCCACATAAATAACCTTACATACTTGGCTATGTCTCTTGGAGTAACCATACCACACTTATGCTCATGCTCATACTTAGTATTGTTTCTTCTTGTTTAAGAAGAACATCACCTCTATCCTAAGCTTATATTATCGTATTTTCCTTAAACTGATATGTTTAGCTAGACTGACCCGTGTATTTTATACTCGATCAGACCGATGTATTTCAGGTTAGGTACATTTGGACTTAGCCTATTCTGCTTCCACATGGACTATTCTGCTAGCTCTTTTTGATATAGCTTTTTGTGTAGTCCTTTTATTGCTACTCTGATATGTATGTTCTTTTGACTTGTGTTTGTATTGTGGTCGTCATACCACATATGTGATGTATCATTTTGTATACTCCGTGATGTATTTGTATGTGTGTGTGTATGTGATTATCTGTTGTTCTGTGATGTGTTTGCATTTGAGTTGTTGTATTTTGTTCTGCCTATAGCCACCTATGGCTTTGTATTAAGTATTTATTAGACATGTCGATCCACTTGGGAGAAAAAAAATATAGCATTTGTCGACGTATTCTATAGATATTTAAGACAAGGCTATAGATGGTCGCTCCTAACCAGCCCTATTCTGCGCATTAGCAGACAGTATTATCCAGTAATACTCTTTGTTAATGTGGGTCTCGGGGTGGAGCATCACATAGCATTTCGAAGATCATTGAGAATAAAACATGGAACCTGATGCCATTGACCACATCCAAGACTATAGATGCCGAAGATTGGATGCCGAAAGCGATGTTGAGCAGCCGTGTTGAACCATTCTACCCCTATAATATGACCCTAGGTGTGAAGAGAAATGGGAGGATTTTTCTTTTCTCAACTCTCAAAATTAAACTCTTGTAACCCTAAATTGAATTGGGGACAATTCTAATCTGACTGTAATCATGCTCGACTTATATACACAATGACTTAGACATACACATTACCTTGATTGTGCACTTTGACTGTTGTTGGACATGAATATGCATATAATAAAGCTCTTTGGACCCAACGCAATTGTGATTCTATTCTACATGGTTTCACATGAGCTTCGATCTAAACTACAATTTATATGCATATCTCCTATCTTGCCAATTACATATGGACATTGGTCTTCGAACAGAAGCGCTATTAAATTAGTTTATTAACATGCTTAATGGACTATCTCACATACTTACCACTTATTTTCTTTCTCCTTTAGATATATGACATGGGATTTGGAGTACCTTATTCCTAAATACCCGATGGATTCTCGAATATCTTATTCTAAGTGATCTTAAGAGCTCTTGAACATTTTGTTCCAAGTAACCTTAAGGGACCTCGAATATCTTACTTTAAGTGACCTTAAGAGCTCTCGAACATTTTGTTCCAAGTGACCTTAAGGGATCTCGAATATCATATTCCAAGAAGACATATGAGTGGTTAGAAGTGCAACATCTAAAACCCATGGGCATTATAGCCCATCTTCTAATGATATCATCTTGTACTTAGCCTCAAATGATAGATTTGTTCTTGATTCAATCAATACCGACAGAGTCATCCTTAATCGTGTTATTCTATATACTCGAATCAAGAATTCATTTATCATTCACGGCATCATTGGTGTTATATCAATTTTTGGTTTTACATTTTGGCGCCAGAAGGAGGGCTCGAACCTTTTATCTTATTTAACTATCCCTTCAAACTAATTGAATTAATGTTTGTCTCGAGAAAATAGTGAAATCAAAGCAAACCAATGTTCCAAATGAAGAGGTTACGCAACAAGCAACATTGGAAGAAAATGTTATTCCCAATTTCAATATGGACAATGTAGAAGTCGGAAAACCATCAGAGCTGGCACAAACTAATCAACAGCGAAGCTAAGATTAAAAACCTAGAACAATAGGTGTCAATGATGAAAGAACTTTGGGAAGGGATCCTTGCTTAAAAATCCTCCAAGCTCTGGGAGGAGAAGAACTAGAGTCTCCAAGAAGGGGCTTAGATTTCCCTTCGCTCGGAAATAAAAGCAGAAGCAAGCTTGTTATGACACCACAGAAAAGAAAAAATCACCAGCAAGCTGAAGCAACCGAACTTTCTCCAAGGTCTTTGGCAGATAACAAAGTTAAGGCGGATTACTAAGGGAGAATGGAGAAGAAGTCCAAGGAGCAATCTGGAAGTTCAACCTCCAAGGTATACAAACTTGTTAGAAGCAATTATCATAGTGACGAAGCTTATCTAAGAGACATGGTTGAAAAAATGGCAAAGGATATGCTTAATCATAAAGGAAAAAGAACTCTCGATGATAGGGTCAATAATAACTACCGAGAAGCTCCCTTCACGGACGAGATCATGTCTACCAGGATCCCGTCCCACATCAAAATTTCGTCCTTGAGATACAATGGAACCACTAAGCTAGATGATTATTCGATGGCCTTTGAAAGTTAGATGGATCTATATGATGCTTCTAGTGCTGTGTGTTGGAGGCTTTCCCTTCTACTTTCCAAAGTGCAACAACCAAGTGGTACAGGCAATACTGTGAGAAAACCATCTATTCCTGGAAACAATTCTCTTATGAATTCTAGCATAGTTCTGTATTTGTAAATACCCTACTATTGAATACACTAGACCGACTAATATCAAGACCAAGGGAGTTATTGGGTGATTATCTAAGGAGATTCAATATAGAGGCACTGAAGGAAAAAGGGATTACCAATAGGGAAAAGTTGGTGGCAGTACACTTGGGATTGATTAAACAAACTCCATTTTGGAAGGAGCTCTATATACATGGATGTAGAGATTTACAAGACATTCACTTCCAATCTGACAAATTCATTCATATGGATGAAATATATCATGCTAAAAAGAAAGGTCAAGCTAAAAAGAAGTCCCAAAAAACAGGCTATAACCACAACCATAAGAAACCGAGATGGGAGGAAGTCTCTAACACTAATCACATTGCCTTGAATAAGCTGCTATCTTACATATATGCTAAAGCAAAGGAAAAGGATGATTTTCCAGTCTCATACAAAGCTAGGACTAATCCTGAACCAAGAAAAGGGGAAGACTATTGCGCTTATCATTAGTCGAATAGGCATAAAACTAATGAATGTCATGTTTTGGCGAGCATTATTCAATGTATGATTCACTCTGGATGCTTAAAGTAGTTGTTAAAGATAACCAAAAAGTTGTTCGTTCTGAAGATCCCCACTAAAGAATCCAGAATAGTGTAATATCTCTAATTTTAGTTTAACATTATTCAGGATATTTAACTGGATAGATTAAACAGAACGATGTAAATGGGTAAGGAAAATGGGATCTGAAAATTTATAAGGTCGAGCCATTACTAATGACTTAAGTAAGATTGTTTAAAGATTTATCATATAAGAGAATGTACGAGCGAGGAAAAATAGGTAGATCCAACTTTCACTCCTTAAACCCTCTCCCTCTTGTATCATTCTCACTTTTCATAAAACATAAACAATCAAAAAGAAGGAGAGATGCTAGCCATTAAAACAAGGAGGAAGAGGATTGAAATTTGAAGAGATTCAAAAGCAAGCTTAAGGAAATTAAAGCAACACAAAATCTCAACTCCAACAGTTAAATCTAAGGTGAATAACACATGAACCATCTCTATTTTTAGTTCTTGAATTCGGCTATGGATAATATCCGAATGGTTTTGATGATTTTTTCCAGTTATGATTGTTTAATCATTGCTTGGATAGAATCACGATTTATGGAATTATTTAAGTGGTTTTTAAGGTTAAACCTAAGTTTTTAATCTCCAATTGCTTTGATTTTCTGGTATGTTGAGCAAAAAATTGTTTTGAAGATAAATTTTTAATTTCATAAGTTTCCAAATTAAATTGAATATTTTATGAATTTAGGAGGAAATTGGATTAATTTCAAGTTTTAATTATTAAAAATAATTAAATATGGTTTTTGGCCTTGAAAGTTTTATATGGTAAAGAATATGGTATTTTCGAATTTCTAGAATTTTTAAGGATCTTTCGAGTAAATTCACTATGAATTTAGTATGCTAGATAAGCTTATAAGTCCATAATAATAAAAGGGATTAATTAATTAAGTTAACAAGTGTTTTAGAACTTGGAAATTTTATGCGGCATTAAAACTGAAAATAAAATGCAAAGTTTTGCAGAAACCAATCATATTTTGACAAACAACTGGATTTGGTAAAAAGAAATTGCTTTTGGTAGTAAGAAATCAATTTTACTATAATTTACGATAATGCCACATTACCTTTGATGTCATCGTGCCTAACACAGCGTCGCATCTATGAGTGTCGACGACGACGAGAAGAGAAGCACATAATAACTGCTTAGTTAGGTATGGAGTGTTTCCAACCTCATCGACGTCAATTAAGACGACAACCCATCGAAGACGGCAAGCGTTCTCATGATTCATCTATGTTGAAGCTGCATCTCTTCACCGATGTAAATTTGCACTTATACCTTCGGTGGCATAATAGCCAAAGTAACTTAAGTATAAAAGTTTTATAATAACGTCGATAGTCTTGAGGCTGTTATGCATCAGTGTCAGCGACCCTATATACCAAGGTTTTACATGGTTTGAGAATTGGCAACGATGTAGTGCAGCATTGACTCTGCATCTCTTCCTTTTAATGCCGAAGAGGCGTATTTTTATGTAAACTAAAACTGTTTCAAAGAGGCGAAGTGGACAATGTTCGAGAGGGTCAATGACCCTATGCTTTGGCAGTTAGTCGTTTGTTTTGTAATGTCCTAAGGTTTTGTCTTAAAAGGAGGATAACCTATATTATATAAGGGTCGATAACCTTATTTTTGACATAAGGTTCATACTTAAAGAACTATAATCTTGTCTTCGACCTTGGATAGAGGTCAATGTGTTTTAAATGCCGCATGTGTTATATTCTGTTTCATTAAAGGTGGAGTACCTTAATCCTTATTGTCAACAGTGTTATTGACTTCAACGTTGATCTATCTTAAACTATCTAATGGTGGTGAACCATATGACTTATGATTTTGACTTTAAAACTTTGGGGATACCAATTTATATCTTACTGAGTTCGACATAGATCATTTGGAGATACCAATGTATGTCACTTTGAAATGTTATAACCTTAAGGGGAGATAACTTAATTGAGGACACCAATAGACATAGGTTAAACAAGTGGGTAACATGCATTAAATTGTTAAATAATAGGTTCATAGTCATCCTAGGGAAACTATGGGATGTGAGATGGATAGTCCATATCATGTTGGAGATAGATAGTCTCTATAAGGTTAATGAAGGGTTTATAATTATCGTTGAAAAACTATGGGATGTGTGATGGATAGTCCACATCAATTTTTTAAAAAATGCGATATGTGAGATGGATAGTCCACATATTGTTGTTAATGAAACTATAGGTGATGTGTAACATTTCGACTTTTCGACGCTCGAAAGTCGACATTAATACGTCCACTGTATCAAATGTCGCGCAATCGAATGCCGGAAAACCGAACCATTAGGGTTAAAAGAAGAGGTAGAAGAAGACAGAAGATAAAGAGAATAGAAAAACAGAAACATAAACAACAACAGAATCTCACATTCGCAGCGAAACAATATATAATAGATAATCACTAGTCTTTTAAACAAAGAACTATATCAGTTATACAATACATCATCAGAGTAAATATACAACTCAATACAACAATGGACAGTTATATAAACCTGTCCTCATACAGAATACACAGCGGAAATAAATAAATAAGTACGAGAGTACGTCTCGCCATCCAGCTTGCTTCCAAAGCTCCAGAATATCCTGATAACATAACTCTAGGCTGCCCGTGTGGAAATTTATGGGCACCCAGAGTTTAGAAGGGAACAATAAACTCTGAGTCGGTCATGGTGACTGGTGTGAGATCATAAAACAGTTATTTTCACAAAGAAAATAAAATTAATTCGCAATGCTTTTGGAAAATGAAACTACCATAAGACCTCCCGCCACACACACAATGCAAACGCAGAATTGGAGGAGATTTCTTCTTATGACAGTCAAAGATGCTTACTACGCCAATCATTGGATATTATTATTAATTTCTAGTGTAGAAAACATTTTGAAAGTATAATATTAATCTTAGCCAGCATAGACATTTCGAACTATGCCTACTATAGCTACCATCTAAACAATGGGGCGCCACCATAAGTAAATGGCAGGTTCTACAACTAAAACCATACAATTTCGTATTGGGAAATGGATTTCCAACAAATGGTCAGGCTAAGGAACTTCCTTTCCTACTGCCGAATGGGATCGCCTCTGGCTGGACGTCCCGAGAGACAAACTGCTCTCTGCCAAACAAGGTCGGGTTACCCCTGTAACTAGGTAACTCACGAATATGTCATCCCCCGGTCCTTTGGGACCTTTATCCGAGCGCTCGGTAACATCATCACACATAATAAATAAAGTGTGTCCACATGAGTAAGTATCTGGGCTCCATACCATGATACCACCCCTTTCCACAAGGAAATGACATACCCTAAAGGGCGCGACCCTCATAACCTTGCCGCAACATTCCTGTTTCGACCATTTCCGGTTTGTGAGGCCCTGACGAAGTCTCGTCCACAAAGCTACGCGTTTTCACAAAGCCGTGCTTTGATCACAATTGATCAATAAATGATCAATGTCACAGCAACACTCAGCATGCCACATTACCATATTGGGAATATATCGCTAATAAATTTCAACTACATAACCTTTGAGCTCGTACGTCTCAGAGAAGGATGTTAAGCTAAGAGAATAAATTCTCCGCCACCAATAGAGATGTATTTGAAAGAAATCGGCTTTATATATCAAAACGTAATGTCAGACATGTAACCATACAAGTCTGTTCCGGGTTCGAACAGAACCGAAGGCACTTCTAAAGAAGTCCTTGCAATCCGGATATTCACAATCCCGATAAAACTTCCCATCACAAAGGAAACCTCAATACCGTAGCTAACGGTGTAGAGACAATCGATAGGTCATCCTATCGTTTTCACAAATACTCGGTCTTCACCACCGGTCTTCAATACGATCCATATCGTCGTATTATTATTCGGAATGGGTTATCTGACACGAAGGTCCTTTCCCGGCTAAACTGAATAATAAGCGTTTGTTTTAAAAACAATTCAAATGCCATTTCAAAGGCAAATATTGATAGTCGGTGATTTAACTATCAACAACATTCACAACAATCATCAGATTCAAATAATTTTCCCAAATTATTTAATTTCAAGATATCTTTAGAAGATATATATTTTTCCACACCTCAACACTTTGAAAACCAATTTCAAATTAAAATTTCACCTTTCAACTTTTGAAAATCAATTTCAAATAAATTTCCTTACGCGGAATATATTTCCAAATATTTCTTTTAAAAATCCACTTAGAACTTTTAATTTATATTTTAAAAGCCACTTTGGAAAATATACTCGGCTTTTTAAAGGAAAATACACTTCCATTTCAAAACGGTCCATTTAAACCAATTAAATAAATCCTTATCGATTTATTTCAAATTTACGTTCAAAATCCGTACATTTACTTTCACACTTTAAAAATAAATCAGCGTTTATTTTTAAACAAATTTCCCTTCCATTTCATAAATTCCAATTTGAATTTACATTTCCAAATATTAAATTTTAACCCCAAAACCAAATTCCAAATTGATTTCAAATTTTATCTCAATATCAAATCGATTACAAATGCAAACGTAAATTTTATTCCAATAGAACAAAACATTGCCAATTTATTTCTAAGTTTAATTCCAAATAACAAATCATTTGCCAATCGACTTTCAGATTTATTTCTCAAACACTAAATCAATTTCAAATAAATTTTCCAATGATTTAGTTTCCATCACCAAATTAATTACAAGTTTGATTTCTAAATTTATTTCAACTCCAAATAAATTTCCATATCAATTTCTCAAAGATTCATTTTCAAATACCAAATCAATTACAAATTGATTTCTAAAAGTTTATCACTTTTAAATAAACTCCTTTGTTCTTTCCAAATTATTCAAAATTCCATTTTTTAAATGAATTCTTCAACTTTTAAAACAATATTATTCAAAACTCGTTTATTTATATCTTTTCCCATATTTTTGGAATTTATTCGGTAAGTTTTCGAAAAATAAATTTTTATACTTTCAAATTCCTTCTTTCAATAAATTCAATCCTTAACAATAAATTCACTTAAAGTTTCCAATTTAATTTCAAAATCCAATTTATATTCATTTCTGGTATCCAACGATACCAAAAATACATTCGGCTAAATTGTAGCCTTCACAATTTCAATTATCAATAAATCATCCACAGATTATCAATAAATCACATCATTCACATATGAAATAATATTCAAACAATTTGAGGAATCCAGTTGGATCCCTCCAACCTGTTTCCCTGCATCCACAGATGTTAGCACAATACCAATTCCACTTCGAGGTGGAATATCGCGGTATATGGGATTTTATAAAATATCATCCGCTTACTAACGGCGCAATAGGGTCTCATCTGCTATACAATGCGGGAAATCAACAACTGCAATATATACATATGCCAATATATATATATTGCTATATATAGATATATCCTACTATATCTAATATCACATCCAATACAACAATCAACACAATCAATAACTGCAATTCAATTTTAAATCTGAGTGAGAAGATCTCACCTTTGCTTTTTATTTTGCAATCCATTCCCATTTTGACCATTTCTTCATTGTATTAACCTTGTATGACAATTATACAATTTATTAAAATTCGAATTAATCGAATAACAAATTTCTGTTTTTGATTGTTTAATTAACTAATAGTTTTATTTAAACCAATTTCTTTTAATAAATTACTTTCGGTGGTTGAAATAATTAGATAGGTCAATAAACAAATAGCTCACCAAAAATCAATATTTTCAAAATCAATTAGTAAATTTAAAAACGGATATTTTGTAAAGCTATATATATATATATATTTATTTTACTGTAAAGATTTTTTTTAATTTCTGCAAATTTAAATAGTGATAAATCTTACTGTAAATTTAAAACAAAAATGCTTAAGGATTAAATAAAGCTAATTATACCTTACTGAACAATGTCGAAACACAGATCGACCCCTTATCGATGAACTCGCGCTGCCACTCCGAGAACCACCTTCGACGTTTGCCATTGCGAAATCAAACACCACCCTGACCCAGTTTTCACACACGTGAGCGCGCCTATCGCCAGCACTACCAGATTGCGACTACCCCCCTCGTCGGCCACGCGCGCGCACCACCAATACCCATCGTCCCGAGCCCACATCGCCAGACCCATCGCGACCATCGCGAGATCTTTGCCTCGTGCCCTAGCTTCAGTTCGCGATGCCAATACTAGATCTCGCGAACAAAAACTGGAGGGGATGATTTTGTTTTAACTTTGAAGTTCCGATCCCTTGGTTTTAAAAATGAACGAGAGCGGTTTCATTTATTTGTTTTGAATCTGAGAGGGGCTTCAGCCATTTGATTTTTTTAGTTGTAGAATGAACGAGGATTTCATTTTATTTTTCTTTTGGCCATTGATTTGCTTTAGAACGAGATAGTTTTCTTTTGAATGAAGGAATTGTTTCGTTTGTTTTGAACGAATGGAGAGGAGACCAGAAAACGTGATTAAGCAGAGGATAACGTGTTGAGTTGTTTATTTTAGAGGGTGACGCGTGTTCAAAATGAAGACAGGTGTTTGATTAGGGGAAGCACTTGTACGTGATTTGAAAAGGCAGGGGGACACGTGCTTTAGATTTCTCTACGTGTCTGCAAAGGCTTGACACAGTATTTTAATGCAACAATATTATTTATATTTAAAATTTCAAATTCAAATTAAACGATATAAATTCAAAACTGAACAAAACACTTCCAAATTCAATCCTGAAAGTTCCAGTACCTTCAGAATTATCAATATAGATTTTCTAAACTTTGAAAATAATTTTAATCAGCTTAAAAATCAAGATTCAATATTTTACCCAAATTTTAACAATTAAATTCACTAATTTAATTATCAAATTCATTCAAATATTTGAATTTCAAATTAAACTATCATTCGAATATTTAAACTCATTTAAATATTCACTTTTTTTTTAAATATCAAAAATTCAGGGTCGTTACAATCTTCCCCCCTTAAAAGAATATCGTCCCGAAATTATAAGTTAGGAAAAAATGCTCCACTTCCCATTAACTATTTTCTTAAATTCAAATAGTTTTAACAAATTTTCAAACCCAAATCTTTTTATTAAAGATTCGTTATCACTTCAACTAACTATCCAAACCCTTTCATAGTTTTCAAACAACTTTATTTTACTTCACCATTCAAATTTAAATTCGAATTCAAATTTTAAATTATCCAAAAATTCTCAAAAATTTTCTAACTCTCGAAATTTTCGAAAAATTTCGCCAGCGTCTCCTTTGCGCGGCTAACACGGTACAACTACAAAACGTCCTTACGGACCCTTAGATTTCAAAAAAAAGAAAGGAAAGCCAAGCGGCTAGACAAGAAAAGGTCAAATCTCATACTGAAATTTAAATACATACCTTTGCCGAGTAAATTCAAATTTATCTTCAAAATCAAAATCCAATTCCATTTTCCTTAGCCTTTCAATTCCTGTATATTTTACTGAACAATAATGTCCAAATTCACTTATTGGATTTCCCAATACCAATTTACTTAAGAATTTCATTCATTCATTTCTTAAGTTCAATATAAGTGTTTACAAACTTCTTATATCCATTTTTACTTCACAAACAAAGTTATATATTCATTTCCTTTTAACTTTGCGTTTTCAATTCCATTTGAATTCAATTTGACAATTTCAATTCTATTTGAATTCATTTCAAATCTCAATACTTATATTTCCAAAAAAATTTCATTCAGATTTTCATTTCGAATTTTACTTCAATTGGATTCATCTTCTAATTTCGAATATTGAATCTTATTTATTTTTTTCTAGTTCAATTCCTAGATTCCCATTACAATTTGAAAATCAAATTTCCGTTAACAAAATTTTTCCAAATTTTCAAAATTATATTCTAACTCCCAAAAAATTTTGAAAATTTTGGCGGAGTCTCCTTTGTACGGAGGAGCTTTTGCAATTTGACAAAAAGTATGAATATATATACATCGACCCACTCGGTCGGAAAAGCAGAAAACAGTTCATATTTCCTATTTTTATTGCGTAGGCGTACCTTTTAGCATTTTTAAGCAAAGTAGATATTTTATTAGCATTTACGCAACCCAAACTGCAGCCAAACGGCTTCAAAAACCTGCACTTACTCAATTTAAACAGGTAAGTGACAAATATAAGAAATTCATTAACACTTCACTTATTTCAATAGCAAATACATAGAATTTCATTAGCAATACATCCAAAATCATTTCCAATAAGCAATTTATCAAGTTTCAATATAAATATTCCATATACACATTATATTTATTTTCAATTTGCTACTTCGGTTAATATCTACTTATATTTAAACTGGATTTCCAATTCCATTCGAATTCAATTTACCTTTCATTTATAATTATTGAGTTCAATTCATTTCCAAGTGAATCTAACTCATATCTATTTCAATTGATACAAAAATCAATTTCTATTTGCTTTTATTAACTCATAGAATTTATACAATCTCGTTTTTTTTCAAACGATAATTCTTTCTATTCAGATTCGTTAATATTTATGCAACTAAATGATTACTTAAGCTAACAATCATTTAAATTGATTCCACTTCAATTAAATTTACATTCCATATTCTCATTCATTTCATTCGAAACCATTTCACAAAATTTTTCTTAAGTCGAGCATTTATTCAAATTTACTTAAGCTATTTCACTTCAAAACTCAAGTTCATTTCCTTGTAAATAATTTCTAATTTCAATCTTTGATTTGATTTTTCATTCATTAAATCTATTCCATCTACTAATTTAATTCAATTAGTTCATTCATTTATCCTTTTTAAATTTCAATTTCCATATTCAATTCATCTCGAATTCATTTTATCAATAACAAGGAAATTTTCAATTTTATTTCTACTACCCACTTGAATTTATATACAAATTCAAACCATTTTAAATTTAGCTTACAACTCATCTTTAGTTTAACCAATTCAATCTCCAATTCATTATTTCGTGAATTAATAAATTATCAAGTTTATTTACTTGAATTCAATCCATTTCATTATTCAATTCCAATTCATTCATTTACAAATGTAGCTTCATTTGTTTATTCACAGTTTCATTCCTTATATTTGAATTTCATTACAATCAAACTTTAAATATTTTATAAGTTATCAACTTATTTTACATTCCATTTGTGAATTTTATTTTCAATTATAAATTACATTTACAATTACCTTTTACAAATCCATTCGTATATGAATTCATTTTCTCATCTTTCAATTCATATTTAAAATTTTCATTTATTAAATGAATTTATCTTCAAATCTTTAGTTACATCATTTTATTTCTTATTCATTTTTCATATAACAATGAAAATATTTCAATGTTATCACTTCCTAACAACCAAGCATCCATATACTATGATAATTCATAGAAAATCATTTCTTTTCTATACAAAAATAGTTTTGGGTAAAATTATTTCATTCACCCTATTTTTAAAACAATACTGTGTCAGATTACCTTGTTTAATAGTTTAGAAACCCCTATCGATTACAGTTAGCTAGACTGCACCGACCAGAATCTATAAACAATCAACCGATAAGTCAACACAATATAAAACAAAATTTATATTCACTAACAAATACGCACTCATATCTATTATTACACTCACACTCATTCTAGAGTACTACTGACTCTATCTCTAATGAGTAACACCCAACAGAGCAGGGTTGTCGCTTAACCGGATGCTTTGATACCAAATGTAACGTTTCGACTTTTCGACGCACGAAAGTCGACATTAATACGTCCACTGTATCAAATGCCGCGCAATCGAATGCCGGAAAACCGAACCATTAGGGTTAAAAGAAGAGGTAGAAGAAGACAGAAGAAAAAGAGAACAGAAAAACAGAAACAGAAACAACAACAGAATCTCACATTCGCAGTGGAACAATATATAATAGATAATCACTAGTCCTTTAAACAAAGAACTATATCAGTTATACAATACATCATCAGAGTCAATATACAACTCAATACAACAATGGACAGTTATATAAACCTATCCTCATACAGAATACACAGTGGAAATAAATAAATAAGTACGAGAGTACGTCTCTCCATCCAGCTTGCTTCCAAAGCTCCAGAATATCCTGATAACATAACTCTAGCCTGCCCGTGTGGAAATTTATGGGCACCCAGAGTTTAGAAGGGAACAATAAACTCCGAGTCAGTCATGGTGACTGGTGTGAGATCATAAAACAGTTATTTTCACAAAGAAAATAAAATTAATTCGCAATGCTTTTGGAAAATGAAACTACCATAAGACCTCCCGCCACACACACAATGCAAACGCAGAATTGGAGGAGATTTCTTCTTATGATAGTCAAAGATGCTTACTACTCCAATCATTGGATATTATTATTAATGTCTAGTGTAGAAAACATTTCGAAAGTATAATATTAATCTTAGCCAGCATAGACATTTCGAACTATGCCTACTATAGCTACCATCTAAACAGTGGGGCGCCACCATAAGTAAATGGCAGGTTCTACAACTAAAACCGTACAATTTCGTATTGGGAAATGGATTTCCAACAAATGGTCAGGCTAAGGAACTTCCTTTCCTACTGCTGAATGGGATCGCCTCTGGCTGGACGTCCCGAGAGAAAAACTGCTCTCTGCCAAACAAGGCCGGGTTACCCCTGTAACTAGGTAACTCACGAATATGTCATCCCCCGGTCCTTTGGGACCTTTATCCAAGCGCTTGGTAACATCATCACACATAATAAATAAAGTGTGTCCACATGAGTAAGTATCTGGGCTCCATACCATGATACCACCCCTTTCCAGAAGGAAATGACATACCCTAAAGGGCGCGACCCTCATAACCTTGCCGCAACATTCCTGTTTCGACCATTTCCGGTTTGTGAGGCCCTGACGAAGTCTCATCCACAAAGCTACGCTTTTTCACAAAGCCGTGCTTTGATCACAATTGATCAATAAATGATCAACGTCACGGCAACACTCAGCATGCCACATTACCATATTGGGAATATTTCGCTAATAAATTTCAACTACATAACCTCTGAGCTCGTACATCTCAGAGAAGGGTGTTAAGCTAAGAGAATAAATTCTCCGCCACCAACAGAGATGTATTTGAAAGAAATCGGCTTTATATATCAAAACATAATGTTAGACATGTAACCATACAAGTCTGTTCCGGGTTCGAACAGAACCGAAGGCACTTCTAAAGAAGTCCTTGCAATCCGGATATTCACAATCCCGATAAAACTTCCCATCACAAAAGAAATCTCAATACCGTAGCTAACGGTGCAGAGACAATCGATAGGTCATCCTATCATTTTCACAAATACTCGGTCTTCACCACCGGTCTTCAATACGATCCATATCGTCGTATTATTATTCGGAATGGGTTATCTGACACGAAGGTCCTTTCCCGGCTAAACCGAATAATAAGCGTTTGTTTTAAAAACAATTCAAATGCCATTTCAAAGGCAAATATTAATAGTCGGTGATTTAACTATCAACAACATTCACAACAATCATCAGATTCAAATAATTTTCCCAAATTATTTAATTTCAAAATATCTTTACAAGATATATATTTTTCCACACTTCAACACTTTGAAAACCAATTTCAAATTAAAATTTCACCTTTCAACTTTTGAAAATAAATTTCAAATAAATTTCCTTACGCGGAATATATTTCCAAATATTTCTTTTAAAAATCCACTTAGAACTTTTAATTTATATTTTAAAAGCCACTTTGGAAAATATACTCGGCTTTTTAAAGGAAAATACACTTCCATTTCAAAACGGTCCATTTAAACCAATTAAATAAATCCTTATCGATTTATTTCAAATTTACGTTCAAAATCCGTACATTTACTTTCACACTTTAAAAATAAATCAGCGTTTATTTTTAAACAAATTTCCCTTCCATTTCATAAATTCCAATTTGAATTTACATTTCCAAATATTAAATTTTAACCCCAAAACCAAATTCCAAATTGATTTCAAATTTTATCTCAATATCAAATCGATTACAAATGCAAACGTAAATTTTATTCCAATAAAACAAAACATTGCCAATTTATTTCTAAGTTTAATTCCAAATAAAAAATCATTTGCCAATCGACTTTTAGATTTATTTCTCAAACACTAAATCAATTTCAAATAAATTTTCCAATGATTTAGTTTCCATCGCCAAATTAATTACAAGTTTGATTTCTAAATTTATTTCAACTCCAAATAAATTTCCATATCAATTTCTCAAAGATTCATTTTCAAATACCAAATCAATTACAAATTGATTTCTAAAAGTTTATCACTTTTAAATAAATTCCTTTGTTCTTTCCAAATTATTCAAAATTCCATTTTTTAAATGAATTCTTCAACTTTTAAAACAATATTATTCAAAACTCGTTTATTTATATCTTTTCCCATATTTTTGGAATTTATTCGGTAAGATTTCGAAAAATAAATTTTTATACTTTAAAATTCCTTCTTTCAATAAATTCAATCCTTAATAATAAATTCACTTAAAGTTTCCACTTTAATTTCAAAATCCAATTTATATTCATTTCTGGTATCCAACGATACCAAAAATACATTCGGCTAAATTGTAGCCTTCACAATTTCAATTATCAATAAATCACATCATTCACATATGAAATAATATTCAAACAATTTGAGGAATCCAGTTGGATCCCTCCAACCTGTTTCCCTGCATCCACAGATGTTAGCACAATACCAATTCCACTTCGAGGTGGAATATCGCGGTATATGGGATTTTATAAAATATCATCCACTTACTAACGGCGCAATAGGGTCTCATCCGCTATACAATGCGGGAAATCAACAACTGCAATATATACATATGCCAATATATATATATTGCTATATATAGATATATCCTACTATATCTAATATCACATCCAATACAGCAATCAACACAATCAATAACTGCAATTCAATTTTAAATCTGAGTGAGAAGATCTCACCTTTGCTTTTTATTTTGCAATCCATTCCCATTTTGACCATTTCTTCATTGTATTAACCTTGTATGACAATTATACAATTTATTAAAATTCGAATTAATCGAATAACAAATTTCCGTTTTTGATTGTTTTATTAACTAATAGTTTTATTTAAACCAATTTCTTTTAATAAATTACTTTTGGTGGTTAAAATAATTAGATAGGTCAATAAACAAATAGCTCACCAAAAATCAATATTTTCAAAATCAATTAGTAAATTTAAAAATGGATATTTTGTAAAGCTATATATATATATATATTTATTTTACTGTAAAGATTTTTTTTATTTCTGCAAATTTAAATAGTGATAAATCTTACTATAAATTTAAAACAAAAATGCTTAAGGATTAAATAAAGCTAATTATACCTTACTGAACAATGTCGAAACACAGATCGACCCCTTATCGATGAACTCGCGCTGCCACTCCGAGAACCACCTTCGACATTTGCCATCGCGAAATCAAACACCACCCTGACCCAGTTTTCACACACGCGAGCGCGCCTATCGCCAGCACTACCAGATTGCGACTACCCCCCTCGTCGACCACACACGTGCACCCCCAATACCATCGTCCCGAGCCCACGTCACCAGACCCATCGCGACCATCGCGAGATCTTCGCCTCGTGCCCTAGCTTCAGTTCGCGACGCCAAGACTAGATCTCGCGAACAAAAACTGGAGGGGATGATTTTGTTTTAACTTTGAAGTTCCGATCCCTTGGTTTTAAAAATGAACGAGAGCGGTTTCATTTATTTGTTTTGAATCTGAGAGGGGCTTCGGCCATTTGATTTTTTTAGTTGTAGAATGAACGAGGATTTCATTTTATTTTTCTTTCGGCCATTGATTTGCTTTAGAACAAGATAGTTTTCTTTTGAACGAAGGAATTGTTTCGTTCGTTTTGAACGAATGGAGAGGAGACCAGAAAACATGATTAAGCAGAGGATAACGTGTTGAGTTGTTTATTTTAGAGGGTGACGCGTGTTCAAAATGAAGACAGGTGTTAGATTAGGGGAAGCACTTGTACGTGATTTGAAAAGGCAGGGGGACACGTGCTTTAGATTTCTCTACGTGTCTGCAAAGGCTTGACACAGTATTTTAATGCAACAATATTATTTATATTTAAAATTTCAAATTCAAATTAAACGATATAAATTCAAAACTGAACAAAACACTTCCAAATTCAATCCTGAAAGTTCCAGTACCTTCAGAATTATCAATATAGATTTTCTAAGCTTTGAAAATAATTTTAATCAGCTTGAAAATCAAGATTCAATATTTTACCCAGATTTTAACAATTAAATTCACTAATTTAATTATCAAATTCATTCAAATATTTGAATTTCAAATTAAACTATCATTCGAATATTTAAACTCATTTAAATATTCACTTTTTTTTAAATATCAAAAATTCAGGGTCGTTACATGATGGGTAGTCAATATAGTAGGGGATGTGTAATCCAAAGAATTAATATATGTAAGATGGGCAGCCTATATAAATGTAAGACAGATAGTCAAAGAAAACATAGATGGGTAGTCTAATAACTTGGGATGGGTAATCCACTGTTTATTGCATGGTTGCATATCAGTATATTAATATGTTATAGCCATTGTGAATGCAGGTGCATAGTATATGATTTAGATGTTTTGGTTAAGATACTAGTAAGGGGAAAACTAGTTCTACACACACTACATATCTATTTGGTTCGAGATGGTAGGATATTATTCACATCAGACTTTTTGTTTGACCCGAAGTTTTATTTTTCCCCTTAAACTCTCGGGTAATCATTTGAGTAGGTTGGAAATATGGTTTTCAAGTTTCCAATTAGATGAATAATCTTTCGTAGATCTGCATGAAGCAATCTAGTTATTAGGAGCTTTATCTATTTCCGCTGTGTAATTTGGTTTTGTTTATTTGGATGTAATGGAAAGTTATATAATTGCCAAGTGTTAGACTCTGATCAACCAAGGGGGCATCTTCATATGTCGCTCTTGGAGTATTTTGTAATAGTTGTATTTTCTCTGAATATGGAATCGTAACTGGGATTATGTAATGAATATGAAATCATATTTTGGAATGGAATGTAAAAGTTATTTCTGAATTATGTTTGAAATTTTTTCATATTCATGTACTCCTAATTTTTGATATGATTAACATAGTCGTGTTTTTTCGTCGAGAATTAATTACTATGGATGGCTGCAACATCCGTAGCGATTAGTTTTGGGCCTTAGAATGGTGGATGTTACAAACAGTGCTGCCAACTTTGTGGAAAGTAATGATCAACCGGATTTCGTACTTCCCCTCAACAAAATTGATGTGATCCATGGAGGACCGCATCTAGCTAGAAGTAGTAAAGGAGCTAGGGACCGCTATGTTCAAGAAGCAAAGGAGGGAATTTTCACTATTCAATAAGAACCACCAATCAAGAATTCTAAGTTCCAAATTCAAATGCATAGCTTAACCATCACTCCATAAGAGCTAAGAGGAGGAGTTTGTCATATGCACAATGACCACTTATGCTCAAACTGGTTTATCTGTAGTTTCCAAAATTTGGTAGATACAGGAAGTGTAGTCAACGTGATCTTTAAACATGCTTTTGATTAGTTGGGAATTCAAGAGGAGAAACTAAAGCCAAGCTTTGAACCCATTTTTGGGTTCGACAACAAAGGATCAACTCCTATTGGGCAAATAAGACTTTTGGTGCAGATGGGAATTCCGCCCAACTCCAGGACATTCGAGAATCTCTTTATCATCATGCATCAACCATCTTATTATAATGGTTTCTTTAGGAGGCCGACTTTGGATGAAGTTGATGTTTTTGTTTCATTAAAATACTTAATGGTGCAGTTCTTAACAAAAAATGGTTTGGAGAACAATAAGAGGAGAACAATTTAGCTCTTGTTAAGTGTATTTTGCCACTCTTGAGCAATATAAATGGGATAATCTTTCTTATTATGACTTGGGAAGAACTGAGTTAATTAGAAATGATATTAGTAAGCCTTTGGATAAGGGTTTTTCAAACAAATCATCCAAAGCAAAGATAAAGCCTATTGAGAGAGCTATACATGTATTGACAAAATTTGATTTCTCTAGGAAGAAAAGGAAGAGGAAGGAAACAAACCTGGCGGAGGACGAAATAGAAATTAAAGAAATAGTCGCTGAGTTGGATTGTAGAAGTGAGCAAGAACGAATGAAACCCGAAAGGACCTCGAGGAAAAATGCTTAGACCCAATTGATCTAGCAAAGACAGTTTAAGTTGGAAAGGAGTTGGAAAGCAAACTTAAAGTAGAACTGATTCAGTTTCTTCAGTCTAGCAAAGATGTATTCGCATGGACCTATTCAAATATGGTTGGGATAGATCCAACAGTCATGTATCATGCTTTGAATATCAATTCAAATATAACACATAGAAAAAGAGGCAATTTGATAAAGCCGGTCCAATGCATTAAAAGAGGAAGTCAAAAAATTGCTTGAGAATGGGTTCATTAGAGAGGTACTTTATTAGAAGTGGTTGGCCAATCCAGTGCTGGTCAAGAAATCCAATGGCAGGTGGAGAATGTTTATTGACTATACTGATCTAAAAAAGGCATTCCCAAAGGACTGCTACCCCTTCCAAGAATAGATCAGTTGGTTGATGCAACTAGTGGGCATAAACTTTTATCTTTCGTGGATATATATTCCGGCTACAATCAAATTCTCATGTTTAAGCCAAATGAGGAGAACACTATTTCATAACGGATTGGGAAACCTATTATTACAAGGTAATGCCCTTTGGGTTAAATAATGTTGGTGCGACATACCAGAGATTGGTAAACAGAACGTTCAAAGAGAAATTGGCCAAAATATGGAAGTGTACGTGGATGACATGTTAGTCAAGACTCATGAAGGAAGCAGCCATTTAAAAGATCTTGAGGAGATGTTCGGGGGTATTGTGAAAGTATCAAATGAAACTCAACCCACAGAAGTGTTCTTTTGGAATTCAGTCTGGGAAGTTCTTGGGATACATTGTTAATGCCCGGGAAATTTAAGCTAACCCTTACTAGATTCGGGCTATCAACTACATGGCGGAGCCCAAAATGAGTAAAGACATAGTGAGTATAAACAGAAAAGTGGTAGCATTGAATAAATTCATTTCCAAGGACACTAACAAATGCATTCCATTCTTCGATGTGATTAGGGAAAGAAGAACTTCGAATGGGGAGAAGACTGTCAAAAGGCTTTTAAGGAGTTGAAAGACCATCTTGAGAAACCACCAATCCTGTCTAGTCCCATAGAAGAGGAAAACATTTATCTTTACGTAGCATTTTCTGAACATGCAGTTAGCTCTGTACTAATAAAAGAAGAGAAAGGGATTCAACTTCCGCTATACTATATAAGCAAAAGGCTAAAAGATTTAGAGACTAGATATCCAGAAATAGAGAAGCTAGAATACTACTTAATGCCCACAACACAAAAATTAAGAGCTTAATTTCAAGCACATCCAATCAAGGTTTTAACCAATTTCCTGCTTAAGCAAGTTTTCAGCAAACCAGAGCTTCAGGAAGATTGGTAAAATGGAGGATAGAGCATAGTCAATATGACATTGAATTCCTGCCTCAACTAGCAATTAAAGGTAGGTGATTTTGTTAATGAATGTACGGGTTTCATCAAAGAGCAATCAAAAAAGGAAAAAGATTTAAAACCCAAATGGTGGTTATTCGTAGATGGAGCTTCGAATGAATAGGGTGCTGAAGGAGGATATGTCATTATCACCCCCGATGGACATTTCTTACATTATGCAATGAAATTGGGATTTCCGACCATAAATAATGTGGCAAAATATGAACCAATGGTGGGAGGACTCACTTTGGTCCTACAATTGAAAATTTCCAAAATTTCCAACTAATGGTAAATCAATTGAAACAAACATACCAGACAAAAGACGCCAAGTTAGTCTTATATGTAAAGAAGGTGTTAAAAATGCTGAACTAATTTGAGGATTCTTAATACACCAAGTACTAAGAGGAAAGAACTCATAAGCTGATTCTTTAGCCAAACCAGCCAGTTCGCGGGGAGCGTCGTTCCAGTAGGCTATCAACCAAGTCCCAGCATAAAATAAAACATTCCCGAATCAGAGAAGAAATTGATGGTATTGACCAGATCTCAAGCTCTAGCACATAGTGAGGAGGAAAGAAAAGATAAAGATGAGATTCCATAGGAAAGATTCTCCCATTCAGAGACAGTTGATCACTATAAGAATAATTGGATGATCCCCATTGTTGAATACTTCGTAAATGGAACACCATTGACCGACAAAAAGGGGGCAAGTAGGATTAAGCATTAGGCTCCGACTTTTCTTATATGGACAGAGTACTTTATAAGAAGTAATACTCTCTTTCCTACTTTAGTTGTTTTAATCCAGAAAGTAGACTAAAACTATTGAAAGAAGCCCATGAAAGATTTTACGAGGATCATCCTAATGGGATAAAACTAGCTAAGAAGGTCATGAGACAAGGCTTATATTGGCCTCAAATGACTAACCTCGCCATTGACTATGTGAAAAGATGCAACAAGTGCCAAAAGTTCTCTAAAATCCCACATTTGCCCAAGTGAATTAACTTCAATCTCAAGCCCATGGTCTTTTGACTTATGAGGAATCGACCTAATAGAACCACTACCTATATCTAAAGGAGGAGCCAAATATGTTGTAGTGGCCATTGATTATTTCACTAAGTGGCTAGAAGCAGAACCCCTACCAAATATCACATCTGGATAAGTACTCAAGTTTGTAATCAAAAATATCATCATCAGATTCAGAATCCCTCAAAAGATAATATTTGATAATGGAACTCAATGTAAAAGTGAAAAATTCACTCGATTCTATAATAGAAATGGAATCATTTGAAGCTTTTCATCTGTAGCTCACCTTAAAGCTAACAGAGCTGTTGAGGCAGCAATAACAAAACCATTCTCAAGAAGCAATTGGACAAAACAAAAGGAAACTAGGTAGAAGAGCTACCTCTGGTATTATGGGCCTATAGAACTTCTATTATAACAGCAACATGACATAATCCGTATTCATTAACATATGGGTGTGAAGCAATGCTCCCAGTTGATGTGGAGATGCCCTCTTATTGAAGAATTGCATGCGTTTGATCCAAATTATGAATTAAGGAAAGAATCCTTAGATTTAATCAATGAGTTAAGGGATGAGACAGCCATACAAACAGTTGAATACCAACGAAGGATATTTAAGTATTACAACTTGAAAGTAAAAGCAAGATCATTTCAAAAAGGAGATTTGGTGCTCCGACAAATTATGGAAAATACTAAAAACCCAATAGATGAACCACTTGGGTCAAATTGAAAAGGACCTCTAATCCTATACAAAGTAATCCCATCTTGGACTTATAGATTGTGCTGACTGAAGGCAATGTGATAGCAAGAACATGGAATCTAAATATTTGCAACCATACTTCTCGACAATGGATGAATAAAGAAGTTGAGATAAGAATGTCTATTATATCAATAGAAATACTCTCCTTAAACAAACGGAAAAAGCCTTTAGTGCATCATCAAAGGCCTCACTAAACCACCTCCTAGAGGAAGGTCGGATAAGTCTTTGGTTTTGCTTAAGATAGCTACACAGTGCACTAGACTAAGCCTTCAGTTACGTAATCAAAGGCCTCATCGAAGTGTCTCCTAGAAGAAGATCGGGTAAGACTCTGGTTCTGCTTAAGATAACTACCTAGAGCGTCAGACCGACCTTTAGTGCCATCATTAAAGGCTTCACTAAAGCACCTCCTTGAGGGAGGTTGGGTAAGTATATGTATATGTTTGATATCTCTGACCAAACGCACCGGACTAAGCCTTTAGTGCCATTATCAAAGGCCTTATTAAAGCGCCTCTTAGAGGGAGGTTCAGTAAGTCTACGGTCCTACTTGATGAAGCTAACCGAATGCACTAGACAACAAGACCTAACTCATCACCTAAGACGGTGATAAGAGGTTCGATCTAAGTAGAGATCGTCACTTAAGATGGTGCCAAACAAATCAATCAAAATCAGAGGCAAGTAGTGCTCCAAATCAATCAATCTTCTAAAGGAAAAATCAATCAACAATCAGAACTAGTTAGCGTTCCAAGTCAAACAATCTTCTAGAGGAAGATCCAAATATGAACCATTTGTACTCTTCAACAAACATAACCTTCAGTTGTCAAATGAGGATTTCTGGTTTTCTATTATTGCCAGATGGGTCTCTGGTCTTCTATTGTTATCAAATGGATTTCTGGGTTTCTCTTATTATCAATGGTATTTCTAGTCTTCTATTATTGCTAGATAGATCTCTGGTCTTCTGTTATTATCATATGGATTTCCAGTTTTCTATTATCATCAAATGGATTTCTAGTCTTCTATTATTATTACCAGACAAGGATTTCCGGTCTTCTATTATTATTGCCGGATAAGGATTTCTGGTCTTCTATTATTGCCAGATGGGTCTCTGGTCTTCTACTGTTATCAGATGGATTTATGGTTTTCTATTATTATTAAGTGAGATTTCTAGTCTTCTATTATTGCCAGATGGATCTCTGATCTTCTATTGTTATGAGATGGATTTCTGGTTTTTTATTATTGTAAGTTGGGTCTCTGGTCTTCTATTGTTATTAGATGGATTTTTGGTTTTTTCTTATTATCAAGTAGAATTTATGGTGTTCAATTGTTACCCGATGAATCTCTGGTCTTCTATTATTATCGGATGGATTTTCGGTTTTTTATTAACATCAAATGAATTTTTAGTCTTCTATTATTATTACCAGATAAGGATTTCTGGTCTTCTATTATTATTGCCAAATAAGGATTTCTGGTCTTCTATTATTGTCAGATGGGTCTCTGGTCTTCTATTGTGATCAGATGGATTTTTGGTTTTTTATATTATCAAGTGGGATTTCTAGTCTTCTATTATTGCCAGATGGATCTCTGGTCTTCTATTATTATCGGATAGATTTCTGGTTTTCTATTATCATCAAATGGATTTCTAGTCTTCTATTATTATTAACAGATAAGGATTTCTAGTCTTATATTATTATTACTTAAGGATTTTTTGTCTTCTATTATTATTGCCAAATAAGGATTTCCGATCTTTTATTATTGCCAGACAGCTCTCTGGTTTTCTATTATTATCAGATGGATTTTGGTTTTTTCTCATTATCAAGTGAGATTTCTGGTCTTCTATTATTGCGAGATGGATCTTTGGTCTTTTGTTTTTATCAGATGGATTTCTAGTTTTCTATTATTATCAAATGGGATTTTTGGTCTTCTTTTATTGCCAGATGGATTTCTGGTCTTCCATTTTTACCGGATGGGATTTTTGGTCTTCTATTATCATCAAATGGATTTCTGGTCTTGCCAGAAGATTTTCTGGTCTTCCATTAAGATTGCTATTAACAAATGATTTTTCTAGTCTTCCATTATTGCCAGATGATTTTTTGGTCTTCTATTTAGATGGATTCTTTGGTCTTTTATTTATGAGCTTGCCAGAGAAAATTTCTGATGCTCCCTCCTATGATGTTACCATAATCATCTGGGCTTCCTTTTCAAAACTTATTGTTATTTATTGATTACAGTAAAATTATAATCTTAACTCATACAGATAATGTAGACAATATGTGCCTATTTATAATCAAAGCCAAAAAGGGATTGCTTAAAAATTGAAATTGAGTTTAAAGTTAATAACGAAAGTTGTCATTCACTTTATGTTTTATAGGAAAATGAGATTAGAAAGAGATCTCATAAGGAATCGAGAAAGTAAAGAAAATCTTAGTTTTACAGTAAAGTGTAACACTACAAGAAAAGTTACCTTTTATAACAACAATAGATAACACTTTATTCCTTAGCGTTATTGTTTTCCTTGATTTGTTTTAATTGGGATTGGAGCGTAACACATTGAATGAGAGGACTCTTATTTTCTACCGTTTCCCCAAATTATTTTTCCCTTCCCTCTTCCTCATTTTCGTGACCGCCATTTCCTAAATTATTTTTCCGTTCCCTCTAACTCATTTTCGTGGCCGTCATTTCCTAAATTATTTTTCCCTTCCCTCTTACTCGTTTTCGTGGCCGCCATTTCCTAAATTATTTTTCCGTTCCCTCTTCCTTAAATTATCTCCTCCAATCCTCGATTTTATTTTCTTAGCCATAATTTCATGGCCATGCTTATTCACCTGCTACCTCCTTCGATTTGGCGGCCTCCCACCACGCCGCCACCCTCCCCGCCGTTATCCTCTACGTCGAGTACCATCTCATCCTCAAACACTACCTCCCTGCCCCTTTCGAAGACTCTGAACAATCCCTTCTTCGCTTGACTACGTGGCTATTCAGTTTGCCTCTATTCCGTAAGAAAAGGTCACAATCATGTTACAGGCGGGTAGAAACCCTGAATCAAGTAAGTAATTACTAGCCCTAATCTTTTAATTTTTGTATGTTTTGTAGTTGATAAAATCTATTGATAGACCCTTTTCATTGATCAAGCCTATATGAAAAAGCAAATTGAAAACTATTCAAATTTTAATTTGGTAGCTTTGAGATTGAGAAACAATATGGTATGCAATGTAGTAGAATACGTCTTGAAGTCGATGGTTATTGATTCTTTGACATTGCATTTGAATTTATGTAACCTTGATTAACAAGTGGACTGATTTGTGTTTCCATTTGGTCTTCCAGTTGTGTATATCTGTTCGTCCTCTTTAGCATTCAGTAGAATACCATTAGCTATAGCTTGATTAAACATGAAACTAAAACAACTCTTGTCTTATGTGATGTACTTGGCTTAAGATCAAGGTGACATCATTATACAACTTGAATGACCATATATACTGATGAAAAGAGGTCAAATAAAGCAAACAAGAACAGACCCTTTTGGTTATATGTTTGCTCAAAACTCACTAGATAAACACTCAAATAGGATCTTACAACTGAACTATTTAGGGTAGGTCCTTGTACAACCTATAAACTTTGGATATGATTCAGAATGAACCGTAATTTGAGTGAAGTTAATTTAGGTATAAGTTTATTGGATATGTTTCCGATTATTGTGAATTATAAAACAGAAACAAAAAAGTCACTTCTCCTTAATCTAATTAATAATGTAGTCACTTCAATTTTTAAACTACAAATACTCTAACTCGCTGTCTGTATAAAACATTTTGAGAGGAAATCACCAAGAACTAATAATAATAATAACAATAACAATAAAAGTCACTTTAGTTCACTTCAAGTTCTATATCCTGAATGTCATCTCTATATGTCCTAATTCATTCAAGTTCACTTCAGTTGAACTCTTGATATTGCTTGCGGTATTGGATTTTTTTCTACTAGCTTCCGTTTGGAGCATCTGAAACTATGATTAGTTACCTATGATTGCCAAGAAAACATATATCTATACATATTTCAGTTTGCCATTCATTGATGCCAATTAAACGTGAAGCCCCGTTCTTTATTCTCGGACTATTTTGAGATTCTGAGTTTCATTAGTTTAAGATACTGTTGCTAATTTGTTAATATGTGTTGACTTTGAATTACACCCCCTACTGAGTTTAACTTTCAAGTTGTGATAGATTGCCCACATAGTTTGTGGCACTCATAAGTGTGAACATGTATTGCTTGTAATCTGAAGCTTTGAACCACTACATTGTACGCATGAGTTGCATTATTTTGTTGAGTGCATGTTCGTGCACACAACTACATTGTATCCATGCACATGTGAATAGGCCTATAACTATTTATGGTTGTATGCATTATTCAAGAACAATTATAAATCCAATATTTAGTTCGTAAACAAATGTTGATTTCAATGAATTGAATGTTAACTGAGACGAGTATAAAAAGGTGATTCCTCATAATTGAAGTGACTCATATTATAATATGGACAATGCTTACATAATAGAGTACATAATAAATGTTAAATTAATTAGGATTATTATTTAAACTAAATATTGGTGGTGGTCCTCCTCTCATTCAGTTGATTAACTTCTTTTTACTCACATGAATCTCTAGCTCATACTTTCTATCTAGATGCCCATTTTTTTATTTGATGCTGCAAACAACGATAAAGTTCCATTCTTCCCCTTCCTTCCCACCACAACAGACAAGGAGTGGTAAAAACCTATATATAACAACATTGCAAATTAGTTTAGGACCGCTTTCTGTAAATCATGTTAATTTATCTTTTTTCATTCATTGTAACAATAATGCATTTTACTATATGTTTTCAATCCTTTCATTCCTTTCATATGTTGTATGTCCTTGCAAATCCATTCATGCTTTTACCCACAAAACAGAAATTTAAGACTTTAATGTTTTCTTACATGTATGTGCAGCTTTAATATAAAGTAAACCAAGGTCCTTTCTTTTTTTTCCTTATTATCTGCTTATTATTGCTTTGCTACATGACATGATTTAATATTGGTTTTGTTTACTCTGTTCTCGAAAACTGTACCAAGCATGCAAATATATACTATTTCCTATCCGTTATGAGCAGTATGTCACCTTGTGCTAATATAAAAAAAACTAATTACCCAAGATACGTCCATAGTCTATGATAATTTCTATAGAATTTGAAGCATTTTTTACTTTGTACACAAGAGTATTGGTTGGGCCTGTGTTCAATTTTTTGCTTAAGTCGGTATAATAATAAAAGTTACTCACCTTTTTTATATATACATCAGAACGATTTGGTTAAATACTTCAACAAAACGATTACATTCCCCTATCTTTAAATACAAAGTATATATTCAAATATACATTCCCCTGTCTCATATTAACATTTTCACCATTTTCTTTCACCCGTGCAAAACCACAAACGTTTTTAAACCACAAATGTATCAGTGAATATAATTATTATAAGCATGCGCATTCAAATATATAACCAGTTTGAGATAATATTGATGTAATAATCACTTCAATTGTACATCCAACATGTGGAATTGATTAAGTTTTTGGACTACATATGAAAGGCTACAAAGATATTTTTGTATAGTGACACTCTAACTTATATTACAATTCTTTATTTATTGCTTAGGAAGGATGTACATGCATAAATAAACATAAATGAACCATTGAAGTTCAGACCATCATGATTCGATGTACAGACCCATGTTTGCATATATGGCATTAACTGATGATTTGAAATAAGAAGTGGTGAGTTTTCCTTCTTTTTTTGTTCACTAGAAAGATCTGAAATCATATAACTACTTTGCTTTTGGTGTAGGGGGAGGACTTGCTTAGGAATGAACTTGGCAAAAAATATGATGTTGATATTCCTGCATCGAACTAGTTACAACTTACAGGTATGTTTTCCTGGTTTTCCAATCTGGTCAAAGCTATGAACCATTCCTCTTTTATTTTTTCTCTTTTTTCTTTTTTTAATGGAAATAGTATATAGTATATACAATGCTATATACATGTTGTGGGTGGAACATTTATGCTACTCCTGTTGCTTACGTTTAATACATTGCAACTGATGTGTGGTGATTTTTTTTGCTTGAGTTTGTTTTGGTGCATCAGTGAACATTTATGCTCTTGTTGATTGCGTTTATGAATGGATTAGTGAGTTGTTGTGTGTCCTTTCTAAGTGAGTTCGAGAGTGTGACGACCCGGAATTTTTGTATATTTGAAATGTGAATATTTAATTTATTTTAAATATCCGAAGGTTAAATTTTAACTTTAATTTCAAATATACAGTATTTATTTGGATAATTAATTATTAAATTTAATTATCGGGATTGGGTAAAATATTGAATCTTGATTTTAAGCCTGTTAAAAATAGTTCAAAGGTTCAGAAAATTTATATTGTTAATACTGAAGATAATATAACTTTTAAAATGGAATTTTAAAGAGTTTTGTTCAGTTTTAAAAATATATCGTTGAAATTGAATTTAAAAATAGCCGTCCGAGGCACAGTCTCGGAATCCGACGAAACCAGTTCCATTGGGTCCGTAATATTGAATTTTTACCGGATTTCAAATTTTGTAGCTTTCGGAATTAACGTGTGATCGTACGAGGTATAAACGCTTAAACGATAATTATCGATTTAATTTAAATATCATAATCTGAAGGAAAATCTAATCACAGCCAAAATTTATTTCACATCTATCGTTTCTTTTCATCAGCTACGAGCCTTCTGGATCACGCTGTCTGTCCACACGTGTTCAACTGGGTAAACACGCGTCTCCTTCTCCTTTAAACTTTTCAGCCGAGCAAACCATAGTTTTCCTCTTTAAAACTTCATCTCACCTCATCCTCCTCCTTTTAGTCCAGTCGAAAGATGATGGAGACGAGATCGATTCCCAGAAAAAGGAGTGAACGCGAGCCTCTATCCCTCTAAATTCTATGGTTTCGATCGCTAATTTCAGGGAACAGTTCGCGATCTCCTTTCGAGGAGCGTACGCAAAATCGAGTCGATCTAGTGGGGCGACTTCGTGGAGGCTATAGATTTCTTGGTCGAGATCGAGGATTTGGGGGTCGCGACTTGTTTCTTCTACTGCTAGTTCGAGCTCGAGATCGAGAAGTTCGATCGAGCTAGGGCATGAGGCTGCATCGGCATCGCGCGTGGTCGAGAGTTTCGTAAGAGTAGGGCTTGGCAGGTTGGAGTTGATTTCGGTGAGGCGGATGCCATATCAGGATCTGGCATGCACGAAGTTCGGGGAGGAACAGACAATTGGAAGGGAAGAGAAGGAATAGGGTCTTGGGCCGGTTCGTTTGGTCTGGCATCGTGAAGAGGACTATTGATTTGGGTTGAATTGCAAAATAGAAGGGGCAAAAGGTGAGTTAATCTCACTCAGTTAGATTTAAATTTAAATGGTTAAATTTAAATAATTGATTGGATGATTGCATTGATTGAATATGCTATATTATATTTATAGTAGTATATAGCAATATATACATATTGGCATATGTATATATTTGAGTTGTTGATATTCCCGCATTTATATAGCGGATGAGACCCTATGCGCCGCATAATAGCGGATGATTTATATAAATTCCATATACCGCGATATTCCACTTTGAAGTGGAATTGGTATTGTGCTAACGTTTGTGGATGCAGGGAACAGGTTGGAGGGATCCAACTGGATTCCTCAAAATTATTTAGATTATTTGATATTCTGTTCTATGAATATTGATATCCTGTGATGATTTTATTGATGATTGAAATATTGGATGATATGGTTGGATTGAATATTTCAATAAAAGAAGTTATCAAAATATATTGAATTGGATTTTGAAAGAAATAAAAGAGTAAATTTTAAGTAAATAATTCAAGTGAATTGGAATAAGGGAATTTCGAAATAACAAGGGAAATATTAACTTTAAATTAAAGTGATATTAAATTTAAAGAATAAAGGATTTATTTTGAATGTAAGGAATTAATTTAATTAAAGGCTAAAGAAGGAATTTTGGAAGTTTAAAGTTGGTATTTTCAGTTAAAAAGAGTTTTAACTCAAATAAAGGAATAAATCTAAAAGTTAATGTATTTTGAAATAAATGAAGTAGTAAAGGAAATTTATTTCAAAGTAAAGTAAAGTAAATTGGAAAATCAATTGGAAATTTATTTAATTGTTAAAAATTGGAATTTTAAAAGAGAAGTAAGATTTTGGAAATATAAACTGGGTTTATAAAGTAAAATAAAATATCAGTGGATATTTGAATATAAATTCAAGGTGGGAATTTATAAAAAGATATGGTTTGGTTTAAAAATAAATGTTGATTTATTTTTAAAAAGATGGAAATGAGAAGTGTATTTCTCTGGATAGCCAAGTACGTTTTCAAAGCAATTTAAATATAAGTTAAAAGTTTTAAGTATGTTTTAAAAAGCATGTTTTAGAAAATTGATTATTCTAAATGTTAATTTTCAAAGTAGGTATTTTTAAAATCTATTATTGTAGTAATTATATAAAAGTGATTTGCTATTCTGTTTTAAAAAGAGAAATTTAGTTTATATTTATAAAGTGGTTTATTTTAAAGTATATATTTTTAATAAAGTATTAAAGTAGTTTGATTTCAATGTTATAAAATATATTTTAAAATAAAGTGTTTTTAAATTATTTTAAAATCTAAAAGTGTTTTGTACTTGGTGTTTCAGAGAAATAAATATTTGGAAATGTATTCCGTAAGCGGAAACTGTTTGAAATTGTTTTCAAAAGGAATTTGGAAATTTGGAAATATATCTTGGAAAGATATTTGGGCAAATAAATAATGTGGGAAATTATTTATTGTGTGATGGTTGCTTGTGGATGTTAATTGATAGTTAAATAACCGACTATCAATATTGGCCAATGCGCTGATCGTTTCGAAGAGACCGGGATCGAGTTTCCGTATACCGGGATTCTAGGTCTGGAGACTCGAATACCACTTCGATCCGGTTTGTACGTTTCGTGTAACGTGTTCGGAGTCGAAGATGGAGCTGTGAAGTGCAAGGGCTAGTCGCTACTAATCCTGAGGATATTTCCAAAATGGATGTAGTAGGAGTAGTGCCTTCGGTTCCGTTCAAACCCAGGACGGACTGGTATGGACGAATGCTTGCGAAACATCGTCAGCGGACGATGGGCATTCTAAGGGATATGTTCTCTAAAAGGTATCGTTTAGCCTCGAACCTCATCAACCGGGAATGACTGAAAATCAGGGGTTATGCAGCAAGGCTTCGTGGGTAGCTTCCACTGGAGGGTAAGGTCATCCCTGTCTAGATGTCCCTTTTTATTTCGGCTTAGTGGTGCGGTTGCTGATCCCAACCGTGGGGTGATTTTATTCGGGATCATCCAGTAAGGGATGGTTCCGGCCTTGTGTTGCAGAGGAGCGGGCGTACTCCTCGGTACGGTGATCTAGGCCACGTACTGTGATAGGTGGTACCCCAGTGCCTAGTCATTCGTTGGAAATCCATTCTCCCTACGTGCCTGTACGGTTTTGATTGTGCCCAACTATTGTTGAAATGTGAGATGCAAGCATTTCAGCTAGATTATATTTTACTTTCTGTAGACACTATTATAATATCAGAGGATTTTGATATAAAGTGTTTTAGCTATCGTAAGGTAAAAACCCGACATGTTTATTTGTGGCGTGGTCTTACGAGATGCTTTTGTTTTCAAAGGATTTTGAAACTTTAATAATAAATTTGAGTGTGATTTTCTCACGCTGGTTTTCCAGACTGACTCGGGTATTGTTTTATATGATGCTCGGGTCAGACCGAGTATTATAAATTACAGGAAATGATGCTGTGGAGCTGGATGGCGATACGTACTTTCGTATTTGAGTTATATATTCCGCTGTGTATTCAGATTGTGAGGACAAGATATGATTACTGTCCAGTTGTATGATATTGATGTGATGTACTCTGATGATGTATTGGGATGATGTATATATAAACAGATATAGATTTCTTTTTGTGTAAAGATCTGTTATTACCTATTATAGTTTATTCCGCTGCGTATGAGAGATTCTGTTGTTGTTTTCTATTTTTCTTCTTCTACCTCTTCTTCTTAACTAAAATGGTCCGGTTTTTCGTGTTAGAAAAACTCGGGTTGTTACACTTGGTATCAGAGCTTAGGCTAGCGATAACCTTGGCTCTGGTGGGAATTTTGAGAGTATTAATAGATATGAGCGCGTATTTGTTAGTGAATATAAAATGGTTTTATATTGTGTTGGTTGGTTTATTGAGTGACATATGAACCTTCGTCGGCACAGTCTGTACAACTGTATCGAAGGGGTTTCTAAACACTTGAATAGAACAGTTCGACACAATATTGTTTTAAATAGGGTGAATGAAATAATTTTGCCCAAATTATTTTGTATATAAAAGAAATAATTATTTGAAATTATTATAGATATATATTTGGATGCTTGGTTGTTAGAAAATGACAATAATGAGTTAGTCTCATTATTAAGTAGAAATTGAAAACTTATAACCTAAGTTGAAGAATAAATTTATATAACAAAATGGAATTTGAGAATGTAGATTATAAATGCAATTTATAAATTGAAATAAACTTTGTATACAAATGTGAATTACAAATGTGATTTATAATCAAATGAGATAAATTCATAAACAAATGAAATTTGTAAATGTAAATTGTAAATATGTCTTATAACTTGGAATAAAATGTGATAGAATTCCAGAGTAATGTTTGGATATAAAAAATTGGATGGATTTTTGTTTTGGGAAAGATTTAAATTCCTTTGGATTTAAAATAGTTTCAAAGGTTTGGGGAAATAATGGTGATATTATTTCATGAATATTTTTGAAATTGAATTCATATCTGGTGGGATTTGGAATTTAAAAATGTTTGAAATGTTTAGAGTGATAAAAGCATTAAATTCTCTTTTGGTCGCTGGAAAATAATTTCGGTGATGACTGCAGCATCATCGATGCCTATTTTCGAGTTTCCAAAGAGAAATTGCTACCAAACTGTTTTAAATTGGAAATGATTGTGAACTGGGTTGGTTTTGAAATTCAAAGGGAAAATTGTTTGGTAAAAGCAGATTATTTTGGAAATTGGGATTTGAGGTGATATACCAGATATGTGTGAGTTATTTATGGATTCAAAATGGTTTTTGGAATAAAATCGGGCAATTGGATTCTGAAAATTCTATTTGAAATTTAAATGTGGAAATTTAAATGAATCAATAATATAAAGTATAGAATGAAGTTGATTGAAATAAGAAAGGAATGAAAGTTAAATTCTGGGATTATAGTTATGAGATGAAATTAACTCAATGAGTAATATAAGCTGGTAGATAAAAGAGTTAGAGAACTTGAAGGTGAATGAATTGTAAAACTTGTATAAAATTGTATTCTAGAATTAAAATTTAATTCGAGTATATGAAGGTGAATAAAATATATTTGAATTTAACTTAAGATAAGTTAAATAAAAATTGAGAATTGGAATGGAATTAAATGTAAATAAGTTGAAGTCGAATTGAATTGAATATAAGGGTAGTGTAAAATGCTTATAATTGTGTAAAGAAATTCATATTCTTAAGTTCTTAAGTGAAATAATTTGAGATTTGATTGTAAAGATGGAAATGGACTTAAATGAATAGTCCTAGATCTTAAGTAAGTAAGTTAAAACTTATGAATAGAAATGAAATTGTAAGTCATAAAGGGGAATTCATTTCTTTGAACCATTAAGAGTTATAATTTGAAATTGTAATTATCAAATGGAAACGACTAAGATGAGCAATCTTAATTTTTAAATAGATCCAAACTTGAATTATAAAATAAATTGAACTTAAGATAATTAAGTAAAGTGATATTTTGGATTTAAAAAGCAAGTAATTAATTTTAACCAGCGGAGGAACTAATTTGATAATAAATTAGTTAATGAAATTAAATTGTGAGTTAATGAAATTGGATTAACACAGTGATGGTTTGAATTACGAGTGAAATCCAAATAAGTGAAAATAAATTGGAAATGACCTGGTTATTGATAAAATAATTCCAGATGAATTGAGTATGGGAAATAAAATTCATAATGATTGAGTGAATGAACCACTTATATTAAATAAATAAATGGATGGAATTTGATTAAATAAGAATCAAATGAAAGATGGAAATAAAACTTTAAAGGGTTGGTTAAATGGAAAATAAACTTAAGTTATTGACTTAAGTAAATGTTGAATGGAAACTGAACTCAACAGAGGAGTGGTTTAAATAAGTTGAGAAATAATTATTGAATAAATAGCTTGGATTGTTTTCGAGCTAAATAAAATTCAAATTTTTTGGAAGTTGGAGATGAATTGAATTTAAGAAAAAAAAATTGGAAATGAAGTAGTAAATTGAAGTAACTTGAAATTCATATGAAATTGGAATTCGATTTGAATATATACACTTCAGTGGTGAAGTAGTAAATAAATATAAGAAAGATTTATATTGGACTTAAGAATTGAAAAATGAAATTCTTAAGAAAATTGGTATTGGAAATGTACTTAGTAATTTTGGAAAAAAAAAATATATATACTAAGTGAATAGTTGAATGAAGACTAAAACTGAAGTTGTGAAATGAGATAGTTGTGAATAAGGGGATAACAATCAAAATGAATGTGAATAAAAGAAAATTGATATAACTGATAATCAATTGAAATTAATACGTAAGGTGTACGTATATTATTTATTCGCATAGCTATTTGGTCCAGATATCGAACACAGAATTTCGAGATAGTTTTATCGATCCGAATCAGGATTTTTCACTCGATTTTCGACGGCGAGCCTGGATATGGATTGTTGATTGATTCTGGAAATTCTCTATCATAGTTTGTGGCTATGCAAGGAGAATGACGGTTTCTGATCAAGAAACCAGATCTGAGTCCGCACTAGGAAGTCGGGTGGACGATACTAGTTCGGAAGTGAGATTGTGTGATCGATTGAGCGATCGAATGTGATATTGCGTACGGATGATATATGTGCATCGTACGGGCTTAAGTAAAGCAAATATTGAAAATTTGTAAAGAAAAGTATAAAATGACTTTGGGATTGTGATTGAATATTATTGCTTAGTAGGATATACAGGTGTATAAAAGCAATGGATAAATTGGGATTTTTGATTTAGAAGATAAAAATTTATGGCCCGACAAAAAGGTATGTATTTGAATTTCTATATGAAATTTGATTGGGTTTTGGATCCAGCCACTTGGCTTTTTGTTTTCTTTTTGAGATTGGGAGGCCGTAGAGCCATTTTGTAGTAGTACCGAGCTAGCCGCGCAAAGGAGACGCTGGCAAAATTTTTCGGAAATTTGGGGAGTTAGAAAAATTTTGGAAAATTTTGATAAGTTAAAATTTGAATTCAAATTTAAATTTGAATGGATAAGTAGGTGGTATGGGTTGAACTTATGAATAAGTTTGGGAAGTTAAAAGATGATTAGTGTATCATTAATAAAAGATTGTTTGGATATTGTTAAAACTATTTAGATTGGGAAAAAGAACGGGTATCGAATCATTTCTCTTAACTGGTAATTTCGGGGACGAAATTCTTTTAAGGGGGGAGGAATGTGACGACCCGGAATTTTTGTATATTTGAAATGTGAATATTTAATTTATTTTAAATATCCGAAGGTTAAATTTTAACTTTAATTTCAAATATACAGTATTTATTTGGATAATTAATTATTAAATTTAATTATCGGGATTGGGTAAAATATTGAATCTTGATTTTAAGCCTGTTAAAAATAGTTCAAAGGTTCAGAAAATTTATATTGTTAATACTGAAGATAATATAACTTTTAAAATGGAATTTTAAAGAGTTTTGTTCAGTTTTAAAAATATATCGTTGAAATTGAATTTAAAAATAGCCGTCCGAGGCACAGTCTCGGAATCCGACGAAACCAGTTCCATTGGGTCCGTAATATTGAATTATTACTGGATTTCAAATTTTGTAGCTTTCGGAATTAACGTGTGATCGTACGAGGTATAAACGCTTAAACGATAATTATCGATTTAATTTAAATATCATAATCTGAAGGAAAATCTAATCACAGCCAAAATTTATTTCACATCTATCGTTTCTTTTCATCAGCTACGAGCCTTCTGGATCACGCTGTCTGTCCACACGTGTTCAACTGGGTAAACACGCGTCTCCTTCTCCTTTAAACTTTTCAGCCGAGCAAACCATAGTTTTCCTCTTTAAAACTTCATCTCACCTCATCCTCCTCCTTTTAGTCCAGTCGAAAGATGATGGAGACGAGATCGATTCCCAGAAAAAGGAGTGAACGCGAGCCTCTATCCCTCTAAATTCTATGGTTTCGATCGCTAATTTCAGGGAACAGTTCGCGATCTCCTTTCGAGGAGCGTACGCAAAATCGAGTCGATCTAGTGGGGCGACTTCGTGGAGGCTATAGATTTCTTGGTCGAGATCGAGGATTTGGGGGTCGCGACTTGTTTCTTCTACTGCTAGTTCGAGCTCGAGATCGAGAAGTTCGATCGAGCTAGGGCATGAGGCTGCATCGGCATCGCGCGTGGTCGAGAGTTTCGTAAGAGTAGGGCTTGGCAGGTTGGAGTTGATTTCGGTGAGGCGGATGCCATATCAGGATCTGGCATGCACGAAGTTCGGGGAGGAACAGACAATTGGAAGGGAAGAGAAGGAATAGGGTCTTGGGCCGGTTCGTTTGGTCTGGCATCGTGAAGAGGACTATTGATTTGGGTTGAATTGCAAAATAGAAGGGGCAAAAGGTGAGTTAATCTCACTCATTTAGATTTAAATTTAAATGGTTAAATTTAAATAATTGATTGGATGATTGCATTGATTGAATATGCTATATTATATTTATAGTAGTATATAGCAATATATACATATTGGCATATGTATATATTTGAGTTGTTGATATTCCCGCATTTATATAGCGGATGAGACCCTATGCGCCGCATAATAGCGGATGATTTATATAAATTCCATATACCGCGATATTCCACTTTGAAGTGGAATTGGTATTGTGCTAACGTTTGTGGATGCAGGGAACAGGTTGGAGGGATCCAACTGGATTCCTCAAAATTATTTAGATTATTTGATATTCTGTTCTATGAATATTGATATCCTGTGATGATTTTATTGATGATTGAAATATTGGATGATATGGTTGGATTGAATATTTCAATAAAAGAAGTTATCAAAATATATTGAATTGGATTTTGAAAGAAATAAAAGAGTAAATTTTAAGTAAATAATTCAAGTGAATTGGAATAAGGGAATTTCGAAATAACAAGGGAAATATTAACTTTAAATTAAAGTGATATTAAATTTAAAGAATAAAGGATTTATTTTGAATGTAAGGAATTAATTTAATTAAAGGCTAAAGAAGGAATTTTGGAAGTTTAAAGTTGGTATTTTCAGTTAAAAAGAGTTTTAACTCAAATAAAGGAATAAATCTAAAAGTTAATGTATTTTGAAATAAATGAAGTAGTAAAGGAAATTTATTTCAAAGTAAAGTAAAGTAAATTGGAAAATCAATTGGAAATTTATTTAATTGTTAAAAATTGGAATTTTAAAAGAGAAGTAAGATTTTGGAAATATAAACTGGGTTTATAAAGTAAAATAAAATATCAGTGGATATTTGAATATAAATTCAAGGTGGGAATTTATAAAAAGATATGGTTTGGTTTAAAAATAAATGTTGATTTATTTTTAAAAAGATGGAAATGAGAAGTGTATTTCTCTGGATAGCCAAGTACGTTTTCAAAGCAATTTAAATATAAGTTAAAAGTTTTAAGTATGTTTTAAAAAGCATGTTTTAGAAAATTGATTATTCTAAATGTTAATTTTCAAAGTAGGTATTTTTAAAATCTATTATTGTAGTAATTATATAAAAGTGATTTGCTATTCTGTTTTAAAAAGAGAAATTTAGTTTATATTTATAAAGTGGTTTATTTTAAAGTATATATTTTTAATAAAGTATTAAAGTAGTTTGATTTCAATGTTATAAAATATATTTTAAAATAAAGTGTTTTTAAATTATTTTAAAATCTAAAAGTGTTTTGTACTTGGTGTTTCAGAGAAATAAATATTTGGAAATGTATTCCGTAAGCGGAAACTGTTTGAAATTGTTTTCAAAAGGAATTTGGAAATTTGGAAATATATCTTGGAAAGATATTTGGGCAAATAAATAATGTGGGAAATTATTTATTGTGTGATGGTTGCTTGTGGATGTTAATTGATAGTTAAATAACCGACTATCAATATTGGCCAATGCGCTGATCGTTTCGAAGAGACCGGGATCGAGTTTCCGTATACCGGGATTCTAGGTCTGGAGACTCGAATACCACTTCGATCCGGTTTGTACGTTTCGTGTAACGTGTTCGGAGTCGAAGATGGAGCTGTGAAGTGCAAGGGCTAGTCGCTACTAATCCTGAGGATATTTCCAAAATGGATGTAGTAGGAGTAGTGCCTTCGGTTCCGTTCAAACCCAGGACGGACTGGTATGGACGAATGCTTGCGAAACATCGTCAGCGGACGATGGGCATTCTAAGGGATATGTTCTCTAAAAGGTATCGTTTAGCCTCGAACCTCATCAACCGGGAATGACTGAAAATCAGGGGTTATGCAGCAAGGCTTCGTGGGTAGCTTCCACTGGAGGGTAAGGTCATCCCTGTCTAGATGTCCCTTTTTATTTCGGCTTAGTGGTGCGGTTGCTGATCCCAACCGTGGGGTGATTTTATTCGGGATCATCCAGTAAGGGATGGTTCCGGCCTTGTGTTGCAGAGGAGCGGGCGTACTCCTCGGTACGGTGATCTAGGCCACGTACTGTGATAGGTGGTACCCCAGTGCCTAGTCATTCGTTGGAAATCCATTCTCCCTACGTGCCTGTACGGTTTTGATTGTGCCCAACTATTGTTGAAATGTGAGATGCAAGCATTTCAGCTAGATTATATTTTACTTTCTGTAGACACTATTATAATATCAGAGGATTTTGATATAAAGTGTTTTAGCTATCGTAAGGTAAAAACCCGACATGTTTATTTGTGGCGTGGTCTTACGAGATGCTTTTGTTTTCAAAGGATTTTGAAACTTTAATAATAAATTTGAGTGTGATTTTCTCACGCTGGTTTTCCAGACTGACTCGGGTATTGTTTTATATGATGCTCGGGTCAGACCGAGTATTATTAATTACAGGAAATGATGCTGTGGAGCTGGATGGCGATACGTACTTTCGTATTTGAGTTATATATTCCGCTGTGTATTCAGATTGTGAGGACAAGATATGATTACTGTCCAGTTGTATGATATTGATGTGATGTACTCTGATGATGTATTGGGATGATGTATATATAAACAGATATAGATTTCTTTTTGTGTAAAGATCTGTTATTACCTATTATAGTTTATTCCGCTGCGTATGAGAGATTCTGTTGTTGTTTTCTATTTTTCTTCTTCTACCTCTTCTTCTTAACTAAAATGGTCCGGTTTTTCGTGTTAGAAAAACTCGGGTTGTTTAAGAGAGTGTGTACGCATGTGTGTATCTCAGCTTGGGGGGAGGGTGTGTGTTTGTATTAAAATGTGTATTGAGCATGCAAACTTGGGTGTGTGCAAGTGTGGTCAATGTGGTTACAAGCGTGCATTGGATTGTATTTTCCTGCACATTCACATTTTATATTCGCCGTTGGTTGTTAGAAAGGTATTATTACATAACATTTTATCTTATTTTTCTTTATTTTTTTAAAGATCAACTGCTCTGTAATCGCCGCTGTCTTATAGTAAATTTAGTATGCTTTATATTCCTTAAAGTAGAATAGTCAACGTTGTACCTATGTAATAAAGTTGGCCAATGTAGATATTTGAATGGAGCTTGCATAATCAAGGTCAAGTTCTTTGGTCCAGAGACTGCAACAGGTAACATGCACCATATTTTTGGAAAACAAAAATCATTACATTTCTACATTTACCATTTACTTGAATGAAAAATGTTTTCATTCGTCACCAATAATAACATGGTGACGATCTATGCATTTAAAAACATTTGCCTTCAAGATAGTGTATGCCAATGAGTGATGATATATGTTGAACAGGTTCTGCTACCCAGAGAGTGAGAAACAATGCAGACATGAAATAGCACTGGTTCCACTGGGAAGAGATTGTTGGTGACCTCTGGTTCTGTTAGGTCTCCTATATACCAGGTTTTTTTTCTTTACACTTCCATAACAAGCCTATATGTCTTTAATAAACTATAACCTAATACACATATACATATATGGAATTGGTATACTGGTTCTGTTAGGTTTATATAACAACAACAACAACAACAATAAATATATTTAGCTAAGTTTTATAAAAAATTAACTAAATTTATATAATAATAATAATAATAATAATAATAATAAATTAACTAAGATTATAAAAATTAACTTTGTGTATTAATTTATATAAAATATAAATAAGCTTATAAAAATAACTAAGTTGATAGTAACAATAATAATTTAACTAATGTTTATAAAAATTAACCAAGTTTATAATACTAATAATAATAATAAAATAATACTAACTAACTAAGTTTATAAAATAACTAAATTTATTTATATAATAATACAAAAGCAGAGGGCCAATAGCATACCAATAATGTAGACTGTTCATTTTGCTAACCAAAGTTGCAGATCATTCTGGTAAACCATGAAAAGATGCTTGATAATTTTTCTTTGCCACCCATTATATGATTTTGCAAATATGTAAAACAGATTTAAATTTCAACCAATGTTGCATATCATGCAAACATATGAGCGAAAATAAATAGGACACAACTGTGGCCTATGCATATGTCTCATATATTGCATCTATATGCATGTTGATTGGCATCACTAATAATTTTGCTAGTGAACATAAGAAAACCATTTTTAATACATGAACATGTGGCTTAAATGCTTATTCTAGCTAAATAAACATTCATCTTTTATCCATTTCCTTTTCAGAGTTAGGTACAACTTTAGTGCTAGTTTACAGTAGAAGCAAACGCGGGCTGTTGTAATGCAACATGCAACAAGACATTATCTTCATCCATCTAAGAAAAATTTGATGTTTAAAAAAGTTATGTAAATCTTCATCCATCTAATAATAGAAGGTACTACCAATAACCTATAATTTTCATCATAGTTTTATATAATTATTTTCAAATTGTTCTGCATTTTCAGGAAGTACTACCAATGAACGAAGACATGCATGAAGAAAGACATTGAGCAGTTCAAGTTCTTAGTGATGCATTTGGTACTTGTAGACGTTAACTTTGAACTATGTTGTCTTTTGTCATCATGAATATGTATTGAATTTGGTAACTCATGTATTGAACTTATTTTTTGTTTGTTGATACTTTATTTTGTTATCATGAATATGCGTTACATTTGCTAATTATTATATTTTTTGTTCATACATTATTCAAATTGTTATCTATTTAAAGAAGATTTATTTTGATTGTTATTATTAAAATGTAATAGTAGGGTGCATTAAATATATAGTAAAAATGTAAAATAAAGCATAGCTCCTAAAAAGCGTTACAACTATATGACATAAGTGTTATAAACAGATAATGCAATGTATGAGGTTACTATCAAAGGATAGTAGTAAATAGGCGTTATTGTCTCTACACATTTTATAGCGGTATATACATGTAGCAAATGGATGTAGAATATACTATAAACAAGTTGATATACAACGCGAAATAGGCGCTATAGAATAACTATTTTATAGCGGCTACTTTATGCTTGAAATCATGCTCTTTTATAGCAGTTATTTTTTGTGTTATAAATGTGCAATTCTTTTTTATAACATGTCGATATACATCGTTTATCAACCCGTTATAGTTGTGTTTAATAGCGGCTATATGCCACTATAAAGGACTATTTTTCTTGTAGTGTAAAAAGCTTCTTCTATACAAGTAGGCAAATGTTATGCACATAATTTCAATACTGAAGGGAATGCTATAAGTGACAGCATCATAAAGAAACCAATGCCGCTAGGATCGATGCCGAAAGCCTATACTACTGCATCTCATCAATAAAAGGCCATATACAACACCACAGATCATTCATAGAGTTAGATAGTGAATGAAGAATCTCTTATATTGTCAAGTAGCATCATAATATGGGTTGCGTTTCATACAGCGTCACTACTCAGCCATGCCACATATCATACAATGTCGTCTTTCATCCATAACACCACTCCCTCATGCTGCCTTCCTTCGACATTGTGTCTCATGCAATGACATTTCCTTTCAATATCAAGCCTTAGGTGATACCACATCGCTTTCGTGTTGTAAAATACCTATGCTGCATTTCATCAATAAGGAGAAGGAAGACGTTGCACTTAGTCGATGCCGCATAGATTTCATACCGTCCATCATCAAAGCCGTATGATTTATGAATGCCACTTTCTAAGTGTCACCTTTATTCAGCACCGTTAATCATTAGTGCTACCACTTAAGCAATGCCACATATCAATAAGGCCGGGATTGATGTCGCACTTAATCAATGTTGACTCCAATCAGTGTCACCTCTTATCAATATCAAGAATTAGTGTTTCTACCGAGTAATATCACTTATCATCAATACTGTCTCATTTCAACGTTGCATTGTACCGATATTGCACTTCAAAGATATCACCATAGACTTTTGATACGACATTGATAATGACTATCATCAATGTCCATCCAAAAGCTATCAAAATGTACATGATATTGAACGATGCCACCCCACATCAACATTGCTTCATATTGGTGTCATCTCCTATTGTTAAAGCATTCCGAATATCATCGAGAGTAAAACATGGAATCTGGCGTCACTGACCATGTTGAAGACTATGCATGCCGAAGATTGGATGCCGAAAGCGGTATCGAGCAACCGTGTTGAACCCTTCTACCCTTATAAATACGACCCTAAGGGTGAGGAGGAAGGGGCGGATTTTTCTTTTCTCAACTCTCAAAATTAAACTCTTGTAACCCTAAATTAAATTGGGGATAATTCTAATCTGATTGTAATCATGCTCAACTTATATAAACACGGACTTGGACATACATGTTACCTTGATTGTGCACTTTGAACATTGTTGGACATGAATATGCATATAATAAAGCTCTTTAGACCCAAAGCAACCACGATTCTATTTTACATGGTTTCATATGAGCTTCAGTCTAAAATAGATTTTATATGCATATCTCCTATCTTGCCAATTACATATGGACATTGGTCTTCAAAAATATGCGCTATTAAATTAGTTTATTAACATGCTTAATGGTCTATCTCACTAGTTACCACTTATCTTCTTTCTCCTTTAGATATATGACATGGAATTTGGAGTACTCTATTCCTAAAGACCCTATGGATTCTCGAATATCTTATTTCAAGCTACCTTAAGAGTTCTCGAACATTTTGTTCCAAGTGACCTTAAGAGATCTCGAAGATCTTATTCCAAGTGATCTTAAGAGCTCTTGAACATTTTGTTTTGAGTAACCTCAAGGAATCTCGAATGTCATATTTCAAGATGACGTGTGAGTCATCAAAAGTGCAACATTTAAAATCCATGGGCATTATAGCTCATCTTCTAATGATATCTTCTTGTACTTAGCCTCGAATGATAGATTTGTTCTTGGTTCAATCAATACCGACAAAGTCATCCTTAATTGTGTTATTCTATATACTCGAATCAAGAATTCATTTATCATTCACGGCATCGTGGTTGTTATACCAATTTTTGGTTTAATAATGATGAAAGTGGTTGGAAAATCAAATGTAATATTTTGGTTTATAACATGTTGTTTCAAATGCTTGATGATATAGGGATCTTGTTTTTTTTGTTAAAGTTTGAGGAATTCTATGATGTGATGTTGTACAATACATCTATTATCCTACAATGTTTTTATTTCATCTCTAGAATAAAAATAGCAACTTTGGATTTCTCCTAGCGCCTTTAGAATATGAAACAAAAGCATGTGATATGTTTAACTTCAAAGTAATAATAATATTCTTTTTTTTGGCAAGGCCAGCCGGTTTTATAGTGGACCGTCCACTTTTTATTACGAAAGTAATAAAAATTGAAGTACAGGAGTAAGGTAAAAGCACCTTAACTACTAAGAAAAACGGAAAATACAGCATAGGTACGTGACAACTATGTCACAGTAACTAAAAATAGCATAATAACTAGCACTCCTTCGAAGAGGAAGAATCACCATCATCTCCAAACACCTGAGAAGAAACCAAAGGCATAGACCCACAAAGACCAGCAAAGGGGTGGAATAGGAGAGCAAGACAAGGATCATAACCCAAAGTATCAGAAGAGTAGATAAACGAATGATCCCAGGAAGGATCAGCTAGCATGACAGAATTTGAACTCGCATACAAACCGTCCAAATCGAGGACTAAGGAATCTCCAGATGGTTTGTAGCGAAGGCATCTAAGATCCTGTTGATCATCGGAAACAAAACGGAAGTAGGATTCATCAACCGGGTTAAATCTCATATCAGATATGGGATCAATCCAACATCTCTCTGGCTCATCCCAAGCAACAGGCAACAGCTGCGAGGCAGGGTCTGGAGCAGCTAAAGGTAAATCAGATGTAACAGTAGGTGCCACAGAAACAGGAGATGAGTTAGGCTTATCTAAAGGCAGAGGCGGCAGACACAGGTCAGGAAATGGAACAGCAGGAGCAGGGGAAATCAGAGAGGCAGGGGATGAAACCTTGGGAACCCAAATCATGCGAGGGGGGCGAGGCAAAGGGATCTTCGGAGCGGCCATGGCAACCTCAGAATGCAAGCAGGCGATAGCCAGATGGCCAAAAGAGCGACAGGAAGTACATATATCCAGAACCCAACCATAGCGAACACGGACTTCCACAACATGGCCCACAGCAAGCTGAACAGGAATGGATGGAGGGAGAGGCTTAAGGGGGATATCTCAATAAGAGCCTTAGCATACATCAACTTATCGCGAGCCACAGTATTAGAGTCAAAACATTTCAATTTTCCAACGTTACAGGCTAGCCAATTCAAACCAATAAGAGGTTGTAGAGTAGAGGGAATTTGCGAAAAAAAATACCCAAACAGGGATAGAAAGTACTTGTTCACGTGAACATGCAACAGTCGGAGTCCAAGGAGTAACAATAAAAGGCCTTCCATCAAAAAAAGAGGGCTCAACGTCAAGAACAAGTCGACGATCCTCAGCACAGGAAAACTTAAGATAATACATGGAGTCGATCAGCTTCACATGCAAATTACCACATAACTTCCAAGCCCTCCTGAGAACCGAGGACACATTAGTAAGACGGTGATTAGGCTCTAGAAAGAAACCAACCAAATAATCAGACCAAAAATCCACACCGGCTTGCAACACAGCGGGGGGAGGAATCATCACACCATTTTCCTCGACCATATCAAATTCAATTGGGACGTAGTCACCCGCATTACGTGGCAAGGACAAGAATAGAGAAGACCAAGGCTTGGAGATAGGCATCGAAGGTGGAGAAGGACCAGGGCGCTCCACAACGAAGGGGGATCCAATAGGGGCAGCTGGAGTAGAAGCACCAGAGAAATCAACACTGACTACAGGAGCAGATTTCATAAGGGCATTATCACAAGCACGTAGAGTGCCTTGACCAAAACTTTCAGCCGATACACTCCCCAGAGCACACTCAGGCAATCCAACACCTACCGTAGCATCGAATACAACATTCGATAAAGACTTCTCCACAACACAACCGAGAAGACTTACATCGTCACCCCTCACATCAGGAAGGGGCTGACCACCAGGCGATGACGCTCCCACTGCAGCTACCGCACCCAGATGACGTTCAAAGCTAGCTTGCAGAGGAGGAAAATCAGTAGTCGAGTGAAAGTGAGGAGGACACACTGTCGCAGGCGACATTGTCTTGAATACACGACCTGACCTAGTCGAGGAGGGAGAGAGGGGAAACGAAATGAGAGGGGCCCGAGAAGAAACGAGCATAGGAGAAGAGGAGAGGAGGGGCGGAGGGGCGAAGCGGCTGTGAATCAGCGAATGAAGAGGGAGATGAGGAAGAAGCGGTCATGCGCCATTAACAGCGAATGAAAGATAAAATCAATTAAATATGATTTTCAAAATGCAAAGGACTAATAACATAGTGCAGTTATTTAACATTTTTGAAATTTCTTCGAAATTCCCATTGTAACTATCATAAATGACATCTTAATTTTTCTAAAATAAATTTAACATGTCGGGTTCACACTAGTGCATACTAATTAACTAGCCCCCCCCACACAAGGATAACAACAATCAAAGCAAGTCGACAATTAATTTGTCAAACTAATGTGCTACTAATCTTAAATTTTTATATTTTATTTACTCTTTCAAATGGGATTTTGTATTTGTAGTCCCAACAAATTCTTACAAACCATTTCGTTGTTAAGTATTAACCCATAATCTTTAATCTTCATCTTTATAAACTTAGTGGTTACAGAAATTCCATCTAATAGAACTAATCGAGTGACCAATATTGTAAATATTTATTTGAGAAAATTTTAGTTATTGTTGGTAAACATTCGATGGTAAAAGGAAATATATACGAGTATCAGTAACTAAAATTATTGAGATTTCATCCATGCATGTAATATAGTTGGTTAGGACATGCGGCGTTTACATGTAAAGTTGAAGGTGCAATCCCTACTACCTACATATCCTTGTGAGAATTTAAGCAAGTTCAAATGAAAAAATTATTGAGATCTTTTTAGTAAAATAAACATTAATTTAGATGCAAGCTTTAGCTAGATATTAGTATTGTATGTCAAGCATAAACGTCATTAAAAATAGGTTGTGTATATCTAATTATTATGAGCAAGATTATTGACCTAAAGTTGAATGAACAAATTGCACGACAAAAGCGTTCGCAAACACAATATATTTTTCTATACCAGAAACAATCCTACTTTGGGCTTATACAATAATGCTTTGGCTACAAAATGTACATTTGAAACTATTTATATTCAAGCATGCTTACTTTTAGTTGGAAGCTTATGTCTGCATTTGGCACCATAGTCTACCTACATTGAAAATCCAAGGATTTACATTCGACATAAAGACTTACTAAGATATAAAACTTAACTCGCACTCGTATGTATAAACCATTGAATGTTAGATTTCAGAAACTATAAATCAAGCACTTTTCTTAGTCTCTCAATGGCACGATGCTCGTAAAAGTGATCCGTATGATTATTGCAATGAATATGAATGTTGATTCATAACTCATTAGTCTAGTTTTATTTGACGTGATTGAGAAAATGAGTCATACTTCATATCAACTTTAGAGCATATGGGTGAGAGGCGAGTGAATGCTAAATTGAATGATCATGTAACCATAAGTGTTTCCAATCAAAAGTCATTGCTTAATGGAGCTATGTGACATTTCATCTAATAGGTATAGCTTGCCTTGAACTTCTTGCATATCTAAAGAATCCATAGAAATGTACACAATTTGTCCTGCCGTGCTAAACAAATCAATCGTATAACAGTTCATATTACATTATCGATTAAAAAATCATGTCACAGTAAACAATACATGATATCTTATTTTCTTTCTTTTAAAATGTTTTTGAAGGGATTGATGGAACACATAGTGCACCTAAAGTAAGATAAAGATAAAATGACAATGTCTGTTGAATATAAGTGACATCCTATGAAATATGTAATGAAATTGAGTAATTTTGATTTGACCTTTAGCCACATTATGTCTCATTGAGAAGATTTTGCTTAGAAAATCATATCTTTAATAACCACTTTTGAAAAGGATCAAAACTTTCCTTATTTTTATGGTATAAACTTAAATGTGGTTTGTTGAAATACCAAATCAAGCTCTAATACCATATTGAAATTATTGAATAAAACAAAGTAGAAAAGAAGAAGGGGTAAGAGAATAAAGAAACAAATAACTATTAAGCACTACATCTTTATTAATTAGTTACTTAATTGTTGCTCCACACTACATGGTCACAATTTATAGCTGTATTACGTGGAACCTAGGTAATTATACAATAGAAAAATAATATTCTCATAATATGAAAATATTATAGTTTGTGAAGTACAAATCCTAAGATATTATTTAACACATTTCTTAGCACATATATAATATTCGTTAACATCTCAAATACATGATAATCACTGATAAAACAAATATATATTCTCTGACATGGTTAACTAACACCGTATCAAATGAAATGATACATCATTCCATATTTCATTCAAACACAAAATGTTATAATATTTAAAAAGAAAATATACCATTTTCAGCATTTAAATTTTCACACGATTATTGAATTAATATCCATAATTTCAAAAAAAAACTCATTAAGAGACATATCGACATTTATTATGAAACATTCACATTTTGTAATTGCATGCACTTCATTATTTTGTAAATTCCAATCAACATGATAATTTAGAATAATATACTTATGAAAACTTGATTCTTCTACGGTCGTGTGTGCTCAAGGATACAGTAACAATGTAGTAAAATTCCATCAAACGCCAAAAAAATTATGTAAACACGCGAATAGATTAAATTTGCTTTAGTTGGTACATGGAGGCATTAACGTATGTTGTTGTGGTCCAATAACAAATAGCTCTATTTATTTATTCGAAATCAGTGAACTTTATTGCTAGTTGAAAAATCATTATAACTGTACGTTATAATGAACTTTAGAATTTGTTCAAATAATAACCTGCTCTAATAAAATTTTGAGTTGCATGAGCAATCATGATACATTTAATATCATAAATAAAATACACATAATATCATGATTGCAATAATATAAATAATAAACATCAATCTCACTTTCAACATCATCTCCACTTCCTTTTAGATCATTGAATCGCATTTCTCCAACTTTAAATTTTCAAATTTATCATTACGTGACAATGATAATACATTTTTTATATATGTTACCTATGAGTAATATTAACTATCCGATACAAGTTAATTATTATGATAACTTCATCATAAACAGTAGCAATGTAAGGAATAAACTAACGGAATGATTAAGCATTGGGTTAGTAAAAAGTAAACTAATTGACTTACGTTTTACACTTTGAACGTCTAGTCATTAAATGATCGTTCTACTAAATACATTTTTCAAGTTACACATTAACATTATCCGTCGGATATTGACATATTTAATATATATTTTGTTTTATCTATTTATCTTTATTGCTAGGTGAATTTGCTTTAGAGTCGCCGAAGGATAACTTATTTCGTAACATCTAAAATAGTTTTGAGTGATGCCTTTTAAAGTTTTAAATGAATAATAAAATGTTTGGATGAATAATTTGAAATTGAAATGAGTTTTTATTGTAAACGTTGAAATAAAACATAAACAAATAGCTGTTGTTTATGTGTTATGAACGTGTAAACCAATTATTTTACTACCCATGAATGAATATAAAGTTGTTCCCCACCGTAGCAACAGCAATAGTAAAGTTATTATGTGCGGGTAAGATGGTCATTCTATAATTTAAACATACTCTCAACACATGATAAACAAACATACATTTCTACTCTTCTTCTAATTCAGTATTTTTACTACTCATTCCAAATTAACGACTTCTACCCCAAAACTAAATTCACGCCTATTTTTGTCTAGGGTTTTATGTGCGATGAAAGATCCATTTGATAAAACCAAGATCGTGGTTCGGAATTTGCCGCCGTCGATTTCTCAGTCGGCGCTAAAGGAGCAGATCGATTCTCGTTTCTCTGATCGCTATAAGTGGTTCTCGTTTCGAGCTGGAAAAATTAGGTTAGTTTTCCGATTTTCTCACTTATTACTATTTCAGATTTTGTGGTGGTAGAACCTGATTCGAGTCATTAAAGTTGGCGTCTTCGGAATTTGTGAAAAGTTTGCGTTCGAAGTGCTTGTGGGGCGTAATATATTTTCTGCAAGCGTGTTGATCTCTTAAAACATAATAGGAAATTTTTGGACCTATCACTTATTATTGTTGTAAATTCTGCATTTTCGTCATGCGTTTGATTCTAGTCTATAGAATCGTGAAAACTATGTTTGAGATGCGTTATGATGTTATCTCTTACGTCAGGGACCCATTCTGATTGTGTAAATACATGTATATATAATGAGCACAGGAGGAATCGTGGCATCAATCTTAATACAAGGCCTAGGTCACACGAGATAAAGCCAAAATCTGTCATCCTATTGTTTTTATCAATATCAACTTGGTTATGTTGTGTACTGTTAGTTTTCTATTTCATACATTGTATTTGTGATTTCAAACATTACCGTGGTCTTATTTTAATTTATTAAATTTAGTTTAATTAGTTAACTTGGGGATTACCCTGGTCGGAAAAGCTGCCAAGCAACTTCTGTTGTTCATTATGTAAAACCTATTTCGTTGTGATAGGTGGTAATACCTATAAAAAGACGAGTCACACATAGTGAATTTGTATGTCTGGGAGTTTATGTATTGTATACCCTGTTTATCAACTTAAATATTTTATTGTTAATTTCTGTTGATCTTGACATCACCTTGATTTAGCGTGAGAAATAACCAAGGTTTTTAATCTCGGATTTCAGTCGCATTATGTCTTGGGAATTTTACACACAATATCCCGTATCGGACAAGATCTCAGGTAAGATTACCGTATCTCGGATGTACATCTCGGATTTTAAAGTCAATTTCGGGACTATCTTGGAGTAACATAAGTCTAAATTTGATGTTTTTAAGATTATTGTAATAATATTATATATATATATATAATTTTTTTTTAACATACATAATTTATATAAAATGGTAATATTAATTTTATATTTTAGATCAGAGTGATAACACAATTAATTTGGTATTAACTGAACGATTCCTTGCTCATCTGAATATTAAAAGTAAAAAAATAAATAATAATTTTTTTGCTCACTCGTTAAACGGTAAAAAGAAGAATTAGAGGGTAAACAAAAAGTCATTAGAGTGTAATTTATTATGGACTCACATAAGAAGTAAAAAAATAAATGAAAAAACATAATTTCGTATGAGATTTTCTATTAAGATCTTACCTCAAATTTCACTACCTTGGACAGTTGAGTGTCAAGTAATATATAAACAAAATTTAATATCCCGTTTCGCTAAATCTCGTCTTACTCAAGTTCGAAAATGAGATCTCGAACGAGATCTCAGGCGAGATGAACGAGATCTGAAATGGTGGAAATTAAGTTGTTGTATTGTTGGTAAACCATTTTTATAGGGGTGCAAACACATTAATTGATGTTTGCTAACAAGAATTGTTCATAAATTTTGGAAGCTTATATGTTGCTATGGAAGCGTTCAAATTTCGACGAAGTCCATACACATGTAAGTGAAACTACAAATGATGAGATGGTTTAGGCTGCGTTTGTTTTTAATAAGAAGTTCTGAATCCAAGTTCTGATTTAAAATCAGAACTTCTATGTTATTTGTTTTTTATCAATGTTCTGAATAAATCTATCTATTCAGACAAATAATTCAGAATTTTTTTAGTGTTTATTTTTTGTTCTGAATGCTGAATGTTGTTTTTTGTTTTGAATGTTGAATGAAAACAAACAAGTAAGTGATTATTCAAGATTCAACATTTAGACTTCAGAGTTCAGCAATCAGAATTCAGAATTCAGCATTTTAAATAAACGGAGCCTAAATAACACTACATGTCATCTGGACGTCAAGCTCAAAGATAGAGCGTAGGTGGAGCCTAATAGTGCTTGAGCGGAGCCTTTGAAAGCACGAGGAATTTAATCTTCTCAATAAATGGTTGTTTCAGTATCCTATGTGACTAATCCTTCACTATATATTTGTCAGCCATCTACAAATTCTAGTAAATAATCATTGGGACATCCCCATGTCTAATGAAAACCAAAATTTACACCATTGGTACATCAACACAAGCTTTCAAATTGCGAATTTTAGATGAAACCTGGGACTGACATCTCAGATTATATTTCAGATTGAGATCTTAAGATCTCGGGTGAGATGAGTGTCAAATAATTAAAAATCATGTATGAAATCTCATTTCGTCTAAGTGCAAAAAGTGGACATCGCAAAAAGAATTAAAACTTTGCTTTAACAAAGGAGTAATTTTACTCCTTAATTTTTGTATATGCCTGAGTGAAATGCCTGAAGTTAGAACTTTAGATCCATCCTAAAGTTGTCTTTGGGCAAGTGGATTATCTTGGGCATCATGCTCGTAGTTTTCTCTTTCATCCACTTATTTTCCTTCGCTTGTAACAATCCGCACCCTAGTGGGTTTGAATTTTCGCTAAATCGAAACTCAAGTCTAATAAAGTACGGATCGTTGATTTGGTATTCTACAAATAAACAAAAATATACATATCAGTACACTATTGATATAACTCACAACATAATAGTAAAGTATAATAAAATATATAGTTACTGACCAAGATTGACACATCCACTCCTTTGTGGTGTCTCTGATATCATGTGTGGATGACTTTTAAAAGCTATTTGCAATAAATGCGTGTACAACAAAGGAAAATGCTCATTTTCCTTTGTTTTTCCTTTAATTTCCTATGTCGCTTCTAATTAGATTACTAGCATTATTTTTAATATAATCTCATAACGTTATTTCTAATTACTAACATTATTTTATATAAATTCATAATATTGTTTTTATTAATATTTTACAATGCTATTACTATTCAATCTTCCTCCACCTAAATTGTCCTTATTCCAATTGTTTTTCTCTTAATTTACTGTTTTTTTAGTTGAACCTTTGAGGTGTTCGTCTATTGCTTTATTTTTGGGTTCTAATCTTCTTTCCTGTTCTTTTTACCCCATTTTAATATTGCACCACTTTCTATTATCCGCTCCTAAAAAGAATTTTTCATTTAAAAAATTTCCATCTTAGAAAAGTCAACGAAATCAACGAGCTCAAAAGAATTAACCTTTTTATTGAAACTCGTCTACTGTTATTTTCGGTCTAATGAATTTTAAATTTTCTTCTAAAACGTTTTATTTAATATAACATAGTTATTTATATTTCTTTTTTGAAAATTTAATATTTACTTTTAAAAAATATGGTTTTTCTACCTTCAAATAATTCATTTGAAAATCATTTCAAATGTATTTTATATTTATTTTCTCAAACTTTTATATTAAAATTATTTCAACTTTTATATTAAATTCTTTTATACGGGGTTTGACTCGTAGTGGATTTTTATTTGGCATTTCTTTTGGACTTTTCTTCTCCAACTTATTGACTTATCTTTTTCCATAATATTAAAATTTTGACTATTTTCTTAGAGTGACTGTTACACACCTTCCTTTGGGGGGACTCAGCTGTTTTTGGATATCTACAACATATGGACTCTTACTTTTCGTTTATCTGGACCTTCTGTACATCATCAATCAACAATCATACGAGAATCTACATTCATTAAGCTATTGGGGGCCAAACTAGGGAGTCATCCAGTTTCAGGAACTTTCCATATGCTGCACTCATGCTTTTCTTAAGTCAACGTCTTTCCATACGATCTATTTTCCATGGGTTAATCGAGGTAGGTGTATACCTTCAATTTCATCTATTGTTCCGACTCATTTCTATCTATTGTATACCTTCAATTTCATCTATTGTTCCGACTCATAATCGACTTATCCATCTTTTCAGGGTATAGTTGCAACTACTCTATAGTCGGAATCCTTTGGTTTTGACGTCTAATATTTTTATATTTATTGGCAAAATACAAATACGTTCACTCGACATTCCTAATTTTTCAAAATCGAGTAATCTATGCTCTACTACCAAATGTAACAATCTGCACTCCAGTGGGTTTGAATTTCCGCCAAATCGAAAATCCAAGTCTACCAAATCAACGATCTGTACTTTGGTGGATTTGAGTTTTTGATTTAGTGAAAATTCAAGCCCACTGGGGTGCGGGTCGTTATGTCACTCCAATTTTTTCTCCCCTCCAACATCACTGACTTAAAGTCAAATGTTCAAATAAATGCAATTTTCTTCATTACACATCCTTGTAGTTAGGGCTATCATGTTAATGGTAAATTTACCATTACCATACAAATACCAAGCAGTTATTAACTAATATTTAGCTACATCGCTATATCAATGCTATTGGTGTGGTAACGGTGTACTTACTATTGTTAATATTAAATATAGTGATAAATAAATATTAAAATCAGTAGTAACAGTAAATTTATCAGTCATATTTTTTTTGTTTTTTCACCATTTGAGTTAGTCCTAACCGCGCACACTTTTGAAAGTTTTAACGGTTTTAAAGAAGATATTAGTTATGATGGTGTTTTATTTTTAATTTTATTAGGTTTATTGTCTAATATTAGCAAAGTTATTACTTCATATTGTTGTAAATACTTCGTGATGAACTAAGAAAATTTTCTATGTCAACTGAAATAAATTTTATTGGAATTCAGATCAAGAACAATTTTTTTTTCATTATCTAAATTTAAATGCAACAAATTTTTAATGTTTACGTGGTAAATTCTCCATATCAATCAACATTCTTCAATTTATCGGTATATTAACGATCATTTTACTAACGGCAAAGATAAAGTATCGATAGTCACTTTTGACTTATCAATAATCGGTATGGTAATGGTTTTATTGTATCGGAAACGATTACTATCATCATAACAGCCCTACTTACAATTGGGGAGCATGGTAGAATCAAGCCAGGTCACAAGAACATTGCTTCCACCATTGTTCCTCATCGGTCGAAAATACTCTTGTTTACTAGTGTTTGTCATTCCTACTTTTCTTAGTATGTTTCTGTTATTTGATTTTCTTTAACATAGTTTTTGCTTTATGGATCAGGCCACTTTTCACCCTTTCTGCTCTTTCTTACCAAATCCTCTTTTATTTTTGTTGTATATTGTCTCTAAACTTTAAAGGCTACTCCTAGTTAAGTGTAAGAGAATTTTGCACGCTTCAAGTAGCCACCGTGCATCCACCTAGCACATATATCAGGACGACAATAAATTCTTAGAAACATGTTATTATTACAGGTTGTCAGTGCTACTAATGTATCTATAGGGAGATTTCTTTATATATCTTGATTCTTTGGGACTATCTCTTATGTTTATCAACGTTCTTTTATGATTTGGGCATTAAACAAATATGATGTACACGATTTTATTCATTGGCAAGATATGTACTGGACCAGTCAAGGTGAGATAGTAGTCCATGGAATCAAAATTATATGCACTGATATACACTGCTTTAAAATAAAAAAAAGAAGAGTTCGACGTTATTTTGTAGTTCTTTACCTTTGTGCGCCACATTTATCAATTTGCAAGTTCACATTAGACTAATTGCCGGACTAAAACCTTAAGAATGATCAAAATTTTGGTGTTCCATCTGGATTCATAATAAGCCTTGTTTCAATATTTTTTCACAAACAGAAATTGGAAATTTGTGGTAATTTCTAGTTGACTGAAATTGAACCCTGACAACTCAAGCTTTAGATTTATAGTGGAATCCTCAAACATGGATAAAAGATATGGTTGATATCTTGGTAAGAGCAGATTAATGTGTCCACCATCACAAGCGTGAGCCCCAAGCATGATTTGTTGTAACATTAGTTTTTTTCCTGTAAGATTTGAGAATGCGGATTTGATTGTGGTTTTGGTCCTCCAAATCCTAAAATCAAAACCAACATCGGTAACAACTAAGATTATGAATTTTGTTCAGAACTTCGAACATTTCCGTTAGCTTCACAAACCAAAAGCAAACCTAAGAATTTCATAATAGTTATGTATTTATTTTTCAGAACCTGCAATACCAATCTGAAATCACCATGTTTTTTTATTACAAGACATGGCTGGTTATAGTGATGATGTTTGTACGCTGTCACATGTGGGGAGCCTTGGGAATTGAGTTTAAGTTTTACTTGGTCGGCATACACCATATCATTTTCCTCTTTAATTTTTGCAGCCATAAGAATCAGCGATGTTCTCGGGTTTATATTGATTTCCATGCTCCTGAAGATGTCATAGAGTTTGCTGAGTTTTTTTCTGGACGCACATTTGTCAATGAAAAAGGTAATTTTGATTTAGTAGTAGTGAATGGTTTCTTATATAGTTAATGAGTCATATACATCTGTATATATACATATGCACGTGCGGGTGTGAGATTCATATTTCATTTTTATACCCTTGATGTTGACCATACAATATAATGAGTAAATGGATTTAATAAGAGTAATGCTTTCTCATCATGCATTTTCTTAGGTCATCATTTAATCCATCCGCTCATTTATTGAATCATACGGTCAATATCAAGGGGCTAAGGGCTATGGATCACCCTATCCACCCCACCCCCATCCCCCCCTCACACACATATATAAATATCAAGGTTTTAAATCTCTTTCATCTTACCCGAGGTAGAAATTCGAGATTTTCTTCAAAATTCGAGATTTGACAGTTTGGTTATTATCAGAGTTTTACATCTTCATTTCAGTCGAGATATCAGTCCAAGATTTTCTTCAAAATCCGAGATTTGAAACATTGATATATGTGTGCGCGCGCGCGCACGTGTTTGTTTTGTATGTGCATATATATTATATTATGGATGAGAATCAACCATAACCCAATGCTACACCTTAATATTTTATAGAGTTCTACAGTTTGTACATAAATTTTCAATATCATCTTCACCAAATTTGAGGTCATTCAGAAATTTTAGTGTGTTCCAACGGTTAAATCAATCTCTACCATTAATAATGAAAATTAAATCAATAGGATCTTCACCGTGTCTTTTTGAAATTCCTAAAATACCTTAATTAGTATCCCTTCATGACCACTTATCAACGGAATCTCACAATCGGTTTGCGGTCTCCACTATCACCCCCCTCCCCCCCACACACACCCCATCCATCAATGGAATTTCACTATCGATTTGCATTCGACACCTCCAACAAGGTTGCCTGAAATAAAGATATTGTGACCGCCAAAGCTTTTCCACTTTTAGCACATATCCCCATTAACTTATATTAAATAAAAAGCAAATACATTTGGCTATTAGACGGACATTTGTGTGATTTATGTCAGTTACAGTTAATTACAATCATTGGATTTAACCATCGTTTGAAATATATTTTCAAAAATTGTTAAAATGGTGGAGACTAAACAAATTTTTGTGAAAATGATTTTGAATGTTTGTTATAAGAACCTATATGCAAAGTTCCGTTTCATTTTGAATTACGTAACAATTAATTTGTTCCTACTGATTTTGAATTACATATCTATAACTAGGAACAAATTAAAGGTGTATCACAAGGGGTGTAGTGGATCCTCACCCTCTGTGCGTGTATGTGTATTTGTTGGATTAGTAGTTAAATTATGGATATTATTCTTTACATTTAATTTGTTCCTAGTTCGTATTCTTTTGTTTATATCTACACTCTTTCGGACTGTTTGATGGCATAGCTGTAATATTCTTTATTATTTGACTGGAAACAGTGATCATTTTATTGTTGGCATTTGATTGTCACCCATCTTCCTAGGTTCTCAATATAAGGTACTTGTAGAGTATGCACCATCACAGAGTGTCCCTAAGCTATCTTCTAAAAAGGATGGCCGTGAAGGAACTATACTCAAAGGTTTGTATGTTTCTCTGTTATATTTAAACCCAGTCTTATGAGTCTCTGCTTGAACCATAAACACTCAAACCGTCTTTTCCTAGTCATCCACCATATGTACTATACATATAAAGATACACATACAAACGTTCATACATGCATATGCACACATGTATGCATGCATGTATGTATTCATTAATGTTTCTTCTGATCAATATCAGATCCTGACTATTTGGAATTCCTTGAGGCTGTTGCAAAGATCGAGAATCTTCCTAGTGCTGAGATTCAGCTGGAAAGAAAGGAATCAGAAAAGGCTGGTTAGTTGCAATTGATCGAATAAGTGGAATGAATACTAAATTTAGTGCTGATACAAGGTCATGTTCAATTTTTAATGCACTGCTATTTTTAGGTGCACAGAAGGAATCTATTATAGTAACACCTTTAATGGATTTTATTCGCCAGAAACGAGCAGCCAAGAATGGCTCTCAGGTACTGCTTATTTTATTCTATTATGTGATTAAGGTATGATTGTTTCCATTTCTCGGTTTATGCTTGCTAAATTGCAAAATGCAATATAGATTAGAAAATAGCTGTTCCCTGTTTGTTTCTCAAGTTGGTATTGCAGACATCTCGATACGGTCATCTTTTGTGCATGCTCTATATTGAATTATATATCTCTTCATCATGAGTCTTGAAGTATATTTGATTTCTTAAACCTTGTAGAAAGCCGACATTTCTTAGCAAGTCTCTTTCTAGTGTTGTTTACTTGGAAAATTGATAGGAATGTGGTTTTTAGCAACTGAGAACATGTTTTAAATACATAGGAACATATTCTATGACGGGAATGTGTAAAATTTAGATTAAAACACATTTTTAACAAAGAATTATATTTTTTTATATACATCTTTAATAATAGTTGTAACTTATTTTGGTGTAAACGGACACCCTTTAAACTAATATAATATAATATTTCCCGTTTTAGATTTTTTTTTACTTTTTAGCCAAGTCTACCACAATCTCAATTTAAATTCATGTTCTTCTGCCCTTTACCAAGTCAGTATATTTGATCCTTTACCGAGTCAATTGATTTGTATGTTTTACCGAGTCAATGGACGCAAGCTCTAAGTTTATTCATTTTTTTGCCCTGTACATGAGCAAAAATTTGATACTTACAATTTTGTTCATTCTTTTCCCTGCCTATGCTGTACAAGTAGCATAACTATCCTACCAGATGTCCTTACATGAGTACGAAATGAAGCCAAATGAACCTGCTATGTTATAAATGATTTATAGTTCAGTCAAAAAGTTTATTCTTTTTTTGTCTACCTATTCCCTGTACATGAGTAGCACATACACATATGCATGTGCACAGGTTTATATTTTAACAGTACTATATATTTTCTATGTTAATAGTAAATATGTATTTAGTACTAGAGTTTATATTTTAATAGTACTATATTTTGACAGGACTATATCTTTAATTTTTAATAATAGTTGTCATACTTTGATGTCATACTTTTGATGTCAACATGAACTATCAACAACGTCCATCTACCGATATCATCAAATCTTAATGTCACTTAAAAATAGGATTTAACAATTAAATTTGCTTTACAAATTCAAAATGCCCATCTACAAATATTACCAAAATTTTAATATCACTTAAAAATAGGATCTTCATCTAACAATTAAACTTATTTTACAAATTCGTTCTTTATTAACTAATAATATGAATAAAAACTCAACCAACAGAAAAAAAAATGTTGCAACTTAGAAAATAATAATAATTAAACTAACTACATCCAATTTCAATGTAAAAATATGACTAAATATTTATGCAAATGAGCAAAGGAAACCAATCTCTCCAAACATCTTGACGATTTTTTCCCAAACGTTTCTAAATACAACACCAATATTTATAATTGCTTTATATTTATGTTAAAACATGCTCTCATCTTGTTCTGAACTTTAGACTTTTCTAGGAGATGTATTTCTCTATTCCCGCATTTATTCCTGCTATGGGCTTCTGAGCTAAGTATTCAAGCATGATATTAGTGCAATCTGTTTTTTGTTTGTTCTGTTTGCATGGGTCATTATGCATATAATTAAATTGTGGTACCTATTTTGGTTGTTTTGGAAAATCATCAGACAAGTTAGGCTTGTGTGCTATGTTTCAGAATGTGTTTTCCCCTTATTATGTCTTATTAATGATCGTGTGTGGTGCTACAATGTACAGAAAATTTTATGTTCACAAATCATCTAACTTTGACTTCTAAGTTTAGTATATTTGTACTGTTTCCTTCTATAGCCGTTCAAATTATAAGTTTTTTGCTTGGTACCAGAGAATCTCTGTCAATGGTAGACTTAGCAGAAGAGCAAGAGAAGCTGTGACAACCAGTCCCAATTCTTCCAAGCGAGACTCAGAGAAGCGAAGAGGTTCCACTTCTATGGTGCTTTTCTTATAACCGCCTCTGTTATTTTACTACTTAGGAATCTAATAATTGTTGTCAATAACAACCGAGTCCGAAAAAATTGTTTCAACTGCAGTATGTTTTAAGGGACAGTGCAAAGGGTAGTGGTGAAAGGAAGGAAAAGACTGCATACACTATACTGTCGAGGAAGGAAGATCAGCAATCCCATTCAGCTAGCAAAACAGCATTATTAGAAGCTGGAAATAAAATAGCAGCTGATGGTATTACCCGTGCATATGATTCTTGCTTTATTTAATTTTGTCTCTGTCCATCTAGGGCATATCCTAACTTATTACAGGCTGAAAATGAGGGGCTTTCACTGGATATTAGAAGGGCTCCGCTACACCTCATCTACGCCTCTCTTATTTTTTTGACCTACAAAGTTTGAAATGGAACAAAATTTTTGTAGATATGTTCTTACATAACTCAGGATCATCTCTATGAAATTTGGCTTAATTTGAATAATCAAAATCATGTTTCAAATTAATGGTTGAAATAGGTGTCTCAGCGGTTGATATTCAACTTTGTCAGAACATGCTGGGAGTTTCAAAATGATCACATTATTTGTGGACATAACGTGCATAGTGTAGCATAGTGTAGATTGAACATCCCTAAGTTTTGGAATATTGTAGCACCGAAAAACGTAGGGGTGTAGAATGAGGTGTATGGATCCTTACTACGCACGCACGGAAACACGACATCCCTGTTTTGTAGTGCCTCTATTCTTTGCCACCAGATTTATTTCATGTTCCCCTTTTGTTGTCCCCCCCCCCCCCCCTCTCCCCTCCTTCCCCCCTTCTTTTTTATATACCTTAATCACGAGCTTTTCTTATTATTATTTTTTTTCAATTTTTACTTCTAAGTAGCAAATATCTAAGATTAGATTGCTAAAAGAATATCGGTATGATAAACATTTCTACACAAACACATTTATTGGTATATTTGTGTGATTTTCATATGTTCTCCTGCCTCCATCTGGCCTTTCATTTGGACGCCATTTCGTGTTGCTAGCATTGAAATTTGAAATACTTGTGTTTATGTTCATTTCTTATTTTATTGGTACACACACATATAAATATTTAAATATTCGCAACTAAATAAATTTCACGATCAGGCCATGCTTGATTATCATTTTTTTTATTTCATATATTGCTGATTCATGCACTTGTTTCCGGTCATAAGACCCTAGCATGTCCCAAATTCTAATTGCATATACTTTATTTATTTTCCAGCTGTAGGTTCAAACGGAACTATATCAACCACATCTGGAGGCGTTGAAGTTTCTGAAAAGAGAGTTTTGTTAAAAGGGAAGGAAAAAGAAGTGAGTTTACTTGACCAATTCTGTAAAAATATGTATTAATTATTTTATCTTACGCCTCTTAGAAAGCCCAATTTCTGATATAGATCCCATGCATCATATCCTCATCGAACGCAACTGCTTCAGTGAGAAGCATCCCGAATATGAGTTATAGACAGAGACAGCAGCATGAGGCTAGTGGGAGAACTATAAGAAGCATTCTTTCAAACAATAACAAAGTTGACCAGCAAACACAAGAAGTGAATTCTGAGAAGCGCCCTCCTCGTCCACCTAACCCTCATATAAAATCAAATTATTCTGCCTCTTACGCGGAGGGTTCTATATCTACAATTAGAAATAAAAATGAGAAGCAACAAATGACTGCGGATGATGCTCCATTAAGTCGTGGAGAAATTAGATCTATTCTTCCCAACTCAAACAGATACGCAGAAAATAAGAGTGGTCGTGCTAGTTATACTGAGAAAGGTGAGATGGTTCCTTTTCAGTCATCCGGTTATGTTATGAAAGGTTTTTTTGTTACACATGTATTTTTTCAAGCCGTTTGAAAATTGCAATTTAAGGTGCAGGTAGACATGGCGGTAGTCGTGGAAAGGAAGGTGATAAAAGTTCAATTCATTCTGAAGGAAAACAATCCAAGAGAGGAGTCTCTGCTAATTATGGTGCTTATGAAGTAAGTTGTAATTAGAGACTTTTTCTCCTAATTCATGGCCAGACTGATGCATTACTTATTTGCTTGCAGAAGCAGATGTGGGTCCAGAAACCAGCTTCTGGATCATAGTTATTTGTGATGGGTAAGTAATGTCCTCTGCTACACCATTAATATATTAAGCACTTTTTTTCCTTCGACAAGCGAATACAAATCTAAACAACCATATAGTTCTAACTTCTAACCAGTAAATTTAAGGCCGGGCAGGCAAGAGAAGATGTATCTTTGATCCATGAGTATGCGCTTGTCTTTTTAAATGTTACTGCCAATTACTTTTATGGGCGATCATTTGATTTGGTTTTTTAACTTATTCCAACTTGCGAACTTATGCTTAATTGCGTTTCTGTGCTTATTATTGCTTTTGAGTTATCTACACACCTTTTTTATACTATTTTTTTATTTCGCCTTACGGAAAATCAGAGACCGGCCCAAGTAGTGGATTCCTCCCAATGCATCTTAGTTTGCCTTCTTAAATAATGATGATAGCATTATTGTTTTCTACTCATTTGTTCTGCCCATGCCTTTATTGATTATCCTAATTATAGTGTTATGTGTAATTGTCTTGCAAGTTCTTCAAGCAGCGATTGAAGAAAATCGTCTGAAGTCTGCTATTAATTTTGTGACATTGGTAGCATGTGCTACTACAAAACAGCATTTTTACAAGTTGGGAGGTATAAACCGTGAAACAAATTTACAGAGACGGGACTATAAACAAGTGACAAGGAGAATATATTTAATATGACATAATCAGAGTGTGCAAGTCTGTATCCAGAGTCTGGAGCATTCGATGAAGTTTCAATCTTCAGTGAGATGTCGGGATTATAGATAATAGACAGCTGTATCTAATGATGTTTGGTTGACTTCTAAAGCTCTATGGTCTGTACATTCTGTATATTTAATGATTGCTTACCATCTAGCTCGCTTGTCCATCAGCTGATTTTTTAGAGCTTCATACATTATTAGTTTGCATAAAAAACTTTGTAAGGGCATATTACAAGACCCTAGTTATATTGGTAGACGCACAGTGTTTGAAGTGGTATCTTTTGGACCAGGCTTTATTAAGAAATATATTGTATTAAAATGTGATTTCACGTTTAGTTCTTCCTATTGCTTATTTGTTCACTGCTGCCATGTATGAAAGATTGAAAGCAACGAGTCTACTCTGTTTTAGATGACCATCTTTTCATTAGCAAAGCTATGCTGCTAATTGGAGTGTACTAGTTCTGTTTTACTGCATATGCTCATTTGCCATTGTTTCACGAAATTTATTATCGTCTAGCAAAATGTTGATATGTTCGAAGAATCAAAACAGATTAATAATGAGGCATACATGTAATATTGACAGTGATTGATGATGGTATAACCAACAAGAATTTTTAGTTTTTGGTAGAGCAAACATGCAGATGAACACCATGGTTTGAATTACATAGAAAATGTTGCGGTTAGCCATGTATATACCAACATTCATATTTCAGTATAAAATAACATACAAAGTACATTCAACTAGGCTTTCATGGCTTCGTCAGAATACGATTTGTTGATTAAGTTCAGTGTTTTCAGAAGCAGCAATTTCAAGCAAATGCTTATAAAGTGATTGTGGTTTAGAAAAAAAAGGGCAGTGATCGCTGCCTTTAATTTTGAACACTCTTTCAGGTGGGTTATCTCTGACCATCTTCTCTTGAATATCTGGTGAAAGAATGCGATCGTCCAGCGTCTGAATGAAAAATTTACGCACTGAACCATAGTTTTCCGAAGTCAAGGTTAACTTCTCCATTATTGGACCAATAAGAATCGGTCTCATTGATACAGCAGCTAGAGCTATGTCCTGCCATTACATATATGCCATGCAGTGTGAATATTGTACATTATTATTTGAGGGAAAAAGTGGAAAATAAAATGGCACTATCACAAACCTTTGGTGAAGTTTGGTTGAAATAAAGTGCCTTGATGTGTTCTTTGCCAAACTGGAGACCTGTAGCTGGTTTCTCCTTACCATTACCATACAGTAGAAACTGTGATTCTTTCATGAATACTTCAGCTGGTCCCAACTGCATTACATATAAACTGAAATTTATCAAATACTGGATGAAACACACCGAGACGTTTGATGAATACCAGCTACTTACATGCTCAGAAAATACATCAAAAGGTCTTTGTCCATTTGAAACCATAGTAGCACTAACAAATACAGCTTTTGAAACTTTCTTTGGAAAATGCTCAAGAGCATATGATACAATGGCACCACCACAACTATGACCAACCAAAATAACCTGAAAAATAATTTTCAAGTCAGACGACAAACAAATACTGTCTCTGCATGTATTGAGAGTTCATTCACCCTTTCAGTTTCAGAAAGAGCACTCAAGAAATCGGTTAGTGGCTTTGAGTATTCTGCGATAGAGTTTATGGTATTTGTATCTGTATGGTTTGTTCCGGAGCCAGCAAGATCGAGTGCAATCGGTTGTAAACCGGCTTCTTCTAGAAGAGGAATGATCTTATACCAACACCATGCTCCGAATCCTTCTCCATGTATGAGAACTATCGTCTTTGTTTCAAGAGAATCAGGATCCACTGGTATCTATATAGATTTTTTTTTTAACATTGGTTAATGATATCAGTGCTCATTGACAATATAGTTATATCTAAACTTCAAATATCCATAAGATACCAATATTTTGCTTGTAATTTGTCAAACTTTACTTGAAGTTCAAACTAAGTCTGTAAAGTTTCTGACATCATTAATACAAAATCAACCAGAAGTTTTTACAATACTAAAATCTAAAGGGAAAAGTAAACCTGATTTGCACAGAACCTATCAGAAATATCATGTCTTCTAGAGCTAGTTGAACCCACCATCCTTCTAGAAAGTGAACCATCAAATCTTTGAGAAAGCTGATGCTGATGGATTGCCATAGCTAAAGCTTGGTGATGCAGCATCTTTTGCTCTGCTTCCATCTTCCTTTCGGATTTTGAGTTTCTTTTATTTTTGACATAATTATTTGCAACCTTTAATTCTTTCTTTGGTATGCATGTCAAATTTCCCATTCTTTTGTTTTCCTATTTGTGGAAGAAGACTAAAATTTGAAACAATTACACAGCTTAAAAAATTATATGATTAAGAAGAACCAAATATAGCAAGTAATCAGAACTTATACGAGAAAAGGAGAGATTTTTAGCAGAAGCAGAAGACAAATTAATTGCTTAGATTAGGAAAACAATAAATTTGCTAGAAAACATAATTTAAGAAAATTATCAATGTTCTGTGGACTGTGGAGTTGACCAAATTGTTTGGTTTGCCCATGTTAATTTCAGTCATATTTTGCAAATAGAAAGTAAACGAAAACATTTAAAAGACGAGAATGAAAGTTGAAGAATTTCTATCAAAACAAGATTATTCATTGAAGTACGGAAATAACAGCCAACCAGTCTTTGATGAATGTCGCAGAGAGCCTCTTAATGCTTGTGGGATAAGTCTAAATAAATGGAATTCAAGTACTCATTTTAATATTACTTATTTTACATTTGAATCAATTTGAAAATTGTTGATTAAAAAAGATTAATTTTCTGTCTACGTGACAAGATGAATACAATTTCCTCCCCCTCCTCCTCCTCATCCTCCTCCTCCTCCTTCTTTATCTCTCTCTCCTTCTTCCGCTTTTGTAGAAGAAAGGAAATTTTACCAATATAGACTTGTTTTAGGAAGCAATAACAAAATTAGCTCAGTTTTAAAATAATTACAGAAATAGATCATTTTTTTTCCTGGTCTATACAGTTGGCGATTTTTCGAAAAATCGCCAACGGACGATTTTTGAAAATTCGCCAATGGACGATTTTCGAAAAATCGCCTAAAGGAAATGACATATTTCTTAGTTGGCGACTTTTAGAAAATCGCCAACGTATGAAAGCTTTTTTCTTTCGCCCAAAAGCCTGCTATAAAACCAACCAGCATCCTACCTTCTTCTCCACTCTCAACTTTACCAAACTCATAACCAAATTCTTGAACCTTCTCAAAACCTACTTCTTCATAGAAAATAAAAAAAAATTCCGATTCTCACAAGATATAATCAAAGCTTCTCAACAACTAGATGTAATCTTCGGTACAAGCCAATGTTTATCGATTTATAATTTGTTTATGCTAACTAAAATTCTAATTCGGAGTTGTTGTGTATTCTAATCAATGTTGACGTACTCGCAGTTGAACTAGACATGGATAATTGAAAGATAGACGACGAGACGATGTCGAAATGTTACGATGATTTTGAAGCTCAAAGGGACATTACGCATCTAAGTGATGTAGAATTTGTTCCAGAAACGCAATTTGAGCCGATACATCAAAAGTTCCATTTGGGAACATCATCTCTCAATACTCGCTTACGCGAAGTTGTAGCGAACCAAAGACCGGGCTAGCAAATTTCCATTGATGGTAAAATACTAAGTCCTGATAATCCTATAGGTCCTACGCTACCGTCCTGTGCATATTCGGTATGCCGATGTGGCGATGAATGCGTGGTTGTCGTAGCCAAAACTGAAACTAATGCCAGACGAAGATTTTACGGTTGTGCTTCGTACGAAGATCACATGATGAATCCTGGCGAAGTAGGGTGCTGTAATTTTATGAAGTGGATCGATCCTCCATTGTGTGCTCGAGGAGTGGAATACGCCCTAGAAATGCAAGCTGAAGTTAGGCGTTTGAAAAGGTTAGTTGAAGAAATGAATAGAAATTGTTGGTAGGGAAGAAAATATCATCTTTAGCTTATGTTCGCAATGGATACGTTTGACAAACTGTTTCTGATCAAGAACCCTGTTTTGGGTAGTTTATTTATTTTCATGTAATTGATGGATATTTTCATGTTTCGTAGAATGTATGTTATTAGTTTTGTGTTATTAGTAATGTATGTTATTAGTACTCTGCAATTGATGGATATTCTCATATTTCGTAGAATGTATGTATGATTTTCTTTGAAATTGATGGTTATATCCATGTAATTGTCGTCGGATAAATTTCCATGGTCTTATAGAGTTGTTTGGAGGAATCTATAGAGCATGCACGGTAGAGTAGTTCCCGTATTGTTGTAGGATGTGTTGGTGCAGTAAATATGTTTGGATTTTTGAAAAATCGCGCACTGTTTTGCCTGTAACAAAATAGACAGCCGAGCCCCCCTCCCTCACTCACTCTTAAAACATTCAAGCCTCAAAAAACCCATTTCGGGTATAAGCTCTCTCCCTCCTAAAAATTTCAATTTTCATTGCTTTTTAATCAAATTCGAAGCTCATTTGGACCATGGCTTCTACATCCGGAATAGTGGAGGATATTGGTAATGCACTCATCTCCAATTTCATGATTTAGGGCATTTTTAGGGTTTTCTAGATTTCATATTTTTGCAAGATTTTGTGAAAGCTATATGTTGTAGATTGCATTAGGGGGTTTTTGCAAGTGTTTGTTCATTCAATTGCGTATACTTTAGTATAGATTAAAGAAAATTAAATTTATGATAATTAAGGGTTGAATACATTAATCTTTGTGTTGTAGATTACATCGAGATGGAGCCCGATCCAGTAGACCCGAGCGTGTTGTACTTACAGCCTAGACACCGCACGTCTAGTGAAGCGTATATGATGGTAATTTTCTATGATTTTCGTTTCACAAATTGTGTAAATATTAATATATGTACATGTAATGTTAAACAGAGCGAAGTAGCAGATTTCACCATCGATCATTCTATTTCTCTCAAGAAAGTCACTTCACATCATCCTAGAGTATTAGAAGAGATTGATCGAGCGGGCTTTTCGACAGTACTGCGGTTGGGCTACCTTCAGTTAGATCATCGTCTGGTCACAACTCTTGTCGATAGATGGAGACCGGAGACATCTACATTCCATTTTCCTATCGGAGAGATGACGATCATATTAGGGGATGTGGCCGTGCTTTTAGGTTTGCCTATAGAAGGAAATCCAGTGACGGGTGAGGACCATCATGATTATATTCAGTTGTGCACAGATTTGCTCGGTATTACTCTTCATCCACAACAAGTCAGGGGTAACGACATGGTAGAAGTGAAATGGTTTAGACACGCTGTAGCTGATGATATACCTACCGATGCTACAGAGGTTCAGATCCAGCAGCGGGCTTAAGCCATTATTGTACACCTCATTACATTCTGTTTGATGTGCGATCATTCAAAAAATCGCATGGACTTGAAATGGCTACCATATTTAACTGGTCTCGATCAGTACGCCCAGTACTCATGGGGTAGTGTTGTTTTGGCGTACACCTATATGGAGCTCTCCAATCTCGCTCTTATGGTGACTAAGCTTATATGCGGGTGTTTGACACTTGTTCAGGTATACGTATACTTTATCTTGCTACTTCTGTGCTAGACCATTTTTGTAATATGTTTTAAGTTGCTAAATTGTTTTTTCTCTATAGATTTGGTCATGGACATATCTACCTGTCGGACGGATCCAAGTCCGAAATGTTGTCGTCGATCACACACACCCTCTTGGATCTCGGTATAACTTCTTGTCCTTTGAAAATTAATTTTATAATTCGAAATTTGTTTATGCTAAAATATTGTTTCTTCGCTATTGACAGATGGATTGGTCCAAAAAAGACCTCTCAGACCCCCCGATGGAATATTCGCTTTTACCACAACGAGCTAGATGTTCTAGACCCAGCTGTTGTGACTTGGACTCCAAACACGCAGGATGTATTGGAGGGTCTTCCAGCTATATATACAGCCGCTAGATATCCATGGACTGTCAGGCTTCCACTCATTTGCACCACTCGTTCTGCACACCACCTACCCAATCGGGTAATGCGTCGGTTTGCAATGGTGCATCATATTCTAGAAAACGCTTCAGTTTATACCGACGAGTATTAGGATGGGGAAATTGAAAATGCTATGGAGATATGGAATCATCGCCATTTGTTTACGCAATTTGAGAGAGAGCCGATCACCCATCTAGAGACATATATGCGATGGTATTGGCACATCATGCGTAGATATGTTCTTCAGGCGCCTGTACAGGCTGTTCCCCGCCATCCATACACCCCATGTGCCCCTCTTAAGAGAAACATTGTAAGTATACTCAACCCTGTTAATTTAAATATATTTTGAAATAAAGACAACTAATTCTCTTTGCGTTCTACAGGCTGATGGCATTTACAAGGCGTTGGAAACCGCCAAAAGGCTCGAATAGCGTCTAGAGCACGATGCGCAGTTGAAGGGGATGTGCATGAACATCAAAAACATTCTATGCGTGGTCTTGGGAAGGAACAAATTAGACAGGCCAAGACGTCCTTCCCCTCTATACCTCCACCTCCAGCAGACATACCTCCACCGCACGGGGGGTCACCGCCGCTCCTACTTACTTATAGTCGGCGACACAGAAGAGGTGAAGGAACTTCGTTCGAAGAAGGACATTCGACGTCACAGCACTCGGAAGATTTCACCCATGGACCTTCTCAACCGCCATGTACATTTGATCCTTCCACCGAGATCGAGGAAGAAGAGTACATGTCCTAACGGTCGGAATGTCGTCGTCGTCCGCCTATGGAACTTCGTCGCTTGCGTAGATGATACATGCATTATATTGGATATGGCTATGTACTTTTAAGTGTGTTGTGTATGGTATGATTGTGTTATTGTCGTAGATGTGGACATGCATTTGATAGTTTATTATGTACATTGGAATGTGAATTAAAGATGTTATTGTGCGGCTTTCATGAACAACTTGTGTGCGATGCATTGAAATGTGAATTAAAGATGTTATTATATGGTATGGACATGCATTTGATATTTGTGTGTGATGTGGCTTTCATGAACAACTTGTTGCTGTCTGTTAGCAGCAGGTTGGTACTGGCGATTTTCCAAAAATCGCCAGTTGGCGATTTCTGGAAAATCGTCAGTGGGCGATTTCTGAAAAATAGCCTACAAGTGATTTTTAGAAAATCGCAATAATCCTGCTGCTTTTACCAGACAACAGCAAGTTGTTTCATATAAAACACACAAACCACAGACCTGTAATAAATAGCATTCGACAAATTATCGAACAACAGCATACAACATGACTTGTAAAGAAGAAATGCAAAACACAAAGGCACACCCGTTTTTGAATTACACAAATGCTAATCAGAAAGTAGAGTTCAATCACATAGAAGTTAAATTATACAAACACATCTGCACAGCAGTAGTACATCGCTTACGATTATGGCCTAGCACACTGCATTTGCTACACCTGTTTGATTTGGACGACTGGCCCTCATCCATCACACCTTTGATCCTTGTAGACCATGGCCTCCCCGGTTGTCGTCTCACATTCAGCGGCAATATCTGAGGACCATTATATGCGCCCTAATATCTCCTATCACGCACGGGATGAAACTTGGGCTTATAAGCAGCTTTGTAGCTGTCAACGGAGTACCAGCTTGACGCTAAGTCATGGTGTGCTCTATTAGCCCCATCCGTTTGCGCCGAACAAGCTGCCATTACATTAGAACATGGTATCTTCTGCAGTATCGGAATGTTGCATGTGCACGAGCAGTTGGTGCCGTCGATTATAACTTTGTATTCATCATCAAAGTAGTGAATTACCTGCCATTCAGTTTGGCTAAATCGTACTAGTCTGCAGCGACGCGCTTCACTGGCTCTTTCTGCTATTTTGGCTTCCCAATTTGGAGTCAAGCGTGTCGCTAGTTCATCTGCAATTTGGCGACGCTTGTAGAAATATTCAACTGAGCGATAGAATGTTCGTGCAACCAAAGCCTTTATAGGTAGCGATCTAGATCCTTTCAATACACCATTAAAACTTTCAAAAGCATTAGTTGTCATTACATGAAAGCGTCCTCCATCGTCTTTGCACAAAGCCCAGTTTTCTTCAAAATTTCCCAGACTCCGCTCAATCCACTCATGCGCATGCCTGCTTGTTGCTTTGGTCTCTTCTCTAATTTCCATGTACTCAACTAGCTCGGACGCGCACGTTGCTGAATAAAATAACCCTGTCAATCGCTTCTCTTTGAATCTTGCCGCTTGGAAGTTGGTTTTCATATGTCTTGCACGATAACGATGTTTGTGCGGTTGTCGCCATTTTTTGTGTAAAGCTTTTGGATTTCCTTTCATCTTATGGGATATGAAAGTAATATAACGACCGCGAACACTATGTATGAATTCTAGCATGCAAGAAAAAAACCAACCCCAAGAATCACATGACTCCGATTCAACTACTGCGTATGTCAAAAGAAAAAAACAATCATCTGCATCTACCGCGGTTGCAACAAGCAATGTGCCTTTGTATTTACCATACAAGTGTGTCCCATCAATACATAACAAAGGCCGACAATGCACAAAACCTGTAATGCAAGGCCCAAATGCCCAAAAAGCACGATCGAACGCTCCCACTTCATCATGTGTCACATGGCCTATAGAGCCAGGGTTCGTTCTTTTTATCTCATCAAAGAACTGTGGTAAAGTCGAGTATGATTCTGCCCAATCACCATAAATTCTCTCTATTGCTTTGCTTAATGCTCACCACGCTTTCATGTAACTTATGTTGATGAACAACTGATCGTGCAGAAGCACTTGAACTGTACCAGTTGAAATATCCAAATCGGCTTTGACAAAAGGCATGATTTTTGTCACAAGAAATTTCGAAGTTGCTTGTTTATGGTTGGAATTAACTATTGGATTGACACAAGTGTGTTCGCTTGGATACTTCCGAATTTCCCACCATCCCGACTCGGATTTTTTCGAAACTATGGCATGTATTCTGCAAGGACAATTACCTTCAACGTTGCATATAGTAGTATATTGTGTTTTGTTTGACTTTATTGGCTTGTACGAAACAACATGCAGAATTGACCATTCCGTTAGTTTTTGAAGAAACTTCTCTTTTGTCTCAAAAAATATTCCAACACTAAAACCACCTTGAACACAAGTGGTTGAAAATCGTTCGCTGGAAAATTGAAGATTAGCAACAACAGATCTTGCCAACATTTGAGTGGTGCAAAGATCATCATCCAAAGGCACATCCATCTCTGGTTCATCACTATCTACATCATTGTCATCTGCTGTAGGGAAGTCATAGCTCAATAGCTCGTTGTTAACTTGCATTCTTTGTATCCAAGAGTCTTCATTAACATTCATAGAAGCAACGACTATGCTATCTACGTGAGGTTCTTCACCCATGGCTTCATTCCCACCAAAGTCCATATCATTATCAAAATTTTCATACGAAGAATGGGTGGATGGTTCAGCACTCCATTGTGCACCAGAATCAACTGTCATATACCTGATTGAAATATAGAAGTCAACTAACTGACAATACATACCAAATGAGACGAAAAATATAAAATATAGCCCAATCCATAAACATACCTTTGACTCATATCATATAGTTCGGATGGATTATGATACATTGACTGCGACAAATTTTCATTAATATATATCACTTTCGTCATGCTGAATGTCTTGCTGTTGGAAGCTATTTAAATTACGGCAAAGCATAAGAAAAATTAACTACATAATAATACATCTACCGATTCATCAAATTTTTTTTACCTCGCACTCGTATTTGCATCCCTAGGCGGGTTGCAATAAATGTTGCTTTGTTGCGTAAATGGCTGCGAGTTTTCGTATGACATAAACCCGTAATGCATAGATGGAGGACAGTATCTTCCATCGGTTGCATAAGTATTGCTATAGCTAGGAGATACGTAGCCAGTAGATGGATCCGCGGTCTCAAACATCTGTGTATAGTATCCAATTCTGGTACTCACAACAGGAGATGCCACCTGCTGTTCTTGTTATTGCTTTGCAACTTTCCCTACGTATAACTCAATAGATTTTGCAACAGCAGAAAACATTACTTCTACATCGTCATCGTCCGCTAATGCTATTGCTTTAGAACCTGAGTCCGTAGGCCAGTTAACCACTAGTTCAATTTCAAATTCTTCTTTATTAATCTTCGTCGTTTTGTGCACAGCTTCTTTTAATTCCATCAATTTGCAACCTTTTCGCACTCTTCCTGGTTTACAAATACCACCAACATATTTACCATTCATTTGATCATTGATAATTAGTTCGCTGTCGTAGTAGCGAAGCGTAGGAATCATATTTCTCGCCATTCTACAGATCAATATACAAATCGTTCAGTATGTACACATTAAACCAATTTTTTACCTTAATATAACCAATTACTAAGTTCATCATACTTCAGAAATTACACAAAAAAAACTAGGGTTTACTGATTTTACCTTAAACTAGATGAAATTTGCTAAGCAACATCGACTAGATCTATAGATTTAGCACTAAACCAAGGTTTTAAAGAGTATAAATATTGATTTTAGAATAGAGCTGCCATTAGAGATATTTTTTTCGGTTTTATGGAAAAGGTGGAAGTGAGAGAGAAAGGTAGGTTGCTGGTTGGCTTAGTTAAGCTTTTGGGCGATTTTTTTAAAATCGCCCAAAGAAAAAAGCTTTCCTACGTTGACGATTTTCTAAAAGTCGCCAACTAGAAAATATGATATTTTCTTTGGGCGATTTTTCGAAAACCGCCCGTTGGCGATTTTTGAAAAATCGCCAATTGAATAGACCAAAAAAAAGTGGTCTATTTCTGTAATTAATTTTAAAACTGGGCTAATTTTATTATTACTTTCTAAAACAAGTCTATATTGGTAAAATTTCCTAAGAGAAAATAATAAATTCTTGATAGTTTTTACCTTTTGCATAGTTTTTAAAGTAGAAATAATATTTTTATGACATAATTTAGATGGATAAAAAAAATCCATTTGAATATGGCTGTTATGTTTAAAGGACAAACTTGTATTTATCTTCTCTATGTCACAAAAACTAAAATTTAACCATGAAGACACATATCTTTTTTCCCCTTCTATCTCTTCTCTCAATTTTCACGACATCCCCTAACTCCAAAGCTCATCGCATCCCTCTAACTTCATATCGTCCAGCCTCCATCAACCGCAAATCGCGTCTACTTGACGTCGTTCTTTACTTCGTTTATCCTACCTCTCATTGTCATCCCCATAGCCACACTCAACCTGATCAAACAACAAACCCTAGCCACCTACTCATTCTGCCACATCACTGGCTCACTACACTGCCTCACAACTACTAATCTCTGCCCTAACTAAATTTTAGCCCTACCATCACCACCTCACAACTGTTTTTCTAATTCATTGTATATGACTTTTTCTAATTCAGTGTATACGAAATGATACTAGGCGGTAACATTACAAAAAGAATTATGAAAAATAACATTATATAAATTAAAATAATAATAATAATATGATATGAATTGCTAAATAAATAAAATGAAAATGCATTTTTTTGAAGACGCATAGAGCTAAGTTTGCATGTAACTGTAACAACCCGCCATCCATGACATCCCGACAAATAAAACAATGCAATATCAAATAAATTTCAACTACAACATCTCTCTATACTGATAACAAAAACAGTATAATGTTTGAGAATAAATGAAATAAAATAGTAGATAGCTAATAGATTAATGTGTGTGTCTCTACCGTACCATCATGCTTTCAAATCACCACCAGTCCTCTCTATCGACCTATCATAGTATAAATAAAAGGAAGAAATGATAAAGGGGTCAGACTTATATCTAGTGAGTAAAACACATCATATAAGTGTATAATGCTAATAAGCTAGCAAATCAACAATTATGCTAGAAAAGCATATCTTAACTTGTGTCATCTGCACCCAACAAATCATATAAACACAATAATATACTATAGTAACATCATAAGCTAAGGTCTCACTAAAACATCTATTGGGCCTAAATATATACTGAAATACTATATCATAATTGAGCCCAAAGTCCCAATTCGCCATCCCCATAAACATATGCACACGACCAAGCCCAAAGTCCCAGCTTGTATGCGGAAAACATATGCAAACGACCGAGCCTAAAGTCCCAACTCGAATGGCGAAAACATATGCAAATGACCGAGCCTAAAGTCCCAACATGAACGTCAAAAATGTATGCAAATGACTGAACTTAAAATCCCAGCTCAAATGCCGAAAATGTACGTGACTATTGAGGTCGGTGACACTATTAGGATCAAGCCCAAAACTCATCATCACCTCACTGTTTACAAAGCTGCTGAATCAAGCCCCAACTCATCATTGCCAACCGTCACTACTACAACTGAGGACCACTTCCCCATACATGTAACCAAAATGCCTAGTAGGACCACTGTATAACAAAATTACTAAAATAAGATGTCCTTCCGAAGTAGTTCAAAACACAACAAACAACATATTGAAGCGTTCCTCATCTAGCCACGATCCGGATGCAATGAACCACACATGAAACATAGATCGTATGCGAGAGTTATAATCGTTTAAAGTTAAAGGTTGTTACTGTAATTATCAATTATATATGTTAATTTAATTCTAATATTATTTTCTGTATGCCATATATTTTCGTATCTAACTTGCAACAGTAAAACCCAAAACCCGATCTCGCTCAAACCCATGCCACAATCACCTTTCGACCTTCACTACCGCTGCCATGAGCCATTTTCCCCTGATCCGAGTTCATGGATGGCCTCCCTATGCCTAACATTGTCTTATGCCTCCCTTGCCTAGACCCACAATGCCCAACCACGACTTTCAACTGCCGGCCGCTCCATTGCCACTTCCGACCAACCCAGGACCATTTGACTCGATCGAGGACTACCATGAGGACCTGCTCGGCCACCTTTACACACCTATACTTTCCTATCGTCATATCATCGTCGTTTTACCATTGGATCAAAGCGAACGGTCTATATTCGTCGAACTTCCAACGCGTTTTCTGATCAAACCGTACATCTAATCTACGAACGAACACGGCAAGTGGATAAGTGTTGTCGAGAACTATAATTTTGATATATAATATGTCTAGTTTGGAATATTTATATATTTCACATTTTTTAATTAAAAGGAAATTATCTTTTGCTAATTACAATCGATAAAAATTAGTTTTTTAACCATCTAGCCATGACTACTACATCCTAATCATGTTTATGTATAAAAAGTCACCTTTTAGATTTCAATTACATCATTTATAATGTTCTTTACGACCATAAGGGATGAGTTACTATATCTTACTTAATATATACACAAATATAATAAATATCACTCATTGATTAGCCATGCATCTTCTCTGTTCCGAGATGAATCCTCCTCTTTCTTCGCTATCTATAAATTCCTCGCCTTGAAAATGTCAAATTTCTCGATAGCTTCGACTTATCTATGTAGCTCTCCTCACGGTGATCGATTCCATGTATTAATTCCTTTAATTTGGATTTGATTAGGAATTGATTTGGTGATTAAGGTTTTATAAGTGGAGGCAAGATTATTAGAGCAAAAGGAATAGGGTTAGAGATCAATTTATAGGATGAAAAATATAATATCTAAGCTAAAATCTCGTAATTAATATATTACGAAAATGCCATTGGTTTTGACTTCTTCTAATTTCTAATCCATTTAACCGAATTTAACAAGTGATGTATGTTTTATGATTGTAAACGATATTCCGGATGCAATAGAATAGGTCCCGAAGCCTAATTATGGCTCCTGTAAAATTTTACTATTTTCCATTTTATGTAAAATTATGATTTTACCATTTTAATTTAATTATTTAATTATGTAAAATTACGGGGTGTTACATTCTCCCCCTTAAAAGGATTTCATCCTCGAAATTCCCCAAGGTGAACAATACAACTCGCTCTATAGTGTATAAACATACAAAACAAACATAGCTACATTTATCTAGCATCCATCATAAAATAATTACAACTAAGAGTGCATAGTGTATAAGATAGATAAAATACAACGATAGAATATGAGATAAGTGCAAATGCAACTAAATCGACCTTTTATATGAATGCATATGTAGTGCAACCAATATGTTTGCAAACATCCTAATATATTCAAATATATATTTCTATATGTATGCGCATCCATACATTCATATGCAACATTCATATCAAAGTGCAACTAAACAGCCACGTCTATAAACAAGTCAAACAAAGAAACAATAAATGGTATAAAATTTTATACTCTAAGTTAGAATATACACAAATATATATATATATATATATATCTAACATAGTAAGAACTAAACTAATATAGCTTAAACAAGGCAACCATAGTAACCAAAACACATCATAAGGATGTGCATACAACCAATCTAAGCATCCTTACATCCATGCCTATGTCATTAACAGCCTAGCTAAGGCAACCATACAAACAAACAACAACCTAATGAGCAAACTAACCAACGAACTAACCAAAAGAGTAACTTATTGGAAGAGAGCTCGTGATAGGAGACTCGGATTCTCTCCTCAAGTTCCCACGTACTCTCATCCAAACCTTTTCTTCGCTATATTTAGACCAACTTATTTTCTTCATTTTTATGTCGTATCACATCAAGTCTTAAGATGTGAATATGCCTACTGAGTATTCTAGACTCTATCTCTACATTCACCTCATAAGCCGACTAGTCTCTACCATAACCGCTAAATTGTCAACGTATGTTTGTAGATGGGATATACATAAAACATGTGAACACCCGCTAAATTTTCAATAAGCCTACTCAAATGTGTCGACTTTCCTACTCACCATACAATTAGGAAAGGCCTAACAACTTATGGTGCTGGCTTTCCCATATAACATATCTCAATAGCGAGTCCTTTACCTACTTAGCTATCCACTATGAAATCTCTATGCATGCCTATCCTATGTGGTTTCCATCCCTTAGCCTATCATCGAGGTGTCTCTAATCATATAATATCCAAATATAGCTTAAATTTAAATAGATTGCACTACTGGCATGTCTCCATCGTCAAATGTGCTTTGCCACCTGCTTCTTCATCCTCGACTAATGGAAACCCTCTTTGTATCCTTTAACATACCTCACTGAACTCCTACTTTAAGTCTATAGGCACGGCAGCACGATAACGGATGGTGTAACCTTTAAATGGACTAACATTTAGGATTCATAGGTGAACCCCATACTCCATCACCATTTAATTTATAGATATCACAAATGAATGATGCCTTAATTTAGGCAAAAACAATATTATTATAACAAACTCATAGACTTGTGTGCACTTTTCACTTATTTTCACATGTACCGGGTATTGAAATAAATCATGTACACAAAGTCAGTAAATCGACTTAATAAGATAGTTCTTTCAATCCAAGTGATGACTGAAAAGAACTAATCTTACCTCTTAGTCAATTTTCTTCCAAATTTTCAAATCTCACCTTTCTTAAAATCACCTTCATACCTTAGTATATGCAAGTCAAAACATTTACTTCATGTCTTGAAATCATACAATACTAGATACTTTAAAAATAATATTAACTCCATGTGCTTGTGAAGTCCTACAAACTAACATACGGCTTGAGTACCTTATGTACATCACCATAATCCAAAAACACTTTACCTCGACAAGTATAGTCATCCTTTATCGGTGACTGCCTTATACAATCAATCTTTTATTATTTAACCTTTTAGGAAACTTTTCTTAACTACACTCTCGTGCTTCTCACGTCTTATATAAGCGTATTTTAGCCTTCAACATAAACATGTATGATAATTTCAAACAACATTGAATAACATATATCTCAACAATTCAAAATAATAAATTTAAACTTCTTATTTTCTTCTTAAGCATAATTATCTCAGTATTGAATATTATGAAAATACTTTCTCTCCATTATCTCAAAATGGTACATTTTCTCAAATCTATAATATACTTCGAAAATCATTGGATTTTAACATATTACTTTAATATATCAAACATCATTGTTCAATCCAAAATAATAATTTTCGTCAAATTCTCTTCAAACCGATGATATTATTATCACTTTACATCAAAATAATAATATTTATTTAAATCGTTTTTTTTCACAATCACTTTATTGTTGTCTAATTCAAAATAACAACTTTCTATATTAAACACCAAAAATCCTTTTTTATTTTTATTTACATCAAAAATATTTTAACCCAAAACTATTCATGAAAAGTATCTCTTTATTATTATTATTATCATTCTCAAAATACCTCTTATTTTTATTACTTAAATAATAATAAATTTTCATGAACTTCATAATATAATTATATTATTATTTATCAAAATTTAGATGATCTTCCAAAAATTATATTATTATTTATTTGAATTACACTAAACTTTATAAATGATAGTAAATTTCCAATTCAAAATAATTTTTTCGTTATTATTTCAAAAAATTTGAAAATTCATAATAGTTGCCCTTATTAATTTTAAGTATTAATCTCTATATCACAAATCCATAACTTTCATTTCTAACAAGTCCTTAACACACTGACATACTGACCATCCTAGTCGGTTCACTATTAAATTGTGTAATTTTTTTCTAGCTCCAATCAAATTCAATTTAAAATATCGATAACCATTCAGTTCAATCTTTAAATCAAAATCATTGGTCTCAAATCTTATTCTTCACAAAACTAGTAAGATTTGAAAGCCATAAAATTATCTATTAATTTTAAATAAACATTTAATAAAATCATAGCATGTTTTTTTCCAAATCGAATTCTTTAAATTCCACTTAAATAAATTTTCAAAAAAAAGTTTTACGTTAGATGTTTCTTATTTAATCATTTCAAAAATCAAATTTATTTTAATTTAATCACTTCATATTTATTCATATGTCCTCAAATAAATAATTGTTATACTTTTAATTCCTAAAGCTAATTTCTTTTCAATAATTCTTATAAATGTCATTACCTAAAAGTATTTAACTTTCAAAACTCAATTCTTTATAGTTTTACCAATTCAATATTAATTACTCAAAATATAATTCAATTTGAAATAACTTTGGTTATTTTCTGAAATACACATACTTCATTTTTACAACATTATTTCGTATAATTTATAACTATTTTATACTTATATATATATAAGTATAAATCGTTTTATTTTATAATTAGCCAATTTCTGACATCTTTGAACACATGTATATACATAAAGATGTATTTTTAAAATTCAGTTTTAGCAACTAACTATATTCATATCGAATTTGAAAATAATTTCCAAAAATCTTTAAATCATTTATCAAAGCATATTTTCATGAGTTTATATCACAAGTTCTTCAGGTTCCCTTTAAAAATGCATTTGGAAAATTCCACTAGGTTAAAACAATAATTTTAACTCTTTATTTTTCAATTCAAATTCTATACAAAATGGTTCAAATTTGACTTAGAAAAATAAATATGTAAAACTTACCATTTTAATTTTACCTTTATAAATTAGAAACTTCACATAAGTGTAATGAAAATAAGAAAATGCATATTTTAATTTTCTTTCAAATGTGATGGAATTATTTGTAAAATATAAGGAATTCAAAAAAAATGTATTTTACTTACTTCTTTTTTTTCTATTTACTTTCAAAAGTTCCTTTATCAAAAATAAAGTATACATCGAAATGTAAGTGCAAAAACAATGTGCATCGTACTAATCTTTTACAGAAATAAAACCATTAAATATTTATGAAAAATTACTTCTTATGAAAATTTCCCATATTCGAACTTAAATATGATTTATTATTTCAATTCAATAAACAAACTTCAACTTCTATATTTTTCCCTAAAATCTCAAGCACTACTATTTCTAACTTTTGAGGGAAAACATTTAAATTAATTGGAGCAGATAATAACTTACACAAGTCCAGCTAGGTCATCTAATCTAAGAAAAATGCTTAAGTGCCTTCATTACGCCTCATCAACATTACACCATATTCTATGACTTAAGAGTACTGCTCTTCCTATTCTCCTTACTCCCTCAATTTACTCCATTGTTACTTGGTATATAAACCCTCATTCAGCAATTCTCTATGGAGTAGATTACAACAATTGTGATGGAATTATCTTCCACCCAAAACTATTTAAATCACAACATTTATATAACTCGTAGTTATTTACTTCTATAAGGGATAAGCCAACAACTACCTCTATGAGTCAAAATATATAAGGTGTGGCGTAAAAATGAATATTTATATATAATGTAAATAGTAAAAATTAAAAATTAGCTCTCCCATATGCCTTAATTTAGTAGGAATCGCCCAACCTAAGCTTTTATACCAAATGAAACAATCCACCATTTATGATATCCCGACCACGTATACCAGGGGAACTGGCACCTCGACCTCGTAAACAGTGATCGTTTTTAAATAAATTTTAAAACAAATCATAGGGATATCTATAGTATTCTACACTTTTTGAAACTCACAGCAGAAGGAATAAAATATAACAATCAATAATACAATCTCGAACAAATAAAATAATGCAATATAATAAATTCCAACTACAACATCTCTCTATACTGATAACAAAAACAATATAATATTTGAGAATAAATGAAATAAAATAGTAGATAACTAATAGATAAATGTGCAGGTCTCCACTATATCATCCACCTCCTAGTCACCACAAGTCCTCTCTATTGACCTATAAAATTATAACTACAAAGAAGAAACAATGGAGGGAGTCAGACATATGCCTAGTGGGTGAAATACATCATATAAGTGTATAATACGAATATGCAAGTAAATTAACACTTATGCTCGAAAACTATACCTTAACATGTGTCACTTGTACTCGATAAGTCATCTAAACACAATAATATACCATAGTGACATCATAAGTTAAGGTCTCACTAAAATGCATACTGGGTCTAAACATATACCCGAAACACTATGTCACGATTGAGCCCAAAGTCTCAATTCGCCATCGCCACAAACATGTGCACATGACCAAGCCCAAAGTCCTAGCTCGTATGTTGCAAGCGTATGCACAAGGCCGAACCCAAAGTCCCAGCTCATATGCCGAAAACATATGCAGACGACCGAGCCCAAAGTCTGAGATCGAATGTCGAAACCATATGCAACCGACCAAGCCTAAAGTCCCAGCTCGAATGCCGAAAATGTGTGCAAACAACCAATCCCAAAGTCCTAGCTTGAATGCCGACATATGCAAACGATCAAGCCCGATGTCCCAACTCGAATGTTGAAAACGCATATAAATGATCGAGCCCAAAGTCCCAACTCGAATGCCAAAAATATGTGCAAACGACCAAGCCCAAAGTCCCAGCTCGAATGCCGAAAACGTATGTGACTATTAAAGTCAATTCCAAGTTAGACATTCGCCTAACGATCAGCGACACTATTGAGATCAAGCCCAAAACTTATCATCGCTCTACCGTTTACGAAGATACTGGATAAAGCCCCAACTCATCATCCCCAAGTGTCACTAGTACAACCGATGACTACTTCCCCATATGTGTATCCCAACATCCTAGTAGAACCCTCGTATAACAAAATCTACTAAAAAAAGACACGTTTTAAAATAGTTCAAAACACAACAAACAACATACCAAAGCTTTTCCAATCTCACAATGATCTCGATGCAATAAACCACGCATGAAACTAAGGTTGTATGCAAGAGTTATAAATATTTAAAATTAAGGGATGTTATTTATTATTGGAAGTTAAGCAGGATGTTTAAAGAGGACCCTTACCTCTATCTTATTAATGAGATGAAAAACACTTACAACAACACACTAGGGCAACAAAGGCCACACAAAACAAAACAAAGTCACGGCTAAATACAAAACCCAGACCAACTATCAAATAGCTCCTTATCCTCCAAAGATGCAACTGTATCAGTTCTCCAAGTTAGGATTTTCCTCTTAATCCTTTTAGCACATGATCTCAGAATATTAGAGCTCCCCCTCTCCTTTTTATTAAAGTCCCTATTATTTCTCTCACTCTAAAACTCAACAAGGAAAACTTTAGGACAATGCAGCATCACCTTGGCCGTGCAATTCTTCCATCTAGTGGGATTAATTTAATTAGAATATTCTTTTATGTGTACCATCACCATATTTTCATATCCACCTTGCAACAGTAAAACCCAAAACCCAATCTCGCTTAAACCCATGCCACAATCACCTTTTAACCTTCATTGTCGCCGCCACAAGCCATTTCGCCCGGATTTGACTTCACTGATGCCACCCTCGCCTTGGCTCATGATGTCACATCACGACCTACGACCGCCTGCTACTCCATGGACAATTCTGACTAACCCTCGACCATCCGACTCGATCAGAGACCACCATCAGGACCTGCTTGACCACCTCTACACATTTATACTTTTTGATCGTTGTATCATTGCCGCTTTATCGTTGAATCAAAATGAACGGTCAGTATTCGTCGAACTTCCAACGCATTTTCTGACCAGTCCGTACACCTAATCGATGAACAAATGCCACAAGTGGATTCATGTTGCCGAGAGCTACATTTTGATATATAATATGTCTAGTTTAGAATACTTGAATATTTAACACTTTTAATTAGAAGGAGATTATCTTTTTCTAAATACAAGCGATAAAAATTATATTTTTAACCATTTAACCATGGCATACTACACCTTAATCATGGTTATATATATAATCACTTTCTAAATTTTAATTTCATCATTTATAACGTGATTTAAGACCATAAGGGATGAATTACTGTGTTTTATTAATATACACACAAATATGATAAATCTCACTCATCGATTAGCCATGCATCTTCTTCGATCCGACGTAAATCCTCCTCCTTCGCTGTCTAGAAATTCCTCATCTTAAAATTGCCAAATTTCTCGGTGGCTTTGATTTGTTTGCGTAGCTCTCTTCGCGGAGATCTTTTCTATATATTAATTCGTTTAATTTGGATTTGATTTGGTGGATTAGGAATTGATTTAGTGACTAAGGTTTTTTAAGTGGAGGCAAGAGTATTATATAAAAAGGAATATGTTTATAGATCTATTTATAGGCTGAAAAATATAATATCTATGTTAAAATCTCATAATCAATGTATTACGAAAAGTCGTTGGGTTTGACTTCTTCTAATTTCTACCCTGTTTAACCAAATTCAGCAAGTGATATATGTTTTCTGACTGTAAACGACATTCCAGATGCAATGGAATAGGTTCTAAAGTCTAATTCCAGCTTTTGTAAAAATTCACTATTTTTTCCTTTATGTAAAATTACAATTTTACCGTTTTAATTTAATTATTTAATTACGTAAATTATGGGGTATTATATAAACTCTGAAGAATTAGTACTGTACCCTTGAACCATACTCCGGGTATATTCATATGTATAGTGTAGCTGGCGAGTATCAAACCTCAAGATCATCGGTGGAAACAAAATACCTCAACCAATTGCACTACTTATGTAAGATAAAAATAAAATAAAAACAATACAATAATTTTAGCTCAAAATTATTATATAAAAACGTGATTGAAATACTCATGTCATTTTAACAAATAGCATCATAAAATGCTATATTTGATTTTTATTTTTAAATTCAGACTACTATTATATGTAGCTTTTAAACATAAAATGCTACTAAAAGGTAACATTAGAAAATAACTACTATATTTTTTGATTCAGTAGATATTGAATGCTACTTGGTAAAATAAAAAAATGTTTTATATTTTTGATTTGGTAAATAAAAAATGCTACTATATAGCAGCAATTAAATATGAAATGTTATTACAAGGTAGGATCAAAAAATAAATGTAATTTTTTTTTATTTGGTAAATAAAATATGCTGCTATACATTAGCTATCACACGAATTCTTTGCATGTAAAGCTGGAATCCTATTATTAGTGGTCCTACATAAAAAATTTGGTCCAATAGTGGGAAGAGACCAAAGCTTGATCATATTGCGGCAATCCAAAATCATTTTACATTCTTTCCCGGACATGCAATCCACATATAACAGCCTGATCCTCTAACTAATTTGAACCTTCCTATGCATCATAGTTCGGGGACGTCTATACATGTCGGCTCATGTTTTCGGCATCAAATCTTGCTAAGTCCCCCAACCTCCAACGATGACATCCTCAAATCTACCGGCAACCACCTACCATTTCCCATCAACATAATTCCAACTTCATATTTACCCATAACCACAACGAGGTGGAACTCTAAATAATCTTGCCAGCTACAACAGGGTATCTCGCCGACCCTCGATCGCATATTTTGTTGCATACAAGCCCAACAACATATGGAAACCAAGACTTGAATGACTACCGCGGCACCATGTCTTCAAATAAGAGCATGCTTTGCATTGACAGTTTAACAAGAGCATGCTGTTGAGGGTAGTGGCCCATATACTAACTTATCTACTATAATGACCCGTATTTTACATACTGAAGGATCATAAAATATTTTTTATTTAATTCATTTGAGGTCAAATGACTCTATAAGTTTAGGAAATGACTGCTAAGGACATTTTCCATCCTTAAAATTTTTATCGGACAGTTTTGACCCTGGAAATCTTGTAGAGCCTATAACTTTTGATCGAAGCTAAATTAGGATTTGAAACTACTTCCATTAGATCAAGATGATGGTTCCTCTTTTCGTAATGTGGTCATAATAAAGAATGGACTTACCATTTAAGAGATATGACCATTTTAATTTTAGATTATTGCTGGCCAGATTAGTGGGTAATTAATTAGGCCCAAACCTAAGCCCACTAACTAGTATCGGGATTTGTGCCTTGTTGGAGATGATGGGACAGATCTGATCACTTTTCCCACTTCCTAAAACAAGTCTAAACCTCCTTTAATCTATTTTACATTGAAAAAAACTCTTTTTTCCACACTATAATTAACCAAAAATCATCATTAGAAGTTAATTGGCAAGAGGAATCTCTAGATTTATCATTTGGCTGCTTTGGGCTCCGCGTTACTACCGTTTATCTCGAATTTGAAGAGATTATTTAGTAATTTCAGTGTTAGGTTAGTGATACTACTTCTCTCGCTATTTATGCATATTGATATAGTCAAATTGTAGTTTTTAAGTTGATTTCAAAATTAAATGACCCTTAACAGTTAGATCTGATACTAACAATAGCTAATAACCATGTTTAAAGAGATAGATTTGGATTTTGATATGATTTACACCACTTATCCATCATAATTGTTATTTTGTAGAAAACTAGATCTAGGGCGACCCATGATATTAAATTATGTCTAGATGATTGAAATATGTTGTTTGGATGATGTGGAATGATGTTTGATTTCAGATGAATTATTTTGATAAGTTTGCTAGTTGTTTTAGATAGTTAGGAATATGATAGGCTATTTGGTGCAGATGACATGAAAGTGTTCGAAATACGATGGAAATTGGATATGACGTGCTTGAGGTTGTAGGGAGTCTACTCAAAAATCCTAGGCAATTTGAAGTTGATTAGGTGCCTCAAAATTTGATCGTTAAATCAGATCGGTTAAAACCAAAATTAGATCGGTGAGAATCAAACGTGGTCAGGGTTGGTGATGCTTTGGGTCCATAAGGCAGAGACTTCGGGTTTCTATGCTAGGTGCTTCAGGTCAAGTATGTGTTAGCATAGGGAAGTGAATTTTGGGACTTATTCAAAATTTTGGGAAAGAAAGTGATCGATTGCTTCAAGTCAAAGTGAGGAGGACTTGGGACTTTGAGCTACTTGCTTCGGGATGAGCCTAAGGTGGCAAGATGATTTGCATTTGGACTCTGACAAATTTTGAAGGGGCAAAGTGTGATCAGTACAGTCATGCGAACTTTGGGTTTTCCATGCAGTGATTTCGGGTCAGGGTTGAGGCAGCTTGGGGGCAAGGCGAAGTGAAGTAATCAAGCGTTGGTCAACTTTAGACTGAACAAAACATGGTAAGTATCGACCATACATCGTCAATATCGATTATGTCAATAATTGGCACATGGAAGTGTGCCTCTAGGGATGTGTGCATAGTGTCTCGAGGTGTGTGCACATGCGTTCGTTCGACCATTCGACATCCGGTTTCGATGATGGCAATGCGATGAAGATTGACGATAAAACGACGAGGCGAAGGAGTGACGCTTCGACGTGATGGCTTTAGAACTTCGATGTGTTGATTCTACAATCGATGTGGACATTTATAAGTGTTCTAATGATGATGGCTCGATGTTGATGGATTCATGATGATGATGATCCACTAGGGTGGGTTCGTGGAAGGGAATTCATGGATAGGATGTTAAAGGGTCTTATCATGGAGAATGGAACATCGAAGGGTTCTGTAACCATGAATAAAAATGGATTGAGCAAAGATGGGCTCAGATACGTGTGCTAAGGGATCGTTCATGTTCAGAGTGCTTTCTAATGTACTCGTAAGTAGAGGTATTATGAGGACGCTCGTTAGGTACTTCGTTGGCTACCCCAGATCGTTAAAGGGATCTGTATACCTTAGGTCAAGGAAGGGATATAGTGTCAACTATGGACTGGTGTTTGGGTGTACAAAAAACTGGGATTTTTCCATTAATCCTTGGTAAAGGAATGGTCATATGAGTCATCATATATCTAGAACACATTATGTGATATGGGTATCCAAAAGGCTGATGCCTAGACACACGATAGTATACCAGGATGTTTGTATACATTTACCTCTTAGATCTAGATGGTTGTTGACATGTCATATTGTGAACCTTTTCTTTTGGAGTGCGGCTTCTTTCTCCTCCTAACTTGGTTTGCAAATCCTAGCTATATGCTTTAACTTGTTGGCAACAAAGACTTGAGTTTAAAGCTGGAGTTGTTTGTCTAAAATGAGATTGAGACGTGGTATGTATAGCAAACAAATATTCAAAATATCTCCTCATATTTCTTTTGTCTTTATTTTAGATCATATATAGTTAGAGAATGATTCAAACTTCCTTCTTCCTCCTTTTATGGCCGCCTCATTCAGTTGACTTAATTCTTAAATCTTGAGCCTAATTAATGTCAAATATTAATTATTGAGGTATCTATTTTGGTCCATTTATTCAATTATCTTAATATAAAACATTTATATATTATTTTAATTAATTCTAAGGTCTTAACTAAGTAAATAAAAACTATATTAAATCAATACAACATTCTACATCAGCATAACATTTCTAAATTAGTTTAATTAGGAATAATTGTAATATAAAAGCTTGTATATACCTTGTAATATTTAAAGAATTAAGTATTAAACAATTTCTTACAAATACCATTGTGTTGACTCCTCGGTGTGAATTTAGTCATTTGTAATATTTAAACAATTTAAATTAAAGTCCGTACAAATTTTGCGGAAATACAGTATCGGGAATAGGTTCAATTGCTTACAGAGCATTTAAGTGAAATTCAATTTCTAATCTTTATTAAGTTATACCTAAGTAACGATATTTTATGCAAGTTTTCTTTTTGTCATTACTATTATTAACACTTCAGTTATTGAATTTTATGGTAATTACCTTAGTAATGATAATACATTCATATAAAATATGGTTACTAATGCTTTTGTATAGATATATAATATATAGTGTATAGTGCAGAATATTATACAAGTATTAAATTGAAGACTGTACGGTATATAGACTCAAGAAATGGACATGAAGACTCATGAGTATAAAGATCAAGATATGAGGATTTCAAGATTGTAGTATAGTATATAGAGTCATAGATTATTGTTAAAGTTCCTGGTAGCAATCTTTGATCACTATCTCTCTTTCTGTTATTCTTTTATTCTTTAGATCAAAATATATTTTGAATATATTTAAAAATATTTTATAAAAGTTTATTAAAGTTTAAATTTTTTATAAATTATGTTTAAACTATTTTACAAAGTATCAAAATATTTTACAATGCATAAGATTTTCAAAAAAATCAAAACAAAAATGTTTTCAAAATTTAAAGGGATATTGTTACTACTATAATTGTCGTTAAAGAAGTTTGATGTACCACTTGATCACAGATATAAGCAAGTACCAAAATAGTAGTGTCAATGCAAATGAAAAATGTTACCATCAATAATAACCTCGAAGATGTCGCACACCATCAACGCCACTTGGCGCTTAAATAGTGCTACCTCTTATTGACTCCGAAGATATATGAGAAGAGAGATGACATCGCCTTTCATGATCACTGTCGAAGGAATAACAATCTATGATCAATAATGCCGCACTTCATCACTTCGGCATCATATCTCTTCACATCGCGTTATATCAACAAAGAAAAAGGAACATTATCGCATGCAATCAAAGAGGCAAAAACATCGAAGACAATCAGCATCATAAGTCATCAATGAATGTTGAAGTGACCAATAAACCATTTCATTGATGCCAAAATCTGTTAGTATCGCACCTCATAAGCACTTCAAAGGTATTACCCTATGATGACACTAAGGAGCACCAACGTCGAGGGAATGCTTAGTGACACCGCTCTTTCACAATGGTCAACACTACACATCGTCTCTACCTACAACAACCATTGGTGCCGCTATTCATCAGCCTTGCTATTACTCTCATATTATCATCGAAGTCATTAATGACACTGACAACATAAGGAAAATAGCTGCCTTGTTCTAATGCAATACTATACCGTCACTGCTTCTCATCTGTGTTTAATACTGTCTTCGACAAAGGATGCCAACCATCAACTCCATGAGTTGTCGACTTCGACACTATACTGTAAGAGAGTTGCTCTTTCACAACACTGCCTTGTGATGACATCGCTCTCCAATAATGCTTGGAGCCGCCTTTTATTGATGTTATACAATGAAGAGACTAATGCCAGGATGACACCATCGAAGTTAAGCATGCCGAAGATAAGCCCATCGAAGACAATGAAAGGCGAAGTGGAGCTGCTCACCCTTATAAATATGGACCTAGAGGTGCCTTTTTGGAGGACAAATTATCTCATCTCATTTTTTACCTTTTCAACTTTGCAAAACCTAAATTAATTTGGGGATTTTTAGAGCCTATTGTATAGTTTGGATCTTGTACGCATTAGGATTTGAAAATCAAACAATTGCATAGCATAGCATATTGATTCGATTCAAACTTATGACTTGAGACTTGTATAACCATTTGACTTCAAATATTAAATTACATGGATTCGTGATTTGCATAGCATACTTGACTTTGAACTTGTACTAGCATAGCATACTTGACTTCGAACTGGTACTTGCATAGCATACTTGATGTGACGCCCCACCTCTATACTCTCACTAACCAAGGACACTACTGGGTAATGCCGTCGATTAGCGTGAAGAATAAGGCTGTTGAGGAGCGACCAATTGTATAATTTCTTTGAGCGAGTACTGATATGTCGGATAGTATATCATGCATTTCATTTCAAGAGGAAATCTGACATATTCAATACAAACTCAAAGCTACTACACAGTAGCTAAATGCCTTTCAGAAACAAATATAAAATAGTCATAATATAAAATCAGCACAGATATTCATATCACAAAGGCGAAAACAAATATGAATATAATACGTAGAAGTGAACATCATAGTAGTGGTCATACAAGATCCACGACCTGCCAAAAGAATAGGTACATGTACTACACAAAAGAATATATATACATCAAAGAGTCTCTATCTCGTATACATGAAAGATAAAAACAAACTACTAAGCTAAAGTTGTTAGCCAAAAGTCGGAAGCTAGTCCCTGCTAAGAAGTCAAGTGGAAGCACCTGAAACACATCGGTTTGACCCGAGTATTATTTAAGAAGAAAAATAATAAACGGATCAGTTTAGCTATAATTATCATGTAATATGAGATATGATAAGAGATATGACAAATATATATATATATATATATATATGATAACAATAAAAATCATACAATATCTCAAGTTTTCTCAAACATCCAAAAAGATTATCATATTCTTTAATATTATTCACCAAATCACAAATATTGATAAAGCTTATCAATTGAAATCACAAAAATTGGTGAAACACAAATTCCAGAAATCAATATTTATAAATCCAAAAAGCACAAAGGGGGAGGTCTATCACAAATAGGAGCATGAAAACTCACCAACACGTGTATTACAAACGGGATGTTATCCCATGGGTCGCTAACCCATAAAATTTGAGCCGAAGCTCCATAAACGTCCCGAAGACCATGGGTCACTACCCCACCAAATTGAGCCGAAGCTCCACAGAACGGGGTACGGTCCCCCATGCGAACAAATGAGCTGGAGCTCCACAAACGGGGTACAGTCCCCCCACGTTGACAAAGAGACATTGTTCATCGCAAGTCTAAATCACAAAATGATCATCATTGATCAGTAAGTGTAAATTACACTAAGCTAGTAAATAAATGAGTTTAGCTTCATGTCCCATAACCACTGGCTTAACTTAAAAGTTTACAAACAAATTGTAGATTTCCACTCGAAAATTATCATGAGATTTCAATCGAACAAGTCTAAGAATTAACCGACGAAGTAAACACAAGCGTTTCATACCACTTGTTTTGCTAAGTCGTTTAATTGGATTTCTCATCCGAATGAGGTAAAGGTTTGTATATACTAATAGATTGGAAAATAGTTTTAAAATTGAGCTTTGTATTTAAAGTAGAGTTGGAATCCTTTTCGTGAATGAGTTTTAGTACTTACTACTAGTATAAAAACCTTTGTATTTAAAAGTGACAAATCACAGAAACGATTGTAAAAACAGTCTATCACAAAAATCCACATTTCAATGACCTGAATTAAAACCATGGATATCAAATCCATCGAATGGAAACACTAAAAATCCAGAAAAGAGATCATCAAAGTTGATATGGAATGACAATAACTATTTGGATAATCAAAAATCGATATATCGGAAATCCACATAAAAATAAGCTAAATTTCAGAATTCAACAGCCACGGACGTCTATCGGAAATCCACAGACGTTTGTCCCCTGTTTCGGGAAACTGTAACCCTGAGTCACAGACGTCTGTGGATATTCCACAAACATCAATCGCATGTTTCGGGACAGAATTTGCAAAGCCTGCACCTTCAAATAGTTGAGGTGTGGTTTCTTTTCGTACCGTATTTGTAACATCCCTAATTTTTGATAATAGTATTCAGAAGATTTAATTACATAAATTAAATAGAATAATGATGATAAGGAGATTGAGATTTGATTAAATTACATAATAGGGCCGTGCTTATTAATAAGATAAACGGGCTTTAAATTAGTTTATTGGTTAATTAAACTACACATAGGCATAATTAGTATATGGCCATTTCATATTACATGGCTATACACTCCACCTCTTTGTCCATTCACGTTCATTATTCTCAAAATCAAAAAAATAAATGAAAGAACCCTACTAGAGCCGGCCATTAACAAAGGAGAAGAAGAAATTTTAATCTAAAGCTAAGGAAAAACTAGGGAGGATTAATCAACAACAAATCTCAAATTCCTTATCAAGTTTAAGGTGAATAATAATCTCTTACCTCTCTATTTTTGTTCTATGATTATAGGGTTTCAGATTTATGATTTAAATTCGTTTTTGTGATAAAATGGATGATGATATGCTTGAGTTATACTACGATGATTTGCTTTAATTCATAACACATTAATTTGCACGGTTTAGACATGAAACCGAAAATATATGATTTTAGATTACCATGGAAATTTTTTATGTTAAGTAAAACATAATTTTGGAGATGAGTTTTTATTTTCAGAATTTTCCAAGCTATGGAAATTTTATTACGAATTTTTATTGAAAAATATGATATAATTTGGTTTAAAATTTATTTCGAGAATTTCAGGAATAAATTGGGTCTAAAATTTTAATATGTTTGATTTACATGATGAAACTGAATTTCTATGATTTTTGGGGACTTTTCCTAATTGATTTACTAAGGAAAATAAATTATTTGAAAAGAAGGACTTTCCTGAAATAATTGGTTTTAGTGTATGGAAGGGCTAAAACATTGCATTTTAATGGTTTTAATCTGGTATTAATGCGGCAGTTATAAAGGTAAAGTATTTGAAAAGTTTTTATGACAACCAATCAATAGTTTACAAATAGGCAAGTTGTTAGAAAGTAATTACTAAAAGTTGCTATAATTCAGCCTTTAAACCAGAAAAAGGTGTTCCGCCTCTATTAGTAAGGATCTTTCGACTCCTTTGATTTCGCCTCGTCACAGTCGAAACTAACACAGTCGAAACCATCATAGTCGAAACCAATACACAAGATATCACTTAGATGGTATGCAGTGGATTAGTAAGAAGGCGGAAGTCTTGGTGTCAAAAGGGTAGCTTCCGATGGAGTCGTAACCCTGCCTTGTTTTCATAACTTAAAATTCTTGCCTAGTTTTACCAAAAGTCGTTGACATTGTCGAAACATATGCTTTCGAAACGGTTTTATAATTGGCTTTTGAAGAAGGTTGTCATGTTGTGGTAATGTATTTGCTTTCGAAGGAGTACCTTTTTCCTTTAAATAATTGCTTTCGAAAGGGTAGGTTCCGGCCTAGTCGAAACCTTGCCACTATTCTACCTTTCGACTATATTGACCAGTAATGCTTTTGAAAGGTTACCCTTATTTTTACCTTAAACTAAGCCTTTTTCCTGAATGCTTTCGAAGGGGTTGAGGGTTTCGAAGGAGATGGAGTCGAAAGGGCTTTCGACTCTGTCGTTCTAAGTTTTCATTTTAAAGGTTTTGCTTTCGACTAAGATGGTTTCGACACCATCAACTTTTCCCCAAAACTAATTTTTGTTGGTTTTGAAAGAGATACTTTCATCTATAACCTTTTTGACCCAAATGATGTTTTTAAAGAATAAACCCAATACTTTCGAAAGGGGTACTTTCGTTTGTTTCGAAGCTCTATATTTTAGAAAGATGATTTGATACCATCGAAAGGTATAATAGGTTTCAAAAGAGAATGTTTATTAATGGCTTCGAAAGGTATGTATATAATGTTTTGAAAAGAGGTATTTGCTTTCGAAGGAGGCTATCCAGAGGTTTCGAAAGAGATGTTTTATGGTCTCAAAACATAAACCCAATCTCAATTTAAAGTAATAACCATGGCATAAATAACGATTTTGAAATGTTATTCACATTGTTATTAACCCATAACTGTATTTTGGAGAAAGGGCAGAATAACCAGTTAGGTTGACCCAGTAGTGAATATAACTTAACAGATGTTAATATTTTAATTAAATATATTGGCAAGGGCCAATAGGTTTACATTAAGCCCATGAAAACTATATGATATTAGAAGGGTCCAATAGGTTCATAGTCAGCACATGAAACCTATGATTTGATACTGGCAGGGGCCAGTAGGTTTGTAGTTAGCCCATTAAGACTATATCCGGATTAAGATATTGGCGGTCAGCCAATAGGTTCCTAGTTAGCCCATGAAAACTAGGATAAGAAATAAGATATTGGAGGTATCAACGGGTTCTTAGTGATCCCATAAAAATTAAGTGATTGGACAGATAGTCCACAAACATTTGACAGGTTAATAGTAACCCTAGAAACTATAATTGAAACAGACAGTCAGAACGAATGGAGATGGGTAATCCAGAATTGATTTATTTGTTTTGCATATCATCGTAATGTTTTGAAATACTATGTTTTAACCATTGTGGATGCAGGAGCACAATATATGGTTTTATAAATGTTTTATGATACTAGTGAGGGAAAACCTATTCCACTAAGCAGCGTGGTCTCACTAGATATCTAAATGGTTTGAGATGGTAAATTATTATTCATACCAGGCTTTATGTCCGACTCGAAGTTTTAGTTTTTCCCTTAAACTCTCGGGCACTCAATTGATTTTGAGTAGGTTTAGAGTTAAGGTTTTCAGGTGTTCTTTTAGACGAATAAAATCTTCCGAGGACTTGCAGGAGGCAAGATTATTATTAGAGTTCTTTTATTTCCGCTGTGTGTTTGTTTGTAAAGGCAAATTGTTTTCTTGCCTATCTATATACTCTGATCTACCATGGGGGCATCTTTATTTGTCGCTTTTGGCGTATTTTGTAATAATTATATGTTATTTGAGCGTGGTCTGTGAATTGGGATTATTTAATCAATTTGGAATATTTTGAAATGGAATGTGGAATTTGTTTTGCTGTTTAATTTTTTTTCCATATTCTTGTGTTTCTGTGTATCAATGTATCTAATATCGCTATGTTTGGTCGCCAAGGATTAATAACTATGGGTGATTGCAGCATCCGTAGCCGTTAGTTTTGGGCCTTCAAATAAGGGGATGTTATAAGTTGGTATCAGAGCATAGGTTTATGAAACTTTAAAAGAAACTTAAACCTAAAAGATTTTTCCAAGCATAATCCAATGAATCAGATAATAAGATTGAGGCTTGGGTTAATGCTATAGTAACGTACTTGTATTTGCTATATATAGTTTTACATATATATAAGTACGTATCTCCCGTTCTCTTAGACTGCTCTTCTGTATCTTACTAAGGCTCATATGTAGGTTTACAAGAAAGGAGATATGGAAGCAGGAAACGGAAGAGGAAATCTCGGTGGAGGAAGCACCACAACTAATGGAAATGCTCGACCCACTACCAGGAGAAACCCGGGTCGATTGGCTAATGCTAGTAACCAAAATGCAGAAGCCAATGTGGGTGATGGAAATCCACCAATAGACATAAGGGTGATGTATCTGTTCTTTGCTGGTTTGGTGCAAGCTGGAGCTGCTACTAGAGTTGCTGGAAATGCAGGAGGAGCTAATCCTGTGGCTCCAGTTGGGAATATTACTTTGCTGAGTAGAGATTACACCAATTTGGGTGGGAAGCCATTCTTGGGTACGGAGAGTGCCGTTGAGGTTCAGAATTGGTTGTTGCATTGTGAGCATATATTTACTGACTTAGGCCTGAATGATGGACAAAAGAGGAGGTTGGCCTCTAGACAGTTGCAGGGGTCAGCACTGCATTGGTGCATAGTGTCACTACCGGAGTGCCGAAAGAGCAGTTAACTTGGAATGATTTTTAAACTAGATTTAAGCAGAAGTTTATATTGGAGTTTGCTAAGTCTGAGCTGATGAGGAAATTTATGGATTTAGTGCAAGGAGAGATGTCTGTAGTTGAGTATGCTACTAAGTTTGAAGAGTTGTCTAGATATGGATATGCTATTATAGATACTGACATAAAAAGGAATAAGAAGTTCATTCGGGGACTGAGGCTCGAGCTTGCTAGAATGACCATGACACATGTCTGTGATCCTTGTAATATAGTTGTGAAGATGGCCATTCGCCATGAGGAGTTGCTTGCTGATTTAGTTAAAGAGAAGTCGGTGGAAACTCAGGGTTCTTAGGGAAGTATTTTAAGAAGAAAGGAACCCAGAAGGGAAATACTGCCAAGAGGTCAAAGGCTGAGGTAGTTTGCTATAAGTGTGACAAGAAGGGTCACTTTGCTATTGAATGCCGGTCAGGAAATGGGAAGAAAGCTGCAGTTAAGAAGAATGTGAAATGCTTCAACTGTGATCAAGTTGGGCATTATAAGAATCAGTGTCCAGAGCCAGTTAGGGAGGACAAAGAATTTTTTTTTGCTAGAGGACCAACTAGGCCTACTGCAGCAAATAATGGAAAGACTGTGGTGGAAGGTACGCTCTTGATTCAAAGTATTTCAGTAAGAGTACTTTTTGATACCGGTGCATCACATTCATTTATATCTCAGTGTTTGGTTAATAGATTATGTCTATAACCCACCTGCTTTGTTACTTCCTTAAGGGTTGCGAATCCAATAAGAGGGTATGCAACTCTAAGGTTAAGATGTAACCAGTTAGAACTTGACTTGTTAGGTCATATGTTTGCATGCAGTTTGTATGTTATTGATTTCATAGATTTCGAGATCATTTTGAGTATGGATTGGTTGAGTAAGTATGAGGCTAGGATATTTTGCCAGGATATGGAAATATCACTGAGACACCCTGATAGTCATAACCAAGTGATATTATCAGTAGAGAATACTGACCAGAGTATTAGTGCTATCCATAATGCCATGGAGGTAGGAAATGAGTTAAATCAGGTTCAAGTAGCAAGAGAGTTTGCGGGTGTCTTTGAGCCAGTCACCGGACTACCTCCGAAAAGAGCCGTTGAGTTTAGAATAGATCTTATGCTAGGAGCTGAACTTGTAAGTAGACTACCTAGCAGGATGACACCAACCGAGATGAAGGAATTGAAGGTGCAGCTAGTGGATCTAGAAGGAAGGAATTTTATTAGACCAAGCAGTTCACCTTAGGGAGCGGTCGCGGTGTTCGTGAAGAAACCAGATGGGTCGTTAAGGATGTGTATTGACTATCGTAAGTTAAATGAAAGGACAATTAAGAATAAGTATCCTTTGCTAAGAACAGATGATCTGTTTGATCGGTTGAGTGGAGCCAAAGTGTTTTCCCAATTGGATTTAGCGACAGGTTTCCATCAGTTGATAGTGGCGGAAGACAGTATTTCTTTGACAGCATTTCGAACTAGGCATGGTTCATATGAGTGGTTGGTGATGCCATTTGGATTGACAAATGCACATGCTTGCTTCGTCGATTTGATGAACCGAGTTTTCCAGGAGTACTTAGATAGGTTTGTACTAGTATTTATAAATGACATTCTAGTATACTCTAAGGATGAGAGACAGCATGAAGTTCATCTTAGAGTGGTGCTTGAGACGCTGAGGCGGAATCAGCTAAAGGCGAAGTTTACCAAGTGTCATTTCTGGAAGAAAGAGGTAAATTTTCTTGGTTACATGGTTTCAGAGAAAGGATTGTTAGTCGATCCAGATAAGATCGAAGCTATAAATAATTGGAAGAGACCAGAGACGGGACTGAGATCAGGAGTTTTCTTGGACTTGCTGGCTACTGCCGGAGATTCATTAAGGATTTCTCGCGGATAGCAGCACCCTTAACTAAGCTTACTAGGAAGGAAGTGAAGTTTGTTTGGTTTGACAAATATGAGGAGGCATTCCTTAAGTTAAAGCATTTGTTGACCAATGCACCCGTCTTAGTGGTTCCAGACGGAAACCAAGGATTAATGGTGTATAATAATGCATGTGGAACTGGATTAGGAGCGGTATTGATGCAGAGTGGTAAAGTCATTGCCTACGCATCTAGGCAGCTTAGACTGCATGAAGTTAGATATCCTACTCATGATTTGGAGTTGGCAGCTATGATCTTCGCATTGAAGATTTGGAGACATTATCTCTTAGGGGAGAGATTTGGGTTGTATACCGATCATAAGTCTTTACGGTATTTATTCTCTTAGAAGGAGTTGAATATGAGACAGCGGAGGTGGTTGGAGTTTTTGGCTGCATATGATTTTGGTATAGAATATACACCAGGAAAAGGTAATAAGGTGGTAGATGCTCTTAGTAGGAAACATCAGAATGTGATGTTTGCTATGTTGGCGGAGTGGAAAGATTTGGAAGCTTTAGCCAGTTGCGGTGCGCAGTTAAGATCAACTGTTGGTTCTAGTCAGAGTTCCGCCAGACTATCTTGTTTAGAAGTTCGACCAGTATTGATTGAGAGAATTGCTTCTAAGCAGAAGGAGGATACAGTATTAGCCGAGAGGATCAAAAGACTTGAGGTTGGAACAGAGATCGATGATTTAAAGGATTTTAGCCTTGACCAGAGAGGGTGGCTAAGAAAGAAGGGATGGTTGTGTGTTCCAAATGTGGAAGACTTAAGGAAATAAGTTCTTAGAGAATGTCAACGACCCAAGCTTATGATTCATCCTGGAGGAACCAAGATATATCGAGATATGAAAAAAAAATCTTATATTGGGAAGGCATGAAGAGGGATGTTGACTTGTGGGTTTGACAGTGTGCAAACTATCAACAAGTGAAAGTTAAACATCAGAAACCAAGTGGGTTACTACATCCTTTAGAGATTCCAGTTTGAAAATGGGATTCGATATCCATGGATTTTATAGACGGGTTGCCAAGGTCAAATAGAGGTAATGAAAGTATATGGGTCATAGTGGACAGATTGACCAAGAGTGCCCATTTCATTCCAGTTAAGTCAGCCAGAACTGCACTAGTTTTAGCTAAGTTATTCCTGAAGAACGTAGTTAGACTACACAGAGTTCCTAGTAGTATAGTCAGTGACAGAGATGCGTTGTTCACTAGTGAATTTGAAAGAGTCTACAGGAAGAAATGGGTACCAAGCTTAATATGAGTACTGCATATCACCCTAAGATAGATGGGCAAACAAAGAGAGTCAATAAGGTACTCGAAGATTTATTAAGAGCTTGTGTATTATACTTTGGTGGATCTTGGGAGGATCACCTACATTTGGTTGGGTTTCCTATAATAATAGTTACCTGACTAGTATAGGAATGGCGTCGTTTGAAGCTTTGTATGGAAGGCCATGCAAATCACCAGCATGTTGGTTAGAGACTGTAGACAGATTGGTCCTAGGTCCAGATTTGGTTAGAGAGGCGTCAGAGAAGATTGAGTTAATCCGGGGAAGGATGAAGGAAGTTCAGTCCAGACAGAAGAGTTACGCAGATAAGAGGCGTAAGGACCTAGAATTCTCAGTTGAAGATAAGGTTTTCATTAAGGTATCCCCTATGAAGGGTGTGGTATGCTTCGGAAATTCGGGGAAGTTAGCCCCAAGATATATAGGTCCATTCCAGATTGTAGAGAGGATTGGAAAGCTCGCATACAGAATAGAGTTGTCGAGCAGTTTGGCTGGTGTCCATAATGTATTTCATGTGTATCATCTTCGCAAGTATGTGCATGATCCAGAAACTACTATTCCTCCGACAGGGTTGGATGACTTAGTGGTAGAGCCTAATTTGACATTTGTTAGATAACTAGTTCGGGTTGTAACTAGAGATGAGAAAAGATTAAGGAACAAGACAGTTCGGTTGGTGAAAGTTCAGTGGAGCGACAACGAGAAGGACTGTACTTGGGAGACAGAGGATAGGACTAGAGATACTTATCATGATCTACTATAAGGGTATATTAGATTTATATAGATAGTTGCTAGTCAGTTAGACTAGTATGGGTGTTAGAAGTTATTACAGATGATTGCTATGTTTAGTATTTAGTCCTTACTGAATTTCGAGGGCAAAATTATTTAAGTGGGAGCCCGTAACATCCTTAATTTTTGATAACATTATTCAGAAGATTTAATTAGATAATTAAATAGAATAATGATGATAAGGAGATTGAGATTTGATTAAATTACATAATAGGGTCGTCCTAATTAATAAGATAAACGGACTTTAAATTGATTTATTGGTTAATTAAACTACACATGGGCATAATTAGTAAATAGCCATTTCATATTACACGGCTATACACTCCACCTCTTTGTCCATTCACATTTATTATTCTCAAAATCAAAAAAATAAATGCAAGAACCCTACTAGAGTCGACCATTAACAAAGGAGAAGAAGAAATTTTAATTCAAAGCTAGGGAGGATTAATCAACAACAAATCTCAAATTCCTTATCAAGTTAGCGGTGAATAATAATTTCTTTCCATCTCTATTTTCGTTCTATGATTATATGGTTTCGAATTTATGATTTAAATTCGTTTTTGTGATAAAATGGATGATGATATGCTTGAGTTATATTATGATGATTTGTTTTAATTCATAAGCACATGAATTTGCACGATTTAGACATGAAACCGAAAATATATGATTTCAGATTGCCATGGAAATTTTTATGTTAAGTAAAACATGATTTTGGAGATGAGTTTTTATTTTCAGAATGTTCCAAGCTATGGAAAATTTAATATGAATTTTTATTGAAAAATATGATATAATTGGGTTTAAAATTTATTTCGAGATTCTCAGGAAGAAATTGGGTCTAAAATTTTAGTATATTTGATTACATGATGAAATTGAATTTCTATGATTTTTGGGGATTTTCCTAATTGATTTATTAAGGAATATAAATTATTTGAAAAGAAGGACTTTTCTGAAATAATTAGTTTTAGTATATGGAAGGGCTAAAACATTGCATTTTAATGGTTTTAATCTGGTATTAATGCGGCAGTTATAAAGGTAAAATATTTGAAAAGTTTTTATGACAACCAATCAATAGTTTACAAATAGACAAGTTGTTAGAAAATAATTACTAAAAGTTGCTATAATTCAGCCTTTAAACCAGAAAAAGGTGTTCCGCCTCTATTAGTAAGGACCTTTCGACTCCTTTGATTTTGCCTCATCACAGTCAAAACCAACACAGTCGAAACCGTCATAGTCGAAATCAATACACAAGATATCACTTAGATGGTATGTAGTGGATTGGTGGGAAGGCGGAAGCCTTGGTGTCGAAAGGGTAGCTTCCGATGGAGTCGTAACCCTGCCTTGTTTTCATAAGTTAAAATTCTTGCCTAGTTTTACCAAAAGTCGTCGACACAGTCGAAACATATGCTTTCGAAAAGGTTTTGTAATTGGCTTTCGAAGAAGGTTGTCATGTCGTGTTAAAGTATTTGCTTTCGGAGGAGTACCTTTTTCCTTTAAATAATTGCGTTCGAAAGGGTAGGTTCCGGCCTAGTCGAAACCTAGCCACTACTCTACCTTTCGACTATATTGACCAATAATGCTTTCGAAAGGTTACCCTTATTTTTACCTTAAACTAAGCCTTTTTCCTGAATGCTTTTGAAGGGGTTGAGGGTTTCGAAGGAGATGGAGTCGAAAGGGGTTTCGACTCTGTCCTTCAAAGTTTTTGTTTTAAAGGTTTTGCTTTCAACTAAGATGGTTTCGACACCATCAACTTTTCCCCAAAACTAATTTTTGTTGGTTTCGAAAGAGATACTTTCATCTATAACCATTTTGACCCAAATGATGTTTTTAAAGAGTAAACCCAATACTTTCAAAAGGGGTACTTTCATTTGTTTCGAAGCTCTATATTTTAAAAAGATGATTTGATACCATCGAAAGGTATAATAGGTTTCGAAAGAGAATGTTTATTAATGGCTTCGAAAGGTATGTATACAATGTTTTGAAAAGAGGTATTTGCTTTCGAAGGAGGCTATCTGGAGGTTTCAAAAGAGATGTTTTTATGGTTTCAAAACATAAACCCAATCTCAATTTAAAGTAATAACCATGGCATAAATAAAGATTTTGAAATGTTATTCACATTGTTATTAACCCATAATTTTATTTTGGGAAAATGGCATAATAACTAGTTAGGTTGACCCGGTAGTGAATATAACTTAACAGATGTTAAAGTTTTAATTAAAGATATTGGCAGGGGCCAATAGGTTTACAGTAAGCCCATAGAAATTGTATGATATTGGTAGGGGCCTATAGGTTCATAGTCAGCCCATGAAAAATATGATTTGATACTGGCAGGGGCTAGTAGATCTGTAGTTAGCCCCTTAAAACTATATCTGGATTAAGATATTGGCAGTCAGCCAATTGGTTCCTAGTTAGCCCATGAAAACTAGGATAAGAAATAAGATATTGGGGTTGCCAATAGGTTCTTAGTGATCCCATGAAAACTAAGTAATTGGATAGATAGTCCATAAACATTTGACAGGTTAATGGTAACCCTAGAAACTATAATTGATACAAATAGTTAGAATGAATAGGGATGGATATTCCAAAATTGATTTATTTGTTTTCCATATCATCATAATGTTTTGAAATACTATGTTTTAACCATTGTGGATGCAGGAGCACAGTATATGGTTTTATAAATGTTTTATGATACTAGTGCGGGGAAACCCATTCCACTAAGCGGCGTGGTCTCACTAGATATCTAAATGGTTTGAGATGATAAATTATTATTCATACCATGCTTTATGTTTGACTCGAAGTTTTTGTTTTTCCCTTAAACTCTCGGGTACTCAATTGATTTTGAGTAGGTTGGGAGTTAAGGTTTCCAGGTGTTCTTTTAGACGAATAAAAGCTTCCGAGGATGTGGAGGAGGCAAGATTGTTATTAGAGTTCTTTTATTTCCGATGTGTGTTTGTTTGTAAAGGCAAATTGTTTTCTTGCCTATTTATATACTCTGATCTACCAATAGGGCATCTTCATATATCGCTTTAGGCATATTTTTTAATAATTATATGTTATCTGAACGTGGTCTGCGAATTGGGATTATGTAATCAATTTGGAATATTTTGAAATGGAATGTGGAATTTGTTTTGCTGTTTAATTTTTTTCCATATTCTTGTGTTTCTATGTATCAATGTATCTAATATCGCCGTGTTTGGTCGCCGAGGATTAATAACTATGGATGACTGCAGCTTCTGTAGCCGTTAGTTTTGGGCCTTCAAATAGGGGGATGTAACAGTATCTCATATGGCGTCTTAGGCACGGACATAGTGAGTAACAAATTTAATATATGTGTTGCGGTTTCCAGCGTATATCCCCAATAGGACAAAGATAACCCGGTCTTATTCATCATAGAAGAACCATATCTAATAGGGTTTGATTCATTCGCTCTGAAACACCATTGTGTTGCGGAGTACATGGTGGAGTAACATGGGAGACAGTCGCATTATCTTTTAAGTACTATTGGAGTTCTTGTCCAAAGTATTCATGAAGTATTTTAATCTTTCGTCATCTAATTCTCAACCTTATTCTTATATTCAATAAATTTCTCATAGATATCAGATTTGTTCTTCATAAGATATACATATCATAATCTCGAGAAATCATCACTAAATGTTACAAAATAAGGATAGTTATCTTTGGTAATTACAGATATTGGGCCACATACATCAGTATGTACAAACCCCAAGAGTTCATCAACTCTTTTATCGCTCCCACTGAAGGGGTGCTTGGTCATCTTACCTTTGAGACATGACTCGCACATGTCAAATGATTCAGAATCAAATAATAAGAGAAAACATTCAGTTTTCAATTTGTGCAGTCGTTTCTTACTAATATGACCTGACCTCCAATGCCAAAAATAATTTTTATTTATATCATTATTCGAAGAACCTCTCATTGAACAGACATAATTCGTATTGATCGCATAAATGCTATTATCTAAAATACCCTCACATATTTTATTGATATTTAAAATAATTTTCATAACATTATTAGCAAAGTGAAAAACATAACTGGTCTAAGACAATTTAGATATAGAAATAATTCCACAAATAAAGTCTTTTACATAATAGCAATTATTTAATATCAAAACAAATCTACTCAGCAAATTCAAATGTAAAACTCCAACTATCGTTGCATTTACAATAGACCCCATCAGCAGCTTGAAGCCTCATTTCTCCCTTTACCACATGACACTAGTTTCTAAGCCCTATAATTAATTACAGATGTGAGTTCCAGATCCAGTATCTAAAACCCAAGATAATTTATTGATTGCAAAACAATTTTGAATATAAGTGTACCTGATGGAGTGGTAGAACCATTCTGCTTCTTCTCTCTAACTATCTTTAAGTACTCCAAACAATTTTGTTTCCAACGACCCTTCTTGTGACAATAATGACATTCACCCTTATCCACAACAACAGTCTCTTATTTTTCTTGTTAATCATTTTTGCTTCTTTAAACCTTTCAAAGTTGATGTATTCCCCTTAGCAGTAAGTATGACCCCTTGATCCTTAGACGAAGGCTCTGGCGACCTCAACATATTGAGGAACTCGATGAGGCATACGTTCAATTGGCTTGTATTATAGTTTAGTATGAATGGCTTATACTGAAGTAAGAGACTCAAGGGTTAAGTCTACTTGCATTTCATTGCTTATCACCACGTCTAACTATGCAAGTTTATCAATATAGTCTTTCATCGTTAGAACGTAATCGTCCACTTTCTGCCCCTTAGTTGATTTGGTATTGAAAAGTTTCTTTGAAAGTTCGTATCTTGCGGCACTAGACTGTTCACCAAAAATGCTTTAAGACTATCAAAATGTCATGAACAGACATGTTTTCATGCTACTTCTGCAATGACTTGTCAAACATAGATAGAACAAAAACTTAGGCGATCTCTAGGTTCGAAACCTATTCTCATAAGCAAGCCTAAGCTTGGGTTCCACATCATTAGCGGGTTGTTCGTTAGGAGGTGTAGTTATCAATGACCAAAAACGTTCATAAGTTAATGTTATCTTTATCGCTCTTAGCCAGTCAATGTGGTTAGGTCCAATGAGCTTGTCATTTTTAGAAAATAGCTTAGAAGGTAGACATTTTCTGCAAGTTTTAACTTAGTAGGTTAGAATAGTTTCATAGTAAATGTTCTTTTAATATTAGTAAGGTTAAATTTTAAGTTTCATTTTACTAATAAGCTCCCACCAGTCATTTATGTTTCTCCAAACCCTAAGATAAAACATAGAAGTTTTACGACTTCACTAGTGGGTATTAGGACTCATATAACTTGGGATTCTGACCTTGAGGAAAGCTCAACTAATCATACTCCCATAAACGATGGATAACTCCTTATCGTTGTACCATATACAACTCCTGACCTATAGTTCTATGTTCTAATTTCATCTTTACCTTGAGGAAAGCTCAACAAATAAAAGCGATTATTCACCCATACCTACCGATTCACGACAGCCTGAGTATGATGCATATACCATGAGGAAAACTAAACAAATATGTGTTCATATTTTACCACATCTAATCTACATATTAATATACTACATATAACATCCTTAACTTGAATAATGCTCAACAACTAAGGAGTATGCAAACAATCTATTAATATATAAACGGTAAATAACAGCTTTATATTAATGATTCAAAATCTTTAAAATATTTATTTCGAGTGATATCGATTTATGGGATAATGTATTTTTTATGAAATACCCTAGTGATTCAAGTATCGGACACATCTGAAATCATGGTATACGTACTATATATATGTATTTATCCCTTAAGTCTATTTAGGTTGATGTTCCACCTTTAATTTATTAACATTTTAATTAATTTTATATTATTCGCTAATAACATTTTAAATTGAATATGTATACTATAACACTTATAGTTATACACATATATCTTTATGTATATGTATTTTATTATTTATTAATTAACTATTAATTAGTTTATTTAATTAAACAATTTTAATTAAATATTTTTTATTTCAAAAATTCTTATTATATATACACTTACATTGTCTTAAACAATTCAAGTCCATGTACCATATATCATAATATATCTTATTTATTTATTTATTTATTTAGTTTACTATTAATTAATATATTTATTTTATTAATCTTATTAATATTAAAAAAATTGGAATTTATTTATTATATTTTCAAAACACCATTTGAAATTTATATTATAACATTTATAATATGTTTCTTATTTTAAATTTAACTTTTAAATTCAAAATTCTATTTTTAATTTCAAGACAATTAGTCCAAAGCCCAATTCAAATTGGACTTTTTCTATTAGGGACAATCTTTTAGGCTTAGTTCACCTTTCGAGCCAGGCCGGTAGCCAAGTTGGGCAGAGTATTTAATTATCCAAACCGAACCTTAGACGCTACTTTTCTAGGTACCCTACTGAATGGGTAAGTTTAATTAGTTAGTCATAATATGAATAATTTGGACCACATAGGCTATTGGGTTTTGTAGCCATCATTAGATCTCGGCCAATAAGCAGCGGAGTAAATGGGTAAACTTCAAAAAAAATATTCTGTCTGGATCTTATTACGCCTATGAAGTCTAATTTTATTCAAATCTTATCTAAATTTATTTCAAATAAAATTAATTTTTATTTAATTTTATGAATAAGTTTTATGTATTATTAGGTTTATATTATATAATACAATATGTGTATCATATACACATGTGTATATGTGCATATGAAACATAAATAGTGCACATGGTTTAACATGCTTATGTATTTGTTGGGATTTACACTACAACGGACATATTAGCCCCTCTATATACATGTGTGCTGTTTAGTATATATGTACATATAAATATATTATAGAATTATGTATATGATTATATATATTATAAATAATTTATATATATAATGTAAATGTTTATATAAATGTATATATATGTTCTTTATTTAATATAAAAATAATTTTAAATATTAATAATAATAATTATAGTTTTAAATTCAAATTTGAAATTCAGTTTTAAATTTCAAATCAAAATTAACATAATAAAATATCTAGTAATTTCAAAATTCAAAATTTATATATTATTTTTTAATAAATATTTACATAACATACACACACACATTTCAAAATCAAAGATAATAATTTTTTTAAAATATATATATATATATAACAATATTTATAAATATTATAAGTATAAAATATATACAAATACAAATACAAATACACATATATATACATATATGTTTGAATGTAAATTAATCATTAAATACATATAAATATATACATATACTTATTCGGCCATAAAACATTAAAAAATGGTTTAAAATGTTTTAATCAAAAAATGTTTTTAGTGATTTCCGTACAAAAATCAAAAAATCAAAAAAAAATATTCTTGTAAATTTTTTGAAAACCATTTTAAACTTGTACATATTTGATTTATAAACTGTACACATATCTTTGTTATATGTATAACTAAAACAATGTTTAAAATAATATATGTATGTATGTATGTATGAATGAATGTATGTATGTATAAATATAAATTATTTGGATTTTATAAAATACACACACACACATACACATACACATATATATATATTCCTATTTTTATTTGCGTGAAGCATAGAAAGTATTTATGAATTAATGAAATTTATAAACATATATTTTATATAAATGTGCTTGTATTTAAAAATTGATTTTATTTAATAATCATTTTTTATTTTATTGTATTTGAATTTTTTTATTCATGGCTATGAGCATCTACTATATAAATACATATACAATTTCTTTTAAATTCAAATATATGTACATTATCATCAAATGACGACAACACCAACATAAATGGATTCGTGATAATTGATCAAATAACTATAACACATAACTGACATGGTGAATAATACACACACACATATGTGATTGTAAATAGAGAATTTACCTTTACCTAATACCTAGATAAAACACCTTGAACGGTTGAATCGAGAACTCCTTGAAACAAGTCCATAATCTAGAAAGTGCTACCAATCTGAATGTAGCTACCACCGGTTTTTGATTCGTATTTAATTTTAGATTTAATGGCTTGAAAATTTTGGAGGATGGAGGAAAAACTATGGTCGACCTTGCTGGTTAGAGTGGAGCAAAAAGATATTACCAGAAAATTAGGTTTAAAGATGAATAAATAGGCAAGACTCTAAGGAGTGAAAAGTTGATATAGATCCATCTTTTTCTTTTACCAAATCGCCTCCTTTTGAACCAAATTCCACCCCTTACTCCATGATATGGTTAGCCTCTCTACGATCCCCTCTAGGCCTCAATATCACTTCAAGCCGGATCAATAAAAATTGCATTCAAATCTAATTCAAATGCACATCGATATCGTATATCATACATATGTTTATAACTACTATATACACACGTTATTCAATATTGATCAGCACAAGTTAAATTAAATTTCACAATTAGTATTTAATAAATATTAATTAACTTATAACAATTATAATTAATTAAATCAAATGGTAATAAGCGTATTCAATGTTTCGGTTGTGTGACTCTTAGGTGTAAATTTGATCAGCAATTAATATCGAACAATTTGAATATTGACGTTCACACGTCAGTTAGTAGGTGGTGTGGCATTGTAGCCAAATTTATCGCTTTCATAATTTTGATAAAATCTAATTTTACTTATTTAAGCATTACCGGTAGTGATAATTATTTACACAATTCTCTTCATCAAACTATATCACACTAGGACTTATGGAATTAGGTAATAGTCAAAATTCCAATATCATCCATATTCAACTTTAATCAAACACAATGTCCTTGGTTCAATAATAATATTTATTATTAATCGAACTATTTTGGTCAGTGATTTTGACTTTCAGTTGACTTCAGGTGACCATGATGCTAACCTCATATAATCAAGAAGGAGGATCCTCTCTTGAATAGTGTTTCACTTACTATCCAACTAGGAATGTTTCAAAGGTTGATATAAAAAGTAAACATAAATTTTAGTGGTTCATATAGGAAAACTTGATCTTTATAACAAAAATAAATTAGGGCCATTTTATATCGACACATATAATAAGTGCCACAACTGATAAAAGTATTAATGCTTCAAAAAAGTAAAATAGGTATTTGAGGAAAGGCACAACAATCAGACATTTGAAATTTGGATTATTCATGAATGGTTATAACTTTCAAATGCTTTTTTATTCACATATAGCAAACTTTGGAGGTAGATGTTATTCGTTAAATGGCACTCGATTAATTTGTGGGAAGTGATACAAGGTTCAAAGAGTATTTGTTGGGTTAAGACTATGAAAAACCACAAAGGATAAACAATTGGGAAGTTGGAAAAAAACAAAGATGAACAATAATGGTCATTAAATGTATGTCCGTAAATAATGAATGGTCATCATGCTTTGTATATTCGACCGTCATAATGTTCGATTGCTAGGACCTTATTTGACGAGGTCCAACCTACGATTCCCATCCTTTTGTCATGATCGAGAATGATTTTCTTTGTAGAATGTGAAAGTCTATAGGGTGGATCGTGTAGTGTATATGCAAGTATATGAGGCTAAATATATAATGCAACTAAACCAATATTAATCTAAGTAAATATAGAATAAGCACCCCAGGATTTTATACTAGTTCGGACCTCCCGTCCTACGTCCAGTCCCGAAGCTTCTCTTCGGAATTTCCTTTCACCAAATAACCCTCACTTCACCCGGAGGAACAGGTTTACAATAGCAGAGTTTCTTTGTCAACTGTGTGTTCTCTATTACACGGATTTTGACTATATAGTACAAATTCTTCCAATATATATCTAGAGAGTATTGTCTATGAGGAACTGTATATTTGGAAGAGTAGAATACAAGTATAGATTGCTAGAGATCAAGAGTATATGATAGAGTGTATAATCATAGAGCATAAGTAAGTAAGGTTTTTGTTCTCTTTGATTCTTGATGATATATATAGTTGTAGAGAGATTCCTTGAGTAGTTGCATCCATTAACAAATGCTCTACAGTTGCTTCTGATGATGATGAAGAGTTGCAGCGAAGAGAAGCAAAGATGTCTTTTCAAATGCGGCAGTTGTAATTTGAATTTTAAATTTCGAGTTCAGCATCAGACGTCTGGTATTTGTTTCAGACGTCTGGCTATATATATTTTTTGTATATAGTAGCCTTTCAGACGTCTGAGTGCAACAACCAGACGTCTGATCCTGTCTGTTTTGTGTTCTAAAGGATTTCTTCAGACGTCTGGCTAGTGCACCTAGACGTCTGAAAACTGTGCATGTCCTTTTTGTGCATGTTTCTTGTTGCTTCTTTGATCTTATTGACTTGTAGTCTCTTGTATTGTTCTTTGCACCTTGTTCTTGTCTTTCTAATGATATTGCTCTATCAAGTTCCTGTATACATACATATATATGTACATTTGATTTTCATTGTATAGTTGTTGTCATTAAAACCATGAATTTGATTTCCTAACAATCTCCCACTTTTTGATGATGGCAACTATACAATGTACTTATATATAATTTTATAAATCTCCCACTGAATATGTGCTTTCCATTATCTCTCCCCCTTTGTCATTATCAAAAAAGAATAAGGGAATCATTTTTGCAAATTCAAAAAATCTTTCCTTTTGTTTCTCCGAGTACCTGCAATAAATAAAAATCATTTTTTTGGTACCCACTTACTATGTTAGGGTCCGGGGGTTAGATCTTTGGAAACCATACCCATTTGGGTATGGTTGAACCTTCATAAATATAACTTTCATTATTAACTACCATATCAAAATAATCACCAATGTATTTTTCTCTATTTTTCCAATTAACAGGAACCCAAATACTTAGATAATTTTTATTCATATTTCCGTTCAATGATTTTGTACTTCTAGAGAAATTATAAATATTATTGGCCATAGCAGTATTTGAATTTCTATAAGAATTTGATCTAGACTTTACTCGAAATTTAGTACTAACACTAACATTTTTTCTATACATGAAAGTGTATCTAGTGCTATTTCTACGATCAGTTTTATTATATCCTAAACCACTTTTGTCATGTAAAGGTCTAGAACTAGATAAAATCATGTTTAAATCGTTTTGACTTTTTTTAAATTTTGTGACTTCCGTGTTAAGTTTATCAAATTTAGCTTTGAAGTCAAAATTATTATTTTCAAAAGAAATATTACTGTTTTTCAAAATATCAATTTGCTTGTTTAATTCAGAATTTTCCCTTTTTATCGTACAGTTCTCATTTTCGAGAAGAAAAATTCGAGATTTTGAATTATCTAAAGATGATTGTAATAAATCATTTTGTCTTTTCAAATTCGTAATTTCTTTTGAAAAAATTCCTTTTCTTTATAAAAGACAGTATTTTTATTTTGCAAAACATTGATTTCCTCTAAAAGATCATTGTTTTTATCTTCTAACTGCTTATTTTCTTTTCGTAGGAAATCTTTTTGTGAAACAAGTTCTTCTACGGTATTTTCAAAACATTTAGTTTGTTTTATCAAAAATTTATTTTCCTCTTTTAAACTGGAAATTTCTTACTCACAATCTTTTAACTTATCTAAAGCAATTCTATTAACTTTATTCAAGGTTTTACAATCTTTTAATAATTCATCATGTGCTAACAGAAGATCTTTATATAAAGAATCTAAGCATACCGATTGTGATCTGAGTTTAGCCATGAAGCATTTGTCTATTTTCTCCATTGATTCTTCTTTATTTCTCTTCCTCTTCCTATTACCTTGACTAGATCTCTTTATAGCCATTTATTCTAGGATGTTGTTACAATCTCTAGAATCCCAGGCTCCGATACCAATTGAAAGTCTATAGGGTGGATCGTGTAGTGTATATGCAAGTATATGTGGCTAAATATATAATGCAACTAAACCAATACTAATCTAAGTAAATATAGAATAAGCACACCAGGATTTTATACTGGTTCGGACCTCCCGTCCTACGTCCAGTCTCGAAGCTCTTCTTCGGAATTTCCTTTCACCAAATAACCCTCACTTCACCCGGAGGAACAGGTTTACAACAGCAGAGTTTCTTTGTCAACTATGTGTTCACTATTACAGGGATTTTGACTATATAGTACAAATGCTTCCAATATATATCTAGAGAGTATTGTCTATGAGGAACTGTATATTTGGAAGAGTAGAATACAAATATAGATTGCTAGAGATCAAGAGTATATGATAGAGTGTATAATCAGAGAGCATAAGTAAGTAAGGTTTTTGTTCTCTTTGATTCTTGATGATATATATAGTTGTAGAGAGATTCCTTGAGTAGTTGCATCCATTAACAAGTGCTCTACAGTTGCTTCTGATGATGATGAAGAGTTGCAGCGAAGAGAAGCGAAGATGTCTTTTCAAATGCGGCAGTTGTAATTTGAATTTTAAATTCCGAGTTCAGCATCAGACGTTTGGTATTTGTTTCAGACGTTTGGCTATATATATTTTTTTGTATACAGTAGCCTTTCAGATGTCTGAGTGCAACAACCAGACGTCTGATCCTGACTATTTTGTATTCCAGAGGATTTCTTCGGACGTCTAGCTAGTGCACCCAGACGTCTGAAAACTGTGCATGTCCTTTTTGTGCATGTTTCTTGTTGCTTCTTTGATCTTATTGACTTGTAGTCTCTTGTATTGTTCTTTGCACCTTGTTCTTGTCTTTCTAGTGATATTGCTCTAGCAAGTTCCTGTATATATACATATATATGTACATTTGATTTTCATTGTATAGTTGTTGTCATTAAAACCATGAATTTGATTTCCTAACAAAATGTGGGAATAATAACTGACTTATGGTACTATAAATAAACGAACGGATCCAATTTTCAACCATCGCTCGCAAGTTGATCATACTCGTTGTATCACAGTTTCAATCGTATACTTGCATTAATATTCTGATTTAATTTGTATTCAATATTGTTTCATTAATGAACACATCGTATTGTAATTGTGCTCTATTCGTATCAATGATAGAATTAGAAATATTTATATTCTATTGTGATCCACTACTCGTGGCTTACCCTATTTAAGAGCTAGATTCACCTCAATCGCTCATCTCTTTTACTATGTTCTACTCGGGTTAGCTTTGATTATTTAAGAGCTTACTGAGCTTCTTGCAAATCAATGCCCAATATTACTTGCTCTTATCTCTGCATCATTTCTTAAAAAGGCGACCTCCATATTGCTATTCTAGCGAAACCACTTGACCATCGTTAAACATTGATCGTTGAGGCGTATTCGAATCTATATCTACCATTGTGGACATAAAGGGATGGCTTGGTGATTTGCAATTCAGTTAATACTTTGATTTTGATGTTTAAGATCATATAAAATTTCTCAAATACAAATAAATCTGATTTACAACCAAAAACCAAAGTTTTTCTTGATTATCTTGAGTGTTTGCATGTTAAAAATAACGTAAACAAATAGGTTCACCATTATCGTATTGAATGCGCCGACATATTAACTTAACTCAAAAACTATAATGAAACGATGGGTAACAATAAGATAACGAAAACTTATTTGTAAAAACTCTATATTTATATACCATGGTTTCCAAATAAATGTGAATGTTATTTTATATCATTATTGAAATTCAAACTTCTAATCGCACATTAATAATACAAGCAAAACATTAGAATCGAGAAAAACATATAGTAGCGACGCATTTTCTCTATGTGGACCGCATTTAAAATGTAGTATTGCACTTTGGCAAACATGGTTCACAAGAAATGATGATCTACATAAAGAGGTTTAGCTCTACACTGGTGTTGTCCAAAGAGTATTTGTCTTTTTTCTTGGAAAACTTTCGAAAACTACTAATTTTTTTATTGAAATTATACGCACCAATCATAGTAAATAATACGTACAATTCTTCAATGTGAATTTTTTTAAGTTACAAAGTATTGTTAGAACAGCTTTTAAAAAGCCCACTGCACTATAGAATGCCTTAGAAATTAGAGATCCAACGGTTATTTTTACTAACTACATGCTAAGGTGGAAAAAAAATAAAAAACCGTAAAGAAAAACTAGGTTTGGTAGCAGAATGCAGCAGGATCTGGTATGCCATTGCAATCATGTTTTCACCGACATGCGTATTAATTCAATTACTACGACTACTATATATAAAAAAACAAAAATTAAAAGCTAATAACCAACTTAGACTGCGTTTGTTTTTTATAAAAAGTTATGAATGTAAGTTCTGATTTATAAATCAAAACTTTCTAGATTGACTGTTTTTTATCATTGTTCTGAATAAAACCATCTATTCAGACAAAAAACAATTCAGAACATTTTTAGTGCTTATTTTTTGTTCTGAATGCAGAATATTGATTTTTGTTCTAAATGCTGAACGCAGACAAACAAGTTATTGATTATTCAGAATTCAGTATTAAGCAATCAGCATTTAGACTTTAGAATCAGCAATCAGAAATCAGAATTCAGCATTTTAAACAAACAGAGCCTTAGCTTTGCATTGTCGAGATCCAAAAACAAAGTTGTTATAGTATTGGACAAATTAAATGGTTAACAATTGAAATTGTTAAAAAAGATTAAAAATAAATAAAACATGATTGTGGATTTGAAGTAATTGAATCACTTTGAAACTCCTTCAATTAGAAGATACTCCAACATCCAAATTTATCAAATTCAACTCGATCCATTATTCTTTGCTTCCATAAACAGCATCTAATTATTTTCGCGTTTGGAAATTCATGCCACTTCGTTAAGAAAAGGATTTTTATTGGATTTGGCCTCGTTTGTAAACTTATTATCATAAATAGCACAGTTTTAAAACTAATATCAAATATACCCCTGTTTTGAAAAATACACTGGCTCCTTTTCAAAAGTCGTCAGTGTAAATTTTTTTTTCTGGCGACTTTTGAAAAGTCGCCAGTGTATTTTAAAAAAAAAAATTTTTTTTGCACTGGCGACTTTTGAAAAGGAGCCAGTGTATTTTTCAAAACAGGGCTATATTTGATATTAGTTTTAAAATGGGTTATTTATGATAATAAGTTTACAAACGAGCTCAAATCTAATAAAAATACTTAAGTAAATGGTCAAAATACGTTCTCAATTATTAGATTTTACAGCTAATTATTAGGCCAAAAATCCCCGGATATTCGTACTATTAAATTTTAATTCTCAGAGCCGACATTCATAGAATTCTATTTTTCTGATCCAAACGCTTCTTCGTCTCTGCATCGAGTTTGACTCCTGTTTCCTTCTTTCTCCATTTATCTTGATTTTTTCTGATAAAAGTTCGAGAATTTCAGCATTTGACTACTGAGAAATTTCCCCTTTTTTGTCGATCAGTGAAATCGTTCGATTTAGGAAGTGATTTCGTTTACTATTTGGCAGTTCTGCAGTTTAGGAAAATTTTGTAGATCAATTAAATCATTCATTTGAAATTCATTTAGCAAACTTTTTGTGTTTATTTATGACATGTTGCTGTATTAATGTACCCGATGCTGAATGCATTTTTGTAAGTTATTATCAGCAGATCTAATCATTTTAGTCATTGTCATATCATACCAGGGGTTAGTGACTTTCCAGTTTTGATTAATTTGGGATTTTACATATATATTTCAACATGACAATAGGCTCTTCAAAATCACCCATTATTTTTAGTATAGGAGGTTTAGCTGCATTTACTATTTTCGCATCTTGTCTACTCGTTTCCTTTCCAATATATTCATCTTTACAAGTCTATTTTCAAGAAGGACATCGATTTAAAAGCTCCACACAAGATATCGCTGTAAGCAATGCCAAGATACCCAGCCTTGATGAAAATGTAGGAAAAAATGCATTGGAAAGCAGTGTAGAGAAAAATTTGGATTCGAAACCGGTTTCTGTAAATAGTACTAAAGTTTGGGAGATTAATAAGATTTTGCCTCGTAGTTTAAGTAATGAAACTGCCAAATTAGCGATTGAGGTTTATAATGGAAAGAGCAATTCTACTAAGTTATATTCCGACGGAGAGAAAGAAGTTGGTGTGCTTGATAATTCCGTTTCTCCAAACATAACCGAGACCGTGTTGGTGAAAAATGATTGGAAAAATTCCAGCTTGGTAACTCATGATAACGAAGTAGCAATTTCTTCTGGAAAATCTGAATCAGGTAATTTTGTTACCTTTATTGCATCCATACGCATTTCAATTGTTGGTTATTACAAGCTTTCAGGTGTGAATATGATGCTCATTGTGTTATTGTACTTCGTTTAAACTGATTGCTTGCAGTGTCATTAAAACCTTTTTGCTTGCGACATGTTAAGGAATGAAACTTTTTAATTATAAATATTTTTGTAGATATCTTTCTTCGAATTTAAGCAAAGTATTTTTTTTTCTTAAAAAGAAGTATAGAACCCCCCCCCCCCCCCCCCCCCCCCCCTTAAGTGTATAATATGCATTCAGGTGAAAGAATTTTCATTTATGCTGTATAGAAATTGTAAAATGTAAAGGTGGTACAGAAAAGAGCTCACTGATTTGTGGTGTTAAGAAAACACCCCCATGATTATAAAAACTTGCTGAGCTTTGCCCTTTTATAACGATAGAGAGGTCCTGACTAGTAGGTGTACATTTCTTTAGGCTAAGGTTTGAATCCATATGTAACAATATGGCTCTTCGAGCATCTCCAACAACAATGCAGGAAACAGCTCTGAATTTGTATAATTCTGTTTGAAGCTTGTGTCGATTCCTCAACTGTTAATCGGTCTTCATACTTTTCAGAGGTTTTATAAAAGAAAAATATGTAAGGTTGGGGTTTTTTTTAACAAAACATATAAATATGAAAATTGTTGAGTACTAACTGAATAGGTTCCCGAAATCAAAAGTGCGCACGCTTATTAAATAGACTCCCAAAGTTTTAGAGCTGCTTTCTTTTGAGCTTCAAATTTAGAGCTCGAGGGAAGGAAACATGCTGATTATTCAGTGTATATTTCCTTCCTCATATGAGTGTTTTTTTATAAAATAAAATAACAATAACAATGATAATAATTATATTTAAAAAAAACAAAAAACAAAACAAAACAAAACTTAAGTTGTTTCTTCTTCCTGGTATGGATGCTCTTATGATTCAACTTCGTGTCACATGCATAGGTTTTATTTAGCATATTATACATTCTTTGTGAATAGCTGATGTGTCAATGGAAATGCCATTTTCTGATAAAATTATACTTATTATCTGGATGTAGGACTAGTAATATGCAATATCTCCTCTAATTTCAAAGAATATTTAATAATGAAACAGGGCCTTGTCTGAATATTTTTGCCATTCTGCCAAGCTCTATACATATAAATGGATGTAAGGTGCATCTCATGCTTGAAATGATTGTCATGTATTGATTTATTTGGTGAACTAACCAAAATCATTTTGTTTTAGAGTGCATTTCACTGTACATTACATTTTGTGTAAATATTTTCCACAAAGGGTTGGACTTGGTGATCAAGTTAGATACGATGTCCTAAAACTTGCCAGAGCTGTTATCAAACTAATATCCATATTCATCATCATCGTCATTTTTTATCTAGTGCAAATCGGGTTTGGGGTAAGCAAGTTGTATGCTATCTTACCCCATTATTGGAGAAACTATTTCTGAAACTTGGTCACTAAATTAAGCGCTCACAAAACTGACAATGTGTGAATAACAATATGCAATTTGAGGTTGAATCCTAAATTTAAAGCAAATTGTACCACAGATAATGTGTTTTATTTACTCTCTGCCCATAAATTGAATTTGGTTATTGGATCCCTGTAGGATTCAACCTCAAACCCTCAAGTTTAACATCTACTAATATCGACAAATCAAAAAACAAAATCCTAAAGATCTCATTCAGCTAGTTAACGTTTATGGAGTCTAAAGTAAATTGCAATTTACTTCTCTATAGCTATTTCCTTCCTAGTTAAATATTATACTATTTTCAAGTGCTCTAAGTGGCCCACGGTGAAACCCCATAAATAGCTTTCAGAACCCAACAAATAGTATAAATCATTATTGCCCTAAAATTTGATATATTAATTCATGCTTAACCGTAACATATTTCATATTATCAATTGGAGTTTTCAATGCGTCGTTGTTGTAAAGAATTATCAGGTGTATTATTCTGACATTTCCATTGTGCCATTGATGTAATATAGTGGTGATGTATATTATATTCTTAGTTTCATACATCATGCCTTTTACACCTGTATAAAAATTTCCCTACTATGATCCGCAAGAGTCCAATTTAGCAGCAGTATGATACTGTTGCAACGTGATTTTTCTTATGTAGATTTGTCATATGCTTGATGATACCTGTATTTCAGCAAGTTCCCTTTTATTACACATTAAACTCAAAGCTGATATTTATATGTGGTTCAGGAAGCTGTGACTTGTACACAGGGAGATGGATATATGACACAGTTGGCCCTCTGTATACTAACAACACATGTCCTATTATAACACAAATGCAAAATTGTCAAGGAAATGGGAGGCCAGACAAAGGGTATGAGAACTATAGATGGAAGCCTGATCAATGTGATCTTCCACGTTTCAATCCGAGGAAATTCTTGGAGATGATGAGGGGAAAAACGATTGCTTTTGTTGGGGATTCTGTCTCCAGGAATCAATATGAATCATTGATTTGCATTCTATGGCAGGCAAGCTCCTATAATACTTCAATGTTTTATATTTTAATTTAACGTTTAAAAAAAACAAAACATCGATTATGATTTGGATTATTCTTTCAGTTGCTGATTTATTATTTTTACATGGGAGTATGTAATTCCTTATATTCCTTGTCTCTTGACTGAAAATTTGCGATTATGAGAGAGTTGACATTTATCAACATTTGAATGTTAACATCAAGCCTAGTGTTAAGTTGTGCATCATCCCTGACCTCATGTTTGGTGTGAGAAATCTTATTTGTATTTGTAAGGTAGTTGTTTGATGTGTCCACGGTAAGTGATATCAGTATCATTGTCAACCTAATTGTTTATTAAGTGAGGATTTAGACAGACTTGGAAGTCATCCAACAAAGATTTTCAACCCTTCAGTAGTTTATAATGTATTTTACAACCTTTATTGGTGTCTGATGTGAAAGCTGTAAAAAGAAAACCTTTTTTAAATATAAATGATGAACAAAAGTCATTAACATTACATTTATACCTACGTTGATACCACTTCACCTTAACATTTTTTATTGTTTTTATTCAAGTCATGCATAGTTTCCACACAATAATGCAGTACACCTCAACATGCAACTCTTGCATTGCGATGACTGCAGGGCTGGGTAATAAAAAAAACGAAGATGTCCCAAAAGATAGCTTATCTGAGCCAAAACATTAAGATGTTAATAGAATATCCAATGGTTGAATTTCCATGATGGCAACAAACCCTTTGTTAGGAGCTTCGAGCATACATACAGATTTTACGATTGGTGCTTGTACCCGGTGTTTGATATATAATCTGTATTAAATCTCACGGTATGGGCAGATAGTAAAATACATCGTATAATTTGGTTCATATATCGTAAGTAACACGTATTATAATGTAAGACTATGTACATTTTGCTCATCCCAAACATGACTTTAATGTGACTTTAGTGGGAGCCCATTGGATATAGAATGATGAATCTAAGGATGGTGTTTCATTTACCTGAGTTTTTCTAAAAAATAAGTCAGGATTGAAACAGATTGTCTAGTACTAAGAAATATGACAAAGGAACGTTGTTCTTTGTATAAACAGGAAGAAGCTCCGAAGAACCGAGGAAGTCGAAAAATGCAGAGATGGTACTTCCGGTCCACCTCAACCACGGTCGTCCGCATCTGGTCCTCGTGGCTCGTCCACCAAACCCCCGAACCTTTCCACTTTGCACCCAAAGGAATCCCCAAACTCTTCCTCGACGTCCCCGACGAAACCTTCATGGAACACCTCCCATCGTTCGACGTACTGATCCTCTCCTCCGGCCACTGGTTCGCCAAGCAATCCACCTACATCCTCAACAACACTATCGTCGGTGGTCAGCTCTGGTGGCCTAAAACTTCCCCCAAAATGCAAGTGAACAACGTCCAAGCTTTCGCTATATCGGTCGAAACATCTGTTTCCGCCATAGCAAAACATCCCAATTTCACCGGCTTGGCAATTGTACGCTCGTACTCTCCTGATCATTACGAAGGCGGGGCTTGGAACACGGGCGGGTCGTGCACGGGCAAGGTGAAACCGCTTGATGAGGTGGTGAGGAACGGGTTCACGGATTTGATGCTTGAGAAGCAGAGGAGCGGGTTCCAAAGAGCTGTGGAGAAGGTGGGTGGTGGAGGGAGGAAGGTGAGGTTCATGGATATTACGGAGGGGTTTGGGTACCGGGCTGATGGGCATCCGGGTCCGTTTAGAAGTCTTGACCCGAATAAGGTTACTAAGAGGGGGCCGGATGGTAGGCCGCCCCCTCAGGATTGCTTGCATTGGTGCATGCCTGGACCTGTTGATACTTGGAATGAGATTATGATGGAGTTGATTAGAAGGGAGTTTGAGTAAAGTTTTGATGAAGTAAATACTGTACATTTGTGAATCATTCTGTTTACAATGTATAGTGTTGTTATTTATGGTTGGTGCGACTGACTAAACTAAAAGAAAAGATGGTTTTTGTGGGGTGTATACGGACCAGTTGTCGTAAGTTGGTTACTATTGTCAATTTATAGTCTATATTGCAATTTCGTTTTCCGAGTTTATTTTGTAAAATGTTATATTGCAGCAAATGGAAGCATAAAGGGGAATTAATTTAAATGATAAAAATTTGTATATTTTTAGCCTCAAGGATACAACTTCGATATTTTAACCACAAGGATAAACATTCTTTTAAAAATTATTCACAAGAACAAACATTCTTTTAAAATTATCATAATAACAAATATTCTTTTAAAACTGCTACCGAACTAAAAACTGCCACCAATAACTACAAACCGATACCTAAAAACTGCTATCAATAATACTGAAGGTATGTTTCTTGAAGCTAAAACGTTGAGAAATTTTGTCCTAGACAATAATTTTCTGTAAAATAAATTTAGCACAATCATTTCAAGAACGAATAATAAATTTAGCACAATCATCATCATCAGATTTAGTAACCATCGTCATCTACATGGTTTGGTACTAAAAAATTTAAATAGCCCCAGTAAAACATTCTTGCAAAACACAAGATTGAGCAAATTACCTATTCCGTTTGACTGTCTTTTGCGAAAAGATTCATGAAATTAGAACCAGGTGAATCAGTACTCTTATAGAGCTAAAGCAAATTTTATTTTGGTATAAATGGGACGTGCGATTGCTACTGCGGTTATAGAGGCAAAGAAAGCAGATGCTAAATCGAAACGGATACTTTAACGTACAATCTTTTTTGTCTCTGAAATCATTTTCGAATATCAAATATATACATCCATGAGTATGGACGTATCCGCCAACGAATAATAATACAACAAACATAAATAGAAATCTTTTGTCTAACATAATTTTTTCTTTTTTAAATTCCATTGATTATAAAGGTGTGAAAAATAAATAAATATTATGATAATAAATAATTTTGAACGGTTAATATGCATATACCATAAAATGCTAACTTAATAAAAAAAAAAAATATTTCATTTTACTAAAATATACAAAATACGGACTATAATGGAGACAAAAATCGAATGAATAATTTTCGGGTATCCGTTTTTACGGATACAAGATATTTATCCGTTTTTCAAATACGAACGTGGATAAATTTCAAATTTTTCGAGTATTCACTTAGCTAAATCAAGATACGCTTAACGAGCAGGACCTTTGACCTATTCCCACCACTATTAGATGGAAAGAAAACCTAACTTTCATTGTTAAGTTAATTTGTGTGCTTTCTAATACCAGAGTCATTTCACACGGCAATCAACCACCGCGTAATTCGTTTTGCACGACGAACAACCGTCGACCAACACCATTTTCTACGACCATCAACCACCAAACTACTATTGTTCGGTGCTTGATCGTCATGAAAAATGGTGATTGGTCAGGAGTTGTTCACCATGCAAAAAAAGTCAAAAATGATGACTTTGGTAGCTTTTAAAAAGTCTGATATTAGAAAAAGTATAATGTAAACTTTTATAGTATATTTTAGCAAAGGTGTTAGAAAGAGAAAAATGAGAAGGTGTTAGAACCATAAAAATGAGATGTCATTAGCATAACAACAATGTAGCGTAGTCTTCTAAATAAAATATTTTTCAATGTAGCACAATCTTCTACCATAATCATTTTTTCAAAGATAGGGATGACATTCTTATAGGGTCCGAAAAGAATTCCCTTTCCATTTTTGAAAAAGAACATAATGCTATAATGCTACTTTTTTACAAAAGAAGCTCCACTTTGTTGGTGCTATCAAGGAAAAAGATAGGTCCATCAAAAGATATTTCTAAATGCGAATAGTGTCATATCCGCATTCGAAATCATTTTCAAATATCGAATATCTGCATCTTCTGATATGGACGGATATCAATAATTTTAAAACATAATAATAGAAAATCAAGAAACAATATCAATAGCTAATGATCGATAAATCAAATAACATAATAGAAAATTTTGATTTAATATAAATCTTTTTCAATCTTATGGATTATAAAAGTGTGCAAAATCAACAAATATGATGATGAACATAGTTTTGAGCAGGTTATTACTCATTGAATGCATATAATATAAACTACTTAACTTTATGAAAAATATATACTTCTATTATTATGCTAAAATACAATATAAATTTTGACAAAAACCAAATGAATAATTTTCGAACACGGACATCTTCGTATTCACATCCACATTTGTTTTTCTGCATATTCAGTATATTTATCCGTTTTTCTAATACGTATACAGACGGATTTCGAACTTTTCGAATGTCCATTGACGGTCTTAATATCCATGGAAGTAAAATATCACCACTACTCGTAATCCAACAAAAATATGTTTTTCCTACGTGGTCCAAAAATGTCATCTTCCTTCTTAACAATGAAAATAAATATTTTCCATCAGTTCAAATTTTTTATTTTCATTTTATAATAATAACAAGAGGAAAACCCTTCACAATGCAAAACGATTGTGGTTCTTTTAATTCTCGCATACATTTACAACTCAACAGGCTTCCTTTTTTTATGAATTTTTTTGCGGATTTATATCAACAAGGTTTGGCATACAAAAATGTGAAATAGTTCAGGGCCAACAAAACATTCCTATTATACAACTAGAACGAAATTACTCTTTTATGGAGCTACAGAATGAAAAGAAGATGCTCTCTAGAAATTAGAAACGCTTTCACAGCATTGATAAACGACAAAAAGCTAACCGACAACCTAACCTAGGAATTAGAATTCCCCACACTTACTACAGTGTATACCATGATGCAGATATTGATAATAGCTGTGCAAAACCATATATATTTAAATAAAAGCCCAAAAAATGTCAAAAACTTCATAAAAGAACTAAACAAGTACCACATAAGTTCATCCATGAACAGAAGCAAATAACCAAAACAATGGTTCTCGACAAAAGACCTTGCGCTAGGAGTTGAAAACTAATGAATAAAAGAGAACAAACAAGAATTATTAAAGAAAAAGGAAGTCCACAAGCTTCTGGCAAATAAGCTAAGCCTTGAGCTTGCCGTAAAACCTGTGCTTCTCCTCGGTAGTCTGGAAGCGACCATGGCCATGTTTGGCAGAAGTGTCAAAGAACTTAGGTTTGATCTCCTCCAATGCAGAGCGCGAAGTTTGCTTAAACAGAGATTGCCTTAGGGTCACAACTCTTTTCTTAGTACCAACGCAGCAGCCCTTGATCACAACGTAGTCATTTTTCACTATTCCATAGTGTGGGAAGCCTCCCATTGGGGTAATGCCCTTCTCAGTTCTGATGAGCATAAAAATACATATATCATCATTATGACAACAAAATTAAATGAAAATGAGAGAAAAATAAGATTGATGAATGAAAAACCTATCAAAGTCGGTGATAGCAGAGTGGGACTCTTCTCCAACCTTTCCAAGCCTATAAATCTTCTTATTCATCTCAGTTCTATGATGATAACCATTCTGGCCAGCCCTAGCCACCGTGTAGGAAACTCTAGCAGGGTGCCAAGCACCAATACAAGCCACCTTCCTAAGACCCCTGTGGGTTTTTCTAGGAAGACGAGTCACGCCCCACCTAGTCACTACTCCTTCATATCCCTTTCCTTTTGTCACTCCAATGACGTCAATCATCTCATCTTTCTGGAATATGGCATCAACCGGTATTTGCTTCTCAAAAAAGCTGTAGGCATAGTCGACTTTAGCAGCTGTATCTCCACCGTTGACCTGAATTTCCATCAAGTGTGCTTTCTTTTGCTTTAAGCCCTTCATCTTCCGGATCTGTGTATGTGCCAAAACACGAACAACAGTCGCATACTTCTTCATTTTCTCAAGCTGTGCATGAATGTCCTTTTTGCCCTCTTCGGTTTCGTATTTCTTGGAGTACTTGGTAAATGCTTTCTTCTTCGACCTGTACCAGTTTTTGTAAAAGCGCCTCCTGACCTCTTCACTAAGGTGCTGGGCCCACACGGTGTTCAAGGAGCGAAGACCACGAGGAGTCTTGATGTAACCAGTGACACCAACAACCACCATCGGAGGTGCTTCAATGATTGTTACAGCCTCACAAGTTTCCTTTTTATGGAGCTTTGATCCTGGTTTCTCCACTTCTCTAACAACGTGAGTCATCCCAGCTTTGTATCCAAGGAAGGCAGTTAGTCTTGGAGGCTTGCTTGGGTCATCCTTGGGAAATGACTTCACTGCAACCAAAACAAAACAGCATAAATTTTATATGTCTATCCTTTTGAATACCAAAATTAATTCAGCTTGAATTACAAATCTACAAAGTTGTATTTAAATTTAGAACTTTAAAATGCACAATGGTACAAGTAGATAATAGGCAACTGATGCAATTTATTGTTCGCTTTAGATTCGTAGTAACATGCATGTATAGTAAAAGGTTCATTCAGTTTGACACAAATATAAAGATATATCAAGCGAAAGATTACCCTTTCCCCTGTGACGCGAGCTTCTTTTTCTAGGAAGAAATCCTAAAGATCCATGTCTGGGATGCTCAAACTTGCGATGCGACATTGTGCCCTATTACCTGTAAAAGAGAAAAATATTTTAATCCCAAAAGTGCCTAAGCAAAGAAAAACAAGGCTCAAATATTTTTCTCCTGTTTATATTAAATCAGAACTAAACAACTCGAAAATGATACAGTACTATGTTATATTCCTGAAAAAATGTAAAAGCACCATGAGAAGAATAGTGGATTTACCATAAATATACAGCGAGCACATAATAAACCAATACTGGAAATACACAGTTCACTAGTGTACCAATTTAGCACAATATGTGATGAGAAAATAAAGAAAAATATTGTTTATGTAGAAAGCGCTTCAAACCAAATAATGTCATATTAAATATACAAAGCTTTTAAAAATTATAAAAACAATCATTAACAGGTTATGTTTACTTATAAAATTATACAAATTATCAGAAATCGAGTTACACAGAAAGAACAAGGCAAATCTAATCAGAATTTCATTAGTATTAAACATACAATGCAAGGTTAACATAACAGTATTGACAATTACTGTATATAAAATGTTGACTGCTTCTATTAACTGATTAAATTAATAAATAGACACAAGGTATTTGGAAACCTAAAATTAATAAATAGACACAAGGTATTTGGAAACCTAGTACCAAGACATCCTATGCTTATAAATTAATAGACACACGCAACTTATTAAATTAATAGGACACAAGATACAGGTATGAAGAGATCCCTATGCTTCCTAATATCTTAACTCTTATACTAAGGTCTTAGCGCAGTGCAAGGGAATCTCTTAGCCCGATACTATTTAGAAGAGATTCACAAATATTAGGAATCATGATACAAACAGACCCTATGCTTTCAAATATTTGAACGTGATTTTAGTCACTTAGCGCCTATACTATTTGGAAGAGGTTTGCTATGCCTTTATTGCCACCCTGCATGAAGCGATCCAATTAATGGACATAAAAAAATTCAGTGGCATGACATGACTAGGCCGCGAGAGGCTCTAAGAGATTCTTTTAGTGCTTACACTACTTCATCCTAAATGGTTCAGGACAGGAAACAAATATTCAAAGACATACATATTGCGATCCACAATCCGAAAATACAAACATTTTCTATATCAAATAGATTACCTTTACTTTTATTGAAGATGAAAAAGAAATAGCCAACTTCTATCCAAAGTAAACACATAAATCATGTTTATTTTTATTGGAGATTGTGGAAAAAGAAATAGCCAGCTTAATTCTAAAGTAAACACGTAAAAAGAAATAGCCAACTTGAAATTTATTAAAGTTTTTATGATTCTTGGTTCTTACTTTCATAGCTATCTATTTTTCTGTTTCCAGTCTATGTTCTACTCCTACAATTTTCAAATTGTATCCCTACAAACAAGTTATTCTAAAGTATAAAATAAAAGGCAGATCTACTACAAACTTTTGACAAACGATAATGAGTTTTGTATCTATTGTGCTTATTTGTATAAAATCTGAAACCATAAAAAAAAACTGATTTTCTTTAACCAGAAGAAAAAAGCAAATTAGTAGTTCAATTTTGATATAGCTTCTATCGGCAAATGTTACTGTTAACATAATTTGATTAATGCAAAATTTGTGAAAATTTTGAATTACTGGGGAGGTTTTGACATTTGAGGCAATAAAATTGATTCTGATATTAAAAACGTAAACAAAGCGTTTCGATCAAAAATATCTTCAAATATTGAAGAGTGTGAAATGCACATGCAGAAGTTCAACTAGAAATTGGCCAAATTAATATACAATTTGATAGAACATTAAATGAATTGTTATAACAGCAGAAGAGTTATAAAGAGTAACATGCAACATGAAAATGATTTTTCTTATACATTTACCAATACCACTTGAATGTACGAAATTAAGTAATACTAGAATTAAAAGATTACTTACCATACCAATTAGAGCTAAAAACAAATCATATACAACCCTATTGCTGACGAGAATGATACTAGATTTATCCATATTATTAAATCATGTACAACTATTGTCAGCACAGACTGAGAATCATGTTTAATTAGTGTGGTCATAACCAAGAAACACTGCAATAACCATTGTGATAGACTAGAACTACCCTTCAAATGGTTGTCATCATGAAAGGTGAAGACGTCTGTTAAAAGAATATTTTTCAAAAATACAACACTCAAAAGTTTGTACACGGGAGAGAAAAATTTGTGCACTCACATGATCATTATTGCCATGTTTATCATAAACACAAATATAGCATCTTATATGAGTTCCAGGCTCATGCATCACGATGCATGTTTGACATTTGTATAAAAATACCCTTAAAAAGGGGCTAATCTGAAATCAATAAGTTTCTATTTTTTAGACATCTTCAATTAACATAATCTGGAAAGGAATAAAAGATACTAGACTTTTGTTGAAACTGGAAGTCAAAATCATGCTCTAATTAATGTCAGACTACCCGACTTGAAAAATATATTGATTGTTATCATGACTGAGATAGCATATTAAAAAATCATAAACCTATTACAATTATTATAAAGAAAAGATGCAAGGCAAAAATGAGAACCAAAATTAACATCTTTAAACCTAATGATTAATACAAATAAGTAATACAAATCTACTGGCTTAAAAAATAAAAATCCTTTTGAACTTCAAATCAAAACCATCAATTTTTAATGTTTCTTGAGATATCAAAATATGATTTTGAACAGATTAAAAAAACTGAATACAAACGGAACCTCACAATGTACCTCAATACTTGGAGGTTAGTGAAAGCAAAAGGGTTAAACTCCAAGTAGAAGCCATACATAAAAGATAACAAATAATAAATACATACAAACGATAAATAATAAATACATACAAAATAACAAACACCACCACCACCACCAATAATACATCAATACTTTTAAAACTTCCATACAATTATTATTTTCATCTCTAACCAATTGCTGACATCTAACTGAACTTGATTCGGTAAGATAACAAATAATAAATACATGACTAATGCAATGTATAACATTCAATGGTTTGGTTAAAACCAAATAAATGGGAACACATGTCTTTTGAACTACAATAAGAGGCAAAGCATAAAAACAAGCACATCTGAACACAACAACTATTTTGTGTAATCAAATCAGACTCTAATTGAACTCAATTAAATGAAAAAAAGAAAAAGTTTGACAATCTCAAACTGGATCGAGCTGAAGCATATTAGATTTTAAAACTGAGGATGGTAACACGCAAACACAATGAATGGTTATAAGAGCATGTTAAACAAACCACTTGCAAGAACCTTACTGAATTTAAAAGGTTGAAAACTCTTTATAAAAAGGTAGAATAAGTAGGTTGAAAGTGAAAACTAAAGAAGCAACTATTCAGCCTGTAATTGATAGGTTTAGGCTATTTGAACTCCGATATTGCTAGCTGACGCCCTACAATTTCATCCAAATTTCAAACTCCATTCATCTCCTTTCACCCCTCATGCATATTTTACCACCTACCAATTATCACAAAACACCATCCTATTTTACCACCTACCTATCAACATAATCCCTTTTGACATATGCCACCTACAATTTTTTTATATTTAATTCACCTTTTTTTCATCTCTTAAATTCTTCAAATCTTTCTTCACTTCTTCAAGCAAACAAATCATTCACTCTCAATGCTCATTTGCAACATAAAGAGGTAAGTTATCTAAATTAACAGGTGCAATTTGATATTTATTTTATTTTACTTTCCGATTTTTGCATAGTAAACATTTTTGATGTTGGAATTGGATGTATTTGGCTGTTTGTAGTTGAATCTGGGTGTCAAGTTTCATGGAAATCCATTGTTGTTGCTTATCAAAGTGATGAGTTTGTATTTTTAGAATCTAGGATTTTGTAAAAAGAAGACAAGATAATATATGTGTAGAATGCTAGAAAAGAATAACAGTGGCTTAAGAAAATTTATTTACTTGTTGATTTTTGATGGGATGTGATAAATAGAAGTGTTCTGACTCATAATACAATTTCATAGGTGAATTTGACCAAGCAAAAAAAAGCTAGCGTAGTTTTGTTGTTTCAAACAATTTAATTTTTTTAGAAAAAAAAACTGTGTAAGCTGGTGGTACACATTTACTATGGATGTATATATCAGACTATGTAAGCTGGTGGTACACATTTACTATGGATGTATATATCAGGCTATGTAAGCTGGCGGTAACATTTACTACTTACATGAATGTGTGCCCAACTATGTAATTTCATGGTATATCAAGACTATGTCAACTGGTACACATTCATTACTTACGCGGATGTATAGGTCAAGTATGTAATTTCATAGGGGAATTTCACCACCATTTTACATGGATGTATATATCCGGTAATGTAAGCTGGTACACACTCATTGCTTACAAATCATATCATAATAGACAAACACCAAAATTGACATTTTTTAGCTTAAAAAGCAAATTATGTCCAAAGGCGTTTACTTTGCTAGTCAAAACTACTTACAAGCATTCAAAAATCATTTTAATATTTAAATTAAGTACCTGCTGAATCTCACTGCTCATGATTGTGTTTCCTAAAATATATAATGCTCAAGCAAAGTACAAAAGATGAAAAGCATGACCCCATGAAGACGTGAGAGTGGGAACAAACAAATTCAACTCAATGCAGCAGCATCAAGTTTCGAACAATCTAAAGATAAATTACTAAAAACCAAATTGTTCAAATTATTGTACAACATAAGTTTGAAATTTAAATACAAAACGTAAAGACAAGATCAAGCAACAGAAGAGATAAAATTAACATATACTGATAGCTGTGGTAAAAAAATGTCAATTAATTGAAAGAGGGTATATGGTTTTAAGGGCTAATGTTATTTCTAGCCTAAAAATAGTGGTGATAGGTATGTTATAACTAAAAATTCAACATTTATTTATAAATAAAATACCTTCAATTTGGTAGAAACATAAAATCATTAAAGAATAATCTTTTAAATATGGAAATGTATACAAATTAATACAACTAAAACAGAACATCTAAATCTTGGTATATTGACATAAAATTCCCCCATTACCAAAGGACTATGGCAAGTTTTAACAGTGCCAAATCTCAAGCTCTTTTGTTTTTCTTCCCCAATAACTCTTTTCAGAGCCTAGGTTAAGAAGAGCTGACTCGAGACTCCATCCTTGATTTCAATACATTTTTTTTTATGGAGGAATGTGAATTATGCTACATCCAGAAATAGAGTCCATACCGTGCAAAAATAATTATTATTTTTCAGAAGAATAATGTACGTAAATATGCATAGCTGTATATGATAAATTTTGATTGATGAAATTAAATTCATAAAAACATAGCATATAATTGACAATAGCCACTCTATATGAATTTCATCACATTCAAAACAAACTTAATGCATGGACTGCAATCGATTATTCTGTTTAATCTGTCTTATGTAGAATTATACCACCAACTGAGAACAACAAATTATAATTACTACCAGAAAATTGGAATAAAATAGATAGTCTCAGATCCTTAAAAGTACTGATATCTGGTATATAGATCGAAAATGACTATTTAATAATCAATATATTACCTGGTGTCCGAAAGAAAAAAGAGCAGAGCAGGAAAGAGCGAGGTGGAGGCTGGTGATGCTGCGTATTTATTAGAAAACGAACGGAGAAGATTCTCAGGCTGTCAAATAGAAACCGTAGATTAAAAGTTAGGGTTTGATGGTGGCGGCTGAATTGAAGATGAAATGAGTGGTTACCCGCTTAACCGTTTATATTCAACACAAAATATTTTTCATATTCACGACGCGATTTATAATTTCAAAAATGAAAAAATACACTCAAAGTCTTTCAAAACACTCAGTCAAAGAAAATGCAAGTTGAAAAAATTCTAATTCAAAAATCTAATTTGTGAACTATCAGTCGAAGAGTCAAAAGCAATTCGCAATCGAAGAACGGATCGAAGTAAATTACCAAAAGATGTAATGATGCAGCCCAATTTGGTGAAGAGTTAGGTCGCGAACGACCTAACGATTCCTTTAAGTCGCTCCAGGATGATGCAGCCCAATTTGGTGAAGTGTTAGGTCGCGAACGACCTAACGATCCCTCTAAGTCGCTCCAGCGACTTAGTGAAGCTCGCAAACGACCTAGCGAGGTAACAGAGTTACGCAGTGAAACATCGGAACGACCTAACGACCTATGCATCCCCAGTAGGTTGTTCATGCTATCATCTTCTTAGGTCGCTTCGACCTTAACAAGCTACGACCTATGTTAGGTCGCGTACGAAGCCTATGCCGCCTGGATATCTTGAGTCGCATTGTGTTAGGTCGCATGTGTTGTTAGGTCGTAGGTCGCGATCAATGGGCGAAAGTTAGGTCGCGTGAGTTGTATTTTAGGTCGAGGCCGATCTAAGTGTTGTGATGTAAATATGTGATATCGTGTGTTGTAAACTTGTTTGTTTTTAGGTCGCATTGTTTTAGGTCGTAGGTCATTGGTCTTTGTTAGGTCGTTCACGACCTAAGTGTTGTCAAGTTTTGAGCCGTGTATGTTTGTAACCCTATAAATAGGGATGGTGGTGTCATTTGTAATAGTTTAGTTGATTTTGAATAAAACTTTTGTTTGTTAGCTTTGTGCTTTTATTAAATTGGTAGTTGAGTGTAATCTCTTATCTCCACCTTCGGTATTCGAGTGCGCTCGAATCAACGATCGTTGAAGCCGATTCGCGGAATCAAGTGCGCTTGATCAACGTCGAAGAATCGTAGATCTTTAAACACGGTATCGTGCGCGATCAACGTGTTTGGGATAGCTAAATTCCGGCATCTTTTGATCAACAGAGTTGGGCGTTCAGTATCTTCTATTCCATCGATTGCTACTTTCACCGATTTATCCATTTCAGTTATCCGCTGCTACATCATTTGGTATCAGAGCTAGACTTAGCCAATCATAGCTAAGCCGAGTCTTGGAGCCAATTCTTATTGAAGAATTTGAGGAGTTAGTGAAGCCGAGCCAATAGAGTGAAGCCGTGCATCATTTTGTAATTCAAGGCCGAAAGTTTAAAGTTGAAGTGTGAAGTTCAATTTGAAGTTTAAGCCGAGAGTTAGCTTTTGTTGAAGAGTAATCATGCCGCCGAGAAGAGCTAATCGCCATCAGAATGTTGAAGCATTGTATAGAAGAGAAGAGGCCGATGAGATGGAGCAAAGAATAAACGAAAACTTTAGTGAGAAGCTTAATGAAGGGATTGGTCGATTAGAGAAGATGATGTTGGAAATGAATCAAAATCAGAGAAGGGTTTCACCTAAATCTAACCATGGGGGAAGTAGAGTTTCACCACATTCCAATCGAGAGAGAAGTGTTGATAATGATCATAGAAGTGTGAGTCGAGATTGTTATAGAAATGTTGATGATCGAAGTCGTGATAGGAATGTGAATGATCGTGATCGGAGGAATGTAGATCGAAGGGATGTTGGTGGAAGAAATGAAGGTAGTAGAGATGTTGGTGGTCAAGATCGACATCGATATACATCAGATTTTGAAGAGGAGTTTGATGGTGGTAGTGTTCATGGACGAGGACGAGGTCAAGGAAGAAATCAGTCGGAGTATGATCACAAGTGGGAGTCTGGGATGAAAACTGAAATACCAGAATTCAAGGGAGGTATGCAAGCTGAGGAATTTCTTGATTGGTTAGCTTATGTTAAGGAAATATTTGACTTCAAGGAGGTTCCGGAGGATCACAAAGTGAAGTTGGTTGCTACTAGGTTGAGGGGGAGAGCTATGGCATGGTGGCAGCAAACCAAACTTACTAGAGAGCGGATGGGGAAGTCAAGGATTGTTGCTTGGGAAAAGATGAAGAAATTAATGAAGGCTACTTTCTTACCCTATAATTACCAATCACTAATGTATCAGAGATTACAGAACCTGAGGCAAGGGACGAAGACTGTTACTGATTATGCAGATGAGTTCTATCAGTTGATTGCTCGAAATGACATTATGGAAACAGAAGAACAATTGACCGCTAGGTTTGTTGGTGGACTTAGAACACAGATCCAGGATATGGTGAACATGTTCGACCCCAGATCTATGGCCGAAGCACATCAAAAGGCGTTGGCTTGGGAGAAACAAGGAAGACGTGGGGGAGGTGTGTTTCCGAGTTTTACGGGGCAGAACAAAGGAGCGGGAAGTAGTTCTAATGTTCCTAAAGCATTGAGTAAGCAGGTTGTTCACGAAGTGGCTAAACCAAAAGTCAACCCCAATTTCAAATGCTATAATTGCCAGGAAGTGGGACACAAGAGTAACGAATGTCCGAAACCGAAGAAGAGAACTATGATTGTTGAAGTGGAAGATGAGGAGGCAGAAACTGAAGGTTCTAATTCACTACATGATGAGGAGGAAGAAAATGTGTCGGGAGATGAAGGGTATTCATTGATGATAAGGAGAAATTGCTTAACACCAAAGCAGGAAGAGGAAACTAGCTGGTTGAGGAGTAACATTTTTCAGTCAACGTGCACTATCTTGGGAAGGGTTTGTAAATTTGTCATTGACGCTGGGAGTTGTGATAACATTATCTCTATAGAGGCTGTGAAAAAGTTGGCATTGAAGATTGAGAAGCATCCGAAACCTTACAAGTTGGCTTGGTTGAGGAAAGGTGGGGAAGTGAAGGTTGGACGAAGGGCTTGTGTGAATTTTTCAATTGGGAAGAAATACAAAGACGAAATTTGGTGTGATGTGGTTGACATGGATGTATGCCATCTGTTGTTGGGAAGACCATGGCAATACGATAGAGCGGTGCAACATGATGGTCGTACTAACAGTTATAGTTTCATGTTTGAGGGTACAAAAATCACTTTAATTCCTAAGAAACGACAACACGAAGAAAGCAAGTCGGAGGAGATTGAAGAACTTAAACTTTGCTATCTTTAAAGGAGTTTGTTAAAGAAGTCGAAGAGGAGCCTGAAGTATTTTTGTTGACTGGACGTGAGAGTAATGAAGTGGTTGAGATTCCTGAAGAAGTAAAACCAGTGCTGGGAGAATTTGACGATGTATTTCCTGAGGAGCTACCAACGGATTTACCACCGTTGAGAGACATTCAACATCAAATTGATCTTGTTCTAGGAGTTGTGTTACCTCATAGACCACATTACAAAATGAGTCCAAAGGAACACGAGGAGTTGAGAAGGCAAGTGGAAGAGTTGCTTGAGCAGGGGCGTGTGTAGGAAAGTTTAAGTCCTTGTGCGGTGCCAGCTTTGTTAGTACCGAAGAAGGATGGAACGTGGAGGATGTGCACTGATAGTCGGGCACTGAATAAGATTACAGTGAGATACAAATTTCCTATGCCTAGACTGGATGACTTGTTGGATCAACTTAGTGGGGCCACTATCTTTTCGAAAATAGATTTGAAGAGTGGTTATCATTAGATTCGAATTAGACCAAGAGACGAATGGAAGACAACATTCAAGACAAGAGAGGGATTGTACGAATGGCTGGTTATGCCGTTTGGTCTTTCGAATGCACCTAGTACATTTATGCGGGTGATGAATCAGATCTTTAGACCTTTTATTGGGAAATTCGTGGTGGTGTATTTTGATGATATACTGATATATAGTAGAAGCTCAGAAGAACACTTGCAACATTTGAGAGAGGTGTTAATGATACTGCGACAGGAACAATTTTATGCTGCAACAAAGAAATGCGTGTTCATGACGCATAGTATTCTATTTTTGGGATATGTTATTTCAGATGGAGGTATACAGGTGGATCAGAATAAAGTTGAAGCAATCAGAAATTGGCCACAACCCAGGACGATAACAGAAGTTAGAAGCTTTCATGGTTTAGCATCATTCTACCTAAGATTTATTCCACACTTCAGTAGCGTGATGGCACCAGTTACTGATTGTATGAAGGGGAAGCAATTTTCATGGTCAGAGGAAGCAGGATTTGCCTTTGAGAGAATCAAGGAACTATTGACGACAGCACCAATTCTAGTGTTGCTGGATTTTCAGTTGTTGTTTGAATTGCATACTGATGCATCGAAGGTTGGAATTGGAGGGGTGTTAAGTCAGAAGGGACGTCCTATTGCATATTTCAGTGAGAAGTTATCGGGAGCAAAGATGAGATATAATACTTATGATGTGGAATTTTATGTTATCGTACAAGCTGTGAAGCATTGGAGACATTATTTGTTTCATAAAGAATTTGTTTTATATACTGATCATGAAGCGTTGAAGCATATGCAGGGACAGGACAAGATCGCAACTAGGCATGCTTCGTGGATTGCATACTTGCAACAATTTACATTTGTGGTGAAGCATAAGTCGGGAATCACGAATAGAGTGGCAGATGCATTGAGTCGAAGGAATCATTTGTTGACTACAATGAAGGTTGAAGTGACGGGGTTTGATGTATTGCCAGAATTATTTGTTGATGATCCTTATTTTGCGAAGTTTGTAGATGAAGTCAAGGAGGGAAAGACGGATGAGTTTGTATTGGTGGATGGGTTTCTTTTTAAGGGGAATCGATTGTGCATACCAGAGTGCAGCTTACGAATGAAGATTGTGAAGGAGTTGCATGAGGAGGGTCATGTGGGTAGAGATCGTACTTTGAAATTGATTTCTCAATATTATTATTGGCCTTTGTTGAAGCGGGAAGTTAAAAAGTTTGTGGAGAGATGTCATATTTGCCAAGTTTCCAAAGGGACAACGACGAATGCGGGATTGTATATGCCCTTACCCGTGCCGACTGGACCATGGGTTGATATCAGTATGGATTTTGTTTTGGGGTTACCGAGGACTCAAAGGGGGAATGATTCAATATATGTTGTAGTGGACAGGTTTTCGAAAATGGCACATTTCATAGCATGTAAGAAGACAGCTGATGCCGTCCGTGTTGCTCAATTATTCTTTAAAGAGGTGTATCGATTACATGGGCTACCTGAATCTATTGTTTTTGATCGGGATACTAGATTTCTAAGTCATTTTTGGTTAAGTTTGTGGAAGACGGTTGGAACGAAGCTGAATTTTAGTAGCGCCTATCATCCGCAGACAGATGGGCAAACGGAAGTGGTGAACAGATCGTTGGGAAATTTGTTGCGATGTCTTGTGCAGGATAATTTGAAGAGTTGGGATATGAAATTGTGTCAGGCGGAATTTGCTCATAATCATGTTGTTAACCGAAGCACTGGTTACAGTCCATTCCAGGTTGTATATTCAAGCTTGCCAAAGGGACCGTTGGATTTGGCGATAGTACCATATCAGAAGAGAGTTGTTAAGCGAGCTGGTGATTTTGTGACTGAATTGCAGGAGTGCCACAAAACCGTTCATGAACGATTACTTGCATCGAATGAGAAGTATAAACAACTGGCGGATAAGAAGCGAAGGAGTGTGAACTTCAGAGAAGGTGATTTGGCTTACGCCGTGTTGACAAAAGATCGTTTTCCAGTGGGAACGTACAATAAATTGAAGGCGCGAAAGATTGGTCCAGTAGAAATTTTGAAGAAAATCAATGAGAATGCGTATCAATTGCAACTACCAGATAGTGTTCATACTTCTGATGTTTTCAACGTCAAATACTTAATTCCATATCATGGGGATAAGCGTGTTGTGGAAGAGGAAGGTGCAAATTCGAGGACGAATTCCTTTCAACCGGGGGAGGATGATGCAGCCCAATTTGGTGAAGAGTTAGGTCGCGAACGACCTAACGATTCCTTTAAGTCGCTCCAGGATGATGCAGCCCAATTTGGTGAAGTGTTAGGTCGCGAACGACCTAACGATCCCTCTAAGTCGCTCCAGCGACTTAGTGAAGCTCGCAAACGACCTAGCGAGGTAACAGAGTTACGCAGTGAAACATCGGAACGACCTAACGACCTATGCATCCCCAGTAGGTCGTTCATGCTATCATCTTCTTAGGTCGCTTCGACCTTAACAAGCTACGACCTATGTTAGGTCGCGTACGAAGCCTATGCCACCTGGATATCTTGAGTCGCATTGTGTTAGGTCGCATGTGTTGTTAGGTCGTAGGTCGCGATCAATGGGCGAAAGTTAGGTTGCGTGAGTTGTATTTTAGGTCGAGGCCGATCTAAGTGTTGTGATGTAAATATGTGATATCGTGTGTTGTAAACTTGTTTGTTTTTAGATCGCATTGTTTTAGGTCGTAGGTCATTGGTCTTTGTTAGGTCGTTCACGACCTAAGTGTTGTCAAGTTTGGAGCCATGTATGTTTGTAACCCTATAAATAGGGATGGTGGTGTCATTTGTAATAGTTTAGTTGATTTTGAATAAAACTTTTGTTTGTTAGCTTTGTGCTTTCATTAAATTGGTAGTTGAGTGTAATCTCCTATCTCCACCTTCGGTATTCGAGTGCGCTCGAATCAACGATCGTTGAAGCCGATTCGCGGAATCAAGTGCGCTTGATCAACGTCGAAGAATCGTAGATCTTTAAACACGGTATCGTGCGCGATCAACGTGTTTGGGATAACTAGATTCCGGCATCTTTTGATCAACGGAGTTGGGCGTTCAGTATCTTCTATTCTATCGATTGCTACTTTCACCGATTTATCCATTTCAGTTATCCGCTGCTACATCATGTAATATATTTGCAAATTTGTAGAGAGGATATTCAATGTCCGAAGATGACAGCTAACGACACTTAGTGAAGAACATGCATCAATCCAAAATGAAAATCCTGAATATAAAGAAGAAAGGGTAATATAAATCAGAATTTCACTGTCAATATCAAATGCTTGATAGGTATAATTTTGGTTGAAATAATACCACTTCAATTTACACACATAATTGGAAAAATATTCGACATGTAAATATTTACATGATAAAATTTTGACATAACAAAAGTTCATCAATTAATGTTTGATATATAAACGAAATTTTACTGTATATATTAATTATGGAAAATAGTTTACATGCATAATTTTGATTAATGGTATATTGAAATAGATGTTGTCATAAGTATACAAAAAATAAATAATTAATAATGGCAAATATATGTCTAACTAATATTTGTCATAAGTTATTTCTATTAACAAGTGTTTGAAATATTACAAATTTTTTACTACAAATATTTAGAATTTCAAATATTTGACATATGTTGTTTTGATTGATAGTAGGTTATACAAATTAGATGATGAAGTGAGAATGTCAAACATTTGCATTAAACAACTTATTTTAGAAATCGCTACATATATCACAAAAACTTTTACTGCAAATACCAAAAATGTCTTTTTTTTGAAAAGAGAACCTGGCGGGCCGGTAAACTCCTGAGGAGGGTATATAGTAAAGCCGTCTGTTGATCCAAAAATACCAAGAATATCGAATACCTCCCATACATAGCTCTAATTGATGGTAGATTGGAATTGTAGCATACAGTTAGATGATGAAATGAAGATGATAAATATTTGTCAAACAATTTATGTTAGTAATTTCTAGATATATTAAAAAAAAATATTGCAAATACTAAAAATATCAAATAATTGTCGCACGAGGTGTTTAGAATGTTGGGAAGCTGAAAATAATAGCTCCGAAAAAAGTTATCAAGAAAATGAACAAACTTTTTGCAAGATGGACACTATAGGAAGTGACTCCAAGCAAAATTAAATCTTTCTTTACCAAAAAGGTAAACTAGAGACAATATATTTGAAATTCTACAATAAAAAGTGAATGACGAATATTTGCTTGGTATTTACCAAACCGATATTTGACAGCTTAATAATCGGATTCACAAATAATTACAAGACAAAAAAATTTCAATCAGTTTTTTAATTATGAGCTAATTTGCCGAAAAAAACAAAGAAAGACAAAGGAGACTAGAGCTAGATCGCTAAAGAAAATCATTCAGTTGTTGGTGAAAAATTTGAAAAAATCAACAAGCAACTGAAAGACCTAAAATTGGAAATAAAAAATCTAGAAATGGAGAATGCAGTAATGAAAAAAGAAAATAAGCTTCTGAAAAAAGAAAATGAAAAACTGAAGAAAAAAACGAAGAAAAGATAAGAAGATGATGAAGAACAAGCAGTTGAAAAGAAGATGAGTACGTTGATGAAGAAATAAATTCCGATGAAGAAGAAACAAATGAAAGCGATGATGATGAGGATTATGATACTGAAAGTGATGAAGCTGAAAGTGATGAAGCTGAAAGCGATGATGAAACAAACGATGTTGATGTTGACGATGAACGAAATTACGTTGATGATGCTGAAGGTAAAGATGAAGATGGAGAGAAGAAGAAAAATAAAGATGATGATAATGAAGATGGAAAGGACAAGAAAGATAAAAATGATGATGATAATGATAACAATAAAAAATATGATAATCAAAATCCAGATGGAGATAAAGTTGCAGATGTAGTTGTAGATGTAGTTGGAGATGAAAACAAGAATAAAAATGTAAATGGAAATGATTCAAATAATAATAGAGATGACGTTGGAGATGTAGTTGGAGATGAAAATAATGATGAAAATGTAGATGGAAATAAGGCCGATGATTAATATTGAACTTAAAAAAGAAGTGATAACTAAACAGATGACAATAAAGACTAGAATATCAGCTAATATGAAATAACCGTCATACCAAAGACAAAAGAGATGATGAAAAAAAAAACACCAATTGAAAAAAAAGCACAAAAAAGATCAATATTTAGAATAAATAAATTCACTATGAAAAATTCAATTTGGAAAATATTTGCTTGACAAAAATTAGTCAGGCAATATGTTAGCAAATAAAATAGTTAACAACCGAAAACTTTTGATAAATCGGATGAAAAATTAGAAGAATTGATGATGAATAAAGAAGATTATGGTGGTGAAGAGAAAGACAAAGAAAATGAACAAACTTTTTGCAAGATAGACACTATAGGAAGTGACTCCAAGCAAAATTAAATCTTTCTTTACCAAAAAGGTAAACTAGAGATAATATATTTGAAATTCTATAATAAAAAGTGAACGACAAATATTTGCTTGGTATTTACCAAACCGATATTTAACAGCTTAATAATCGGATTCACAAATAATTGCAAGACAAAAAAATTTCAATCAGTTTTTTAATTATGAGCTAATTTGTAAAAAAAAACAAAGAAAGACAAAGGAGACTATAGCTAGATCGCTAAAGAAAAACATTCAGTTGTTGGTGAAAAATTTGAAAAAATCTACAAGCAACTGAAAGACCTAAAATTGGAAATAAAAAAGCTGGAAATGGAAAATGCAGTAATGAAAAAAGAAAATAAGCTTTTGAAAAAAAAAATGAAAAACTGAAAGAAAAAACGAAGAAAAAATAAGAAGATGATGAAGAACAAGCAGTTGAAAAGAAGATGAGTACGTTGATGAAGAAATAAATTCCGATGAAGAAGAAACAAATGAAAGTGATGATGATGAGGATTATGATATTGAAAGTGATAAAGCTGAAAGCGATGATGAAACAAATGATGTTGATGTTGACGATGAACGAAATTACGTTGATGATGTTAAAGGTAAAGATGAAGATGGAGAGAAGAAGAAAAATAAAGATGATGACAATGAAGATGGAAAGGACAAGAAAGATAAAAATGATGATGATAACGATAAAAATAAAAAATATGATAATCAAAATCCAGATGGAGATAAAGTTGCAGATGTAGCTGTAGATGTAGTTGGAGACGAAAACAAGAATAAAAATGTAAATGGAAATGATTCAAATAATAATAAAGATGACGTTGGAGATGTAGCTGGAGATGAAAATAATGATGAAAATGTAGATGGAAATAAGGCCGATAATTAATATTGAACTTAAAAAAGAAGTGATAACTAAATAGATGACAATAAAGACTAGAATATTAGCTAATATGAAATAACCGTCATACCAAAGGCAAAAGAAATGATGAAAAAAACACCAATTGAAAAAAATGCACAGAAAAAGATCAATGTTTAGAATAAATAAATTTACTATGAAGAATTCAATTTAGAAAATAATTGCTTGACAAAAATTAGTCAGGCAATATGTTAGCAAATAAAATAGTTAACAACTGAAAACTTTTGATAAATCGAATGAAAAATTAGAAGAATTGATGATGAATAAAGAAAATTTTGGTGTTGAAGAGAAAGACAAAAATCAAGAACAAAGTGGCATCATCATGTTAAAAGGTATAATATCTAGATATGTAAAAATTCTACATCAACTATTTGTCATATAAATATTTGCTAAAGAAAGATTTTTAAAAAAATATTTTATTCTAAAAATATATTCATAAAAATATAAAATATAATTAGTTATTACAACAAATAGAAGATTCAAAAAAAATTAAAACTCATGAAGTTTAGGACAAAAAGAAAAGGACTTTTTAAAGCAAAAAAGTAAGTTGTCACAAAAGTATTTCCTTATGTCAATAATTACCAAAAATATGGTTATATATTTATTATGAAAAATCAAGAAAAACAAGACAACACACACATAGTAGATCAAGAAGCTTTTATTACAGAAGCGCATCAAGAAAAAAGAGTACAAAAAAGGTATATATTTTAAAATAAAAAATATTTTTTCATAAGAATTACATGTCAAATATTTGACATATACTAATTATACAATTATGACAGATATCAAAAGAAAGACAGACCTGGTATTTACTATCCAACTTTCCATTTACTAACACCGTCAAGCTTCGCGAAGAAAGAAACCAAAAATTAACTCAAGATTCAGAAAACACTCAACAAAAATGGTTGCATATTACAAAATCATGCATGAAAATGAGGAGAAAAAATTAAAAAGAAAACAAATAAAAGTTTATCCTTTTGTATTCTCAAAAGGAGTAAAAAAGAAACAAAAGAAGAAAAGTAAAAGATCCAGATTTTCAGTATGAACTTTCTATGCTAAAAAAGGCAATATCAAAGGAAATCGGGTAAAAGCAACGTCAACAAAAAAGATGAAAAAACTCCTCATCTTGAAATGATATCAGAGGAAAGCACAAAATCTGATCATGATAGGTCTGAAATTAAAAAAGACACAAAGATATTGGTCAAAAAAGCAAGTTTGAAAGAAAATGGCTCATAAAAGAACAGACAGATAAGTTGAAAGCATTTTACGAAGCAGATGGTAAGTTATTTTAATAAAACATAATATGCAAATATACAAAGAAACATACGTAAATGTGTGTATGTCTGGCAAATATTAGCCTGGCAAAATTTGCTCGACAAATATACGACTTACAAATGTTTGCCTGGTACCTAGTTAATATTCACATACTAATGTATCACTTTCAGACGTAGATAATTAATAAAGTTCATATATTATATTTTGACATACTTACCATAATACATACCAATTACTTTACCTATTATTAACATAGGAAAGTTGCGTACTATAATATGGACAATGACACTGAAATAAGAGGAGTGTATATTTCTGCCATGCTATTCAAATGATTCATTCACTCAATGGTATATGATTCAATATAATATAATAAAAATGAATGAAAATAAGAAAACTAATATGTAAAAATCTAATTTCTATGCATGTTATAAGTTGGTTCTCAGAAATAAAACTGAAGCCAAATCATGAAGATATCGTATACTTAAAGTCCTATGCAGCGGTATGAAATACTTAACACTGCAGATACATAGCATTTAAAATTTATAAAGCTAATTAAACTATAAACATATGTATAAATAATTCAATACTACAAATATATGAAGCTTTGGTAGTCAAAGTGTTGGAAGAAAAAGTAATGAATTGCACAAAAATATTGATATCACTGCATAATAAAAATCACTATACATTGCTGGAGTTTAATGCAGTTGATAAAACCTGGAAACATTGTGATTCCTAAAGACCAAGGGAAAAAAAATTCAACTGCCTGCACAAACAACAAACAAAAATAGTAGTAAAATTTAAATATATTAATAATTACATGTGGCAAATATTTGTCTGGCCAATATTTGCCTAGTGGCAAATATATGCTTGAAAAATATTTGCCTGGTAATTATTTACCATCTAATATTCCAAGAAAATTACAAAAAATTATTGACTCGATTAATATTTGCAAAGAAACAATATAATGAATGTTTGGAAGTCAATTTATGCAAAAAAAGGAATCAACCATCAGAACTACAAAATAAATTATTCAAATTTCTAAATCGTCCACAACAAAAATATCATTCGTAAGTATAAACTTATAATTTATAAAAGTAAATTTAATAATATTAAAGAAAATTACTTATGCAAAATTGATTGTGCATTATCTGTTACGCGATATATGGAAGTCCTATCGGACAATATACAAATAGAAGGAAAGGTGGATTTATATACAGATGAAGAGATGCAAAAACTAAGAGCTCATATCCTATACGATATTGTCACAGACAAAACTCATGGCTAGAAATCAGAACCTGAAACTGTCAAATATATTAGAGATCATATAACTATAGGCAATTTCGCTTAAATAATTACAGTTTATCTAACTTGACTCAATGTAATGAACTGCTGGATGATCAAAGTTGGATGTTGAATGTTACATGTACGTATTTGTTGTTTCTAAAACACTTTGAATGAATGTTAGAAACTTTTATCAAAATGTAATATAAAGTACTTTATATCCGAAGCGTAATGTCCTAGATTAAAAGAAAGTGTAGCTGTTGTGCAGTATGAAATTGTATATAGTCGATGTTCAACTCAGCTATGTTGGATATTGAATGTTAGCTACTTTTAACAAGATGTAATGTACAATATTTTATATCTAAAATGTAACTATATTCAAAGGAAATGTTGTTATTGTTGTTATGCAGTATGACGTTGTATAATTTCTATATTCAACTATTCAACTCAAATACGTGGCATTGCCATGAGTATGAGAAATATTTGCATAGCAAATATTTTCCACGCATATATTTCACAGTTACTAGAAGCAGTGACATTTAATATTATAATATTGGTTAACCAAGCTTATCGCTATACCATAACATAATCAATTTCCCACTCGAATCGACTATCTAAGAAAGCCAATCTATAACTAAGTTAGAACAATAGTTAACCGAATGCATAATCTAATCGGGTACATATTTGATGTAAAAGCTAACTGGACACATAACTTAATGTATGAATGCCAAAGCCAACCGAATTCACAACCTAATTAAGTATATGTGGAAACCAATCCATAACCGAGCCTAATATCAAGTCCATAACCGAGCCCACAATCAAGCCTATACCCATGTCCATAACTGAGCATACCACCCAAAGCAAAAGCTAAATGAATGTCCAACCTAATCTAGTACATATTGATGCAAAAACTAACTGAATGACTAACCTAATCAGGTGTGCATGGAAAAATCTATAACTGAGATATATTAGTTAACCGAGCTTACCACCGAATGCAAATGCTAACCGAGTGTCCAACCTAATCGGGTATGCATGCATGCAAAAGCTAACCAGATGCCCGTCCTAATCGGGTCATATCGATGTAAAAGCTAACCGGATGCCCAAGCTAACTGGGTGTGTATGGAAACCAATCTATAACCGAGATATATTATTTAACCAAGCTTACCACGAATGCAAAAACTAACAAAATGCACAACCTAACCAGGTTTGTATACATGCAAAAGCTAATTGGATGCTCATCCTAATCGGGTACATATGGATGCAAATGATAACTGGATGCCCAACCTAATTGGGTATGTATGCAAGCAGATCTATAATCGAGATATACAAGTTAACCGAGCTTACCACCGAATACTTAACGTAATTGGGTATGTATGGATGAACAAGCTAATCGGATGCCCAACCTAATCAGGTACATAAGGAAGTAAAAGCTAACCAGATGCCCAACCTAAAGGGGTACGTATGGATGTAAAAGCCAACTGGATGCCCAACCATTGGGTATGTATGGAAACCAATAAATAACCGAAATATATTGTTTAATCGAGCTTACCACCGAATGCAAAAGCTAACTGGATGCATAATCTAATCGAGTATGTATGCATCTGAAAGCTAATCGGATGCCCCACCTAATTGGGTACATATAGAAACCAATCTATAACTGAGGTATATTGTTTAACCAAATCTACCACCAAATACAAAAGCTAACCAGATGCACAACCTAATTGGTACGTATACATGCAAAAGCTAACCGGATGGCTAACCTAATCAGGTACATATGGATGCAAAAGCTAATCAGATATCCAACCTAATCGAGTAAATATGAAACCAATACGTAACAGAGATATATTGGTTAATCGAGCTTACCACTGAATGCAAAAGCTAACTAAATGCCTAACCTATTTGGGTACATATGGATGCAAAAGCTAACCGGATACCCAAGCTAAATGTGTGCATATGGATGCAAAAGCTAACTGGATGCCCAACCTAATTGAGAATATATGGATGTAAAAGCTAACCAGATGTCCAACCTAATCAGGCATGTATGGAAACCAAATCTATAACCGAGATATATTATTCAACCGAGCTTGCCGTCGAATACAAAAGCTAAACAGATGCACAACCTAATCGGGTATGTGTGGATGCCAATCTATAACTAAGATATATTGGTTAACCGAGCTTACCAGCGAATGCAAAAGCCAACTGATGCCCAACTTAATCGAGTACATATAGATGCAAAAGCTAACTAGATACCTAATCTAACTGAGTATGTATGGAAACCAATATGTAACCGAGATATATTGGTTAACAGAGCTTACCAATGAATTCAAAGGTTGACCAAATACACAACCTAATCAAGTACATAATGATGCAAAAGTAAATCAGATGCACAACCTAATCAAAGACATATAAAAACTAACCTATAACCAAGTTAGTACAATGGTAACCAAATTAATCATGAATACAAAATCTAGCCAATCTAATCGTGAATATAAAATAACAATTATTAACCAATATAATAATGAATGTAAAAGCTAACAGGATGCACAACCTAATTAAGTATATATCTAAAAGCTAACTAGGTGCACACCCAAATCTTGTATATATGAATATTAAAACTAATTAAACACACAACCTATTCAAGTACATACGGATGCAAAAGCTAACCAGATGCAAAACCTAATTTATAAAAAAGTTAGAATAATAATTAAATAAGCTTATATTCAGAAACAACACCTAACTAATTAAACATATAATAGTGAAAAAAAATACATATATATGCATGGCAAATATATTAAAAAAAACACACAACCCACTATATATAAGACTAACAAATGTTTACATGGAAAATTTTGTCAGTCTTATATTTGTCAAGCAAAAATTTGTCGGCCTTATATTTGCTTGGCAAATATTTGACTGATGCAAAACCTAATCAGATACATATGGATGCAAAATCTAACCAAATGCACAACCTAATCAGATACGTATAAATGCAAAAGATAACTAAATGCACAACCTAATCAAGTATAGGTATAAAACTATTTACAATCTAATTAAAACAATGACTAACCGAGCTTATCTTCGAAAACAACAATAAAAAATAAAATATATTGTCATTGAAAGACGTATGCATGCACGACAAACATACAAGAAGCAAATACAAACTACTAAATATATCACCGGCAAATATTTACATGAAAAATATTAGCATGAAAAATATTAGTCATTGCCAGATTGCTATTAAGCAGACAAATAAAATTATAGTATTAAGTAAACAAAGAAATAAAATAACAAATAAACTATTTAATTCAATAAAATAAAATATGAAATTAAATTAATAGCCTTTACAATACAAAGCATATATATAATGTACAAAAAATCACACTTGATTTCTTAACAAACAAGACTTTTATTATGACCTAATTTCTTACACAAACTACAATGTTTGTACTTATTCACCTCATCAGCTCACTTAATCCGTTTACAAGAAGGAGCCCTTCCTACACCATGTCTTCTCTTAGAAGAATGAACTTCAACAGCTTCAGGTAAAACATCTTCCATTTGAAAATTAAGAAATGATGAATTAGATGAGAATAAGATGCTTGGAAAAATGATGCTTTGAAATAGTCGTCAATATAGGAATGAACATCCAAATGAAAAGCAAGAGTGCATCTAATAGCATGAGCACATGGAAACCCATTAATGCACCACATATTACAACTGCTTCCTCAAATACTCAAATCTACACAATAAGCTTGAGTTGATCGAACTTCATAAACATCAACAGTAGATCTAGTAACTTTCTATCGAATATCCTTAAGGTATAAATCCCTTAAAGCTTTTCCATAACAGGGCTCAATTGACTATTTCAAGTTTTACTTATACATCTATCATACATAAGTTTCACGAGCCCCAAACGAATTCTATCTTAACATGCAGTGATATGTAAATACCTTTCCTCTAAAATCCATCGATTAAAACTTTCTACACAATTAGAATTCATTTCCCCATATCGACTTCCAACAAAAAAATGTTAGCAGACTTTTTAAAAGGCAAACCATGCAAAAATTATATCGATTTCCAACAAAAATTTTACTTTAGCCCCACCAACACTTCTAAACTCAGAAAAAACCTTGATTAAATACATCTATTGAAGCAACATTGGCAACTCAAAAAATAAAGAAATAATCCATTTCCTTTTGCCTTGAGGACACCTTTTTATTAAAAAAACTCTTAAAATTATTCTTCAAACAATAGTAATAAGAACCATAAGCTGAACTTGGAAAAACTTGAGGACTAGAAAGCAAAAGACTAGGATGCCGATCAGATACAAAGGTGAAATCATGATCATCATCACACAATATTTCCCTAAGCATTGTTAAAAACTAATACCAATTAGGTTTATCTTCACTAGATATAATGCCAGAAGATAGTGGGAAAACACCTAAAATAAAGAAAAGTACATTTGTCACAACATCAAAATAAAAATAGATGCACAAAATATACAAATTACAACAACATAGGAAAGTCAAATATTTGCCATAAGAATATTGCAAATACTTGCATTGGAATATATGACAAGCCAAATCAACAAATATTACAAAGAAATTAAAACACACCAAAAGAAGTTTTCCATGTAAATAAAATGACATTTATAATACTAATTTAAAATACAAAATAACAAAATAAACATATAAAATAAATAAACTACAATAACACATGCATGTCAAATATTTTCCAAAAAATATGGTAAATATTTGACATTGAAATATTTTGACAACCTAAACCATCAAACATAATCAAGAAATTAAAACATACCAAAAAATGTTTGCCAAGTAAATAAAACAACATTTATAATACTAATTTGACAAATAAAATAACAAAATAAAGAAGCAAAATGAATAAACTGCGACATCACAAATATGTCAAATATTTTGCCATAAAAAAGTATGGCAAATACTTGACCTGCAAATATTTGACTAACTGAAATACTAAACAATTATATCATAAATCTCAAAACTAAATCATAACTTGATTACCATTCTTAGCACCAACAGGTATAATACAATCTTCTTCTCTACTTCTCATAAAAGTCTCATCAAGAAAAATCAAAGAAAGATAGTAATCAAATCCATATTTGCATGCTTCAAACCCAATAAAAACCCTCTCAAATTCATGACTAATAGGATCACCTTGAAGTTCAATAGTACTATCAGGATTATAAATAGCCACAGCTTCACATAAAGATTTCAAATGATGATATGAAAGCAAATCATTTTCACGTATTTCTTCCAAAGCCAATCCTTTTTCCATATAAGCAAAATAATAATTTAACACTATATTGTACTCGGTCTGAAATAAATGAACAGTAGATTTCGTTTTCATTAGAAGATTCGAACTAATAAAACCAGTAACCAACTTCTTAACTAATCTGCTTGAAGCTGACTTTTACCAAAAGGGTAAGTTGGCAGGCCAAAGGATGAAGCCTGTCAATATACTCAGGCCCGAAGCTTCAGCTTAATGTAACAAGAACCAACGACTGAAGCGAGCAACAAGATAACAAACGGCTTAGATGTGAACGTGCCATTTGCATGGAAAACAAGTAGTAGTCTGTGTCTCCCAAGTAGCATCATTAGATGTTAAGAATAAGCTCAAATCATATCTGCTCAGTAGGTCACTCTAGCAATACAAGGTGAAAACTCTCCACTAATGGCATTACGTCATACTGGCTATTGTTTGCACAAAAAATGGACAAACACCTCAAAGTCGTATGATTTAGTAGATCTTATGTTGTTCTTAGTGGTTTGGGTGATTTATGCAAATATATGAAAAGCAGGGGCTAAACTGTAAAAAGACACGCAGATTTATAGTGGTTCAGCCAGAATGTGCCTACGTCCACTTTATATGTTATTTCTCTTCTCTTGTTTAGATTACAAGTACAAAGCTTTGATACAAGTAAAAGAAAGTTGTTTGAAAGTTCTCTCCGTGCTTGAGCTCTCAAAACTTGTCCCCATTGTTGTACCTCTGCCCCTCTATTTATAGAGTCAGGCTGGGAGCAGGGGTCTTGGATGTATATAGCTGCTGGCGGGCTTGGGCTGATGCAATCTGGCCTGGTGGAACTGGTCCAGTTTCCCTTGGTTCGGTGGAGAGAGACGAGTGGACCGGTAGAACCTTGGTTCGGTGGAGAGAGATGTGGTGGTTCGGTGTTGCTTCATTCGGTGGTTGAACCGGTGATGCTGGTTCGGTATTGATGTGGAGATGTTTGGTTCGGTGGAGAAGGCGGGTTTGGTCCGGTAGGTGTTGGTTAGGGAGGTGGTTCGGTGAGGTATGGATCGATAGCCTGTAGACCTTTGTTCGGTCGTTAGTTGATTCGGTAGCTTCGTTCGATTGAGGCTGATTCAGCAGTGAGGTTTGGATCAGTAGCCTGTAGACCTTTGTTCGGCTAGGGTTGGTTCGGTGGTGAGAATTCACCCAACAATTGCCCCCCAAAGCAGGGCATATGTTTAACATATGTCGTGCTTTGTTTCGGTTTGTCAATTTCATTCGGCCTGAGAACCGAACCGGCTGGTCCGGTCAACCAACCTCCCCCTATAAGTATGGGCCTTATGTCTCCACCATTCCTTACCGTTTGAAAACGGCCAAATCGAAATTCTCGTCTGCCGAATCAAACTCATTGTCGGATCATCCTTGACTACCGAATTAGGTAGTTACCGAATGGCTCTTATATTTTGAATTACCGAATGAATTTGCACCATGGGTACTTGAGTGCAGAATGAGCTTTGATATTGGGAATGCCGAACGAACCGTGGTATTGGGAATGCCGAATGAACCGTGGTATTAGGAATGCCGAATGAACCGTGGTATTAGGAATGCCGAATGAACTCCCAGGCCTCTCGGGCTTTTAAATCACAAACGAAAACCCCAGACTGTACGCACTTGCTTGTCAGTATTTCTACACCTCCTCGTCCTAATAATGTGCTTCTCTTGTGTTGCAGGTAAATGTCTCACAAAGTGGAAACCCGATCAGAGAAAAAGAGATCTCATGACAGAGAAGAGCCTTCCGCCGTGCCCCCAGCTCAGCCAGGACCTGTCCGTCACGGGCCCACCCCGAGATCATTAGTGGATGGATACGGTCCTCAGGAACTTCTTAACCTGCCTCCTGATTGCTTCCCTAGCTTACTCAAGGGCGAGCAACTTGATGTTATATCTCGCTCCTTCGGGATCGACCGAGCACGCATGTTATTGCCGGACGCGGGAGTGATGCCGTATGATCCTCTCGAAGGATATTTTGCCTACAGCAGATACCATTGCATGTGCGGGGCCATCCCGCCTCTCAACGCCTGGGTAGTCAGCTTTCTCACATATCTAAAGGTAGCTCCATTCCAGCTTCAGCCCAACTCTTATGCCATTCTGGTGAGTCTCTTCGTCATCTTCCAGAGGAGATATGAGCGTCCTCCTTCCAACCGAGAGATCCGGTATTTGTATAACTTGAGAGGCTACAAGAAGGGGTCTCCCTACATCAGCTTGGAATCGGCCGTATCCTTTAAGCCGGTCCTGGATTTATACTCCAAGTACAGCATGTTTAAGAAGGAGTGGTTTTTTGTCAGGGATGATTCTGTTTCTATTCGGCGCTTCACCTCCGGAAGTAAGTCAAAGCTTTATTTTTAATTCCCGTTCTGGTTGCAATACTCTTTCTTATGTGTTTTTATTTTTTGCTAGCGACAGGTGGTTTTGCGGTCGTGGAGAATGACCGCCTGGTTCAGACGGCAGCAGAAATAGAAGCTATTACTGGGAGAGATAGGTCGGCTGCCTACCTGATCAGGAACGCTACACTCTTGGAGTACAACTTGATCCTTCCACAGCAGTCCGTGGTCAAGCAGAGGGACACGACTGAAGAGAAGGCTACCCAAGCTAAAGAAGGGGCCGAGTTGAAGAGCAGCAAAAGGAGGCCCTTTCCGAAACACCCGGTTGCCGGGGGGAAGAAGCTCAAAAAGTCTGACGGCCCCTCTCCCAGCTCATGTCCAGATATCCCGGAGGAGAGAGACGTGGAGGAGGAGCAAGGCGAAGATGGAGGAGAAGGCGCTGGAGGTGGTGACGGTGTCGGGGCTTTGTCTTCTGGGCAAGTAGGCGAGATGCAAGAGTGGACGGATGGCGCTTTCCGCCAAGCCTTCGAAGGTTTGGAGGGGACGGAGAAGTCCAAGAAAGCCGATAACGTTGGGACCGGCGTCGATCTGTCTTCCGGGAGCGCCTCTACTGAAGCAACTTCGGCGGTTCAAGGTGAATTTCACTTTACTCTTTTAATTCTTGAATGATGGCTCAATACATGTTGGTGACACTTGGTTTTCATATCAGGAGTAGGTAAAACGGCCAAGACCTCAGATCTTCGGCACAGGCTTGAACAATACAAGCTCTCCAAAGCTTCCGCCAAGCCGAAGCCTCCGACCCACCGTTCCAGGGATGTAGTCGGCTACCGTCCTCTTCTCAGGGTTATTGGAGAGGATATTCAAAAGAGAAAGAGGAGTCGCTCCCTATCCGAGCCTTCACCTGGTCCTCAGCCCCCAATTCAGCCTCTTCATGATATCACGGAGGAGGATACTGATTTCACACCCTCTCCGCACCCGTCTGAAAATCCTACCGTTACTCAGATTGATCGTCCTGGCCTGGCTCGTAATCCATTTGCAGGTCATCCTGATCTGGATCCAAGTTCTCATGATATTTCCTTCGACGAGGTTACCGGTGAGCACCTTCTTCCTCGCAACCCTATGGTAAAGGTGCTTGATGAGGCCAAATCCCTGGACCTTGATTTGCTTACTACTCAGGTTGTCACTATGGGGAACGAAGCTAAAGCAAATATCGACCGGGTTGCTGAGGAGACCAGGAAGTTGATGGGGCATCATGCCCGATTGGTCAAGGCCGGGGAGGAAATTGGGAGTGCCAACATAAGACTGCGGTTAGTGGTTTTCGACCAGGCCAAGCAACTCGCTGATCAGGCCATCCAGATCTCTCAGCACGAGGCCGCCTCCGGACGTCTAAATAAAACTATGGAAGAGGCCAGCCGGGCCGAACTGCGGAAAATGGAGGCTACTTGCAAGGAACGGATCGATATGGCCATTGCCACGGTGGACGAGGTTCGAAAAGCGGATCTTGAGCAGATAGAGGAGTTATCCGAGAAGCTTGAGGCTGTAGAGCTTGCTCAAGCCAAGTTGAGGGAGGAGATGGAGGCGATGCGGAAATCCCTTCAGGCTGACTGCTCGAGATACCAATTGGAGAGAGATGCCACCGTCGTAAGGTTGTCGGATTCCGAGGCCCGGGCGAGGGAGTTTGAAGAGAACGAGGGGCTGATGGAGGGGATGCTCCAGGATATGTACTTCCGTACTTGGAGGCAGGGTAACTTGTCCTGGATGGATGATTACCCTTGGGTTATGGCTAGGATCTATCTCAGGGCTCTAGAGGAGGCCCAGGCTGAGGCAGATAAGGAGGGTGGCGTGGCCTTTAGGATGGATGCTGTTACCGCCCAGTTTACCAAGGAGGAGAAGGTGGCGGTGAAGGAGGGCATGCGGTTGCTTGCAGCTGAGGAGACAGGTGTGCAAGCGGAGGATGATGATCAAGCTGATCAAGGAGAAGATGCTGGTAAGTCTTCCTTTCTAGTCTTTCCGTTAACTTGGTTGCTTATCACTAACGAATTCTTTTTCTGACCGGACAGGTGGGCAACAGGACAAGGATAAGACTCCGACGCAGCCGACTCCTTGATTAGACCTGGAAAATTCTTTTTGTGGACTTGACATGGTTGTATATGTTAGTCTTAAAACAGTAGAGTAACTCTTAGGTTGTAATTTTTGCTACTTGTAATAAATAGCTCTATTCTTGACGTGTAATTCTTTAACTTAAGCTGATTTTGTCGTCTTTTGAATGTTTTTTGCTATTTTGACGTGTTGTATGAGAAATATAGCTATGCATATTCTTGTAATCAAATTGTGTTTGATGTCAGGTTCTTGTTTAAAACATAATTTCATGACTTGCAATGTTAGCGTGAGGTGTGAATAAACTATAGTCATGTGTTTACATATGAAAGAAGGAAATACCGCCATTTATATTTTGCTTGTAGATGGCAGCTTTGAATATCCTGTGTGACCGAGTAAGGGATGCAGTCCAGTATCTTGCTGTGAGTATCCGCTTCTATTAGTGAGTGTCTCTTGTTCTGTGTCCTGTACTTCAGGGATTGTTACAGAGGATATGAGAAAAGTTTCTTAAGTAAAATTGAAATATGTGAAAAAGTAAAACTTCCAATCACGGAAGGCCGTCGATGTGCTTAAGTTCGTGGCAAACGGGCTTTGTAGTCACTTTCCCTAGCTGTGGGTCTTGGAGACATTTGTCACCCATCTTACGCCTCCGCGGGGAGTTAATTCTTTTTTACCACAACCGCACTTAAGACACATCGGAGCCGAGATCGCGCACAGTAACTACCCGGGCCATTATGGCCCATAATCGCGGGTATTATTCGATTTACTGTGGCCGGCTAGCGTGGGTGCCGATCGTCAACCGTGAACTGCCCCTAGCTGGCCACACCTTATGTTGGGGCTGATAGTCGGTTCACAGTTGCCGGTGAGCCGAACGTCGTAATGAGCTGCCTTGGCTATAGTCGGCCTTCTCGGTGGCTTATAATCGGCTCATTACAGTTGGCTTTAAGGGCCGTCGCGAGCAATGAGTTAACCCGCAGCAGAGGGATGCCGGAGCAAAAGTGTCCAATTGGCGAGGGCATAGATTCGCATAGTACCTGTTAGGTCTTGTCCAGGTGAAGTTGCGCTGTGGAGTGCTTTGAGTGGAAATGCTATGCGCATAGGATTTTGTTCAACAGAAAAGGATAAAGTTAACAAGCAGCCAAGATATAAAGGAACAAGTTAAAAAAGAGACAAGGTTTTTTTTAAAGTGGTTCGGCACGAAAAGGACTACGTCCACTGATTCTCTTTATTAATTCACTTCATATGGGCAGTACAAGTTAAGAAAAGTATCGACGGAGGTGTTGGATGTTCCATGCCCTCTGGAACACCTCTCCGTCCACTGTTGACAAAATATAAGCTCCATTGTGGAGATCTTTATGAATTACATATGGTCCATCCCAGATTGGATCTAGTGCTCCGGGGCGAGGGAAGATTCGTTTGAGGACAAGATCCCCTTCTCGTAAGGTACGGTGCTTGACTTTGGAGTTGTATTGTGCTGCCACTTTTTGCTTGTGGGCCGCTGCTTTAAGGACCGCATCATTTCTTCTCTCCTCAATTAGATCCAAAGACATGTGAAGGAGTTCTTCGTTCTCTTCCGGGTTATAGTGGATCCTACGGTGGGAAGGCACGATGGTTTCGACTGGGAGCATAGCCTCCGATCCGTATGCCAAAGAGAAAGGAGTATGCCCTGTTGATGTTCTGAAAGATGTGCGATAGGCCCACAGTGCCGTTGGGAGTTCATCCACCCAAGCGCCCTTTGACTTTTCGAGTTTCTTTTTTATTAGAGTTTTCAGAATTTTGTCGACGACTTCGACTTGTCCGTTTGCCTGGGGATACGCTACGGATGAGAAGCTTTTGTGAATTCCGTGCTCTCGGCACCAGTTGGCGAATTCCTCGCTGTCAAACTGAAGTCCATTGTCTGATATGATTTTGAGTGGGACTCCGTACCTGCACAGAACATTTTTGATCAAGAAGTTAATAACTTTTGCTGAAGATACTTTATTCAGAGGTTCTGCTTCCACCCATTTGGTGAAATAGTCGACTGCCACTATAGTATATTTGGCCCTGCCTCGGCCCATTGGTAGTTCGCCGATTAAGTCAATTCCCCATACTGCAAAGGGCCAAGGGCTGGTCATTTGTGTAATCTCAGTTGTTGGTAGCCGCGGAATCTTAGCAAACTTCTGGCATCTGTCACATTTTTTGACGAAATCTAAGGCGTCCTTGCTTAAGGTGGGCCAGAATTATCCATATCGGAGTATCTTTTTTGCTAAAGTTTGCCCTCCGGTGTGATCTCTGCAGCTTCCTTGATGAATGTTGGATAAGATTTCCTTGGCTTCCCTCCCAGGGACACACCTTAATAACGGGTTAGAGAATCCATGCCGATAGAGGATGTCTTCTTGTATTGTGTAGCGGGAAGCTTTCCTCAAGATTTTCTTGACTTCGTTACGCCCGTTGGGTAGTGTGCCGCTTTGTAAGTAGTCTCGGATGGGAGTCATCCAATTTGCTTCTTTGGTTGCAGCTATCAGATTCACTTGCTCAAAACTTGGGGTCAGTTGCTTTGAGATGGTTACTGCTCCGAAGATGGCGCTGTCTCTCACACTTGCTTGCTTTGCCAATTCGTCGGCCTCTTGGTTCTCTTCCCGAGGGATGTGTTTGACTAAGTAGTGGTCCAATCGGCTGAGAAGTAACTTGGTCTTCTTTAAATACGCTATGAGTCGTTCTTCTCAAGCTTGGAATTCTCCTAGTATTTGATTAACAATAAGTTGAGAATCGCTATGAAGACACAAAGAATTGGCCCCGATCTCTAAGGCAAGTTCTAATCCAGCTATCACTGCTTCATACTCTGCATCGTTGTTGGTGGCAGCGAACTCCAACCTTATAGCATAGTGCAGCTTATTTCCCCTGGGAGTGATTATTACCACACCTGCCCCCGAGCCTTGTTCGTTTGATGCACCATCCACAAAGAGATTCCACTTGATGTCTTCTGCTATTTCCAATTGCTCCTTATCTTCGTTGGTAGTGAATTCTGCAATGAAATCAGCCATGGCTTGTCCCTTGATAGCGGTGCGAGGGTGATAGGTGATATCATACTGACTTAGTTCAATGCACCATTTAAGTAGTCGCCCAGAAGTGTCGGGACGATGGAGTACCTGCCTCAGTGGTTGATCGGTCAGAACTTTGATGGAATGGGACTGGAAGTAGTGACGCAATTTCCGTGATGTGATTAGTAAACAGTATGCTAGCTTCTCAAATTTAGGATATCTGACTTCTGTCCCAGTAAACCTCTTACTGACGAAGTAAACTGGCCGCTGCGTGCGGTTGTCTTCCCTTACCAAGGCAGCGCTTAGAGCGTGAGATGACACAGCAAGGTATAGGTATAACTCTTCGCCTTCGCTTGGATTCGAGAGTACCGGTGGTTTCTGGAGGTGTTCGATTAAGTTAAGGAAAGCGGTTAAGCATTCGTCAGTCCATTCGAACTTTCCTTTGTCTTTCTTTAGAGCTTCGAAAAAGGGGATGCACTTGTCCGTTGCTTTGGAGATGAATCGGCTTAGGGCGGCCACTTTTCCATTCAGGCTTTGCATTTCCTTTCGATTGGAAGGTATCTTGATATCCCTTAGCGCTCTGACTTGTTCAGGGTTTGCTTCAATCCCTCTGGCATGGACGATGAATCCTAAGAACTTTCCTGATGATACTCCGAAGGAGCATTTTAGAGGATTCAACTTCATTCCATACTGGCGAAGTACTTGAAACATCTCGCCTAGGTGGCTTACGTGATCGTCGGCTTTCCTTGACTTTACCAGCATGTCATCCACATATACTTCCATAGTTTGCCTTATTAGCCCTGCAAACATCTTGTTGACGAGGCGCTGGTAGGTGGCTCCTGCATTTTTAAGTCCGAAAGGCATTACCTTATAGCAGTATAAACCCCGGTCGGTGATGAAACTAGTGTGGTCTTGGTCGGGAGCATGCATAGGAATTTGGTTATATCCTGAGTATGCGTCCATAAAAGATAAGAGCTCGTGCCCGGCTGTGCTGTCTACAAGTTGGTCGATTCGGGGAAGTGGGAAGCAATCCTTTGGGCAGGCGTCGTTTAGGTTGGAGAAGTCAATGTATGTTCGCCACTTCCCATTAGCCTTCTTTACCAGCACCGGGTTAGCGATCCATTCCGGGTAGATGGCTTCTCGTATGAAGTCATTGGCGAGTAGATTCTTTACTTCTTCATCGAGGGCTGCTGATCGCTCTGCCCCCATACTTCTCTTTCTTTGTTTTACGGGCGCCTTGGTAGGATCAATGTTTAGTACATGGCATGCTACGTCGGGGGAGATTCCGGTCATGTCAGCGTGTGACCATGCGAATACATCCAAGTTGTGGCGGAGAAAGTCGATGAGTTGCTCCTTCAACTCTGCTTTTAGTTGGGACCCAATTTTCAATAGTCTACTCGAGTCATGCTTGTCTACAGATACAAACTCCATAGCCTCTGCAGGCTCGGTGGTGGCCTCCTCCTCTTTGTCCCTGGGGTCTAATTCATTGAAAGGGCCGCTGGTATACCGAAGAGGAGGGGCTTTCTTTAGTTGCTATGCTTCTAGACTTTTCGTGCAGAGGGCAACCTCTACACCCTTCCCTTTATCCTTCATGTGGTTGTTGCGAAGTTCAGTCACATAGCAGTCTCGAGCAACGTCCTGGTCTCCTTCTACTTCCCCTACTCCATTGTCCGCTGGAAATTTCATTTTTAGGCACCATGGGGCTAGGACAATTTGGAAGTCAGACAAGGCTGGCCTTCCTAAGAAGGCGTTGTAGGCCGAGTGGTTTTCTATTAGCACAAACGTCTGTCTCCGTACAACGGAGCAGGGATGGCTCCCAATTTCAACAAAGAGGTCCAGTTGCCCGAGGGGCATCTTCGCATCTCCAGTGAAGCCGTGTAGTGGTTTATCGTAGGGAGATACATCCTTCATTGATAGTTTCATTTTGACGAATGCATGTTTGAACAGGATATTTACTGAGCTTCCAGTGTCTACTAGAATTCGGTAAACTTTGGCGGGACCGAGCCGGGCAGAGATAACCATGGGATCCATGTGAGGGTATTGCCTTCCTTCTAGGTCACACTTACTGTTATCCCACTTTTTGGCAAAGCTGAGATACCCAAAGATTAACTGAAAATCAATGATTATTAGTCATGAACATCGATTGTGCATCGCAGGTACACCATGGATATCGATGAATTTTGTCCGAGTCCGGATCGGGCTGCAATTGATAAGACATGTCAAGCAAGGTCAGATGAAGCAACATTCCAAATCTCGAGTCAATCCGAGTTCATACGCCCAAGATATCATCAACGCAAGTGGAGGACATAGCCTTGAGTTCGTCTCCCTATGGTTCGAATCCCCTAGGGTCGAATCCATCAAACTCGACTCCAACGAAGTTCCCCTGATGACTTCGAATCCATGAGAAATGCTTTAGCCTTCGATTTCATCGTCTTCGTATCCAACGCATCAAGCTCACGTGATCTACTTCGAATCGATGAGGTCTTAGTCGATTCGAATCCATCGGTTTCTCCCTGCTTCGAATCCATGAAAAGGACCGTTGCTTCGACTCCATTGAGCAAGCATTAGTTTGACTCCGATAGTTCGAGTCCATTGGAACATTCACATCTTCGAATACCTTCAGGCAGTGGAGTCTTCGTATCGATCGACTGAGATTTACCCAGATCGATACGAAGGGGACATACGATCGATTCGAAGGAAGCAAACCTTCGAATCCAACAACTCGAATCCACTACCACGAGTCCACCCAGTCAAAGCAACGAAGAACCTGGAGTCGACCCAGTCAACCCGGAGCGAAAAGTGGATCGATGCGAGAAGCACGCGCGCCACGTCACAGCAAGCATCGATTCGACCCAATCGAGTCGAAGGATCGATTCGAAGTGTCCAAATTCACCAGAAATGCAACATTGAATCGATCATAACTTGAGATCTACACATCCAAATGCTATGAAATTTTCACAGAAGCTTGAGCACATGTTGAAGAATGTCCACACCAAATTTCAGCTTGATTGGACAATTTCTTGATCGATTCGAACCTGGTGTGGGCCCGGATTTCCATAAAGCGGGCATGTGGGCCCCCTGACGTACCAGAACTGGTCTCCCCTCATTTTAGGCGAAATATCAGCCTCCTACACCTATAAATAGAGCCCCTGGTCATTCAGAAAAGGGGTCGGACAATTTTGAGAGCTAAAGAGCGCCCAGATTCTGCCAGATTTACTCCAGATCACCATTGTTTCCTTAGATTCAGACTTAGTTCACCAAATCAGTTGTAGTACAACATACGAAATTGTAATCTTCAAGCATCGAGCAATAAAATCATAAAAACCTTGAAGTGGACGTAGGCCGGAGATAGCCGAACCACTATAAATTGTGTGTCACTGTTCATTATTTCTTGATTGCTGCTTGTTACTTGCTTAGATCTGTGATTTGTGTCTGAATATTGTTGATTTGTATTCATACGCTGGTGCTTTCGCTACACTTGGGGTTTGTGACCATTTTTGGTGCAAACACTTTGGTGCTTTCACTGAGAGGAACTAGCACCCGCTACACCAAATTCAAATTTTAGATTTGGAATTTTAAGGATTCAGATCTGACTCTACAATGACTCGACAAACTAGACAAAGAACTGAGAGGAGCCAATAGGCAGGAAGTCAAGAGGCATCCTCTGGCGCTGGAGAAGGACAAGCTTCGATCTACATTGCTAGAGATGAGATGGAAGCGATGAATAACTTAATGCAGGAAAGAATGATGAAAAGCCAACAAGAGATGCTGCAGAATTTCTTCGAGCAGATGAGAGCTGCAGGGACGCAGAACCCTGGACCGGCTACAGCGGCTGTGAATGTGGAACAAGGAGCTAGGGCTATGGAACCCAACGGAGGACAGAATGCAGAACCAGAAGGCAATCAACAAGGGCTTGGGGGCAGGCCTGCAGGATCCAATGCAGAAGTACCTTTGGAAGGAGCTCAACCGGCTAGGGCCAACGCAAATGCTAACGAGCCACCCGAAGAGTACGTACCAGAATTCCCTACAAGACTCGGAGGGCAAGACAGAGACATGACAAGGGGGCAACCCCTAGATGCAGATGAAAGAATGATCGGCTTAGTGAGACGACTCATGAGAGGAGGGTTTTCAGGAGGAGGATTGGAAGAAGTTAGTCGGAGTCCGTTCGCTCCAAATATCAGGAACGCAAGGAACCCTCCGAAGTTCAAACTACCAACGCTGAATCCTTATGATGGAAAGTCAGACCCGACCATGCATATCACCAGATATATCAGACACATGGAAGTGCTGGGAGCATCCGAGGAAGTGATGGCACGATGTTTCCCCTTATTCTTATCAGATTTGGCTGCGCTTTGGTTTAGGCAGCTTGAAACCGGATCAATCAGGACATGGGGCGAGCTTGTGGATTGCTTCATGAAGCAGTTTAGGGTTCACGTGACGCGACCTAAGAGCGTAATGACTTTGGCATCAATAAAACAAAGGACCGGAGAGTCCATAAAAGATTTTTTGTTACGATTTAATGCGACGGTGACTTCTGTAGATCGCCCGGACCCATCGATGATTTTGATGGCGGCAGTGGCAGGAGTTGGAGAAGGCACCGAATTCAAGGACTCTTTGACTAAAGATCCACCGCAAGATCTTGGAGAGTTTTTCCATGAAGCTGAAAAATTCATTCGATTAGAGGAATCACGAGCCGAGAGGCAGGAAATAAATGTTGCACAAGGCGAAGGAACTGCCAGGGAACAGTCCAAGGCAGACAAAGGAAAGAGAAAGCAGGATGATGCACATGATGGTCCTGATAAACGGAAGAAATTCTGAGAGCCCAGGTTCAGGCAATACACAGACTTGGTGGCAGGACTGGAACGAATTTACACCGAAACTCGGGGGCAAATCCCCTACCGAAGACCACCCAGGAGAGATCCCACGGAGCGGGAACGTAAGACTGGAAAGTACTGCCTATTCCATGAGCTGGATGGGCACACTACCGATGAATGCCGCCACCTGAAGGATGAGGTGGAAGAACATGCCAGGAGTGGTAGATTGCCGCAGTATGTCAGAGAACGTACGACGGCGGTTAGACCCGAACAACTACCGCATCAACCAAACAGGAATGATCCTGGATCGGGATCACGACTCGTCATCAACTGATTGTGATGGCAAGGGCCAAGTTCAAGATTTGGACTCTGGTCGATTAGTTTTCTTAGATTTGATTTCCAAAATAAAACGGCTATCCCACTTACTCATGTACGGGAACCGGAGAGATCCCTAGGCATGCTCTGAGATGGAAATAGACCGCTCTGCCCGGAGAGGCATTATCTTGTTTTTCCTAGTGTTTGAGATTGAACATCTAGGATTTGGATTTAATAAAGAAACACTTATTAAAATAAACCTTTGACCGGAGAGTTAAAGGATAAACATTAAATATCAATATAAACATGATCGCTTTATGATCCTACCCGGAGAGGCAGGGTCCGGAATGCAAGAAGTGAGTTGCTTCGCCGGAGAGCGACATGATCAACTCACTTAAGCATCGTTTCCTATTCACCGGAGAGTGATTGGATCAGGATTCGATAAGAGCCCGGAGAGGCTATGATCGGCCCACGATTTAGGCCATGACATCGCTTAAAGTTCAGATACACTGAACCGGAGTGCAGGAGGTGAGTCGCTTCGCCGGAGAGCGACAGGATTGACTCACTTAACGTTGTTTCCCCTTCACCGGAGAGTGACAGGATGGGATCCAGCTTGAGCCCGGAGAGGCTGTGATCGACCGACAATTCAGGTCATGACATCGCTTAATGTTCAGATACACTGAACCGGAGTGCAGGAGGTGAGTCGCTTCGCCGGAGAGCGATAGGATTGACTCACTTAACGTTGTTTCCCCTTCACCGGAGAGTGACAGGATGGGATCCAGCATGAGCCCGGAGAGGCTGTGATCGACCGACTATTCAGGTCATGACATCGCTTAATGTTCAGATACGCTGAACCGGAGGGCAGGAGGTGAGTCGCTTCGCCGGAGAGCGACAGGATTGACTCGCTTAACGTTGTTTCCCCTTCACCGGAGAGTGACAGGATGAGATCCAGCATGAGCCCGGAGAGGCTATGATCGGTCCAGAATGACCAAGGCATCACTATACGCCCTAGCTGGGGCCAGAGTGCAAGGGATAGAAAGCAATGCCGGAGTGCAATAGGATCTTTCTATTCAATCGCTAAATCTAGAATGGGTTTGGCAAGGGTCCGGAGTGACCATCAATAGTACGGAGAGACCATAGAATTTCATTCTTGACTTCCACCGGAAAAAATTGATAACAATTCGGCTTCGAGCAGCCATGGACTTGATTGAAAATGCTATAAGCTATGAGTAAAACATGAACTCACTGCATTTAACTTGAGACTGATCAAAACACGCCTTTTTACCAAAAGCCATGTTTTGGGGGGCAAAGTGTTATCCCACTTTTTGGCAAAGCTGAGATACCCAAAGATTAACTGAAAATCAATGATTATTAGTCATGAACATCGATTGTGCATCGCAGGTACACCATGGATATCGATGAATTTTGTCCGAGTCCGGATCGGGCTGCAATTGATAAGACATGTCAAGCAAGGTCAGATGAAGCAACATTCCAAATCTCGAGTCAATCCGAGTTCATACGCCCAAGATATCATCAACGCAAGTGGAGGACATAGCCTTGAGTTCGTCTCCCTATGGTTCGAATCCCCTAGGGTCGAATCCATCAAACTCGACTCCAATGAAGTTCCCCTGATGACTTCGAATCCATGAGAAATGCTTTAGCCTTCGATTTCATCGTCTTCGTATCCAACGCATCAAGCTCACGTGATCTACTTCGAATCGATGAGGTCTTAGTCGATTCGAATCCATCGGTTTCTCCCTGCTTCGAATCCATGAAAAGGACCGTTGCTTCGACTCCATTGAGCAAGCATTAGTTCGACTCCGATAGTTCGAGTCCATTGGAACATTCACATCTTCGAATACCTTCAGGCAGTGGAGTCTTCGTATCGATCGACTGAGATTTACCCAGATCGATACGAAGGGGACATACGATCGATTCGAAGGAAGCAAACCTTCGAATCCAACAACTCGAATCCACTACCACGAGTCCACCCAGTCAAAGCAACGAAGAACCTGGAGTCGACCCAGTCAACCCGGAGCAAAAAGCGGATCGATGCGAGAAGCACGCGCGCCACGTCACAGCAAGCATCGATTCGACCCAATCGAGTCGAAGGATCGATTCGAAGTGTCCAAATTCACCAGAAATGCAACATTGAATCGATCATAACTTGAGATCTACACATCCAAATGCTATGAAATTTTCACAGAAGCTTGAGCACATGTTGAAGAATGTCCATACCAAATTTCAGCTTGATTGGACAATTTCTTGATCGATTCGAACCTAGGGTCGAATCGATCCTGGTGTGGGCCCGGATTTCCATAAAGCGGGCATGTGGGCCCCCTGACGTACCAGAACTGGTCTCCCCTCATTTTAGGCGAAATATCAGCCTCCTACACCTATAAATAGAGCCCCTGGTCATTCAGAAAAGGGGTCGGACAATTTTGAGAGCTAAAGAGCGCCCAGATTCTGCCAGATTTACTCCAGATCACCATTGTTTCCTTAGATTCAGACTTAGTTCACCAAATTAGTTGTAGTACAACATACGAAATTGTAATCTTCAAGCATCGAGCAATACAATCATAAAAACCTTGAAGTGGACGTAGGCCGGAGATAGCCGAACCACTATAAATTGTGTGTCACTGTTCATTATTTCTTGATTGCTGCTTGTTACTTGCTTAGATCTATGATTTGTGTCTGAATATTGTTGATTTGTATTCATACGCTGGTGCTTTCGCTACACTTGGGGTTTGTGACCATTTTTGGTGCAAACACTTACCGAATGTGATGTCATCACTTTCTTTCCGCTTCGGGTGGCGCTCTTCTATAACCGAATTGACACAGTCTTTATTGTCTCTAAGCGACTTTCCATATCTTTCCATCTCTTTCCAGCTTCTGTCTGCGATGTGCGGTCCTCCCGAGATGGTATGGACCACTATCTTCTCTTGACTAGAGCCGCTAGTGTTGCGGTTTCCTCTGCCGATCTCTGGTGAGGGTAGCCTTGGGTTCTCATTGGCAGGAGCTGGAGTCCTGTCCTGACCTTTTACATAGCGTTCCAGTTTCTTCCTTCTGATGTGTTCCTCAATCAAGTCCCGGAGATGATGGCATTCATTGGTATCATGCCCATGAGATTCGTGGAAGCGGCAGAACTTTCCAGACTTCTGCGCGTTATCTGATTCCTTCTTGTATGGTGGGCGTTTGTATCTAACTTCGCCTTGGGTGGCAAGGAAGATGTTTTCGACGGTTTCGTTCAAAGGAGTGTAAGTGTCGAATCTCGGTCCTGGCCGATATAGGCGCTTTTCTCCCTTCTTGCCCCCAGCATTGTCTCTGGAATCATTTCTTCGAACGTCCCTTGCCACAGCAGGCGCGTGGCTGTGAGTTGCCTTATTTTGTTGTCCTGACTGCCCCTCCACGGCAGCATCCTCAAGCCTCATATATTTCCCGGCTTCATGGAAGAAATCGGGTAAAGTAGCTGGTTTTTCTTTTGTCAACCTCCTAGCAAATTTAGTGTCCGGATGCACACCACTACAGAGGGCCATTAGGATAAGCTTCTCATCGGCATCTTGGACTGCGGCCGCTGCGGCATTGAATCGGGTTAGGTATTGCTGCAGTTTCTCTCCGGGTTTCTGTTTGACGCTGGATAAGGAATAAGCGTCCTTAGGTTGTTCCACATGAATGCGGAACTGACTGATAAACTTTTCTTTCAACATTTCCCACGAGCTGATGGATCCCTGGGGTAAATGACAGAACCAGGAGGTAGCGAGATCTGCTAAGAATAGTGGAAAGCATTTGCACAGTACTCCCTCTGTTGCTCCACTCATGAGCATATGTTGTGCGTATCTCTACAAGTGTACAACGGGGTCGAAGGTTCCTTTGTAAGGTTCCATTGTTGGCATCTTCCATTCTCGGGGGGTGATAGCAATTTCGATATTGCAGGCGAAAGGGCTGGTTACTCTAGCGCCTATCCCTCGATCCCTTTGCTCCCGTTGGATGCACTCTCTGAATAAGCATGCCATCCTTTCATCAGAATTTGGAGCAGATAGAAACGAGTTTGGTTCTGTTCTATGGGATTGATTCCGTCCAGATGACCTGTAGGGATGGTATCGTCTATCATTCCTCATATTTTCTAGTGGATGCCTTTGGTCTTCTGGGAGCATGCTAGGGTCAGCTACAGTTGGTCCTTGCCTTGATCTTCCCCTGCTGGGTTCTGATCTAAGCACTTCCTCGGGTCCAACTTCGGGTTGGACTCTAGATCGGCCCCGTTCATTGGCGTTTCCGTGGTTAGGCAGTATAACAGGCTCAACCACAGTTGACCTTCGCCCGGTACCTCCCCCGTTGGGTTCGGTTCCAAACTTTTCCTTAGGCCTAACTTCGGGTTGTGCTCGATTTCGGCTCCTACCATGGCTGCTTCTGCCGTTAGCTCCTTCGAAGAAGGAAGATCTTTGTTGTCTCTGAGATCCTCCAGACTGGGACTCGCCCCATGATTCAATGTTGCGGTTGGACTCTTCAGCATCTCTTAAGCGTGACATGAGATGATCCACCAAGGCTTCCTGCTGGGACGTGAAGCGGTTAGTTACTTCAACCACAACCCTGTCTAAATCTGCCCTAGTAATTGCTACGGGCTGTTCTGTGGCAGGGGTGGTCGGATTAGCCTGTCCTTCATTTGGTACTGCTGCTAGAGGAGGACGATTTACTTGATCCGTGACAGCTGGATCTGGAAGACTGCTGGATGCGATGTTTTTTCCTTTGTTAACATCTTTTTTCTGCTTGGGAGGCATGTTTTCCAAGCGGCGAACGATGCTGTTAGGAAAAATGTTAAGTGGATGAAGCTGAAGCTTCGAGCTTCTGATTCTCAGTGAAAGCACCAAAAATGTTTGCACAAAAAATGGAGAAACACCTCAAAGTCGTATGACTTAGTAGATCTTATGTTGTTCTTAGTGGTTTGGGTGATTTATGCAAATATATGAAAAGCAAGGGCTAAACTGTAAAAAGACACGCAGATTTATAGTGGTTCAGCCAGAATGTGCCTACGTCCACTTTATATGTTATTTCTCTTCTCTTGTTTAGATTACAAGTACAAAGCTTTGATACAAGTAAAAGAAAGTTGTTTGAAAGTTCTCTCCATGCTTGAGCTCTCAAAACTTGTCCCCATTGTTGTACCCCTGCCCCTCTATTTATAGAGTCAGGCTGGGAGCAGGGGTCTTGGATGTATATAGCTGCCGGCGGGCTTGGTCTGATGCAATCTGGCCTGGTGGAACTGGTCCGGTTTCCCTTGGTTCGGTGGAGAGAGACGAGTGGACCAGTAGAACCTTGGTTCGGTGGAGAGAGATGTGGTGGTTCGGTGTTGCTTCATTCGGTGGTTGAACCAGTGATGCTGGTTCGGTATTGATGTGGAGATGTTTGGTTCGGTGGAGAAGGCGGGTTTGGTCCGGTAGGTGTTGGTTAGGGAGGTGGTTCGGTGAGGCATGGATCGGTAGCCTGTAGACCTTTGTTCGGTCGTTAGTTGATTCGGTAGCTTCGTTGGATTGAGGCTGATTCAGCAGTGAGGTTTGGATCGGTAGCCTGTAGACCTTTGTTCGGCTAGGGTTGGTCCGGTGGTGAGAATTCACCCAACAGCTATAAATAGATGACAATCCCAAAGCGTAAGGATCTTCGAACACTAAAAAAGAATTGAGATATAAGGTCATATTGTACTTGCCTATATTAGAGCTCTCTTTAAAAACTTAGAAATGACGGAAATGCATAGACTCATTGTATTAAGCCTTTTGGCTAGATAAGAGTGACTAAATAAGGAAAGGATAGTGGACGTGGGGACTTTCGGCTCGAACCACTATAAAAGGCTCGGTGTAATTTACTTTATGTACTTTACCTTCTTACCGCACTCAACCAAAGTTTGTCTCGAATATTCCTGGAAACTCATGAAGACTTCTCATACCCGGATTACCCTTCGTCAAAGAAAGAAGAACCAAAGAGTGAGAAGTATCATATCTATCATTTGACAAACATGCACCAGATGGATGGATGGATGCCAAAAGATTTCTTACACGATCTAAAAATTCATACAGAAAGGAAAGTAAGCCAAATTTATTAAACGATGAGTTTGAATATCTTGTTTTGAAATTTTTTTTCCTATTCCTATGACTCCAGGATATTTTCATTTAACTCTTACCAAATGAATTCATATGGCACTTTTCTACAAAGATGAAGTTGCAAGAAGAATCCATTTATAAATTAAATTCCCATGATCAATCTGAAGATACCAGTTCTATTAATATGCCCTTCTCGATTATAACCTCTTCCCTAAAAGTTTCAAATCTAAGGGGCACCTTATAGTCTTGAATTTCTTGAAATTTAATCAGCAAATCTCGTCTTTTTTTCCAATGTGTTCTTCTTTGGCATAACTCTACCTACCGAGTCTTTACTCGGATAGTGCGTTCAAGTCTCGGCATCTACCGGTATCTCTTTCGGTATGTCCTCTCTCTTTAAGAACTTTTGCATATCATACTTATAATTCAAGGATAGAAACTCTTTCATTGATCTGATGAGATCAATGAAGAGTTTCACTTTTTCTAAAAATATTGATTCGATCGATACTTTTCTTTCTCAAACTCGGATCAAAAATTCTATCAAACAATGTGATTTATAAATTATGTGATGTCAAAAGTCCTTTACAAGATAGTCCGAAAGCACTCTTCTCAAAGGATTCATATTTCCCTTTACCAACTTACAACTAGCATTCTGCATGAATGTTAACTTAAAATAGTTTTTGATGGTCGACACCCACCAAAAGTAGTTGTAGATGGTCGACACCCACCGAAAGTGGTTGTAGATGGTCGACGCCCATTAAAAGTGGCTATAGATTTGGACCCAATGATAAGTTGGTAGACCTTGCCATAAGAGCACCCTCATAGTGATGCGCTACGAAGTATAAGGCCATATCACCTAGGTTTAAAAAGACATCGAAAAGTAGAATGTATGCTGATAATGAGCCATGGTCAAGTAGTCATGCATAAGATTAGAATGGGGTAAATTCCCAATAATAATGAGCCATGGTCATGTAGTACCATGCATAAAATTAGAATTGGGTAGATTCCCAATAAGATTAAAATGTTGGGTAGATTTCTAATAATAGTGAGCCATGGTCAAGTGGTACCATGCATAAGATTAAAATTGGGTAGATTCTCGATAAGTTTAGAATGTTGGGTAGATTCCCAGTAATAGTAAGCCATGGTCAAGTAGTACCATGCATATTATTAGAATTAGGTATATTCCCAATAAGAATAGAGTGTTGGGTAGATTCCCAATAATAGCGAGTCGTGGTCAAGTGGTACCATGCATAAGATCAGAATTAGGTAGATTCCCAATAAGGATAGAATGCTAGGGAAAAAGTTCCTAAGTTAAGGTACTGAGTAGATTCTCGATAAACAGAGAAGAGTAAAAAAAAGAGCAGAATCAGAACAAGATGAAACTCCTGATTGTGCCATTAGGCTAGCTCCGAACAAGGATCCGGTAATAGAACTCGGTTGGGTCCGCGATCTTGTTTTGACAAGAGTATACTGGGGGTAAGACATACCCCACAAAGAGATGATTCTAAAGTACACTCAAGCAATGTGACGACATAAAAAATAAAATCGAAAGGAATGATGTTCCTTTACATCTATATGAATACAATTTTTTTTTGCAATTTACAGTTATGATAGTTTATCCAAGAAGGTGTTACAAGGAACTGGCCAAGAAGAACGCCCAATTCAGTAAAGAAATAATATTATAAAAACTGGATTACAAAATCAAGAGCATTAGAGGATAAAGTATAAGAACAAAAGGAGGATATCCTTCCAAACGAGCAAGCCAGGGTGGCAAGTCAGGGCTCTTCGAAATAATCTTAGTTTCATTATCTCGAAAGGAATTTATTAGCAACATCATCCTTAGCTTCCTTTCCTCCCTCCGTCTAAATGGGATTGCGATATAAATTTCCCGAGGTCAGATATTGATTTAGGGCCCACTCTTCTCCAAGGTAAAGCAGCTGTTAAATTTTAGACCTAGCTTTGACTCGAGGAAATTGCTCTTAATATCAAAGGACTTAAGGGTTACGTTTAGCTTTCGAAGTTCAACTACCATGTCCTCATAAGATTGGTAAAGAGAAGCATAGTCTCACTGAGTTTTTTAGCAGTTCAGGCAGGGTACTCCTTAAGAAATGTCAACTTAAGATTAGTAAAGAGAAAAGATAGGAAACAAAGAAGAACTCCACATCGGCTACTCTAGTTTGAGATACTATGTGATAATCTCATCGTATAAGGATGAATGGTAATTCAAATATTATAAAGTCATTAAGAAAGTTTCAATCATAAAATTATGCAAGCCAAAAGTTATAGAAGCCATATTGTTACAAGGATAAGTTACAGTGTGTTTTCTTCATCAAGCGTATTATCATGAGTAACTTCTTGTACCTCCTCGTCCGTAGAAGCAACTCATCCTCCTCCTCTTCTGGGGGCTCGACTTCGTCCTCCACAATGGCTTTGGTTTCCTTTTCCTTCTTATATTCCTCATACCTTTTAGCAAAGTTAGTTTCTACTGTGGCAACATTTTTCCCAAAGAAAAAGCTATATTTTAGTCTCGGTGATGAGCGTCAACATCAAATAAGACTTGGAAGGCTCATCTGCTGGCCTTCTTCTCATGCTCTTCTCTAGCAATATAATATTCTTTATCAACCACCTTGGAGTTGGCTTTCTCCAACCTTTTGTCTCTTTCCTTTAAGGCTTTCTAAGAGTCTCGGTCTTACGATCCCTCTCTCCAGCTTTCCTACCTAATTCCACTACTTGAGTATTCATCTCTTGAACTTTAGCTTTGAATTCCACAAACTCCTTTTTCGTTGCTTCAGTAGCGATCACCGTCTCCTCCATTTTCAACCACCCATATTGAAGGATGGAGATTTCCACCACATTCTATAAAGAGGCAACAAAGTAAGAACAAATGTTTGAATCATAAACCTACACCATGAAAATTCATTCCTACCTTGATGCTCTCCTGGAAGCTATATTCAATTGCTCTCCAAATTCCAAGGGCAGAGGTTGGAGGTCCAGCATACACTTCGGTGATGGCATAGAAAAGGTCACCTTCAAAGGCAACCATTGTGATTTCTATTACTTGATTGTTTTTCTTGGTAAGAAGATCCAAATCTTTCCCCTTAGAACTTTTAACTTTAGAGGATCTAGACACCTTTTGCTTCTTCGAGCCGAGAGTATCTTTGTTGAGAAGTAACAACTTAAATCTTTTCTTGGCCCCTTTCCCTTATCTAAGGAGCCGACCTTCTTAGAAGAAGAAGTCACTGCAACAAAAAGAAGGGGATAAGGCTAAAATTAAAATTAAGACTAAGTTGTACTAAGAGTATAAAATAAACTAGTTTAGTGGTTAAAGGGTGAAACTCTCAGTCTTGCTTTCCCCAAAATTGGATTCGGTTTCTTCTCTACTATCAATGACTACGACAGAAGCTTTTTTATACTTCGTAGAGAGTTTAAGTCTGACGAATTTAGCAGAAGGAAGTAGCAAACCTTGAACTTTCAATTTGCTTTTGGTAAGAATCAAATGTTGGTTTCGCTGTAAAGACAGAATCTCCATGACATCCTTATACCTATCCTTAATTGATTGGTGATAGCCGGGTCATCACTTTTCTCGAGCCTCACTGTTCGAGATTTAATAAAATAAGGAGATACACTCTAGAATATGGATAAGACTAAAAGAAGGCAAAATATCTAAGGACATACCAGCATTATTGAAAGCGGTGGCTATTCGGTCAGAAGGGGCCTTAACAAAAAAACACCGACGTGGCGTTATTTTACCGAATGGATCCTTTAGAGGAGATGGCCTTTGGAATTTGAGGAAATACATGAGAAATTCCCAATGGACTTAGACATTAGCAGGTTGAATATGTAATTGATCTCAGTAATAGGTATATCTCGATAACCATTTTTGGAGTATAGAATCGTTATAGTAGATAAAATTGAATAGGAAGTAGCCAAGAGCTAAAAGGGATTAATGCATAAAATTCCAAGACCTCAACAAATAAAGGGGCTAGAGGAAAGAAGATTCCATGTTTTAAATGCTCTATGGACCATATAAAATACCCCGCTGGGGGTTACTAAAATGTATCCCAGAGCCAGGAGCGATTGTCTCGACTCCTGTGATCCTATAAGAAGAGAAAACTTCATCGAAATCTTGTTAAATCTTGATAGGAGCATCCATTTCCAACCTAAGAAAAAGGAGGCAAGGTATCTAATTATTAAGGTCGGCATTATCCCCAAAATAAGGATTAAGCATGTTAAAGCTAGTAAGAACCTAAATCTAATTCTTTATTGAGCAATGCAAGGAAGAGTATCGACAATGATATTGGTAATCTTAATAATAATAATAAAATTGAAAAGAACTTACTGTGAGGAATGCGGATTACGGATCTTAAGGCTAGGAATAACACTAGAGGGGGGTGAATAGTGTTTATAAGAAATTACTAAATCTTTTTGAGTTTATGTTAATTTGAACACAAATGTATGTAATATTCAGACACAAATATAATCACAGAAACAAACACAGATGCAGAAATAAAGTAAATGCAGTAAAGGAAAGAACACATCGGATTTTATACTGGTTCGGAGTTACCCTACATCCAGTCCCGCACAACTAAGTACGGATTTCCTTTCAAAAGCAATTCAACAATTACAACCCTCGGTTTCAAGGCTACGAGGTACACCCTCCAGAATCACAATCCTCTGGGTAGAGATACTTGATTTCCGAGGCAACAAGTTCACCCAATTAATTTCCAAGGCTACAATCACACCTTTTCTCGCTAGATAGATTACAAAGAAGCCTATAACTCTGAATAGCACTGGGATCTTGTTGAGATAGTGATAGAGAATCAAACCAAAGATAATCTAGTTAGATTCAATGTTGATTTCGGCAGAGTGATGATAGGATTTGAATAAGAAAATGTGGAAGAAGAAGAGAAGTGAAAAACCAGAAAATCTGATGATAAATTCGTTGAAACTAACCCCTATTTATAGAAGAACAACAACCATGTCCATTCGTGAAAGGTTATGGCGAATAGACACTTCTTTTGAAATTCAAATTTTTGGTCCTAACTGACACTATGTCGACATGGGGTACTAGGGCATGTCGACATCCCAAAGCAATTTTTGATGATTTGATTTTCTTTGAAAATAACCTTTATCTTATATTAAAAACTATTTAAACTTTATAAATATACTTGACTATAGATAAAATACATAGATAAATATAGAGAATAATATATATAAAATTTTACTATAATTTTATATTTAAATCTAAGTATAAATATATTATAATTAAAAGATAGTTTAAAACAAACGAAGTTTAAAACAAGAGTTTATTTAAAAACAAAAACAAAGAATATTTTAAGGCTAAAACATCTTTTTGAAAATCATTTGAAAAGATAATTTTTAAGGCTAAAACTTTTTGAAAAGCAGTTTTGAAAATCATTCTGAAGTAGTTTTGAAAAACATTTTGAAGAGCAGTTTTGCAAGCTTCTTCCTGCAGAATATCTCATCATATCAGGACTCGAGAACTTGTACAAAACCAGGAACTTCTACACGACTTAAGCTCTAGTCGACCTAAACTCTGGACGACTTAACACGCTAACAATCTAATAACAACTGTTTTACAATCTTTTGAACCGTAAAAATACGGGTCGTTACATTCTCTCCCCCTTAGAATTTCGCCCTCGAAATTCCAAACAACCAAGAGCAATCAAAAACTATTCTGCATGCCTACCATCCATAGAAATCAACAAACCATGCGTCCAATTCTAGCCTAGCATGCAGAATTCTAAAACTAGAACAAGTTACAACGTCGTGAGATGAAACGACACCTTATGGCCATACCTCGAAGAGTTCAGGATGAGCTGCCTTCATCCTCTCTTCCACCTCCCATGTACAGTCGTTAACATCATCACTCCATTGTATCTTTAGCAACCTAACTACCTTCCTCCTAAGCTGTTTCGTGTCAGTTTCCACAACACGAAGCGGCTTACGAGGTCTCTTATCGATTAGATCAACTTCAAAATCTTCACAGCTATCTGCAGAAACTACTGTACTCGAGTCGTGCACATACTTCCGTAGATACGATACATGAAAAACATTGTCCACACTCGACATCTTTTCTGGTAACTCCAATTGATAGGCGAGCTTTCCAATTCGCTCAATGATCGGGAATGGTCCAACAAATCTCGGAGTCAATTTTCCTTTCTTCCCGAATCGAACAACATTCTTCAGTGGAGAAATCTTCACAAAAACCATATCACCTACGTCGAATTCCAAATCCTTACGACGCTTATCGGCATAACTTTTCTGTTGGTCTTGGGCCGCCTTCATTCGTTGCCGAATGATCTCTATGCAATCCGAAGTCTGTCGAATCATTTCTGGCCCAAGTATCAGCTTTTCTCCTGTCTCTAACCAACATGTCGGAGAGTTACACGGTCTTCCATACAATGCTTCATATGGTGCCATACCAATGCTTGACTGGTAACTGTTATTATACGAAAACTCTACCAAATGAAGGTGATCTTCCCATGATCCTCCGAAATCTAAAACACAAGCTTTAAGGAGATCTTCCAAAACTCGGTTGACTCTCTCAGTCTGACCATCTGTTTGGGGATGATAAGCTGTACTCAAACATAGTTCAGTTCCCAAAACTTCCTGAAAGCTCTTCCAAAATCCACTAGTGAACAATGGGTCCCGATCGCTCACTATACTCTTCAGAATACCATGGAATCGAACTATCCACTTAACATACAGCTTAGCCAACTTTGATGCAGTCCTAGTCGATCGAACAGGAATGAATCTTGCACTCTTAGTCAGACGATCTACGATGACCCAAATCCCTTCATTTTTCGTTCTTGTTCTAGGGAGTCCATCGATAAAATCCATCGATATTTGCTCCCACTTCCACATAGGAACTTTTAATGGCTGAAGCAATCCACTTGGCTTCTTCTGTTCGGCTTTTACCAACTGGCAGTTCATGCACTTGGAAATAAAATTTCCAACATCCTTTTTCATACCTTCCCAGTAATAGGTTCTTTTCATATCTCGATACATCTTATTTCCACCTGGATGAATTGTCAACTTCGAGTGATGACTTTCCTTCAGAACTTCATCTCTCAATTCATCTACATCAGGAACAACTAGTCATCCTTGTTTCCGAAGCCAACCCTCTCGATCGACCTCGAATCCTTTATCCTTTTCTGGGTCCAATCCAGATTCCAAATCACGGATAATCTTGACAAGCTTATCGTCTCGCTTTTGGCTCTCGCCAATCCTTTCCACAAGAGTCGGACTTATCGATAAGTTTGCCAACATCTCAGGTTCCAATTCACATCTGGGCCTGAAGTCAAATCCAGCCAAATACTCGAGACTCTTCCATTCTGAAAACATGGCTCCCAATCCTGCATGTCTTCGACTTAACGCATCTGCCACTGCGTTACCCTTTCCCGGATTATAGGCTATACCAAAATCATATGATGCCAAAAACTCTAGCCATCGTTGCTGCCTAAGATTCAAATCCTTTTGGGAGAAAAGATACTTCAACGACTTATGATCTGTAAACAACTCGAATCGAACTCCCAATAGGTAATGTCTCCACATCTTTAGAGCAAATACAATCGCTGCTAACTCCAAATCATGAGTCGGATAATTCCTTTCATGCGGCTTCAGTTGTCGACTTGCATACGCAACAACTCTACCCTTCTGCATCAGCACTGCTCCAAGTCCAGTACCACATGCATCGGTGTAAACCACCATCTCATCATTTCCACTTGGAATAGTCAAAACAGGAGCACTTGTCAGTAGCTCTTTCAGGATTCCGAAAGCTTGCTCACACTTAGCATCCCATCTGAATACTTGATTCTTTTTCGTCAATCCTGTTAATGGTGCAGCTTCCTTGGAAAAGTCTTTGATAAATCGACGATAGTATCCTGCTAATCCAAGAAAACTTCTCACATCAGATGCATTCTTAGGTCTAACCCAATCCTGGATTGCTGCCACCTTAGCGGGGTCAACCGCTATTCCGCTTCCAGAGATAATATGGCCTAAGAACCTCACTTCGCTCTTCCAGAAGTGACACTTCGAAAACTTAGCCTTCAGTTGATGTTTCCGTAAGATTTCCAAAACAATATGCAAGTGCGTCTTGTGCTCTTCTTCAGTTCTGGAATAGATCAAAATATCATCCACGAACACTAGTATGAACTTGTTCAACTGATCTCTGAACACTCTATTCATAAGATCCACAAAATATGCTGGTGCATTGGTCAATCCAAACGGCATTACCAGCCACTCAAAGAAACCGGATGGTGTCCTGAAAGCAGTCTTCGGCACACTATCCTTAGCCACTCTTAACTGGTGAAATCCCGTAGCTAAATCCATCTGAGAAAACACCTTGGCTTCGTGAAGCTGATCAAACAAGTCGTCTATTCTCGGCAATGGATACTTGTTCTTCTTAGTCACTTTATTCAGCTCACGATAATCCACACACAACCTCAACGATCCATCCGCTTTGGTTACAAACACAACTGGTGCACCCCATTCGGACACACTACGCCGAATGAATCCTTTCTGTAAAAGATCATCAACTTGCACCCTCAACTCTTGCTGTTCCCTAGGCGCCATCCGCCTAAGAGGCATCACAACAGGTCTGGCTCCTTCAACTAGATCGATACGAAACTCGATCTCTCTATGCGGCGGTAACCCTTTGACCTCATCAAAGACATCCTCAAATCCATTAGCGATTGGGACCGATGACAGTCCATCCCGTGGAACAACCAGCGAATACATGAAGCTCATGAAGACGCCTTCCTCATGCTTACATCGTATCACAAACTTTCGCCCTTCCACATTCTCGACTGTCACCTCCAACCTTTCACAATCAACCTTTGCCGCATACTTCCTAAGCCAGTCCATACCCAAAATAATTCCAAACCCCGCAAAGTTCAGAACAAAACAATCACAAACAAAAGAGCAATCATGACTCGATGAAACCAAACCACGACATAGCATACACAAACAAGATGAACCCCCAACTGGATTAGTCACAATCAATGGTTTATCAACGATATCCGGTTCTAAACCCAACCGGCCTACAAGTTCATTACAAACAAAAGAATGCGACGCCCCAGTATCGAATAACACTCTAACTGGAACACCACATATGGAAAGAGTACCTTGAACCACCACACTCTTTCCTTTCTCTTCAGCGGTAGGAGCTTTTGAAGATGATGGAACAGCCCCTAAAGCATAAGCTTGCACAATCTGCTTGTCCTTTCGCGGTTCTGGACAATTCCTCTTGATATGCCCCGGCTTGTCACAGTTGTGGCACTTCATTGACACCTTTGGATTCTTGCAATCTCTGGAGAAATGGCCCTTCTGCTGACAATTATAGCAGGTCACTTCGCCCTTCGGCTTCTTCTGGCCATCCTTACCCTTTTGCTGCTGCTGCTTCCTCTTCTTGTTTCCACCCTGCTGTGGTCTAGACTCTTCCTTGGCCACGGCAACAACAGATCCTTCTTTAGGAAACAGATTTTCGTGCCTGAGAGCTTTCTCCACAAGCTTCTCAAATGGGTTGTCCAGATGATCCACCAACTGCCTCCCAAGATAAATGTCCAAGCCTGTCACAAACTTCTCGTTCTTCTGATAAGGAGATTCATTATACGACCGGGCATACTTGGACAAAGCTTCAAACTTAGAAACATACTCAAGAACTGGTCTTCCACCTTGCTTGAGCTCCACAAACTTCTTGAACAGAACAGATTTCTGGGCTGTAGAAATGAACTTAGCTTCAAATCTGGCTTGGAATTGCTCCCAAGTAATTTCTTCCTCCAGAGTATCAATGGTGATAGAGTTCCACCAGTCAGAAGCTCTCCCTTGAAGCTGTCTTGATGCGAGCTTCCTTTTAGTTGCATCCTCGATTCCCAAATCACCAAAGATTCTTCTACAAGCATCTATCCATCTCTGGACTTCAGTAGTTGACTCTGTTCCCATGAAAACCTTCCCTCCATGAGCAGCATGGTCTTTACACAGCTTAGCAAAATCCACCGGTCTTGGAGCTTGAACTTGAACTCCAACATCTACTGATGGCCCCGGAGCTTGCATCCTTCTCATGATTGAAGTCATCATAGCCTCGAACATAGCAACATAATCAGCAGCCCCCTCAGTAGCACGACCTTCCCTAGCAGCTGGTCTCCCTCTTCGACTCATTCTTAATATCTATAAAAAGGAATGATCAGTACACCTTGAGAAACAACTGCATAAGGGTTCAAATCCTTCTAAGCTACTATATTATATATAGTAATCATCCATCAAAATACAATTACGTCTCTCATACGTAGTTACCTCAGCGAGCGTTGGGTAAAATCGATTAACCAAAGCTCTGATACCAAATGTGACGACCGCCCATGACCCCCGCGCTAAACATAGAAATGGTGCGCTGTAAAGTGTGCCAGGCAGCCATGGACGATCGCCAAGGTTAAGTTAAAATAGCAGAATCTATCGTATTACTCACAGCGCATGGATAAAATACAATAGAGAATATATATAGTGAAGCTTCACAAAATAGAATCTCATCAATTAAGCTTCATAATAGTTGAATACAAACATCTGAATAGTCAATCCATCAAGCCTCACTACATATCACTCAGAGAATTATACAAGCAGCGGAACATCCAGTACATATAGTAAGAGTATAATATGCAAGCCTCCAGCTCGTCTTCGTCATCACATCGTCGGTAACTAAGAACAGCACCTGTCACCTGCTACCTAGTCTGCCCATCCCAAAATGGATGAACAGCCCAAGGTAATAAGAGTTGAACATAAAACCTTGAGTAAGACAATAGTCTTAGTGAGCGGTAAATTAACTAACAACATACCAAAAGAGCATAAAGGTAAAAGGAATAGGAACCAAACCCTCCCACTCCACCTCTTTCTACAGTGATAGCCCCTAGACACACTAAGCAGAAATAAACATAGCAAAGCAGACATTTAAAGTAAAGCAATTATCACTCGAGTCAAGGTCGATGTTTTCCAAGCACAAACCCCCAAGGCCTAAACCAAGATCAGATAAGCACCCAGAAAATATTACTCTTGAGACCGAATGACGATACAACCAAACAACCATGACTCTGGCTATCACTGTTATCATTGCTTCGATACCACCGTTAATTGAATGACCGACACATTCTTTCAGCCGTCCGTCAAGGGCCAATGGTAACCCCGGTTCTAGACAGAACTCTGCACGTCATCGCAGCCCGTGTCTAGGACTATCGAATCTGCCCAGAGTACTCGACCACCAACTGTAGTCTTTTGGGACTATCGAATCTGCCCAGCGTACTCTTGCTTTGAGCCTGCTAGAACCTTCAAAAACGATGAAATCTCAGCCTTCTAGTCATCCTCCTCGACGACTATTCTCATACTAGCTCAAGCGCCTCTCGAGCCAACCATTATCCTCAAACTCAAACCATCTCACCGAGTCATCAACATGCTTGGAATGATCCCGTTTGGATTTAACCAAGGCTATCTCACATCATGCCTTGCTTCATCTCATCATAGCAAAGCCTCATCTCAACATCATCATCAAATCTATCCATATGAGCTTTATCATCCGCGTCATATGCCACGAGCAGCTTTTCTTATTCAAGAGCCTTTCCCTTAGCTTTTGAATCATCTTCGACCATCTTGTCTAAATCCAACAACTAATCAACTAGTTTATAACAATCAATCAAATCAATCATTAATCCAAGTAATCAATCATGCAAACAAGATCTAAAAACAATTATAACAATAATGGCAATCTTGTAAATAAAGAGTCCAAATCTAACAAGCATGAAACATCTGTAATATCTCTACAACTTGATGAATGAACTTGCATAGATTAACATGTAGTAAAGTGGATGTCAAATCATTATGAACAATGGATCTATACTTAAGTTTAAGAAAATGCATGAAATCACTATTTTAAACACATAATCAAGCCACCAATCCGATATACTCCTTTGGATTCGTGTGAGAGATAACGACCACTCACCGTATCACCTAAACACTTCAAAGCAACACACTTCAGATCTGGACAGCGAAGGATCTAGATCGATTCTCCAAAATTCCGCTTCAAACGATGAAATCTCTCTTCGATGGTTGAAGATCTTCAATCTAAGCTCTTGGATCTTCGATTTGATCTTCGATTTGGATGGAAGGAATCACAAGATTAGAGTGAAGAAAAGAAGTGAAGAAGTGCAACACTCGAGCTCTCAAAATGGCAGGACTTCGTCGCTTCAAAATCCCGATCCCAAAAAGTGAAGTAGAACCGCGTATTTATAGGCTGGAAATTCCTTAAGTCGTCCGCCCCCTTAGGTCGTCCACGACTTATGGAAACCCCACGACCTACGACTCACGACTCAGCCAATCCTACGACCTAGCAGATCCTACGACTTAACCATCCCCTTCGACCTACGACTTAGCAGATCCTACGACTTAACCACTGCAGTATTTCTACCTAAGTCGTTTCGACGACTTAACAACTTACGACTCAACGACTCAACGACCTTGCGACTTAACGACTCAGGCCTATGCGCGACCTAAAACATGCACGACCTAACACAGACACTCCCTAACGACTTAAGTCCTTACGCGACCTAACGACTCAACTGGAATACGCCTTAACGACTCACGACTTAACACCTTTAGGTCGTCTAACGACCTAACTATACGCAACATACTAATCATAGGTCGTCTACGACCTAAATAACACGGCATAGCGACTCAACAACTTAACTCTTTACCCAGGGTCTCAACGACCTACCCTTAACTCGTCCACGACCTAACTTTCTTAGGTCGTTAACTCGCCCAGTCTCCTAAGTCGCTACTCCTATGCCGCTAACCCTTAAGTCGCCGACTCTCTTAAGTCGCCAACTCCTTAAGTCGCTCCAATCCTTAAGTCGTCTACTCCTTAAGTCGGTCAAATCCTGTAGGTTGCTCCAATCTCTTAGGTCGTTCACCCAACCTAACCTACACCACGACCTAAGCTACCACACGGCTTAATTTCTAGACGACCTAACTTCTACACGACTTAAGCTCTAGTCGACCTAAACTCTGGATGACTTAACACACTAACAATCTAATAACAACTGTTTTACAATCTTTTGATCTGTAAAAATACGGGTCGTTACATTCTCTCCCCCTTAGGAATTTCGCCCCCGAAATTCCAAACAACCAAGAGCAATCAAAAACTATTCTGCATGCCTACCATCCATAGCAATCAACAAACCATGCGTCCAATTCTAACCTAGCATGCAGAATTCTAAAACTAGAACAAGTTACAACGTCGTGAGATGACACGACACCTTATGGCCATACCTCGAAGAGTGCAGGATGAGCTGCCTTCATCCTCTCTTCCACCTCCCATGTACAGTCGTTAACATCATCACTCCATTGCATCTTGAGCAACCTAACTACCTTCCTCCTAAGCTGTTTCGTGTCAGTTTCCACAACACGGATCGGCTTACGAGGTCTCTTATCGATTAGATCAACTTCAAAATCTTCGTAGCTATCTGCAGAAACTACTGTACTCGAGTCGTGCACATACTTCTGTAGATACGATACATGAAAAACATTATGCACACTCGACATCTTTTCTAGTAACTCCAATTGATAGGCGAGCTTTCCAATTCGCTCAATGATCGGGAATGGTCCAACAAATCTCGGAGTCAATTTTCCTTTCTTCCCGAATCAAACAACATTCTTCAGTGGAGAAATCTTCACAAAAACCATATCACCTACGTCGAATTCCAAATCCTTACGACGCTTATCGGCATAACTTTTCTGTCGGCCTTGGGCCGCCTTCATTCGTTGCCGAATGATCTCTATGCAATCCGAAGTCTGTCGAATCATTTCTGGCCCAAGTATCAGCTTTTCTCCTGTCTCTAACCAACATGTTGGAGAGTTACACGGTCTTCCATACAATGCTTCATACGGTGCCATACCAATGCTTGACTGGTAACTGTTAATATAAAAAAACTCTACCAAATGAAGGTGATCTTCCCATGATCCTCCGAAATCTAAAACACAAGCTCTAAGGAGATCTTCCAAAACTCGGTTGACTCTCTCAGTCTGACCATCTGTTTGGGGATGATAAGCTGTACTCAAACACAGTTCAGTTCCCAAAACTTCCTGAAAGCTCTTCCAAAATCCACTAGTGAACAATGGGTCCCGATCGCTCACTATACTCTTCGGAATACCATGGAATCGAACTATCCACTTAACATACAGCTCAACCAACTTTGATGCAGTCCTAGTCGATCGAACAGGAATGAATCTTGCACTCTTAGTCAGACGATCTACGATGACCCAAATCCCTTCATTTCCTGTTCTTGTTCTAGGGAGTCCATCGATAAAATCCATCGATATTTGCTCCCACTTCCACGTAGGAACTTCTAATGACTGAAGCAATCCACTTGGCTTCTTCTGTTCGGCTTTTACCAACTGGCAGTTCATGCACTTGGAAATAAAATTTCCAACATCCTTTTTCATACCTTCCCAGTAATAGGTTCTTTTCATATCCCGATACGTCTTATTTCCAGCTGGATGAATTGTCAACTTCGAGTGATGACTTTCATTCAGAACTTCATCTCTCAATTCATCTACATCAGGAACAACTAGTCGTCCTTGCTTCCGAAGCCAACCCTCTCGATCGACCTCAAATCCTTTATCCTTTTCTGGGTCCAATCCAGATTCCAAATCACAGATAATCTTGACAAGCTTATCGTCTCGCTTTTGGCTCTCGCCAATCCTTTCCACAAGAGTCGGTCTTATCGATAAGTTTGCCAACATCTCAGGTTCCAATTAACATCTGGGCTTGAAGTCAAATCCAGCCAAATACTCGAGACTCTTCCATTCTGAAAATATGGCTCCCAATCCTGCATGTCTTCGACTTAACGCATCTGCCACTACGTTACCCTTTCCCGGAGTATAGGCTATACCAAAATCATATGATGCCAAAAACTCTAGCCATCGTTGCTGCCTAAGATTCAAATCCTTTTGGGAGAAAAGATAATTCAACGACTTATGATCTGTAAACAATTCGAATCGAACTCCCAATAGGTAATGTCTCCACATCTTCAGAGCAAATACAATCACTGCTAACTCCAAATCATGAGTCGGATAATTCCTTTCATGCGGCTTCAGTTGTCGACTTGCATACGCAACAACTCTACCCTTCTGCATCAGCACTGCTCCTAGTCCAGTACCACATGCATCGGTGTAAACCACCATCTCATCATTTCCACTTGGAATAATCAAAACAGGAGCACTTGTCAGTAGCTCTTTTAGGATTCCGAAATCTTGCTCACACTTAGCATCCCATCTGAATACTTGATTCTTTTTCGTCAATCCTGTTAATGGTGCAGCTTCCTTGGAAAAGTCTTTGATAAATCGACGATAGTATCCTGCTAATCCAAGAAAACTTCTCACATCAGATGCATTCTTAGGTCTAACCCAATCCTGGATTGCTGCCACCTTAGCAGGGTCAACCAATATTCCGCTTCCAAAGATAATATGGCCTAAGAACCTCACTTCGCTCTTCTAGAAGTGACACTTTGAAAACTTAGCCTTCAGCTGATGTTTCCATAAGATTTCCAAAACAATATGCAAGTGCGTCTTGTGCTCTTCTTCAGTTCTGGAATAGATCAAAATATTATCCACGAACACTAGTACGAACTTGTTCAACTCATCTCTGAACACTCTATTCATAAGATCCACAAAATATGCTGATGCATTGGTCAATCCAAACGGCATTACCAGCCACTCAAAGAAACCGGATGGTGTCCTGAAAGCAGTCTTCGGCACACTATCCTTAGCCACTCTTAACTGGTGAAATCCCGTAGCTAAATCCATCTGAGAAAACACCTTGGCTTCGTGAAGCTGATCAAACAAGTCGTCTATTCTCGGCAATGGATACTTGTTCTTCTTAGTCATTTTATTCAGCTCACGATAATCCACACACAACCTCAACGATCCATCCGCTTTGGTTACAAACACAACTGGTGCACCCCATTCGGACACACTACGCCGAATGAATCCTTTCTGTAAAAGATCATCAACTTGCACCCTCAACTCTTGCTGTTCCCTAGGCGCCATCCGCCTAAGAGGCATCACAACAGGTCTGGCTCCTTCAACTAGATCGATACAAAACTCGATCTCTCTATGCGGCGGTAACCCTTTGACCTCATAAAAGACATCCTCAAATCCATTAGCGATTGGGACCGATGACAGTCCATCCCGTGGAACAACCAGCGAATACATGAAGCTCATGAAGACGCCTTCCTCATGCTTACATTGTATCACAACCTTTCGCCCTTCCACATTCTCGACTGTCACCTCCAACCTTTCACAATCAACCTTTGCCGCATACTTCCTAAGCCAGTCCATACCCAAAATAATTCCGAACCCCGCAAAGTTCAGAACAAAACAATCATAAACAAAAGAGCAATCATGACTCGATACAACCAAACCACGGCATAGCATACACAGACAAGACGAACCCCCAACTGGATTAGTCACAATCAATGGTCTATCAACGATATCCGGTTCTAAACCCAACCGGCCTACAAGTTCATTACAAACAAAAGAATGCGACGCCCCAGTATCGAATAACACTCTAACTGGAACACCACATATGGAAAGAGTACCTTGAACCACCACACTCTTTCCTTTCTCTTCAGCGGTAGGAGCTTTTGAAGATGATGGAACAGCCCCCAAAGCATAAGCTTGCACAATCTGCTTGTCCTTTCGCGGTTCTGGACAATTCCTCTTGATATGCCCCGGCTTGTCACAGTTGTGGCACTTCACCGGCAGCTTTGGATTCTTGCAATCTCTGGAGAAATGGCCCTTCTGCTGACAATTGTAGCAAGTCACTTCGCCCTTCGGCTTCTTCTGGCCATCCTTACCCTTTTGCTGCTGCTGCTTCCTCTTCTTGTTTCCACCCTGCTGTGGTCTAGACTCTTCCTTGGCCACGGCAACAACAGATCCTTCTTTAGGAAACAGATTTTCGTGCCTGAGAGCTTTCTCCACAAGCTTCTCAAATGGGTCGTCCAGATGATCCACCAACTGCCTCCCAAGATAAATGTCCAAGCCTGTCACAAACTTCTCGTTCTTCTAATAAGGAGATTCAATATACGACCGGGCATACTTGGACAAAGCTTCAAACTCAGAAACATACTCAAGAACTGGTCTTCCACCTTGCTTGAGCTCCACAAACTTCTTGAACAGAACAGATTTCTGGGCTGTAGAAATAAACTTAGCTTCAAATCTGGCTTGGAATTGCTCCCAAGTAATTCCTTCCTCCGGAGTATCAATGGTGATAGAGTTCCACCAGTCAGAAGCTCTCCCTTGAAGCTGTCTTGATGCGAGCTTCCTTTTAGTTGCATCCTCGATTCCCAAATCACCAAAGCTTCTTCTACAAGCATCTATCCATCTCTGGACTTCAATAGTTGACTCTGTTCCCATGAAAACCTTCCCTCCAAGAGCAGCATGGTCTTTACACAGCTTAGCAAAATCCACCGGTCTTGGAGCTTGAACTTGAACTCCAACATCTACTGATGGCCCCGGAGCTTGCATCCTTCTCATGATTGAAGTCATCATAGCCTCGAACATAGCAACATAATCAGCAGCCCCCTCAGTAGCACGACCTTCCCTAGCAGCTGGTCTCCCTCTTCGACTCATTCTTAATATCTATAAAAAGGAATGATCAGTACACCTTGAGAAACAACTGCATAAGGGTTCAAATCCTTCTAAGCTACTATATTATATATAGTAATCATCCATCAAAATACAATTACGTCTCTCATACGTAGTTACCTCAGCGAGCGTTGGGTAAAATCGATTAACCAAAGCTCTGATACCAAATGTGACGACCGCCCATGACCCCCACGCTAAACATAGAAATGGTGCGCTGTAAAGTGTGCCAGGCAGCCATGGACGATCGCCAAGGTTAAGTTAAAATAGCAGAATCTATCGTATTACTCACAGCGCATGGATAAAATCCAATAGAGAATATATATAGTGAAGCTTCACAAAATAGAATCTCATCAATTAAGCTTCATAATAGTTGAATACAAACATCTGAATAGTCAATCCATCAAGCCTCACTACATATCACTCAGAGAATTATACAAGCAGCGGAACATCCAGTACATATAGTAAGAATATAATATGCAAGCCTCCAGCTCGTCTTCGTCATCACATCGTCGGTAACTAAGAACAGCACCTGTCACCTGCTACCTAGTCTGCCCATCCCAAAATGGATGAACAGCCCAAGGTAATAAGAGTTGAACATAAAACCTTGAGTCAGACAACAGTCTTAGTGAGCGGTAAATTAACTAACAACATACCAAAAGAGCATAAAGGTAAAAGGAATAGGAACCAAACCCTCCCACTCCACCTCTTTCTACAGTGATAGCCCCTAGACACACTAAGCAGAAATAAACATAGCAAAGCAGACATTTAAAGTAAAGCAATTATCACTCGAGTCAAGGTCGATGTTTTCCAAGCACAAACCCCCAAGGCCTAAACCAAGATCAGATAAGCACCCAGAAAATATTGCTCTTGAGACCGAATGACGATACAACCAAACATCCATGACTCTGGCTATCACTGTTATCATTGCTTCGATACCACCGTTAATTGAATGATCGGCACATTCTTTCAGCCGTCCGTCAAGGGCCAATGGTAACCCCGGTTCTAGACAGAGCTCTGCACGTCGTCGCAGCCCGTGCCTAGGACTATCGAATCTGCCCAGAGTACTCGACCACCAACTGTAGTCTTTTGGGACTATCGAATCTGCCCAGCGTACTCTTGCTTTGAGCCTGCTAGAACCTTCAAAAACAATGAAATCTCAGCCTTCTAGTCATCCTCCTCGACGACTATTCTCATACTAGCTCAAGCGCCTCTCGAGCCAACCATTATCCTCAAACTCAAACCATCTCACCGAGTCATCAACATGCTTGGAATGATCCCGTCTGGATTTAACCAAGGCTATCTCACATCATGCCTCGCTTCATCTCATCATAGCAAAGCCTCATCTCAACATCATCATCAAATCTATCCATATGAGCTTTATCATCCGCGTCATAAGCCACGAGTAGCTTTTCTTATTCAAGAGCCTTTCCCTTAGCTTTTGAATCATCTTCGACCATCTTGTCTAAATGCAACAACTAATCAACTAATTTATAACAATCAATCAAATCAATCATTAATCCAAGTAATCAATCATGCAAACAAGATCTAAAAACAATTATAACAATAATGGCAATCTTGTAAATAAAGAGTCCAAATCTAACAAGCATGAAACATGGGTAATATCTCTACAACTTGATGAATGAACTTGCATAGATTAACATGTAGTAAAATGGATGTCAAATCATTATGAACAATGGATCTATACTTAAGTTTAAGAAAATGCATGAAATCACTATTTTAAACACATAATCAAGCTACCAATCCGATATACTCCTTTGGATCCGTGTGAGAGATAACCACCACTCACCGAATCACCTAAACACTTCAAAAGCAACACACTTCAGATCTGGACAGCGAAGGATCTAGATCGATTCTCCAAAATTCCGCTTCAAACGATGAAATCTCTCTTCGATGGTTGAAGATCTTCAATCTAAGCTCTTGGATCTTCGATTTGATCTTCGATTTGGATGGAAGGAATCACAAGATTAGAGTGAAGAAAAGAAGTGAAGAAGTGCAACACTCGAGCTCTCAAAATGGCAGGACTTCGTCGCTTCAAAATCCCGATCCCAAAAAGTGAAGTAGAACCGCGTATTTAAAGGCTGGAAATTCCTTAAGTCATCCGCCCCCTTTGGTCGTCCACGACTTATGGAAACCCCACGACCTACGACTCACGACTCAGCCAATCCTACGACCTAGCAGATCCTACGACTTAACCATCCCCTTCGACCTACGACTTAGCAGATCCTACGACTTAACCACTGCCGTATTTCTACCTAAGTCGTTTCGACGACTTAACAACTTACGACTCAACGACTCAACGACCTTGCGACTTAACGACTCAGGCCTATGCTCGACCTAAAACATGCACGACCTAACACAGACACTCCCTAACAACTTAAGTCCTTACGCGACCTAACGACTCAACTGGAATATGCCTTAACGACTCACGACTTAACACCTTTAGGTCGCCTAACGACCTAACTATACGCAGCATACTAATCATAGGTCGTCTACGACCTAATTAACACGGCATAGCGACTCAACAACTTAACTCTTTACCCAGGGTCTCAACGACCTACCCTTAACTCGTCCACGACCTAACTTTCTTAGGTCGTTAACTCGCCCAGTCTCCTAAGTCGCTAGTCCTATGCCGCTAACCCTTAAGTCGCCGACTCTCTTAAGTCGCCAACTCCTTAAGTCGCTCCAATCCTTAAGTCGTCTACTCCTTAAGTCGGTCAAATCCTGTAGGTTGCTCCAATCTTTTAGGTCGTTCACCCAACCTAACCTACACCACGACCTAAGCTACCACACGGCTTAACTTCTAGACGACCTAACTTCTACACGACTTAAGCTCTAGTCGACCTAAACTCTGGATGACTTAACACACTAACAATCTAATAACAACTGTTTTACAATCTTTTGATCTATAAAAATACGGGTCGTTACATTCTCTCCCCCTTAGGAATTTCGCCCCCGAAATTCCAAACAACCAAGAGCAATCAAAAACTATTCTGCATGCCTACCATCCATAGCAATCAACAAACCGTGTGTCCAATTCTAGCCTAGCATGCAGAATTCTAAAACTAGAACAAGTTACAACGTCGTGAGATGACACGACACCTTATAGCCATACCTCGAAGAGTTCAGGATGAGCTGCCTTCATCCTCTCTTCCACCTCCCATGTACAGTCGTTAACATCATCACTCCATTGTATCTTGAGCAACCTAACTACCTTCCTCCTAAGCTGTTTCGTGTCAGTTTCCACAACACGAAGTGGCTTACGAGGTCTCTTATCGATTAGATCAACTTCAAAATCTTCGTAGCTATCTGCAGAAACTACTGTACTCGAGTCGTGCACATACTTCTGTAGATACGATACATGAAAAACATTGTGCACACTCGACATCTTTTCTAGTAACTCCAATTGATAGGCGAGCTTTCCAATTCGCTTAATGATCGGGAATGGTCCAACAAATCTCGCAGTCAATTTTCCTTTCTTCCCGAATCAAACAACATTCTTCAGTGGAGAAATCTTCACAAAAACCATATCACCTACGTCGAATTCCAAATCCTTACGACGCTTATCGGCATAACTTTTCTGTCGGTCTTGGGCCGCCTTCATTCGTTGCCGAATGATCTCTATGCAATCCGAAGTCTGTCGAATCATTTCTGGCCCAAGTATCAGCTTTTCTCCTGTCTCTAACCAACATGTTGGAGAGTTACACGGTCTTCCATACAATGCTTCATACGGTGCCATACCAATGCTTGAATGGTAACTGTTATTATACGAAAACTCTACCAAATGAAGGTGATCTTCCCATGATCCTCCGAAATCTAAAACACAAGCTCTAAGGAGATCTTCCAAAACTCGGTTGACTCTCTCAGTCTGACCATCTGTTTGGGGATGATAAGCTGTACTCAAACACAGTTCAGTTCCCAAAACTTCCTGAAATCTCTTCCAAAATCCACTAGTGAACAATGGGTCCCGATCGCTCACTATACTCTTCGGAATACCATGGAATCGAACTATCCACTTAACATACAGCTCAGCCAACTTTGATGCAGTCCTAGTCGATCAAACATGAATGAATCTTGCACTCTTAGTCAGACGATCTACGATGACCCAAATCCCTTCATTTCCTGTTCTTGTTCTAGGGAGTCCATCGATAAAATCCATCGATATTTGCTCCCACTTCCACGTAGGAACTTCTAATGACTGAAGCAATCCACTTGGCTTCTTCTGTTCGGCTTTTACCAACTGGCAGTTCATGCACTTGGAAATAAAATTTCCAACATCCTTTTTCATACCTTCCCAATAATAGGTTCTTTTCATATCCCGATACGTCTTATTTCCACCTGGATGAATTATCAACTTCGAGTGATGACTTTCCTTCAGAACTTCATCTCTCAATTCATCTACATCAGGAACAACTAGTCGTCCTTGCTTCCGAAGCCAACCCTCTCGATCGACCTCAAATCCTTTATCCTTTTCTGGGTCCAATCCAGATTCCAAATCACAGATAATCATGACAAGCTTATCGTCTCGCTTTTGGCTCTCGCCAATCCTTTCCACAAGAGTCGGTCTTATCGATAAGTTTGCCAACATCTCAGGTTCCAATTCACATCTGGGCCTGAAGTCAAATCCAGCCAAATACTCGAGACTCTTCCATTCTGAAAACATGGCTTCCAATCCTGCATGTCTTCGACTTAACGCATCTGCCACTGCGTTGCCCTTTCCCGGAGTATAGGCTATACCAAAATCATATGATGCCAAAAACTCTAGCCATCGTTGCTGCCTAAGATTCAAATCCTTTTGGGAGAAAAGATAATTCAACGACTTATGATCTGTAAACAATTTGAATCGAACTCCCAATAGGTAATGTCTCCACATCTTCAGAGCAAATACAATCACTGCTAACTCCAAATCATGAGTCGGATAATTCCTTTCATGCGGCTTCAGTTGTCGACTTGCATACGCAAGAACTCTACCCTTCTGCATCAGCACTGCTCCAAGTCCAGTACCACATGCATCGGTGTAAACCACCATCTCATCATTTCCACTTGGAATAGTCAAAACAGGAGCACTTGTCAGTAGCTCTTTTAGGATTCCGAAAGCTTGCTCACACTTAGCATCCCATCTGAATACTTGATTCTTTTTCGTCAATCCTGTTAATGGTGCAGCTTCCTTGGAAAAGTCTTTGATAAATCGACGATAGTATCCTGCTAATCCAAGAAAACTTCTCACATCAGATGCATTCTTAGGTCTAACCCAATCCTGGATTGCTGCCACCTTAGCAGGGTCAACCGCTATTCCGCTTCCAAAGATAATATGGCCTAAGAACCTCACTTCGCTCTTCTAGAAGTGACACTTTGAAAACTTAGCCTTCAGCTGATGTTTCCGTAAGATTTCCAAAACAATATGCAAGTGCGTCTTGTGCTCTTCTTCAGCTCTGGAATAGATCAAAATATCATCCACGAACACTAGTACGAACTTGTTCAACTGATCTCTGAACACTCTATTCATAAGATCCACAAAATATGCTGGTGCATTGGTCAATCCAAACGGCATTACCAGCCACTCAAAGAAACCGGATGGTGTCCTGAAAGCAGTCTTCGGCACACTATCCTTAGCCACTCTTAACTGGTGAAATCCCGTAGCTAAATCCATCTGAGAAAACACCTTGGCTTCGTGAAGCTGATCAAACAAGTCGTCTATTCTCGGCAATGGATACTTGTTCTTCTTAGTCATTTTATTCAGCTCACGATAATCCACACACAACCTCAACGATCCATCCGCTTTGGTTACAAACACAACTGGTGCACCCCATTCAGACACACTACGCCGAATGAATCCTTTCTGTAAAAGATCATCAACTTGCACCCTCAACTCTTGCTGTTCCCTAGGAGCCATCCGCCTAAGAGGCATCACAACAGGTCTGGCTCCTTCAACTAGATCGATACGAAACTCGATCTCTCTATGCGGCGGTAACCCTTTGACCTCATAAAAGACATCCTCAACTCCATTAGCGATTGGGACCGATGACAGTCCATCCCGTGGAACAACCAGCGAATACATAAAGCTCATGAAGACGCCTTCCTCATGCTTACATCGTATCACAACCTTTCGCCCTTCCACATTCTCGACTGTCACCTCCAACCTTTCACAATCAACCTTTGCCGCATACTTCCTAAGCCAGTCCATACCCAAAATAATTCCGAACCCCGCAAAGTTCAGAACAAAACAATCACAAACAAAAGAGCAATCATGACTTGATACAACCAAACCACGGCATAGCATACACAGACAAGACGAACCCCCAACTGGATTAGTCACAATCAATGGTCTATCAACGATATCCGGTTCTAAACCCAACCGGCCTACAAGTTCATTACAAACAAAAGAATGCGACGCCCCAGTATCGAATAACACTCTAACTGGAACACCACATATGGAAAGAGTACCTTGAACCACCACACTCTTTCCTTTCTCTTCAGCGGTAGGAGCTTTTGAAGATGATGGAACAGCCCCCAAAGCATAAGCTTGCACAATCTGCTTGTCCTTTCGCGGTTCTGGACAATTCCTCTTGATATGCCCCGGCTTGTCACAGTTGTGGCACTTCATCGGCAGCTTTGGATTCTTGCAATCTCTGGAGAAATGGCCCTTCTGCTGACAATTTTAGCAAGTCACTTCGCCCTTCGGCTTCTTCTGGCCATCCTTACCCTTTTGCTGCTGCTGCTTCCTCTTCTTGTTTCCACCCTGCTGTGGTCTAGACTCTTCCTTGGCCACAGCAACAACAGATCCTTCTTTAGGAAACAGATTTTCGTGCCTGAGAGCTTTCTCCACAAGCTTCTCAAATGGGTCGTCCAGATGATCCACCAACTGCCTCCCAAGATAAATGTCCAAGCCTGTCACAAACTTCTCGTTCTTCTGATAAGGAGATTCAATATACGACCGGGCATACTTGGACAAAGCTTCAAACTTAGAAACATACTCAAGAACTGGTCTTCCACCTTGCTTGAGCTCCACAAACTTCTTGAACTGAACAGATTTCTGGGCTGTAGAAATGAACTTAGCTTCAAATCTGGCTTGGAATTGCTCCCAAGTAATTTCTTCCTCCGGAGTATCAATGGTGATAGAGTTCCACCAGTCAGAAGCTCTCCCTTGAAGCTGTCTTGATGCGAGCTTCCTTTTAGTTGCATCCCCGATTCCCAAATCACCAAAGATTCTTCTACAAGCATCTATCCATCTCTGGACTTCAATAGTTGACTCTGTTCCCATGAAAACCTTCCCTCCAAGAGCAGCATAGTCTTTACACAGCTTAGCAAAATCCACCGGTCTTGGAGCTTGAACTTGAACTCCAACATCTACTGATGGCCCCGGAGCTTGCATCCTTCTCATGATCGAAGTCATCATAGCCTCGAACATAGCAACATAATCAGCAGCCCCCTCAGTAGCACGACCTTCCCTAGCAGCTGGTCTCCCTCTTCGACTCATTCTTAATATCTATAAAAAGGAATGATCAGTACACCTTGAGAAACAACTGCATAAGGGTTCAAATCCTTCTAAGCTACTATATTATATATAGTAATCATCCATCAAAATTACGTCTCTCATACGTAGTTACGTCAGCGAGCGTTGGGTAAAATCGATTAACCAAAGCTCTGATACCAAATGTGACGACCGCCCATGACCCCCGCGCTAAACATAGAAATGGTGCGCTGTAAAGTGTGCCAGGCAACCATGGACGAGCGCCAAGGTTAAGTTAAAACAGCAGAATCTATCGTATTACTCACAGCGCATGGATAAAATACAATAGAGAATATATATAGTGAAGCTTCACAAAATAGAATCTCATCAATTAAGCTTCATAATAGTTGAATACAAACATCTGAATAGTCAATCCATCAAGCCTCACTACATATCACTCAGAGAATTATACAAGCAGCGGAACATCCAGTACATATAGTAAGAATATAATATGCAAGCATCCAGCTCGTCTTCGTCATCAGCATCGTCGGTAACTAAGAACAGCACCTGTCACCTACTACCTAGTCTGCCCATCCCAAAATGGATGAACAGCCCAAGGTAATAAGAGTTGAACATAAAACCTTGAGTCAGACAACAGTCTTAGTGAGCGGTAAATTAACTAACAACATACCAAAAGAGCATAAAGGTAAAAGGAATAGGAACCAAACCCTCCCACTCCACCTCTTTCTACAGTGATAGCCCCTAGACACACTAAGCAGAAATAAACATAGCAAAGCAGACATTTAAAGTAAAGCAATTATCACTCGAGTCAAGGTCGATGTTTTCCAAGCACAAACCCCCAAGGCCTAAACCAAGATCAGATAAGCACCAAGAAAATATTGCTCTTGAGACCGAATGACGATACAACCAAACATCCATGACTCTGGCTATCACTGTTATCATTGCTTCGATACCACCGTTAATTGAATGACCGGCACATTCTTTCAACCGTCCGTCAAGGGCCAATGGTAACCCCGGTTCTAGACAGAACTCTGCACGTCGTCGCAGCCCGTGCCTAGGACTATCGAATCTGCCAAGAGTACTCGACCACCAACTGTAGTCTTTTGGGACTATCGAATCTGCCCAGCGTACTCTTGCTTTGAGCCTGCTAGAACCTTCAACAACGATGAAATCTCAGCCCTCTAGTCATCCTCCTCGACGACTATTCTCATACTAGCTCAAGCGCCTCTCGAGCCAACCGTTATCCTCAAACTCGAACCATCTCACCGAGTCATCAACATGCTTGGAATGATCCCGTCTGGATTTAACCAAGGCTATCTCACATCATGCCTCGCTTCATCTCATCGTAGCAAAGCCTCATCTCAACATCATCATCAAATCTATCCATATGAGCTTTATCATCCACGTCATATGCCACGAGCAGCTTTTCTTATTCAAGAGCCTTTCCCTTAGCTTTTGAATCATCTTCGACCATCTTGTCTAAATGCAACAACTAATCAACTAGTTTATAACAATCAATCAAATCAATCATTAATCCAAGTAATCAATCATGCAAACAAGATCTAAAAACAATTATAACAATAATGGCAATCTTGTAAATAAAGAGTCCAAATCTAACAAGCATGAAACATGGGTAATATCTCTACAACTTGATGAATGAACTTGCATAGATTAACATGTAGTAAAATGGATGTCAAATCATTATGAACAATGGATCTATACTTAAGTTTAAGAAAATGCATGAAATCACTATTTTAAACACATAATCAAGCCACCAATCCGATATACTCCTTTGGATCCGTGTGAGAGATAACCACCACTCACTGAATCACCTAAACACTTCAAAAGCAACACACTTCAGATCTGGACAGCGAAGGATCTAGCTCGATTCTCCAAAATTCCGCTTCAAACGATGAAATCTCTCTTCGATGGTTGAAGATCTTCAATCTAAGCTCTTGGATCTTCGATTTGATCTTCGATTTGGATGGAAGGAATCACAAGATTAGAGTGAAGAAAAGAAGTGAAGAAGTGCAACACTCGAGATCTCAAAATGGCAGGACTTCGTCGCTTAAAAATCCCGATCCCAAAAAGTGAAGTAGAACCGCGTATTTATAGGCTGGAAATTCCTTAAGTCGTCCGCCCCCTTAGGTCATCCACGACTTATGGAAACCCCATGACCTACGACTCACGACTCAGCCAATCCTACGACCTAGCAGATCCTACGACTTAACCATCCCCTTCGACCTACGACTTAGCAGATCCTACGACTTAACCACTGCCGTATTTCTACCTAAGTCGTTTCGACGACTTAACAACTTACGACTCAACGACTCAACGACCTTGCGACTTAACGACTCAGGCCTATGCGCGACCTAAAACATGCACAACCTAACACAGACACTCCCTAACGACTTAAGTCCTTACGCAACCTAACGACTCCACTGGAATACGCCTTAACGACTCACGACTTAACACCTTTAGGTCGTCTAACGACCTAACTATACGCAGCATACTAATCATAGGTCGTCTACGACCTAACTAACACGGCATAGCGACTCAACAACTTAACTCTTTACCCAGGGTCTCAACGACCTACCCTTAACTCGTCCACGACCTAACTTTCTTAGGTCGTTAACTTGCCCAGTCTCCTAAGTCGCTACTCCTATGCCGCTAACCCTTAAGTCGCCGACTCTCTTAAGTCGCCAACTCCTTAAGTCGCTCTAATCCTTAAGTCGTCTACTCCTTAAGTCGGCCAAATCCTGTATGTTGCTCCAATCTCTTAGGTCGTTCACCCGACCTAACCTGTCCCACGACCTAAGCTACCACACGGCTTAACTTCTAGACGACCTAACTTCTACACGACTTAAGCTCTAGTCGACCTAAACTCTGGACGACTTAACACACTAACAATCTAATAACAACTGTTTTACAATCTTTTGATCCATAAAAATATGGGTCTTTACAGGATATTCAATGTCCGAAGATGACAGCTAACGACACTTAGTGAAGAACATGCATCAATCCAAAATGAAAATCCTGAATATAAAGAAGAAAGGGTAATATAAATCAGAATTTCACTGTCAATATCAAATGCTTGATAGGTATAATCTTGGTTGAAATAATACCACTTCAATTTACACACATAATTGGAAAAATATTCGACATGTAAATATTTACATGATAAAATTTTGACATAACAAAAGTTCATCAATTAATGTTTGATATATAAATGAAATTTTACTGTATATATTAATTATGGCAAATAGTTTACATGCATAATTTTGATTAATGGTATATTGAAATAGATGTTGCCATAAGTATACAAAAAATAAATAATTAATAATGGCAAATATATGTCTAACTAATATTTGTCATAAGTTATTTCTGTTAACAAGTGTTTGAAATATTACAAATTTTTTACTACAAATATTTAGAATTTCAAATATTTGACATATGTTGTTTTGATTGATAGTAGGTTATACAAATTAGATGATGAAGTGAGAATGTCAAACATTTGCATTAAACAACTTATTTTAGAAATCGCTACATATATCACAAAAACTTTTACTTTAAATACCAAAAATGTCTTTTTTTTGAAAAGAGAACCTGGCGGGCCGGTAAACTCCTGAGGAGGGTATATAGTAAAGCCGTCTGTTGATCCAAAAATACCAAGAATATCGAATACCTCCCATACATAGCTCTAATTGATGGTAGATTGGAATTGTAGCATATAGTTAGATGATGAAATGAAGATGATAAATATTTGTCAAACAATTTATGTTAGTAATTTCTAGATATATTAAAAAAAATTATTGCAAATACTAAAAATATCAAATAATTATCGCACGAGGTGTTTAGAATGTTGGGAGGCTGAAAATAATAGCTCCGAAAAAAGTTATCAAGAAAATGAACAAACTTTTTGCAAGATGGACACTATAGGAAGTGACTCCAAACAAAATTAAATCTTTCTTTACCAAAAAGGTAAACTAGAGACAATATATTTGAAATTCTACAATAAAAAGTGAATGACGAATATTTGCTTGGTATTTACCAAACCGATATTTGACAGCTTAATAATCAGATTCACAAATAATTACAAGACAAAAAAATTTCAATCAGTTTTTTAATTATGAGCTAATTTGCCGAAAAAAACAAAGAAAGACAAAGGAGACTAGAGCTAGATCGCTAAAGAAAATCATTCAGTTGTTGGTGAAAAATTTGAAAAAATCAACAAGCAACTGAAAGACCTAAAATTGGAAATAAAAAAGCTAGAAATGGAGAATGCAGTAATGAAAAAATAAAATAAGCTTCTGAAAAAAGAAAATGAAAAACTGAAGAAAAAACGAAGAAAAAATAAGAAGATGATGAAGAACAAGCAGTTGAAAAGAAGATGAGTACGTTGATGAAGAAATAAATTCCGATGAAGAAGAAACAAATGAAAGCGATGATGATGAGGATTATGATACTGAAAGTGATGAAGCTGAAAGCGATGATGAAACAAATGATGTTGATGTTGACGATGAACGAAATTACGTTGATGATGCTGAAGGTAAAGATGAAGATGGAGAGAAGAAGAAAAATAAAGATGATGATAATGAAGATGGAAAGGACAAGAAAGATAAAAATGATGATGATAACGATAACAATAAAAAAATATGATAATCAAAATCCAGATGGAGATAAAGTTGCAGATGTAGCTGTAGATGTAGTTGGAGATGAAAACAAGAATAAAAATGTAAATGGAAATGATTTAAATAATAATAGAGATGACGTTGGAGATGTAGTTGGAGATGAAAATAATGATGAAAATGTAGATGGAAATAAGGCCGATGATTAATATTGAACTTAAAAAGAAGTGATAACTAAACAGATGACAATAAAGACTAGAATATCAGCTAATATGAAATAACCGTCATACCAAAGACAAAAGAGATGATGAAAAAAAACACCAATTGAAAAAAAAGCACAAAAAAGATCAATATTTAGAATAAATAAATTTACTATGAAAAATTCAATTTGGAAAATATTTGCTTGACAAAAATTAGTTAGGCAATATGTTAGCAAATAAAATAGTTAACAACCGAAAACTTTTGATAAATCGGATGAAAAATTAGAAGAATTGATGATGAATAAAGAAGATTATGGTGGTGAAGAGAAAGACAAAGAAAATGAACAAACTTTTTGCAAGATAGACACTATAGGAAGTGACTCCAAGCAAAATTAAATCTTTCTTTACCAAAAAGGTAAACTAGAGATAATATATTTGAAATTCTATATTAAAAAGTGAATGACAAATATTTGCTTGGTATTTACCAAACCGATATTTAACAGCTTAATAATCAGATTCACAAATAATTGCAAGACAAAAAAATTTCAATCAGTTTTTTAATTATGAGCTAATTTGTCAAAAAAAAACAAAGAAAGACAAAGGAGACTATAGCTAGATCGCTAAAGAAAAACATTCAGTTGTTGGTGAAAAATTTGAAAAAATCTACAAGCAACTGAAAGACCTAAAATTGGAAATAAAAAAGCTGGAAAAGGAAAATGCAGTAATGAAAAAAGAAAATAAGCTTCTGAAAAAAGAAAATGAAAAACTGAAAGAAAAAACGAAGAAAAAATAAGAAGATGATGAAGAACAAGCAGTTGAAAAGAAGATGAGTACGTTGATGAAGAAATAAATTCCGATGAAGAAGAAACAAATGAAAGTGATGATGATGAGGATTATGATATTGAAAGCGATAAAGCTGAAAGCGATGATGAAACAAATGATGTTGATGTTGACGATGAACGAAATTACGTTGATGATGCTAAAGGTAAAGATGAAGATGGAGAGAAGAAGAAAAATAAAGATGATGACAATGAAGATGGAAAGGACAAGAAAGATAAAAATGATGATGATAACGATAAAAATAAAAAATATGACAATCAAAATCCAGATGGAGATAAAGTTGCAGATGTAGCTGTAGATGTAGTTGGAGACGAAAACAAGAATAAAAATGTAAATGGAAATGATTCAAATAATAATAGAGATGACGTTGGAGATGTAGCTGGAGATGAAAATAATGATGAAAATGTAGATGGAAATAAGGCCGATAATTAATATTGAACTTAAAAAAGAAGTGATAACTAAATAGATGACAATAAAGACTAGAATATTAGCTAATATGAAATAACCGTCATACCAAAGACAAACGAAATGATGAAAAAAACACCAATTGAAAAAAATGCACAGAAAAAGATCAATGTTTAGAATAAATAAATTTACTATGAAGAATTCAATTTAGAAAATAATTGCTTGACAAAAATTAGTCAGGCAATATGTTAGCAAATAAAATAGTTAACAAATGAAAACTTTTGATAAATCGAATGAAAAATTAGAAGAATTGATGATGAATAAAGAAGATTTTGGTGGTGAAGAGAAAGACAAAAATCAAGAACAAAGTGGCATCATCATGTTAAAAGGTATAATATCTAGATATGTAAAAATTCTACATCAACTATTTGTCATATAAATATTTGCTAAAGAAAGATTTTTAAAAAAACATTTTATTCAAAAAATATATTCATAAAAATATAAAATATAATTAGTTATTACAACAAATAGAAGATTCAAAAAAAAATTAAAACTCATGAAGTTTAGGACAAAAAGAAAAGGACCTTTTAAAGCAAAAAAGTAAGTAGTCACAAAAGTATTTCCTTATGTCAATAATTACCAAAAATATGGTTATATATTTATTATGAAAATTCAAGAAAAACAAGACAACACACACATAGCATATCAAGAAGCTTTTATTACAGAAGCGCATCATGAAAAAAGAGTACAAAAAAAGGTATATATTTTAAAATAAAAAATATTTTTTCATAAGAATTACATGTCAAATATTTTACATATACTAATTATACAATTATGACAGATATCAAAAGAAAGACAGACCTGGTATTTACTATCCAACTTTCCATTTACTAACACCGTCAATCTTCGCGAAGAAAGAAACCAAAAATTAACTCAAGATTCAGAAAACACTCAACAAAAATGGTTGCATATTACAAAATCATGCATGAAAATGAGGAGAAAAAATTAAAAAGAAAACAAATAAAAGTTTATCCTTTTGCATTCTCAAAAGGAGTAAAAAAGAAACAAAAGAAGAAAAGTAAAAGATCCAGATTTTCAGTATGAACTTTCTACGCTAAAAAAGGCAATATCAAAGGAAATCGGGTAAAAGCAACGTCAACAAAAAAGATGAAAAAACTCCTCATCTTGAAATGATATCAGACGAAAGCACAGAATCTGATCATGATAGGTCTGAAATTAAAGAAGACACAAAGATATTGGTCAAAAAAGCAAGTTTGAAAGAAAATGGCTCATAAAAGAACAGACAAATAAGTTGAAATCATTTTACGAAGCAGATGGTAAGTTATTTTAATAAAATATAATATGCAAATATACAAAGAAACATACATAAATGTGTGTATGTCTGGCAAATATTAGCTTGGCAAAATTTGCTCGACAAATATACGACTTACAAATGTTTGCCTGGTACCTAGTTAATATTCACATACTAATGTATCACTTTCAGACGTAGATAATTAATAAAGTTCATATATTATATTTTGACATACTTACCATAATACATACCAATTACTTTACCTATTATTAACATAGGAAAGTTGCGTACTATAATATGGACAATGACACTGAAATAAGAGGAGTGTATATTTCTGCCATGCTATTCAAATGATTCATTCACTCAATGGTATATGATTCAATATAATATAATAAAAATGAATGAAAATAAGAAAACTAATATGTAAAAATCTAATTTCTATGCATGTTATAGGTTGGTTCTCAGAAATAAAACTGAAGCCAAATCATGAAGATATCGTATACTTAAAGTCCTATGCAGTGGTATGAAATACTTAACACTGCAGATACATAGCATTTAAAATTTATAAAGCTAATTAAACTATAAACATATGTATAAATAATTCAAGACTACAAATATATGAAGCTTTGTAGTCAAAGTGTTGGAAGAAAAAGTAATGAATTGCACAAAAATATTGATATCACTGCATAATAAAAATCACTATACATTGCTGGAGTTTAATGCAGTTGATAAAACCTGGAAACATTGTGATTCCTAAAGACCAAGAGAAAAAAAATTCAACTGCCTGCACAAACAACAAACAAAAATAGTAGTAAAATTTAAATATATTAATAATTACATGTGGCAAATATATGCTTGAAAAATATTTGCCTCGTAATTATTTACCATCTAATATTCCAAGAAAATTACAAAAAATTATTGACTCGATTAATATTTGCAAAGAAACAATATAATGAATGTTTTGAAGTCAATTTATGCAAAAAAGGAAACAACCATCAGAACTACAAAATAAATTATTCAAATTTCTGAATCGTCCACAACAAAAATATCATTCGTAAGTATAAACTTATAATTTATAAAAGTAAATTTAATAATATTAAAAAAAATTACTTATGCAAAATTGATTGTGCATTATCTGTTACGCGATATATGGAAGTCCTATCGGACAATATACAAATAGAAGGAAAGGTGGATTTATATACAGATGAAGAGATGCAAAAACTAAGAGCTCATATCCTATACGATATTGTCACAGACAAAACTCATGGCTAGAAATCAGAACCTGAAACTGTCAAATATATTAGAGATCATATAACTATAGGCAATTTCGCTTAAATAATTACAGTTTATCTAACTTGACTCAATGTAATGAACCGCTGGATGATCAAAGTTGGATGTTGAATGTTACATGTACGTATTTGTTGTTTCTAAAACACTTTGGATGAATGTTAGAAACTTTTATCAAAATGTAATATAAAGTACTTTATATCCGAAGCGTAATGTCCTAGATTAAAAGAAAGTGTAGCTGTTGTGCAGTATGAAATTGTATATAGTCGATGTTCAACTCAGCTATGTTGGATATTGAATGTTAGCTACTTTTAACAAGATGTAATGTACAATATTTTATATCTAAAATGTAACTATATTCAAAGGAAATGTTGTTATTGTTGTTATGCAGTATGACGTTGTATAATTTCTATATTAAACTATTCAACTCAAATACGTGGCATTGCCATGAGTATGAGAAATATTTGCATAGCAAATATTTTCCACGCATATATTTCACAATTACTAGAAGCAGTGACATTTAATATTATAATATTGGTTAACCAAGCTTATCGCTAATACCATAACATAATCAATTTCCCACTCGAATCGACTATCTAAGAAAGCCAATCTATAACTAAGTTAGAACAATAGTTAACCGAATGCATAATCTAATCGGGTACATATTTGATGTAAAAGCTAACTGGACACATAACTTAACGTATGAATTCCAAAGCCAACCGAATTCACAACCTAATTAAGTATATGTGGAAACCAATCCATAACCGAGCCTAATATCAAGTCCATAACCGAGCCCACAATCAAGCCTATACCCATGTCCATAACCGAGCATACCACCCAAAGCAAAAGCTAAATGAATGTCCAACCTAATCTAGGACATATTGATGCAAAAACTAACTGAATGACTGACCTAATCAGGTGTGCATGGAAAAATCTATAACCGAGATATATTAGTTAACCGAGCTTACCACCGAATGCAAAAGCTAACCGAGTGTCCAACCTAATCGGGTATGCATGCATGCAAAAGCTAACCAGATGCCCGTCCTAATCGGGTCATATCGATGTAAAAGCTAACCGGATGCCCAAGCTAATTGGGTGTGTATGGAAACCAATCTATAACCGAGATATATTATTTAACCAAGCTTACCACGAATGCAAAAACTAACAAAATGCACAACCTAACCAGGTTTGTATACATGCAAAAGCTAATTGGATGCTCATCCTAATCGGGTACATATGGATGCAAATGATAACCGGATGCCCAACCTAATTGGGTACGTATGCAAGCAGATTTATAATCGAGATATACAAGTTAACCGAGCTTACCACCGAATACTTAACGTAATTGGGTATGTATGGATGAACAAGCTAATCGGATGCCCAACCTAATCAGGTACATAAGGAAGTAAAAGCTAACCAGATGCCCAACCTAAAGGGGTACGTATGGATGTAAAAGCCAACTGGATGCCCAACCTAATTGGGTATGTATGGAAACCAATAAATAACTGAAATATATTGTTTAATCGAGCTTACCACCGAATGCAAAAGCTAACTGGATGCATAATCTAAGCGAGTATGTATGCATCTGAAAGCTAATCGGATGCCCCACCTAATTGGGTACATATAGAAACCAATCTATAACTGAGGTATATTGTTTAACCAAATCTACCACCAAATACAAAAGCTAACCAGATGCACAACCTAATTGGTATGTATACATGCAAAAGCTAACCGGATGGCTAACCTAATCAGGTACATATGGATGCAAAAGCTAATCAGATATCCAACCTAATCGAGTAAATATGAAAACCAATACGTAACAGAGATATATTGGTTAATCGAGCTTACCACTGAATGCAAAAGCTAACTAAATGCCTAACCTAATCGGGTACATATGGATGCAAAAGCTAACCGGATACCCAAGCTAAATGTGTGCATATGGATGCAAAAGCTAACTGGATGCCCAACCTAATTGAGAATATATGGATGTAAAAGCTAACCAGATGTCCAACCTAATCAGGCATGTATGGAAACCAAATCTATAACCGAGATATATTATTCAACCGAGCTTGCCGTCGAATACAAAAGCTAAACAGATGCACAACCTAATCGGGTATGTGTGGATGCCAATCTATAACTAAGATATATTGGTTAACCGAGCTTACCAGCGAATGCAAAAGCCAACTGATGCCCAACTTAATCGAGTACATATAGATGAAAAAGCTAACCAGATACCTAATCTAACTGAGTATGTATGGAAACCAATATGTAACCGAGATATATTGGTTAACAGAGCTTACCAATGAATTCAAAGGTTGACCAAATACACAACCTAATCAAGTACATAATGATGCAAAAGTAAATCAGATGCACAACCTAATCAAAGACATATAAAAACTAACCTATAACCAAGTTAGTACAATGGTAACCAAATTAATCATGAATACAAAATCTAGCCAATCTAATCGTGAATATAAAATAATAATTATAAACCAATATAATAATGAATGTAAAAGCTAACAGGATGCACAACCTAATTAAGTATATATCTAAAAGCTAACTAGGTGCACACCCAAATCTTGTATATATGAATATTAAAACTAATTAAACACACAACCTATTCAAGTACATACGGATGCAAAAGCTAACCAGATGCAAAACCTAATTTATAAACAAGTTAGAATAATAATTAAACAAGCTTATATTCAGAAACAACACCTAACTAATTAAACATATAATAGTGAAAAAAATACATATATATGCATGGCAAATATATTAAAAAAAAACACACAACCCACTATATATAAGACTAACAAATGTTTACATGGAAAATTTTGTCAGTCTTATATTTGTCAAGCTAAAATTTGTTGGCCTTATATTTGCTTGGCAAATATTTGACTGATGCAAAACCTAATCAGATACATATGGATGCAAAATCTAACCAAATGCCCAACCTAATCAGATACGTATAAATGCAAAAGATAACTAAATGCACAACCTAATCAAGTATAGGTATAAAACTATTTACAATCTAATTAAAACAATGACTAACCGAGCTTATCTTCGAAAACAACACTAAAAAATAAAATATATTATCATTGAAAGACGTATGCATGCACGACAAACATACAAGAAGCAAATACAAACTACTAAATATATCACCGGCAAATATTTACATGATAAATATTAGCATGAAAAATATTAGTCATTGCCAGATTGCTATTAAGCAGACAAATAAAATTATAGTATTAAGTAAACAAAGAAATAAAATAACAAATAAACTATTTAATTCAATAAAATAAAATATGAAATTAAATTAATAGCCTTTACAATACAAAGCATATATATAATGTACAAAAAATCACACTTGATTTCTTAACAAACAAGACTTTTATTATGACCTAATTTCTTACGCAAACTACAATGTTTGTACTTATTCACCTCATCAGCTCACTTAATCCGTTTACAAGAAGGAGCCCTTCCTACACCATGTCTTCTCTTAGAAGAATGAACTTCAACAGCTTCAGGTAAAACATCTTCCATTTGAAAATTAACAAATGATGAATTAGATGAGAATAAGATGCTTGGAAAAATGATGCTTTGAAATAGTCGTCAATATAGGAATGAACATCCAAATGAAAAGCAAGAGTGCATCTAATAGCATGAGCACATGGAAACCCATTAATGCACCACATATTACAACTGCTTCCTCAAATACTCAAATCTACACAATAAGCTTGAGTTGATCGAACTTCATAAACATCAACAGTAGATCTAGTAACTTTCTATCGAATATCCTTAAGGTATAAATCCCTTAAAGATTTTCCATAACAGGGCTCAATTGACTATTTCAAGTTTTACTTATACATCTATCATACATAAGTTTCACGAGCCCCAAATAAATTCTATCGTAACATGCAGTGATATGTAAATACCTTTCCTCTAAAATCCATCGATTAAAACTTTCTACACAATTAGAATTCATTTCCCCATATCGACTTCCAACAAAAAAATGTTAGCAGACTTTTTAAAAGGCAAACCATGCAAAAATTATATCGATTTCCAACAAAAATTTTACTTTAGCCCCACCAACACTTCTAAACTCAGAAAAAAGCTTGATTAAATACATCTATTGAAGCAACATTGGCAAATAAAGAAATAATCCATTTCCTTTTGCCTTGAGGACACCTTTTTATTAAAAAACTCTTAAAATTATTCTTCAAACAATAGTAATAAGAACCATAAGCTGAACTTGGAAAAACTTGAGGACTAGAAAGCAAAAGGCTAGGATGCCGATCAGATACAAAGGTGAAATCATGATCATCATCACACAACATTTCCCTAAGCATTGTTAAAAACTAATACCAATTAGGTTTATCTTCACTAGATATAATGCCAGAAGATAGTGGGAAAACACCTAAAATAAAGAAAAGTACATTTGTCACAGCATCAAAATAAAAATAGATGCACAAAATATACAAATTACAACAACATAGGAAAGTCAAATATTTGCCATAAGAATATTGCAAATACTTGCATTGGAATATATGACAAGCCAAATCAACAAATATTACAAAGAAATTAAAACACACTGATGCAGCGCAACCCACAACTTTCAAAGGTATAAGTCGTACACGACTTAAGGAAGTAGACATAAGTCGTGCACGACCTAAGGAAGCGTCACGAGATAACCAAATAACAGCGTGAGTTGAAGGCTTAAGTCGGCTACGACTTAAGGGGAAGGTTTTGAGTCGTCCACGACTTAACTGGAAACCAGAGGGAGAGATTACGTTGAGTTCACGACCTAACAAAGCGGCCATAAGTCGGAAACGACTTAACGAAGATGAGGTACTAAGTTGTCTACGATTTATCGAAGCAGATGGCATAAGTCGTCCACGACTTATCGGAGTTGAAGACATAAGTCGCCCACGACTTACAGGAGGAGCAACACAAGTTGAAAAGGCGCAAGGCTTAAGTCGGCAACGACTTAAGGGAAGTGTTTTGGGTAGTGTACGACTTAACGGGACAGGTGATAAGTCGTTACCGAGTTACGACTTAGTTAAGTCGTCTAGATTCCTTAAGTCGGATAATGGGTTAAGTCGAGAAGTCACTATTCACTAAGTCGTCCAAGCTTAAGCTGTGTGAAGATGCTGCTATGATATGTGTTTAAGTCGCTGGTATCTTTAGTTGAGTCGTTGCTGAGGATAAGTCGTCACCGAGCTATGATGAGTCGTTAAGTCGTCTACGACTTAAGTGTTGAATCGTTGTATGGTATTATGTTGTATTTCTTTAAGTCGTATGTCGCCAGGTTATAAGTCGTATACGACTTAAGTGTTGTAAGTCGTGACGTTTGTAGTGTAAACTGATAAGTCGTGAACGCTTATGATGAGTCGTAGGTCGTAGGTGATGAGTCGGAAACGACTTAAGACTTGTGTAAATTTCTGTGGCATGTGTTGTAGCCTATAAATAGGCAAGTTGTGTCATTTGTAATAGTTTAGTTGATTTGAAATAAAACTCTTGTTTTGTTAGCTTTGTGCTTTCACCAAATTGGTAGTTGAGTGTAATCTCCTATCTCCTCTTTCGGTTAATCGAGTGCGCTTGATTCAACGATTGCAGAAGCCGATTCGCGGAATCAAGTGCGCTTGATCAACGCTCGAAGAATTGAAGATCTCTCCTCACGGTATCGTGCGCGATCAACGTGTCAGAGATAGCTAGAATTCGGTATCTTCAGATCAACGAATTTGGGCATTTTAGTATCTTTCAATCCATCGACTACTACATTCATCGAACTACATTGTTTTGATTAATTCGCTGCGTCAGTTTTGGTATCAAAGCTTGTTCTAGCCAATCATAGCTAGATCGAGACTTGGAGCCTAATCATTTTGGAGTTTTGAAGAAATCAAGTTGAGCCGAGCATCCCCCATCAAGTCGACCGAGTTAGTAGAGCTTGTTCGAAGTTGTTTTGATCGGATTTGTGTTGGAGGTCGAGAATTTTGTTCATCGTGTTCATCGAGATTTGCAACAAAAGTGAAAGTTTCGATCCATTTCATTTTGGATCAAAGTTCGAATTGTGTTTGAATTTGAAGAATTGGTAAAGTTTCAAATCATGCCGCCAAGAAGAGCTAATCGTCACCAAAACGTTGAAGCTTTGTATCGAAGAGAAGAAGCTGATGAGATGGAGCAAAGAATCAATGAAAACTTTAGTGAAAATCTTAACGAAGGAATTGGACGATTAGAGAAGATGATGTTAGAGATGAATCAAAATCGGAGAAGGGTATCACCTGAATCTAACCATGGGGGAAGTAGAGTCTCACCGCAATCCAATCGAGAAAGAAGTGTTGACAATGATCAAAGGCGTGGGAGGAACGTGGATGATCGTGAACGGAGGAATGTAGATAGAAGGGATGATGGTGGAAGACGTGATGGTAGTAGAGATGTGGGTGGACGAGATAGACAACGATATACGTCTGATTTTGAAGAGGAGTATGATGGTGGTAGTGTTCGAGGACAAGGACGAGGACAAGGAAGAAATCACTCTGAGTATGATCACAAGTGGGAGTCGGGGATGAAGACTGAAATTCCTGAATTCAAAGGTGGTATGCAAGCGGAGGAGTTTCTAGATTGGGTGGCTAATGTTGAGGAGATTTTTGACTTCAAAGAAGTTCCAGAACATCGTAGAGTGAAGTTGGTTGCTACAAGGTTGAGGGGTAGAGCTTTGGCGTGGTGGCAGCAGACCAAACTTACACGTGAACGAATGGGGAAGTCAAAGGTTGAATCTTGGGAGAAGATGAAGAAATTGATGAAAGCAACGTTCTTACCTTACAATTATCAATCTTTGATGTATCAACGTTTGCAGAATTTGAGGCAGGGCACAAAGACTGTTAATGATTACGCGGATGAATTTTATCAACTTATTGCGAGGAATGATATTATGGAAACGGAAGAGCAGCTGACATCTAGATTCATTGGGGGATTGCGAATGCAGATTCAGGATATGGTTAACATGTTTGATCCCAGATCTGTAGCGGAAGCACATCAGAAAGCGTTGGCTTGGGAGAAACAGGGACGACGAGGAGGTGGTGTGTTTACAAATTCCAATAATCAAGTGAAGGGTGTTAGTGGAAGTTCTAATGTTTCAAAAGTTGTTGCAAAACCAGTTGTGAATGAGGTTGGGAAGGCGAAAGTCAATAATGGTTTCAAGTGTTATAATTGCCAAGAAATGGGCCACAAAAGTAGCGAATGTCCAAAGCCGAAGAAGAGAGCTATGATAGCGGAGGTTGAGGATGAGGATGGAGAAGCTGAATGTTCCAATTCACCGCCAGAAGAGGAGGAAGAAGAAGTGACGGGAGACGAAGGTTATAATCTAATGATGAAGAGGTCCTGTTTAACACCAAAGCAAGAGGAGGATTGTAGTTGGTTAAGGAGCAATATTTTTCAGTCAACATGTACTATTCTGGGGAAGGTTTGCAAATTTGTTATTGATGCTGGAAGCTGTGATAATATAATTTCTTCCGAAGCTGTGAGGAAGTTGGCGTTGAAGACTGAGAAACATCTGAAACCGTACAAGTTAGCTTGGTTGAGGAAAGGCGGGGAGGTGAAGGTTGGACGAAGGGCTTGTGTGAAGTTTTCAATTGGGAAGAAATATAAAGATGAAATCTGGTGCGATGTGGTAGATATGGACGTTTGTCATTTGTTGCTGGGGAGACCGTGGTAGTATGATAGGGCGGTGCAACATGATGGGCGTACCAACAGTTACAGTTTTATGTTTGAAGGCACAAAGATTACTCTAGTTCCAAAGAAGCGACAACAGGAGGAAAACAAGTTGGAGGAGATTGAAGAACTTAAAACTTTGTTATATTTGAAGGAGTTTGTGAAGGAAGTAGAGGAGGAGCCTGAAGTATTTTTATTGATCGGACGGGAGAGTCAGGAAGTGGTGGAAATCCCAGAAGAAGTAAAACCGGTATTGAAAGAGTTTGACGATGTATTTCCGGAGGAGTTACTAACGGAGTTGCCACCATTGAGGGATATACAACATCAGATAGATCTTGTTCCAGGTGCTGTGTTGCCACACAGACCACATTATCGAATGAGTCCGAGGGAACATGAAGAGTTGCGGAGGCAGGTAGAGGAATTGCTTGAACATGGGCGTGTGCAGGAGAGTTTAAGTCCTTGTGCTGTACCAGCTTTATTGGTACCCAAAAAGGATGGAACGTGGAGGATGTCCATAGATAGTAGAGCATTGAATAAGATCACAGTCAGATACAGATTTCCGATGCCGAGGCTTGATGATCTATTGGATCAAATTAGTGGGTCTGTAATCTTTTCTAAGATTGACTTGAAGAGCGGTTATCATCAGATTCGCATTAGACCAGGGGACGAATGGAAGACAGCGTTCAAGACGAGGGAAGGATTGTATGAATGGCTGGTAATGCCGTTTGGTCTATCGAATGCACCGAGTACATTCATGAGGGTGATGAATCAAATTTTTAGACCATACATTGGAAAATTTGTGGTGGTTTACTTTGATGATATTCTGATCTACAGTGCTAGTAAAGAAGAGCATGTTCAGCATTTGAAGAAAGTGTTAATTATTCTTCGTGAAGAACAATTCTATGCTGCTACAAAGAAGTGTGTTTTTATGGCGAGGAGTGTCTTATTTCTGGGGTATGTTGAGTCGGAAGAAGGAATACAGGTTGACCAAAGTAAAGTCGAAGCTATCAGAGATTGGCCGCAACCCAAGACGATAACGGAAGTTCGCAGTTTTCACGGGTTGGCTTCGTTTTATCGAAGGTTTATTCCACACTTTAGTAGTGTGATGGCACTTGTGACTGATTGTATGAAGGGTAAACAGTTTGCATGGACGGAGAAAGCCGGGGTTGCTTTTGATCAAATCAAAGAACTCTTGACGTCTGCACCAATTCTAATATTACCAGATTTAAAGACTAGACTAGTCTGATTTAGTACGAGTTTCGGAAATCTCTTTCAATTGGAAGGGTCTTTGACTGATGCTTCAGGCTAACTAGTGAACTTCATAAAAACGAGTCAAGGTAGATTGACCCACACTAGCACTTCCACGTTAAGAGATGCGCTAACTTACCCGACGTTATTTCGACGATCAGAGAATAGGGAGACCTAAAGTCTGCTTGCTTTTTTTTCTGAATGAATTGTCCGAAGCAGAATCGGTATGCACCACCTCCCGCTCACTTCGCTCGAAGTATATTGGATCGGTCGCCTCACCCGAAAACCCACCGGAGCCGTAGCGAAAGCGAGTCTTCATAGGGCGATTGTCACTGCTTATGGACCCGAACCTGGGTGATCTAGATGTCTCGTATTTCTCGAAAAAGTGATTCGATTGATGGAATTTGGTATGATACTTAGCTAGTGTTTGAACTACATACTGATGCATCCAAGGTTGGGATTGGAGGGGTGTTGAGTCAGAGGGGACGTCCGATTGCATACTTTAGCGAGAAGTTATCAGGAGCAAAGATGAGATACAGTACATATGATGTGGAATTTTATGCTGTTGTGGAATCTATTAAACACTGGAGACACTATCTATTTCAGAAAGAGTTTGTTCTTTACACTGATCATGAGGCGTTGAAACATTTACAAGGGCAAGACAAGATTTCAGCGAGACATGCATCATGGATTGCATATCTACAACAGTTTACATTTGTTGTGAAACACAAATCGGGAGTGACGAATCGTGTTGCGGATGCTTTGAGTAGAAGGAATCATTTGCTAACAACAATGAAGGTTGAAGTGACAGGGTTCGATGTGTTACCAGAATTATTTGTCGATGATCCTTACTTTGCAAAGTTTGTTGATAAAGTCAAGGAGGGAGTGACGGATGAGTTCGTGATGGTAGATGGTTTTCTGTTCAAAGGAAATCGATTGTGCATACCTGATTGTAGTTTGAGAATGAAGATTGTAAAAGAGCTACATGAAGAAGGACATGTTGGGAGAGACCGTACGTTACAGTTGGTTTCACAGTATTACTTTTGGCCATCAATGAGGAAAGAAGTGGAAAGGTTTGTGGAACGATGTCATATCTGTCAGGTTTCGAAAGGAACTGCGACTAATGCTGGTTTATATATGCCGTTACCTGTACCAACTAAACCATGGGTTGATGTGAGTATGGACTTTGTGTTGGGGTTGCGAAGAACACAGCGTGGAAACGATTCCATTTATGTGGTGGTTGATCGATTTTCGAAAATGGCACATTTTATTGCTTGTAAGAAGACGGCGGATGCTGTTCATGTTGCTCAGTTGTTTTTCAAAGAGATATATCGACTTCATGGATTGCCGGAATCTATTGTGTCGGATAGGGATACTCGTTTTCTAAGTCATTTTTGGCTAAGTTTGTGGAAGATGGTGGGAACGAAGTTGAATTTTAGCAGCGCTTATCATCCGCAAACGGATGGACAGACCGAGGTCGTGAACAGATCGTTGGGAAATTTGTTAAGGTGTCTTGTACAAGACAATCTGAAAGGTTGGGATGTGAAATTATGCCAGGCAGAGTTTTCTCATAATCATGCTGTAAATCGAAGTACTGGGTTTAGTCCATTCCAGATTGTTTATTCGAGCTTACCAAAGGGGCCGTTGGATTTAACGGTAATACCACACTCAAAGGGGATAGTTAAGAAAGCTGCTGATTTTGTTGAAGGGTTGACGGAATGTCATAAAGACGTTCAGGAACGATTGGAGAAAGCAAATGAAAAGTATAAACAATCGGCAGATCTAAAGCGAAGAAATGTTGAATTTAATGAAGGTGATTGGGTTTATGCAGTGTTAACAAAGGATCGTTTTCCAGTGGGCGCTTATAACAAGTTAAAAGCCAGAAAAATTGGTCCTGTAGAAGTCGTGAAACGGATTAATGAAAATGCTTATAAGTTGAAGCTGCTGGAAGATGTGTACACTTCTGACGTATTCAATGTCAAACATCTCGTACCATATTATGGGAATGAACAATCGGATGTGGAAGAATTTACAAATTCGAGGACGAATTTCTCTCAACCTGGGGAGGATGATGCAGCACAACCCACAACTTTCAAAGGTATAAGTCGTACACGACTTAAGGAAGTAGACATAAGTCGTGCACGACCTAAGGAAGCGTCACGAGATAACCAAATAACAGCGCGAGTTGAAGGCTTAAGTCGGCTACGACTTAAGGGGAAGGTTTTGAGTCGTACACGACTTAACTGGAAACCAGAGGGAGAGATTACGTTGAGTTCACGACCTAACAAAGCGGCCATAAGTCGGAAACGACTTAACGAAGATGAGGTACTAAGTTGTCTACGATTTATCGAAGCAGATGGCATAAGTCGTCCACGACTTATCGGAGTTAAAGACATAAGTCGCCCACGACTTACAGGAGGAGCAACACAAGTTGAAAAGGCGCAAGGCTTAAGTCGGCAACGACTTAAGGGAAGTGTTTTGGGTAGTGTACGACTTAACGGGACAGGTGATAAGTTGTTACCGAGTTACGACTTAGTTAAGTCGTCTGGATTCCTTAAGTCGGATAATGGGTTAAGTCGAGAAGTCACTATTCACTAAGTTGTCCAAGCTTAAGCTGTGTGAAGATGCTGCTGTGATATGTGTTTAAGTCGCTGGTATCTTTAGTTGAGTCGCTGCTGAGGATAAGTCGTCGCCGAGCTATGATGAGTCGTTAAGTCGTCTACGACTTAAGTGTTGAATCGTTGTATGGTATTATGTTGTATTTCTTTAAGTCGTATGTCGCCAGGTTATAAGTCGTATATGACTTAAGTGTTGTAAGTCGTGACGTTTGTAGTGTAAACTGATAAGTCATGAACGACTTATGATGAGTCGTAGGTCGTAGGTGATGAGTCGGAAACGACTTAAGACTTGTGTAAATTTCTGTGGCATGTGTTGTAGCCTATAAATAGGCAAGTTGTGTCATTTGTAATAGTTTAGTTGATTTGAAATAAAACTCTTGTTTTGTTAGCTTTGTGCTTTCACCAAATTGGTAGTTGAGTGTAATCTCCTATCTCCTCTTTCAGTTAATCGAGTGCGCTCGATTCAACGATTGCAGAAGCCGATTCGCGGAATCAAGTGCGCTTGATCAACGCTCGAAGAATTGAAGATCTCTCCTCACGGTATCGTGCGCGATCAACGTGTCAGAGATAGCTAGAATTCGGTATCTTCGGATCAACGAATTTGGGCATTTCAGTATCTTTCAATCCATCGACTACTACATTCATCGAACTACATTGTTTTGATTAATCTGCTGCGTCACACACCAAAAGAAGTTTTCCACGTAAATAAAATGACATTTATAATACTAATTTAAAATACAAAATAACAAAATAAACATATAAAATAAATAAACTACAATAACACATGCATGTCAAATATTTTCCAAAAAATATGGTAAATATTTGACATTGAAATATTTTGACAACCTAAACCATCAAACATAATCAAGAAATTAAAACATACCAAAAAATGTTTGCCAAGTAAATAAAACAAAATTTATAATACTAATTTGACAAATAAAATAACAAAATAAACAAGCAAAATGAATAAACTGCGACATCACAAATATGTCAAATATTTTGCCATAAAAAAGTATGGCAAATACTTGACCTGCAAATATTTGACTAACTGAAATACTAAACAATTATATCATAAATCTCAAAACTAAATCATAACTTGATTACCATTCTTAGCACCAACAGGTATAATACAATCTTCTTCTCTACTTCTCATAAAAGTCTCATCAAGAAAAATCAAAGAAAGATAGTAATCAAATCCATATTTGCATGCTTCAAACCCAATAAAAGCCCTCTCAAATTCATGACTAATAGGATCACCTTGAAGTTCAACAGTACTATTAGGATTATAAATAGCCACAGCTTCACGTAAAGATTTCAAATGATGATACGAAAGCAAATCATTTTCACGTATTTCTTCCAAAGCCAATCCTTTTTCCATATAAGCAAAATAATAATTTAACACTATATTGTACTCGGTCTGAAATAAATGAACAGTAGATTTCGTTTTCATTAGAAGATTCGAACTAATAAAATCAGTAACCAACTTCTTAACTAATCTGCTTGAAGCCGACTTTTATCAAAAGGGTAAGTTGGCAGGCCAAAGGACGAAGCCTGTCAATATACTCAGGCCCGAAGCTTCAGCTTAATGTAACAAGAACCAACGACTGAAGCGAGCAACAAGATAACAAACGGCTTAGATGTGAAGGTGCCATTTGCATGGAAAACAAGTAGTAGTCTGTGTCTCCCAAGTAGCATCATTAGATGTTAAGAATAAGCTCAAATCATATCTGCTCAATAGGTCACTCTAGCAATACAAGGAGAAAACTCTCCACTAATGGCATTACGTCATACTGGCTATAAATAGATGACAATCCCAAGGCGTAAGGATCTTCGGGCACTAAAAAAGAATTGAGATATAAGGTCATATTGTACTTGCCTATATTAGAGCTCTCTTTAAAAACTCAGAAATGGCGGAAATGCATAGACTCATTGTATTAAGCCTTTTGGCTAGATAAGAGTGACTAAATAAGGAAAGGATAGTGGACGTGGGGACTTTCGGCTCGAACCACTATAAAAGGCTCGATGTAATTTACTTTATGTACTTTACCTTCTTACCGCACTCAACCAAAGTTTGTCTCGGATATTCCTGGAAACTCATGAAGACTTCTCATACCCGGATTACCCTTCGTCAAAGAAAGAAGAACCAAAGAGTGAGAAGTATCATATCTATCATTTGACAAACATGCACCAGATGGATGGATGGAAGCCGAAAGATTTCTTACACGATCTAAAAATTCATACAGAAAGGAAAGTAAGCCAAATTTATTAAACGATGAGTTTGAATATCTTGTTTTGAAATTTTTTTCCTATTCCTATGACTCCAGGATATTTTCATTTAACTCTTACCAAATGAATTCATATGGCACTTTTCTACAAAGATGAAGTTGCAAGAAGAATCCATTTATAAATTAAATTCCCATGGTCAATCTGAAGATACCAGTTCTATTAATATGCCCTTCTCGATTATAACCTCTTCCCTAAAAGTTTCAAATCTAAGGGGCACCTTATAGTCTTGAATTTCTTGAAATTTAATCAGCAAATCTCGGCTTTTTTTCCGATGTGTTCTTCTTTGGCATAACTCTACCTACCGAGTCTTTACTCGGATAGTGCGTTCAAGTCTCGGCATCTACCGGTATCTCTTTCGGTATGTCCTCTCTCTTTAAGAACTTTTGCATATCATACTTATAATTCAAGGATAGAAACTCTTTCATTGATCTAACGAGATCAATGAAGAGTTTCACTTTTTCTAAAAATATTGATTCGATCGATACTTTTCTTTCTCAAACTCGGATCAAAATTTCTATCAAACAATGTGATTTATAAATTATGTGATGTCAAAAGTCCTTTACAAGATAGTCCGAAAGCACTCTTCTCAAAGGATTCATATTTCCCTTTACCAACTTACAACTAGCATTCTGCATGACTGTTAACTTAAAATAGTTTTTGATGGTCGACACCCACCAAAAGTAGTTGTAGATGGTCGACACCCACCGAAAGTGGTTGTAGATGGTCGACGCCCATTAAAAGTGGCTATAGATTTGGACCCAATGATAAGTTGGTAGACCTTGCCATAAGAGCACCTCCATAGTGATGCGCTACGAAGTATAAGGCCATATCACCTAGGTTTAAAAAGACATCGAAAAGTAGAATGTATGCTGATAATGAGCCATGGTCAAGTAGTCATGCATAAGATTAGAATGGGGTAAATTCCCAATAATAATGAGCCATGGTCATGTAGTACCATGCATAAAATTAGAATTGGGTAGATTCCCAATAAGATTAAAATGTTGGGTAGATTTCTAATAATAGTGAGCCATGGTCAAGTGGTACCATGTATAAGATTAAAATTGGGTAGATTCTCGATAAGTTTAGAATGTTGGGTAGATTCCCAGTAATAGTAAGCCATGGTCAAGTAGTACCATGCATAATATTAGAATTAGGTATATTCCCAATAAGAATAGAGTGTTGGGTAGATTCCCAATAATAGCGAGTCATGGTCAAGTGGTACCATGCATAAGATCAGAATTAGGTAGATTCCCAATAAGGATAGAATGCTAGGGAAAAAGTTCCTAAGTTAAGGTACTGAGTAGATTCTCGATAAACAGAGAAGAGTAAAAAAAAGAGCAGAATCAGAACAAGATGAAACTCCTGATTGTGCCATTAGGCTAGCTCCGAACAAGGATCCGGTAATAGAACTCGGTTGGGTCCGCGATCTTGTTTTGACAAGAGTATACTGGGGGTAAGAGATACCCCACAAAGAGATGATTCTAAAGTACACTCAAGCAATGTGACGACATAAAAAATAAAATCGAAAGGAATGATGTTCCTTTACATCTATATGAATACAATTTTTTTTTGCAATTTACAGTTATGATAGTTTATCCAAGAAGGTGTTACAAGGAACTGGCCAAGAAGAACGCCCAATTCAGTAAAGAAATAATATTATAAAAACTGGATTACAAAATCAAGAGCATTAGAGGATAAAGTATAAGAACAAAAGGAGGATATCCTTCCAAATGAGCAAGCCAGGGCGGCAAGTCAGGGCTCTTCGAAATAATCTTAGTTTCATTATCTCGAAAGGAATTTATTAACAACATCATCCTTAGCTTCCTTTCCTTCCTCCGTCTAAATGGGATTGCGATGTCATTTCCCGAGGTCAGATATTGATTTAGGGCCCACTCTTCTCCAAGGTAAAGCAGCTGTTAAATTTTAGACCTAACTTTGACTCGAGGAAATTGCTTTTAATATCAAAGGACTTAAGGGTTACGTTTAGCTTTCGAAGTTCAACTACCATGTCCTCATAAGATTGGTAAAGAGAAGCATAGTCTCACTGAGTTTTTTAGCAGTTCAGGCAGGGTACTCCTTAAGAAATGTCAACTTAAGATTAGTAAAGAGAAAAGATAGGAAACAAAGAAGAACTCCACATCGGCTACTCTAGTTTGAGATACTATGTGATAATATCATCGTATAAGGACGAATGGTAATTCAAATATTATAAAGTCATCAAGAAAGTTTCAATCATAAAATTATGCAAGTCAAAAGTTATAGAAGCCATATTGTTACAAGGATAAGTTACAGTGTGTTTTCTTCATCAAGCGTATTACCATGAGTAACTTCTTGTACCTCCTCGTCAGTAGAAGCAGCTCATCCTCCTCCTCTACTGGGGGCTCGGCTTCGTCCTCCACAATGGCTTTGGTTTCCTTTTCCTTCTTATATTCCTCATACCTTTTAGCAAAGTTAGTTTCTACTGTGGCAACATTTTTCCCAAGATAGGTTAGAGAAAAAGCTATATTTTAGTCTCGGTGATGAGCGTCAACATCAAATAAGACTTGGAAGGCTCATTTGCTGGCCTTCTTCTCATGCTCTTCTCTAGCAATATAATATTCTTTATCAACCACCTTGGAGTTGGCTTTCTCCAACCTTTTGTCTCTTTCCTTTAAGGCTTTCTCAAGAGTCTCGGTCTTACGATCCCTCTCTCCAGCTTTCCTACCTAATTCCACTACTTGAGTATTCATCTCTTGAACTTTAGCTTTGAATTCCACAAACTCCTTTTTCGTTGCTTCAGTAGCGATCACCGTCTCCTCCATTTTCAACCACCCATATTGAAGGATGGAGATTTCCACCACATTCTAGAAAGAGGCAACAAAGTAAGAACAAATGTTGGAATCATAAACCTACATCATGAAAATTCATTCCTACCTTGATGCTCTCCTGGAAGCTATATTCAATTGCTCTCCAAATTCCAAGGGCAGAGGTTGGAGGTCCAACATACACTTCGGTGATGGCATAGAAAAGGTCACCTTCAAAGGCAACCATTGTGATTTCTATTACTTGATTGTTTTTCTTGGTAAGAAGATCCAAATCTTTCCCCTTAGAACTTTTAACTTTAGAGGATCTAGACACCTTTTGCTTCTTCGAGCCGAGAGTATCTTTGTTGAGAAGTAACAACTTAAATCTTTTCTTGGCCCCCTTTCCCTTATCTAAGGAGCCGACCTTCTTAGAAGAAGAAGTCACTGCAACAAAAAGAAGGGGATAAGGCTAAAATTAAAATTAAGACTAAGTTGTACTAAGAGTATAAAATAAACTAGTTTAGTGGTTAAAGGGTGAAACTCTCAGTCTTGCTTTCCCCAAAATTGGATTCGGTTTCTTCTCTACTATCAATGACTACGACAGAAGCTTTTTTATACTTCGTAGAGAGTTTAAGTCTGACAAATTTAGTGGAAGGAAGTAGCAAACCTTGAACTTTCAATTTGCTTTTGGTAAGAATCAAATGTTGGTTTCGCTATAAAGACAGAATCTCCATGACATCCTTATATCTATCCTTAAATAGATTGGTGATAGCCGGGTCATTACTTTTCTCGGGCCTCACTGTTCGAGATTTAATAAAATAAGGAGATACACTCTAGAATATGGATAAGACTAAAAGAAGGCAAAATATCTAAGGACATACCAGCATTATTGAAAGCGGTGGCTATTCGGTCAGAAGGGGCCTTAACAAAAAAACACCGACGTGGCGTTATTTTACCGAATGGATCCTTTAGAGGAGATGGCCTTTGGAATTTGAGGAAATACATGAGAAATTCCCAATGGACTTAGACATTAGCAGGTTGAATATGTAATTGATCTCAGTAATAGGTATATCTCGATAACCATTTTTGGAGTATAGAATCGTTATAGTAGATAAAATTGAATAGGAAGTAGCCAAGAGCAAAAACGGATTAATGCATAAAATTCCAAGACCTCAACAAATAAAGGGGCTAGAGGAAAGAAGATTCCATGTTTTAAATGCTCTATGGACCATATAAAATACCCCGCTGGGGGTTACTAAAATGTATCCCAGAGCCAGGAGCGATTGTCTCGACTCCTGTGATCCTATAAGATGAGAAAACTTCATCGAAATCTTGCTAAATCTTGATAGGAGCATCCATTTCCAACCTAAGAAAAAGGAGGCAAGGTATCTAATTATTAAGGTCGGCATTTCCCCAAAATAAGGATTAAGCATGTTAAAGCTAGTAAGAACCTAAATCTAATTCTTTATTGAGCAATGCAAGGAAGAGTATCGACAATGATATTGGTAATCTTAATAATAATAATAAAATTGAAAAGAACTTACTGTGAGGAATGCGGATTACGGATCTTAAGGCTAGGAATAACACTAGAGGGGGGGGGGGTGAATAGTGTTTATAAGAAATTACTAAATCTTTTTGAGTTTATGTTAATTTGAACACAAATGTATGTAATATTCAGACACATATATAATCACAGAAACAAACACAGATGCAGAAATAAAGTAAATGCAGTAAAGGAAAGAACACACCGGATTTTATACTGGTTCGGAGTTACCCTACATCCAGTCCCGCACAACTAAGTACGGATTTCCTTTCAAAAGCAATTCAACAATTACAACCCTCGGTTTCAAGGCTACGAGGTACACCCTCCAGAATCACAATCCTCTGGGTAGAGATACTTGATTTCCGAGGCAACAAGTTCACCCAATTAATTTCCAAGGCTACAATCACACCTTTTCTCGCTAGATAGATTACAAAGAAGCCTATAACTCTGAATAGCACTGGGATCTTGTTGAGATAGTGATAGAGAATCAAACCAAAGATAATCTAGTTAGATTCAATGTTGATTTCGACAGAGTGATGATAGGATTTTGAATAAGAAAATGTGGAAGAAGAAGAGAAGTGAAAAACCAGAAAATCTGATGATAAATTCGTTGAAACTAACCCCTATTTATAGAAGAACAACGGCCATGTCCATTCGTGAAAGGTTATGGCGAATAGACACTTCTTTTGAAATTCAAATTTTTGGTCCTAACTGACACTATCTCGACATGGGGTACTAGGGCATGTCGACATCCCAAAGCAATTTTTGATGATTTGATTTTCTTTGAAAATAACCTTTATCTTATATTAAAAACTATTTAAACTTTATAAATATACTTGACTATAGATAAAATACATAGATAAATATAGAGAATAATATATATAAAATTTTACTATAATTTTATATTTAAATCTAAGTATAAATATATTATAATTAAAAGATAGTTTAAAACAAACGAAGTTTAAAACAAGAGTTTATTTAAAAACAAAAACAAAGAATATTTTAAGGCTAAAACATCTTTTTGAAAATCATTTGAAAAGATAATTTTTAAGGCTAAAACTTTTTGAAAAGCAGTTTTGAAAATCATTCTGAAGTAGTTTTGAAAAACATTTTGAAGAGCAGTTTTGCAAGCTTCTTCCTGCAGAATATATCATCATATCAGGACTCGAGAACTTGTACAAAACCAGGATGTTCGTGGGTTTGTAAGCCACTTGTCGTAGGTTTGTAAGCTACTTGTCGTGGGTTTGTAAGCCACTAAAAAGGTAGAAATGGGTTCCATCCCAAAGAAAAATGTATTGAAGATTTCAATGCTATTGTGAAGTTTTAACATAATTCTAGACTCAATACTTATCTTGAAAACTTGAACTCTTGATAATCTTGATATTCTTGATACTCATGAGTCTCCAATCTTAATATCTTGAATCTCTATACTGTACAGTCTTCATTCTTGGTACCTGCATGGTTAAATCCTGCATATACATATCTAAACTATAATGTTAGTATTTATATTTTATAATCTTATTCTAAGGTTGTTGTCATCAAAACCATCAACTCATGGACTAACAATCTCCCCCTTTTTGATGATGACAACCTTTGTTTATAAAATATTACTTCTATCCTAATAACTCCCCCTAAAACTGATAACTCCCCCTTAATTTATGCCTAACTCTTCTATTTTATATTTCTCCCCCTTTGTCATCAACAAAAACAAATTAACTCCAAACTATATAACTCTTAGTCTAATATCCTATATGATTATAATGATAGTGTTATCATACATAATCAATACTTACTTGTAAACCTAAAACTTAGTCCTAAACCACTAACATTCCTAACCAAGTACCTATATAATACTTATATATAACATATATAGGAATCATATATAAGAACACACAATATATATATATATATATATATGTTTATATTTACATTTTCGTAAAACGTGACAAATATACACATAACGATGAAAAAACGAAAAAGAGGAAACTACAGAGTATCTTTGACAATTGGAGATCTATGGATCGAACAATTTGGATAATGGAAACAGAAATTTCCACGTTGTTCAGCCAAGTTTCCGTCCTTGTCAAAACATACTTCGCCAACGCAAATGACTTTGTCATTGTCTTCCGCATGCTCTTCTTCCATTGGTTCTTCTTCTTCTTCTTCACTTTCCTCTTGTTCATGATCTCCTGAAGAATTCTCGTCAATCAAGATTGGATTAGCATGATTGTCCATTAGAAATTTTTGTAAATTTCTAAGGATTTTCCCTTGCCTTTCCTGTTCTTTTTCCATTCGGAGTTTCACCATTTGAATTTCAGTCATTAACTGAATTGCATCCTTCAGAGAATCCTCCATTTTTGTCACTCGGGCGAGCGTAGTACGTTGGAACGGACCAGAGGTAGGAGAAGGGATCGAAAAGGTTGATTTTATGTTTGATTTGGAAGAGGAGGCCATTGATAAATTGATTTCAGAAGATAGAACAGAAAGAGAACAGAGAGAATGAAGAAAATTTCGAAAATATGAAGAATATATAACCAATTATTTGAATTTTGGTGGGAAAAAAATTTAAAATTTAAAAAACGTTATATGTCGACATGGGTATAGGGGGGATGTCGACATGGTTCTCAATATTTTTACAATTTGATTTATTTTGATTTAATTTTTAATTATACTTTGTTATTTTTATATTTCAGTTAATGAACAAATACCTAATTCTCTTCTTAATTTAGTAAATGTAGATTCATTTAAGGGTTTTGTTAAGATATCAGCAATTTGATTTTCAGAATTGATATAGTCAAGAGTAATTACTTCTCTACTTATATTATCTCTGAGAAAATGGTGTCTGATATCAATATGTTTAGTTCGAGCATGTTGAGTAGTATTTTTGGATAAATTTATTGCACTAGTATTATCACAATAAATTGGTGATTTTGAGATATTTAAACCAAAATCTTTTAAAGTTTGTTGCATATATATTACTTGAGAACAAGCCAAAGCAGCAGAAATATACTCTGCTTCAGTTGTTGATAGAGAAACTGTGTTTTGCTTTTTACTAAACCAGGAAATCAGAGAATGCCCTAAAAAGTGACAAGTTCCACTTGTACCTTTTCGGTTTGATTTACAACCAGTATAATCAGCATCACAGTAAGATATTAAGTCAAACGAATCATTTTTAGGATAAAATAAGCCATAATCAAAGGTGTGTTTAACATACCTTATAATATGTTTTACAGCTTTTAAGTGAGTTTCTTTAGGTTGGGATTGATACCTTGCACAGAGACAGACATTATGCATGATATCAGGTCTACTCGCAGTGATATAGAGTAGCGATCCAATCATTCCTCTATATAATTTTTGATCTACATCTTTCAAGAGATCTTCTTTACTAAGGTACTCATTGGTTGCCATGGGAGTGGGTTTTCCACTCGCAGTAGTCAAACCAAATTTACTAACTAGGTCTTTAGCATATTTTTCTTGACAAATAAAGATACCATTATCTAATTGTTTTATTTGTAATCCTAAAAAGAAATTTAATTCACTCATATGACTCATCTCAAACTCTTTTGTCATTATTTCAGAAAATTCTTTATTCATTTCAAAATTAGTTGAACCAAAAATGATATCATCTACGTAGACTTGTACTAGTTGAATATCATTTTTATTTCTTTTAATAAAAAGAGTATTATCTACTTTACCTATTTCAAAATTTGATTGTAACAAGTAAATCTTAGTCTATCATACTAGGCTCTAGGAGCTTGCTTTAGACCATATAGAGCTTTCTTAAGTTTGTAAACATGATTTGGAAATTTATTATTTTCAAAAAGTGGTGGTTGTTTAACAAATACTTCTTCTTTTATAAAACCATTTAAAAATGCACTTTTAACATACATTTGAAATAATTTGAAATAATTATGATTTGCGAAAGCAAGTAGAATCCTAATGGCTTCTAATCTTGCTACGGGAGCAAAGGTTTCATCAAAATCTATTCCTTCTTCTTGATAATAACCTTGAGCGACTAACCGGGCTTTATTTCTAACAACCTCTCCTTGTTCATTCATTTTATTTTTATAAACCAATTTAGTTCCAATTATTGTTTTATTTTCAGGTCTAGGAACAAGTTCCCAAACATCATTTGTAGTGAATTGATTTAATTCTTCTTGCATAGCCAAAATCCATGAATCATCAGTTGATGCTTCTTCTGGATTTTTGGGTTCAACAGTTGATATAAAAGCTACATTACTCATTTGACTTAGTTGGTTTCTAGTTTTAACAACAGATTGCATATCTCCAAGTATATTTTCTATAGAGTGATCTTTTAAAAGTTTAATCCTTTTATTAGGATGATTTAATTCATTATTAGCTTCAGTTGACTCTTGGTTTTGAGTGATTAAATCTTCTTCATCATTTATTTCTTCAAAAATTTTGAAATTTTCATTAAATGAAACATGCATTGTTTCTTCAATGGTATTAGTTCTTAAATTAAATACTCTGTATGCTTTACTTCTATTAGAGTATCTGATAAAGATACCTTTGTCGGATTTAGGATCAAATTTATCTAAATTATCTTTTGTATTTAAAATAAAACATTTACTTCCAAAAATTCTAAAATAAGATACCTTAGGTTTCTTTGAGTAAATAAGTTCATAAGATGTCTTATCAGCTAAAGATCTAATTAAAATTCTATTTAAATATAACAGGCGGTAGCAACTGCTTCTGCCCAAAAGTACTTTGGTAAATTACTATCAGAAAGCATAGTTCTCGCACACTCTTGAATCGTCCTATTTTTACGTTCTACTACTCCGTTTTGTTATGGAGTTCTTGGAAATGAAAAATTGTGAATTATTCCCTTTTTATTATAGAATTCTTCAAACTTTTCATTTTCAAATTCACCACCGTGATCACTACGGATGGTTATAATTTTTTGAGAAAGTTGATTTTGAACCCTTTTTGAAAAATTCTTAAAATTTTCAAAAGTATCACTTTATGTTTAAAAAAAATTGTCCATGTAAATCTAGAATAATCATCTACAATTACAAAAACATATTTACTATTATTTATTGATAGAATTTGAGATGGACCAAATAGATCAATATGAAGTAATTCAAGAGGTTTTTGAAGTAGAAATTATATTTTTTAATTTAAAGGAACTTTTTCTAAGTTTTCCTAGTTGACATGCATCACATAGACTATCTACTTTAAAATTCATTTTAGGGAGGCCTCTTACTAGATCATGTTTTGACAGTCTAGATAAGAGTTTGAAATTCAAATGCCCAAATCTCTTATGCCAAATCCAAGGGTCACTTGTATTTGCCAAAAGACACAAGTTATCATTTGAAATTTACATACTAAGAATATTAATATTCTTTTTCCTAATTCCCTCAAATATCATGATTGAATTATTATCTTCAATGTGACACTTGTCTTTTTCAAATTTAATTTTATATCCTTTATCGCATAGTTGACTTATACTTAGCAGATTGTGTTTCAGATTCTTAACTAGCAAAACATTAGTAATAATAGGAGTTTCAGAGTTACCGACTTTGCCGATGCCGATCACATAATCTTTTGAATTGTCTCCAAAGTTAAGCAGTCCTCCATCTTTGTATATGATATCATTCAGCATATTTGGATTCCTAGTCATGTGTCTAGAACATCCACTATCGAGTATCCATTTGTTCTTTTTGATCTGCACAGTTTGTTTGTTCTAGATTGATTCCTCAACTCCCATAAAGCATTATTCCTGCACATCAAACAATCTTAGTAGACAACTTGTATTTGAATATTGATTATATGCAAACTCAAGAGACAATGATGATCTGAATATTTCTAAACATGCATTAACAAATTTCTAAATCATAGCCATTTTAAAAAAAAAACTTTTCCAAAAATCAGATTATGAAACTTTTGAAAACCTTGCTCTGATACCAAATGTAAGGAATGCGGATTACAGATCTTAAGGCTAGGAATAACACTAGAGGGGGGTGAATAGTGTTTATAAGAAACTACTAAATCTTTTTGAGTTTATGTTAATTTGAACACAAATGTATGTAATATTCAGACACAGATATAATCACAGAAACAAACACAGATGCAGAAATAAAGTAAATGCAGTAAAGGAAAGAACACACCGGATTTTATACTGGTTCAGAGTTACCCTACATCTAGTCCCGCACAACTAAGTACGGATTTCCTTTCAAAAGCAATTCAACAATTACAACCCTCGGTTTCAAGGCTACGAGGTACACCCTCCAAAATCACAATCCTCTAGGTAGAGATACTTGATTTCCGGGGCAACAAGTTCACCCAATTGATTTCCAAGGCTACAATCACACCTTTTCTCGCTTGATTGATTTCCAAGGCTACAATCACACCTTTTCTCACTAGATAGATTACAAAGAAGCCTATAACTCTGAATAGCACTGGGATCTTGTTGAGATAGTGATAGAGAATCAAACCAAAGATAATCTAGTTAGATTCAATGTTGATTTCGGCAGAGTGATGATAGGACTTTGAATAAGAAAATGTGGAAGAAGAAGAGAAGTGAAAAACTAGAAAATCTGATGATAAATTCGCTGAAACTAACCCCTATTTATAGAAGAACAACAGCCATGTCCATTCGTGAAAGGTTATGGCGAATAGACACTTCTTTTGAAATTCAAATTTTTGGTCCTAACTGATACTATGTCGACATGGGGTACTAGGGCATGTCGACATCCCAAAGCAATTTTTGATGATTTGATTTTCTTTGAAAATAACCTTTATCTTATATTAAAAAATATTTAAACTTTATAAATATACTTGACTATAGATAAAATACATAGATAAATATGGAGAATAATATATATAAAATTTTACTATAATTTTATATTTAAATCTAAGTATAAATATATTATAATTAAAAGATAGTTTAAAACAAACGAAGTTTAAAACAAGAGTTTATTTAAAAACAAAAACAAAGAATATTTTAAGGCTAAAACATCTTTTTGAAAATCATTTGAAAAGATAATTTTTAAGGCTAAAACTTTTTGAAAAGCAGTTTTGAAAATCATTCTGAAGTAGTTTTGAAAAACATTTTGAAGAGCAGTTTTGCAAACTTCTTCCTGCAGAATATCTCATCATATCAGGACTCGAGAACTTGTACAAAACCAGGATGTTCGTGGGTTTGTAAGCCACTTGTCGTAGGTTTGTAAGCTACTTGTCGTGGGTTTGTAAGCCACTAAAAAGGTAGAAATGAGTTCCATCCCAAAAGAAAAATGGATTGAAGATTTCAGTGCTATTGTGAAGTTTTAACATAATTCTAGACTCAATACTTATCTTGAAATCTTGAACTATTGATAATCTTGATATTCTTGATACTCATGAATCTTCAATCTTGATATCTTGAATCTCTATACTGTACAGTCTTCATTCTTGGTACATGCATGGTTAAATCCTGCATATACATATATATCTAAACTATAATGTTAGTATTTATATTTTATAATCTTATTCTAAGGTTGTTGTCATCAAAACCATCAACTCATGGACTAACACTTACTACTTCAAGAGCAGATATCTAAGGAAGGATCGAAGGGAGCTTGAAAATATCAACGACGGTTTTACAATTTGAACAGGCATAAAGAGGGAAGATTGTTTATATTAAGAAGGAATGCCATAAATTGAAGAGATAAAAAAATTTCACCATAGATCTCATTCAACAACTGGCCATAAGAGGAATACCAAGAGAATTCTTTGTCAGAAGCCAAATCATCCTTGCACAGGAAAAGAGGGACGCTTTTCGAAGATAACAATCAACTACTAACATTTGGATTCATATTTAATGCAAGATCAGAACCCATCCCTAAAAGGTCCAGTCCCGAATGATCACTTACAAATTCCATGCTACAAGTACCATCTTGACCTCATAGTCTCAGATTAATCTTTACCTCTCGGCAATTAAACCATTTGCTTACCACTTAGCCCATTTGGCTTCAAGTGACAAGCACGATTTCAAAAACTTTGACCTCACGGTCCTAAAATAGATTTCGCCTCTCAAAGTTCAAATAATTTCGCTTATCACTTACCTTAGATGGCATCAAGTGACAAACATGATTTCAGAAAGTTTGACCTCATGGTTATAAAATAGATTTCGCCTTTCGACATTCGATTAATTTTGCTTATCACTTAGCCCAGATGGCTTCAAGTGATAAACGCGATTTCAAAAACTTTGACTTCACGGTCCCAAAATAGATTTCGTCTCTTAGCGTTCGAATAATTTCGCTTATCACTTAGCCCAGATGGCTTCTAGTGACAAACATGATTTCAAAAAATTTGACCTCACAATACCAAGGTAAATTTTGCCTTTCGGCATTTAAATAATTTCACTTATCACTTAGCCTAGAGGGCTTCAAGTGACAAGCATAATTTCAAAAAAATTGACCTCATGGCCCCAAAATAGATTTCGTCTCTCGAAGTTCAAACAATTTCGCTTATCACTTAGCCTAGATGGCCTAGAATAGCATGATTTCAAAATTTTCGACCTCATGGTCCGGTTACGACCATGATTTTTGGCCCAAAATTAAAGTTTAATTTTGAGCAAGATAGTCTAGTTTTCTAACCCAAGTTGAGATTTCTCCTTTCGATATTCAAGTCACTTTATTAGGAATCAATATCGTACCTGCCCTTTATACACATAATATAGACCAAACTCGAAAGATAATCAAAGAAAATAAATTACACTCACATATATCAAAGTCCACTCCATATCCAATATATGAAGTGAACTTTGAGGGGCATGTGTTACCCCCAAATATCTCAACAACGAGAGTAGTGGCTGTCTGCCCTAGTAAGTCTCAAATCAACAAGCTTTATGTATAAGGAGAGGTTACACCATCTAGACATGTAAAACCAAGAAAGCCGGCTTATATTAAAATGATAAGTAGGTAGGCCAAAGGACGAAGCCCATCAGTATGTCTAAGGCCCAAAGCTTCAGCTTAATGTAACAAGAACCAACAGCCGAAGCGAGCAACAAGACAACAAACGGCTTAGAAGTAAAGGGGCCATTTGCATGGAAAACAGGTTGCCAATCTATGCCTCCTATGTAGCATCGTTAGATGTTCAGAACAAGCTCAAATCATAGCCGCTCAATAGGCCACTCCAGCAATTCAAGGAGAAAACTCTCCACCAATGGCATTATGACATACTGGCTATAAATAGATGGCAATCCCAAGGCGCAAGGATCTTCGGGCACTAAAAAAAGAATTGAGATATAAAATCATATTATACTTTTTATATTAAAGCTCTCTTTACAAACTTAGAAATCGTGGAAATGCATAGACTCAATGTAATAAGCTTCTCGGCTAGATAAGAGTGACTAAATAACAAAAGGACAGTATACGTAGGGACCTTTAGCCCGAACCACTATAAAAGTCTCGGTGTTATTTACTTTTTGTACTTTACCTTCTCTACACTTGCTATTGCGACTCTACGGTTCAACCTCTTGTAACCTAAGCTTGATTACATCTCATCTCGATAATTTCTTCATCGGGTTCAATAATTCAATCAGCTTTCGGAGCTATACCTTCGGACCTCGGGGTGTTGGTGCAGACGAAATTTTACACTAACGATGGCTATGAGCAACAAACAGTAACATGCTATGCAAATCAAAATTAGTTTCAACTACACTTTTCCTATCATCTCTTTTGTTAACCAATTTAATAGAACTAGATGTTAATTCAGACCAATGTCCACAAATATCATTTCTCAATCTTAACACGTGCTCAAACCAACACTTACTATAAGTATCACTACCCAATATAAAAATGAAAAGAACATTAATAGGATGAGCCTACAAAATACATATAATATTTAAAATAAAAGTATTACGACAGAAAACACAAAAAAAACTGGCATGACAAATATTTGCAAACCAAATATTGGTATGGCAAATATTTTCCATACCAATAATGACATGCACAAAATTTCACTGACCGATTGTATTCTTTTCATATCGTTCAATACCAACAACAGACTTGAACTATAACAATAACTACATAAATAAGGTAACCAATTACAAGGATAACAAAACAAACACATTAATTTCAACATAGGAAAATACATGCCATACAAGTAATAGCCTACATAAAACTACATTGACATATCCTACTATTTTCATGTCATGCAATACCAACAACATACTTGAACTATAATAATTACAACATAATTAAGCACCAATTACAGCAACAACAAAAACAATCAAATTCAATTCAACATGATGCTATGACATGCATTAAACAAACAAAAATAGGTATGATGAAAAAAAACCAACCTTGAACCCATTTTAACAATGCAAAATAAAGGAAGAAGATGTGGAAATCTAACTAAATTCACTAAAGAACTTTTCCAATTAACATACAGATCGAGATGTATAAGGGCTCAATATCTAAAAACACATGAAATCTATATGCGCAATAGATGGAAGCACAAAATTCTAAAATAGATTAGGAATAGATTTTGGAATAAAATTTGGAACTACATTAAAAAACGAAATAAAAAGCAGCGAAATTAAGAACGCCAGGGCGTTGATTTTGAAAGAAGAGGGCTAAAAATAGGAATGACAATAGCTGTAGAAATTTGGAAAATAAAAATAAGGACGTAAAACATAATGTAAAATTGTAAGGGATGTAATTTATAAAATAATAAAAAGGACGTGTCACAAATTTCCACTAATATTAAAGTGTTTTTGGAAGGGTCTATTAACACCTTGGTTTTGTTTTCACCCTAGATAAATTAAAAAAAAAAATATTTTAATGCTGTAGCATCATATTATAAATTATGTGAAATGAATCCATGCTCATGAGTAGACTGAGTCCATAAAAAGTTAAGTTTGGAGCAAGTAGGGAAATATAAGAAACCAAGTTTGGAGCGAGCAAGAAAATGCAAAAACCAAACTTAGAGCGAGTGGGTAAACCTAGCAAACTAAGCTTCATGTAAGTGAGGAAACCTAAGAAACCACGCTCACTGAAAGACGTGGTTAACTTGGATTTTCAACTAATAAGCGGTTTCTTTCAAAACCTAGCTCAATCCAAGTGTAGTTTCATACAAAACCTCGATCATTCCTAATTTGGCTTTATACAATATCTTATTCGGTCTGAGCGAGGTATTATACAAAGCTATGTTAAAACAAAATGTTACTCAAATTTCTTGCAAGTATGATTAACTTTCTTACACAACCCTGCTCGGCTCAATTGAAGTTGGCATGTGCTTCTAAGACTGGCCTAGTTTAAGCTGGCCCATATCAAGCCTAGGCCTATTCAATCTTGTCCAAATCAAATCCAGATTTGCAGCCTCCCGACTCTTCTCAAGATACATAGTTGGCTCATATAACTCAGCTTGACTCAATCACCCATGGCTCGGCCCAATCTCATCTCGCCTACAACCGGTTCTTCATAGCCCGTCTTATCACCGTGAGCATATCCTGGCACATCGTCTCCACCTTAACAATTTCCAACTATTCTTTATATCCTTCTGTAGTATGCAACCGATCGTTACTATACACAAGAAGCTTCTTTTCTGCTTTTTCCCCTGGAAAAGTAAAGTAAATGACAAATAGTACAACCAAGTTACTAGGTACTATAGTGAATCTGCCAAAAGCATGCCTACTTTTGTAGCAAGCCGCCTTTCTTAGACCAAAACACGTGCCTAGTACATAATTACAGCTGGCACGCTTCTCAGTCACATATTCGTACCCCATTTACAACTGTTCTTCATCAACCTATGCGATCAGATCTACAGTCAAGAGTGGTTCCTACATGTTTCATTGTGTAATCTCAGCCATCCACTACCCACAGCAGCTATTATAAATACCTTATGCCATAAATGTCAAAGGGGTTAATTTTTATGCTTAGAATTCACATTCCCAACAAACTAAATACCCTCAGCTCTTGAGATAGTAACTTTGTAGTCTTAATGTTTAATTTCTTATTATTCTTTTTATTCTAAGAGATCAACATGATAAAAGATTTTGATAGTAGAATAGGAAAACTCAGCTGAATCACTCCGCATCTTGTGTCATTAACTTTAATTTGCTCATTTTACTCTTATATTCAATTTTAAGCCTAGTTGTAGCAAGAAACTTCTGCTAATACAAATGAAATGTTCTAACTTCGAGGTTGATTAAAATTTTAGTCAATATTTTAGTGCTAGAAGAAGGCATCCCCTAAAAGCTCTCACATTTCTTCATCTTTTCATCTCTACAAAATTCTATTCTAAATTGTTGTCATGGATTAACATAATGACAATAAAGGTAATAAATCTAATGGTTGTGAGACTAACGATAACATTGTCGCCAAAGTAGTTTGTACCATCTTTGGACTTAGCAACAACATGTGGCTAAGTGTGCTTCAAGGCTTGACTAATATGGGAAATCTAGCCTTTGATGTGAACGATACGAGGACGAGGGTGGATGCTCAAACGATAGTGAACTTCATTCCACTATCCTCTCCAATGGCTGAATTGATTCTATTCAACTTGCTATCCCTAGCGCTTACAACCTCATGAACACTTCCCAGGAGAGGGTGGTACTTGAAACCATGGTCGGGAATATTCATGCTTGTCATAGAAGGCATACTATGTGTAGGCCAAGTCACATTATTGATAATAACCAAGAAATGGTCGTGCATATAGACCAAGAAACCGACATTCCCCTTAAATAGAACGACCATTCGCTTTGAGTGCCTTTGGGCAGCAGATAGAGCTTGAGATTTAAGGTGTGAGAGTTTGAGTGGTGGAATTCACACTATCGGCATAGAGCATGGGGGCCCCTCGGCACATTCCCAGTCACGTAGGGGAGTGGTCAGCCCTAGGTCAAGAGAAGGGTAAGCCAAGCATTCATGATCGCCCTTTGTGCTGAGGGAGGGGAGATCCCACTCTACAACTCATCATCATCACAATCACTCTCCTTTGCATCATCTTCATTGTTTTCCTATTCCACAAATACACTAGCTGAGTCTACATCCGGTTGTAAGTCAAACACTTCCATAGTAGGCCGACGTTGGCCTTCTAGAGGAAATGAATCATCTTCGCCAATATCTCAACAAAATGTAAGCCCAGAATGCCGAGGGCGTAGAACGGTATAATGAAGAGAACGCAGATCTATTTTTCAAGGAAATCTTGAACACATACACCCACAAGCGGTATGCATTGCCACTTATTGACAAGTATGATGTGAGCGCTTACTCATAAAATCACATTGCACCCTTTTAATTCCATCACACAAGCCGGCGGCTAGCTTTCCAGCCCGGTATAGTGCCTACTCTTCCCCTTCACTCTCGCTGGATCGGCCTCCCATCGGTTCCTACATCTATAATCAGACAACATCCATTCCTAGGCCCAGATCTATGCAGACTCCAAACCCAGGTTCTTTGCTTCAAAGAACCATGTTATGATGGCTAATGAGCTAAATAACATAAGACAGAGGTCATCCGAGAATCTTTGTTCATATGTGAATCGCATTAACAAAGAATCTACCTAGGCTAGGGGTGTTGAGCAAAATAGTCTGGTTGTGGCCCTCTATTGGGGTAGGGTATAAGTCAGGAATGTGGAAGGAATTATAATAGCAATTAGCCAAGTTCCTAACCGACTTCTATCAATGGGTGAATGACATCATGAGGATAAAGTACGCTGATCTTTCTAAAAGTGATGATGAAGCCGACGTTCAAATAAAGACGATCCACATGAAAGCTCTGACCAACATGCTAATGGCCAGAACCATAACAAGTGACATGCATATTATGGCACCTGCTTCAAACCCATGTATACTAACTATGCCACATTGAATATATATATATATGGAATCAATATATCTTATGACCAGGGACCGGGTACTGTATCAAAGACCGCCCACCATAAGAGGCAGAATAAGAGAAGAATCTCACACCAATGGCAAGTACTACGACATTTCACCAACAAGTGTCGTGCGCTAAAAGACAAAATAAAGGGACTAATCTGGGAAGGGGTGCTTGTAGAGTATGTTCGACATTAAGTCGATCAAAGAGCGGCTTGCAACAACCGATCGGCTAAATCCCAATAACCAACAACAATATCGCAGCCATGACTGACATTTTGATCATAAGCGGAAGCCGCGTGTGGCTAGAAGCAGCCGGGGGCATAGTCCCGGTACTAGAGAGAAATGGGTTCAACTGCCAAATCTTTTAATATGATCACCGAACGTCCAAATTACCGAACGCGAAATAGATATCACTTTCACTGTCGAAGACATGGAATCCGTCTCTTACCCCATCGTGATCATATGGTCAGCACCCTTGTGATGACTAATACATGTGTGAACCAAGCATTCGTGGATAGGGGTAGCTAAGTTAACTTTATGTACAAAAATCTCTTCGAGGCTCTCAAGCTCCCTGCTTTTAGCCTCACCCCTAAGTCTTGCCTATATACGACTTTGGGGGTGTGGGCATTGTTCCAATGGGGACTACTTATAACACCCTAAAAATTTAACGGAAATTTAATAAGAAAAATAAATTTAAATAAAACAAGGACTAAAATAAAAAAATTCACAAACCTTCAAATTTGGCTACGAAACTTGCACCATTCTGTTCGTAGCAATTTTCTGGATGATTTTCATATATAAAACTTCAAAATCGGAATTAGTATAGAGAAGTTATGGGTGTCAGAAGAATTGAAAATAAAATAAACATATAAAAATAAAAATTCAGAAATTTACATCTTATTGGTCAACACAAAAGAGGAGATGGTTGACACAGGGAGGAAAGCGGTCGACCATTGGCAACATAAAATTAAGGGTCCAGCGACGTGTTCGAACGGTCTTGTTTAGTTGCTTCGTGACCAAGCCGAGATAACCCTCAATATTCATCAGCCTAAATCCAACGTCCTAAACTAATTCCAGACCCCTATAAATTCAAGCCTAACCTAACTCTAAAATCCGCATAAACGTTTAATGTACCGAAACTCTGACCAAATCCAACATCTCCTCTAAACCTAAAAATTCTTCAAAATCAAATTAAAATCAAACTAGAAGAGATACAATCTCAGATCTAGAAGGAGCAAGCGTAAGAAAGGCGATTCTCAAGTGGAGCAAGTTGGAAGAGCTTAAGCATAAGGTAAGTGGGAACACATTTAATTAGATGATTATTACAGTCAACCTATTCTAGCTGATTTATGGTGTTGTAATTTAAAATAGAAAATGTAAAAATCTAATTTAAAACCGATAACCTAGGATAGAAATTTAAGTTACAGTAATTTGATAAATCTAACATTTATGCTATCATACCACTTTTATTATTTAACTATAAACCCAAAATACGTAAACCCTAAAATTAAAAACTTTAGATTGAGCATATAAAATTTAAATTAGGAAATATAGACTGGTCAAGTCAGTGCTTAGGGTTCACTGTGAACTGCAATCGACAATCAAAATTAATCTAAATAAAATTTACATTAGAAAAATAGTATGAACCCTAATTTTAGCCTACGACTGGTCGAACACTCATCTCGAGCGATCAACCATAAACGGTGGGTTAGCGGTCGATCGATAAACTCGTAAAATGAAGAAACTGAACCACTGCCAAATGCCTGGGTTAGTAATAAAAATTATAAAAATTGTAATAAATATTATACAAGTTGTTAATTGTTGCGTGAGCCTATTTTGGGGTTAGGTGTATATTAGAGATAATAGGGAAGCTAGTTCTCTATTAAAGGACGTTAGGTCATTGCGATGTTGGGTATATATCATTTACTTAATTGGGGGTCGAATAATTGACTAGGGTCATTGTATTTTCGCAAAATATCACTCACAGGAAGGTTCTGCAGTTGACTTGATGCGTAGCACTGATGGATGCCAAATGAGTGGGCTCGGTACTAACGGATAATTTTATTCAGACATAGTCAGGCCCGGCGCTGTACGATAAGAGGCAATATTGAATAAAGCGACCCAACACAATGGGAGTCCAGGTATACACGGTTCTGACGCAACGTGATACATGTTAACACCGGCATGTGCAATAAGAGGCATATATACGATTGAGAGGTGGACACAGGTGCAGATGATGAGACACACCAATAAGTCAGCATTTCTGGTTCTCTTTCTCCAGGTGTAGTTGAGTTTTCGGAAGTCCTATCAATGGGAGAGCAGTTCCCATAGTAGCATTATGCAGTGATATTAGTGGAAACAGATTTCCACAGTAGCCCTCGGGTGGTGTTCCCTTATAGGGTAGCTCTAGGGGCATTGACCAATCCTTAATGTGAAGTTCGATCCGTAGTTCAACCCTTCAAACAGATAAGAACCCTTAGGCAATGGACCTTAGGAATTCACGGACACTTGTAACACACCATATGTCATCTAGAGTAGTATTAAAGATAACTGCACGTGATCATCACATATTAAACTTGTACTCATTCACCAGACTTTTATCTGATCCACTCTTTTTCGTTCTTTTTCCCCACCACGGGTGGACATAACATTAGATGATTGGCCCATTCTTGATACTTGGAGAGTTGAACCTATCTTTGGAGATTGCTTTTATTACCATATTTACTCTCCATGTATCTACCTACCCTATCAGTACATTTTATTTCCTGTATCGAACTTGAAGTGATATTTTCTATGTACTCTATATTGGACCACATACCCATTTTCTAGACTATGATTTGGACATTTTTTGAGATGGACATTTTTCCCTTTCTATCTTATATGTTTTATTCCTTCTACCGTGAGTTCTGAAAGTTTAGAATATTTTAGATATATCTGCTTATACTAGTCCCTATGATGTTAAATGATAGCCCGATAGCTCGCATTTCTCGGCACGATGCAAGGTCGAAAGTCACACCAGGCTTTGGATCGGTGTGTTGTGAGGTGCGGTTTTTCATAGTTTGTATCGGAGTCAGGTTCAAAGTTCCTTAGGGCTAGGACCATATTGAGAGAATGTACTTGAAAAGTTTTTTTTTAAAATGTGGTTTTTCAAAAGGTTTCCTAAAAATGTTTTCCAAAAATTTCCAAAAATGGGTTTAAAAAATATATATGTATATAAATAAAGGTTTTCAAAAAGCTTTCTAAGAATTTTATACATATCATAATCTCTTTTTTTGTGCCTATGCTATCTTTTATTCGTGCGTATGTTATCTCTCTTATTCATGCTTATGTTATCTGTGAAAAGTTGCTAATAAAATTCACAGATAAAAGATGAACGATCCCGTAGGTTCAGGCTCCAGCGATGCAACCGAGGTCCTGGGCGTAAACATCTCGATATGGTTCTATTGGTACCTTCATGTGAAGTGACATGCCAAGCTAAATTCCACTAGAGAACCCGCAGAAGCAGCGACAAGTGTAGTTCCTGCTCGCCCATCTACTGCTACAGACTCTACTAAGCTATGCAAAGATTTTCAAACCTTGGAGGACAGCCATACATGGAGGCAGAGTCTAAGGTTGATTCGAGGATATGGATTCGTGCTTGTGAGAGGATCTTTGGTGCGATGGGTTTGATTGACAAGGTGAGGAGGCAATTATAGGGCAAGGCATTGAGTTGGTGGGAGGTTATTGAGTTTGAGACCGATGGAGGGGATATTTCTTAGGAGGAGTTTTGTAGGCGATTCGAGATGAAGTTCATGTTCAAGACGGAGGAAGGAGTTCAGCTAGAGAAGTTTATCCATTGGAGCAAAGAGTCACGACGATTAAGGAGTATGTCAATCAGTCTAATGAGCTAGCTAGATTTGGAATGGGGCTGATCAATATGCCACACAAGAAGTCTCTTAAATTTGCTAAAGGGCTAAACCTACCTCTCCAAGGTTTATCGTTGAGTCACATTCCTATGGGTGCAACTTATGAGGGTCTAGTTGAGATGGCCTTAATCAATACCGTCTCCCAGGAGAAAGTGAAAGAGGAATCTAAAAAGACTGGAGAAAAGATTCAAAAGAAAAATCAGGAAAACGAGAGGATTTTGGCCTAAGGGGAAGATACAGAAGAAGGACATGAGTTAGAACGACAGATTTTCTATTGATTAAAAAATCATTGAAAAAATATAATCGTTATAAAACCGCAAGCGCACGGCATACAGTCGTAGTATGTATGTGAGTTTGGGTTGATCCACAGGGAAAGAATTAAATTCTAATATTACTAAATTAAATTATCCCAAAGTTTTTGAAATTTTTTTAAACTAGAAAATTGTAGAACATAAACTAGAGCAAAAGTGAATAAAACTATAAGATTATTGAGCAATTTAGAGGCAAATCCACTTCCAATTATTCATATAAATATGGCTGGCGTCAAAGAGGTCCCCTTGAAAATTCATTTATAATCTCACATTGAAATATTAATTAGAAATGATTGATGTGTTTACTATAATACGGTTTATTTGTGCTATTAATTAGCATAACTTAAACCATCAAACTCTAACACACCATTCAAACCAACTTATCAACTCTCTTGAAAATGGCATGAAATTAAAAATAAAATCTATTTTAAGCATGATTTATTTACTGTGAATCGGTAATATAGAGCATCAAATTTTGATTCTAGTTTGACTTTCATCATCAAAGTCACTTAGGCAAATAATCAAATAGTTTATGTTTACAATGGATTACGTATAGCCTATTTGAGATGTCAACATAGACTATCAAATTCACTAAAAAAAATATATAAACCACCATCATTCATAATTTCCATTAAGCACATAAGAGAGATCATAAATGAAATCATTATGTTAATTTAATATGTTTCATGAGAGCTTCATTGCCCCTAAATTGAAGGGGTTTAACTACTCATATTTGAATACATGCTAACATAAAATGATTTCAACATAAACATATATAAGAAAAAAAGAGCTAATCAGAAGAAAAGAGAGCTAACTATTTGCATGAAATAAAACTAAGCTAGAATTAAATCTATGCTACTAACACGAAATAAGAGAAGCATAAGGAAATAAGAGAGCATAAAATAAAATAGCAATAAAAGAATGCATGAAATAGAAATGCATGAAAGTAAAGAGCAAGGCTAAGAAGCCATTAAAAAGACATTTTATTTATCATTGATTTGTAGTTACAATATTGAATAAAAAAGAAGAAGATGATTACATGAAACATAAAGGATATTTATACATGCTTAAAACCCTAATTCATATTTTAGGGGAATACCAAAAATGCCTTTGATATAGTGTAACCTCGAAGTAATCATTAGGGAATTAATTAATCCCCACTGACATGCCTTTAAGCCTCCATTAACATATGCATGTACTTTTAATTATGGACCATTAGTTAGTCGGTATATGGGCTCCTCTATGTTCCATGAATTATTTATTTCCTTTCTTCCTTAGCTTTCAAAATATGTGCATGCATACATTCACAAAACATCTTCATAATTCTGTGCAGTTAAAGCGCTCGGCAGATTCAAAGCGGTGGAGGTGCAAAAAGTCATAGCGGGGATACAGCGAGGATATAGCGGATGACTCTAAAATAGCATATAAAACTTGTACTTAATGTTTTTACAAATATATAAATGGTAATTAAATGAAAAATTATCATTCAATTGAATTATAATTAATACATAAATAATTTTAAATAAAAACATGTGCGAATATACTTTAAATAAACGTAAAACTGTTATATAACATAATTAAATTTAGTAGAATATTAGAGTATGTTCATTTCTGAAAATATATTAAAAATTAAATCAAATAAATTAGTTTCATAATTTTTATAATGTATAAATGAAAATTTTCAATTCATTTTATTAAAGAAGATATAGCGGAAATAGCGGAATATAGCGGGAATAACGGGATATAGCGGAAATAGCGGGGCTTAAAGCGGAAAGGCTATATTTTGGGGCTATATGGAAAAATCGTAGCGGTAGAAATCTGCTATGAGATATAGCGGGGTTATAGCGGGGCATTAGCTACACAGCTTCATATGTGCACTCCATTTCCTACAAATAAAAATGTGCAAATAAATTTTCTCAAAATTAAACCATACACAAAATTACCATTTTAGCCCCACATAACGAGTGAATGATGATTTGAAAACAATTTAAATTTTGGTTTAAACATGTAAAATACCCTAATATGCTCATTTATTTAAATAAAAGTAGGTTAAATATTGGAGCAAAAATATACACTTTTACATACACATCAAATACCCCCACACTTATCTTTTTTATTCGTCCTTAAATAATTTAAAATACGATAAATCCGTTTTCATAGGAAACACGATTGCATTGAGCGTATGCAACAAGCTGTTAAACCTCTAGGTGTCCCTAATAGGACAAGTGTTGTCTTGTGAGGGTTTTCAGTGGATACTACCCACAAAATCCAAATGCGATATGCAAATTCTGAATGCGACTACATGATGCAGGTTTTCAGAAATGTTTACAAATGACGAATTTACTTTTAAATTGACAAGAGTAAGTTAAACATAAGTTTAGGACATTATTAAGAAATTTTAGACCTTTTACTCATCAAAACTTCCAACAAAAATTAAGTTATCATCACAATTAAACTCTAGTTTGGCTAGTTATTTCGGTTGATAACATAGTGCAACTATGAAATGGATTCTTTAGTTGATTATCAAAGTTTTACAAAGTGGCATTTTTATTTCTTTTGAATAACAGATTGAATCAAATAAGTGAAAATAGTGCTTGGATTTCAATTGCTTGCTCTTTCTATTTTGAAAAATATTAACATTATTATTTACACACCTAACTTAGATAAACTGAGGCCAGATATACCGATCATGCACTGCCTTTCGGGCTTAGTGAGAAGGGTACAGAGCATGGCGAGTGTACACACTTGCGTATGAACACATGACTCTAGGTGTTTATTATTTTAATTTTACTTACATACACCTAACTCAGATAAACTGAAGCCAAATATACCGATCATGCACTGCCTTTCGGGCTTACGTGAGAAGTGTACAGAGCTTGGCGAGTATACACACTTATGTGTGAACACCTGACTCTAGGCGTTTCTTATTTTTATAAATTTTTTTTTTGGAAAGAGAGAGTTATGCAAAATCATCTTAGCACCACTTAACTAGAAGATCAAAAATGTTATCGCATTTACTTTAAATCAACCACTCTTTTAAACAAAGATTACAATTAGGACATACTTCATTATTATCACATATGAACCTTCTTATATACTAGTTAAACCATAGTTACTTGTAATCAAACTTTTATTTTTATTTTTGTTGAGACAGGTAAATTTTCAAAAATTTCAATTTAATAACCAAAAACACATACCTATCCTATAGCGTTTCTTCAAAAGTAAATCAATATGCTAAAAAAGAAAATTTGTTTTAGGGTTTTTTTGTTTTGGAAAGAAAATGCAAAAAATAAACCACGAAAAATCAAAATAAACATGAGATTCCCCCACACTAGATTTTGACTGTGTCCCCACTGTCAATACATGATATAATGAGTGTAATGGAGAAAAATATGTACATATTTACAAGAAAGGGTTAAAATTTCTTACCAGACATAGCGTGGTTCATGAAGAATCATGTGCATTGACTTTAAAAATCGATCCATCCCTAGGGTTTTCTATTTCTATGGCACCATGTGGAAAAACAGTACGTACCACGTATGGCCCTGTCCACCTTGATTTTAATTTCTCAAGGAACAAATGAAGTTGAGAATCATACAAAATAACTTTTTGATTTGGCAAAAATGTTTTCCTTAAGATTGATTTGTCTTGAAAAACTTTTGTTCTTTGTTTGTAAATTTTCTCATTTCAATAAGCGTCTTTCGTAATCTCCTCTAATTCATTGACTTGCAATTTTCTATTTTCGCCAGGTTTTTCAAGATCAAAGTTTATGTTCTTAATCGCCCACAACGCTTTATGTTCAAGTTCAATGGGTAAATGACATGCTTTACCATATACAAGACTAAAATGAGACATCCCAAGATTGGTTTTATACACAGTTCTATAAGCCCAAAGCACATCTGTTAATTTTTGTGATACCAATCTTTTCGATTTTTATTTACAGTTTTCTCCAAAATTTGCTTTATTTGACGATTTTAAACTTCAACTTGACCACAAGTTTGAGGATGATAAGGAGTGGATAACTTGTGGATTATCAAGTATTTCTTCTTTAGAATTTCAAATGATCGATTACAGAAATGGGTTCCATTATTGCTTATTATTGTGCGAGGTGTTCCAAACCTCGAAAAGATGTTTTATTTTATGGATTTCACAACAACTTTGTGGTCATTTGTTTTACAAGGAATGACTTTAACCCATTTAGAGACGTAATCAACAGCAAGAAGAATATACAAATTTCTGAAAGAATTAGGAAGCGGTCTCATAAATTCAATACACCAAACATTAAAGATTTCAATAATAAGAATGGGTTTAAAGGCATCATGTTTCATCAAGAGTTTTTTCCTAACATTTGGCAACAATCACAAGTTTTACAAAACTCTGATGCATCTTTGAAAAGTGTAGGCCAGTAAAAACCACACTAAAATACCTTTTTCGCTATTTTCTTCGGACCGAAGTGACAAGCTTGGTCATGACAAATGAAAGGACACTCTTGATTTTGCAATCCGGAATGCAGCGTCGAATGATGTGGTTAGAACAATACTTAGACAAGTAGATCATCCAAATAGAAGTACTTGACTTGGGAAAGAAATTTATATTTATCTTGTTTCGACCAAAATAAAGGAGTTCCTTTAGTGACTAAATAGTTCACTATATCGGCATACCATGGATCGATGGAAACAGAAAGAAGTTGTTCATCAGGAAAGTTCTCATTGATCGGTAAAGAATGTGGTGCGTTTGGGAGACATGATAGATGGTTAGCAATGACATTGTCGGATCCTTTTTTGTATTTGATCGTAAGGTCAAATTCTTGAAGTAATAGGATCCAACGGATTAATGAGACTTAGCATCCTTTTTAGCGAAAAGGTTCCTAAGAGCGGAGTGGTCAGTGTAAACCGTAATGTGTGAGCCAATCAAATAAGGTTGGAATTTTTCGAGCGCAAACACTACCGCTAAAAGCTCTTTTTTAATCGTCGTGTAATTGAGTTGAGCATCGTTTAGAGTCATACTAGTGTAGTAAAGGATATGAATAATTTTTTTAATGCGTTATCCTAAGACATCACCAACTGCAAAGATAGAAGCATCACACATTATCTCGAAGGGAAGATCCCAGTTGGGTAAGCAAATGATGGGAGTAGAAATGAGTTCATTTTTGAGGCGTTTGAAAGTAGAAACATAGTCAAAATTAAAGTCAAATGGAACATTTTTCCAAGAAGAGTCGTCAGAGGTCAAGCAATTTTACCAAAGTTCTTTACAAAGCATCGATAAAAACCAGCATGTCCAAGAAATGAACGAATGTCCTTGACAGATTTGGGAATGGGTAGATTTTCAATTACGTCAACTTTCACTTTATCTACCTCAATGCCTTTGTTTGAAATGACATGTCCAAGAACAATGCCATGTTTGACCATGAAATGAAATTTTCCCAATTTAACGTTGAGTGTTTGTCCTTGCATCGATTCAAAACCATCTCGAGATGGTGTAAGCATTCGGAAAAGGAGTTTCCAAAGATGGAAAAATCGTCCATAAACACTTCCAGAAAGCGTTCCATTATGTCATAAAAGATGCTGACCATGCATCTTTGGAAAGTAGCAGGAGCGTTGCAAAGGCCAAATGGCATATGTCGATACACAAAGGTGCTAAAGGAACACGTGAAAGTCGTTTTCTCTTGATCTTCGGAAGTGATTGGAATTTGGTTATAACCAGAGTAACCATCAAGAAAGTAATAGAATTTGTGGCTGGCTAATCATTCAAGAATTTGGTCAATGAAATAAAAAGAAAAGTGATCCTTACGTATTGCAACATTTAATTTTCGATAATCAATGCAAACACGTCAACCCATTTGAGTATGAGTTAGAATGAGTTCGTTAGCGTCGTTCTTGATAATGGTAAGTCCAGACTTTTTAGGCACGACATGAATTGGGCTAACCTACGAACTATCGAAGATGGGATATATCATTCCGTTATTGAGGAGTTTAAGAATTTCGTCTCGAACTGCATCCTTCATTTTTAGGTTATGCCTTCGTTGCACGTCATGAACAGGCTTGGCTTCGTCAACTAAATGGATACGATGTTGAACAAGAGCGGGACTAATTCCCTTTATATCAATACTTGACCATCCAATTTCCTCTTTGTTTTTCTATAGAATTGAAATAAGGGAAGCTTCTCTATCAAGAGAAAGAGTTGAAGAGATTATGATAGGAAACGTTTCATTGTCACCTAAGTATGCATACTTAAGGTGATTAGGAAGAGGTTTGAGTTCCAACCCTGGGTGTTGATCAATCAAAGAATTTGGTTGAAGGTCTGACTCAACCATGAGGGTTTCAAATGAAAGCACACTCTCTATCTTGTTAGGCTCGTCTTGAAACAGTTGTTCGTATTCGGTCTCGCGTTCGTTGTTAAGGTCCACTGTTTCGTTGTCAAAATTTTATTGAATGGAGCTAACTTCCAACGTTTGATCAATTGGTGTGTTCTATTAATTTTCTAGATTGAAGATGTTAAGTTCCAAAGTCATGTTTCCAAAAAAATTAATTCATCGAGACATTTCAACAATTGATTAAGGCATTTGAAGTGGCTAAGAAAGGTTACCCTAAAATCAATGGAATTTGACTCATTGGATTGTTCAAGGGTTGTGTTTCAAGGACGATGAAATCGACGGGGAATATGAATTGATCGATTTTGATGAGTACGTCCTTAATTTATCTCACGGTTTTCTTTATCGAACGATCGACAAATTGAAGAGTTACTTTTGTCGGTTTTAGTTCACCCAAGCCAAGTTGCTGGCAAACTGAATAAGGAATAAAATTGACACTCGCACCCAAGTCTAGCAAGCACTTATTAATCGTTTTGTCTTCTATCGTGCATGAGATCGTTAGACATCCAGGATCTTTGTATTTTATGGGGACCGATTGAGACAAAACATCGCTAAGATCGGCAGCTAAGAAAACTTTCTTGGGTACATGAGTGTGTCATTTTTGAGTACACAAGTCTTTCAAGAATTTAGTGTAAGTTGGGACCTATTGAATGATATCAAGAAGAGGAATGTTAAGTTTGACTTGTTTGAAAATTTCCAACACCTTTTCCATTTGATCGGAATATTTCTTAGGTCAAAGGCGATGTGGAAATGGAATTCGATACTCAGTAGGTCGGTCTACTTGAGTAGAAGAAGAATTTGGATTGGTATTTGATTCGATATTTGGCTCAATGTTTTGTTATGAATCGCTTGTCGTTTTTGAAGTGCCAAGAGAATCTCTCGGTAAAACATTTGGATTGACCACTTGCTATTGGATTGGTTTATCGGAATGCAAAGTTGTGATAGTATTCATTTAGTTTACATTGCTATCTTGAACAACATGGGCTTGATTCGAATTTGTGTTTTGATTTCTAGGATTTGGAACTGGCTGACTTGCGAATGTGCCTCGTTCACATTGACTCACAAAAGTGGCTAATTGACTCATTTGCATTTCAAGTTTAGCAATTGATCGACTCGTATTCTGCATGTACGAGTTTAACAAATTTTGTAAATTGCTATTTGAATGGTGGTTTTGAGTGGTTGCTTTAGCCAAAGTTTCAAGACTTTCTTAAGTGAAGTCAATCGAATCGTATTGGGGAGCAAAAGATTGTTGTGGTTGATTCTAAGACGAAGGCATAAATTTTTTTTGAAAGTGGTTGGGCTGAAAGGAAAGAAGTTGCTATCGAAAGGTTAGGTGAAGGTTGTAGGCAGTGGTGTAGAAGTGCAAAAGGAGGAGGAGGGAGGCCGTGATGACGGTATTAGGATGGTGATGTAAGATTGCAGTGGATGAAGCAAGGGTGGGGAGTAAAGAAGCAGTTGAAGTTGAAGGAGGAGGATGGTGTAAGTTGTGTGTGCAGGTGGAAGGAAATGCAGTGAGGAGGAGGTGTGAGGATGTATTGGAATTGTTGCAGCTCTGTTTGGCAGAGGAAGGTTAAGTATGGTGGTATGCAGATGATTGGTAGTGTGAAGTTAGAGGGGTGTTTTGGATGAAGGAAATGACAAGTTAGCAGGGAGTGTCACGGTGATGGAGTTGAAAGGAGGAAGTAATTAAAGGGGGGTGTTTATGGAGGAAGTTCAGGTTGTGAATTTGAAGTTTTAGTGAGGGAATGGGAAGGATATCTAAATGAATACAGAGATGAAAATTTAAATGATAATAGAGACTGAATCAAAGACAGTGAACACAAAATGCACACTTCAAATGAAAAATGTTTATGCATTTTTTTATTTATTTAAATGTAACAAAGAACAACAATATGCAATAATAAACTAAATGCAGACTAAACCAAAAGCACAGTGAACATGAACAGAGAACAATAGAATGTGGGTAAGGAAATGAAATAAAGTGCACACTAAACAAAATGCAGCAAAGGCAATGTGAAATTTAAAAAAATAAAATAAAAATGAATAAAACAAAGCAAAACACAACTGAAGAATGAACACAAGTGAACAAAACAAGTAAGCAAAATACAAATCAATTGCACAACATAATATATATATATATACAGTTTTGTTTAGGTTTTTTTATAACAACTAACACAAACTAAAATAAAAATAAAAATTAATTTGAAAATTAAAATTAAAACTAAATTGTTTTCCCTGGCAACGGCGCCAAAAACTTGTTAGAATGACGGATTTTCTATTGATTAGAAAATCGCCGAAAAAATACAATCGTTATAAAACCGCAAGCGCATGACATACAATCGTAGTACGTATGCGAGTACGGGTCGATCAACAGAGAAAGAATTAAATTCTAATATTACTCAATCAAATCAGCCCAAAGTTTTTGAAATTGTTTTAAACTAGAAAATTGCAGAAAATAAAATAGAGCAAAAGTGAATAAAACCTGAGATTAAGGTGTAATTTAGAGGCAAATCCATTTCCAATCATTCATATAAGTCAACACAAAATTCATTTATAATCTCTCATTAAAATATTAAGTAGAAATGATTGATGTTTTAGTATAAGTATGGTTTATTTGTGCTATTAATTAGCACAACTTAAACCACTAAACTCTAACATATCATTTAAACCAACTTATCAACTCTCATGAAAATGACATGAAATTAAAAATAAAATCTACTTTAAGCATGATCTATTTACTATGATTTAGTAATATAGAGCATGAAATTTTGATTCAAGTTTGACTTTCATCATCAAAAATCACTTAGGAAAATGATTAAATAGTTTATGTTTACAATGGATTAAGCATATCCTATTTTAGATGTCAACATAGACTATCAAATTCACTAAAAGAAAAACATAAACCACCATCATTCATAATTTCCACTAAGCACATAAGAGAGGTCACAAATGAAATCATTATGTTAATTTAATATGTTTCATGAGAGCTTCATTACCCCTAAATTGAAGGGGTTTAGCTACTCATGTTTAAATACATGCTAACATAAAATGATTTTAACATAAACATAAATAAGAAAAAAGAGAGCCAATCAAAAGAAAATAGGGCTAACTACTTGCATGAAATAAAACTAAACTATAATTAAATCTATGCTATTAACATGAAATAAAAGAAGCATAAAGTAAATAAGAGAGCATAAAATAAAATAGTAATAAAAGAAAGCATGAAATAGAATGCATGAAATTAAAGAGCAAGGCTAAGAAGCCATTAAAGAGACATTTTATTTATCATTGATTTGTGGTTACAATATTGTATAAAAAGGAAGAAGATGATTACATGAAACATAAGGGGTATTTATACATGCTTAAAACCCTAATTCATATTTTAGGGGACTACCAAAAATGCCCTTGAGATAGTGTAACCTCCAAGTAATCATTAGGGAATTAATTAATCCCCACCAACATGCCTTTAAGCCTCCATTAATATGTGCATGTGCTTTTAATTATGGACCATTAGTTAGTGAGTATGTGGGCTACTCCATGTTGCATGAATTCTTTTATTTCCTTTTTTCCTTAGCTTTCAACATATGTGCATGCATACATCCATGTACCTCTTCATATTTGCACTCCATTTCCTATAAATAAAATAAAACTATGCAAATAAATTTTCTCAAAATTAAATTATACACAAAATTACCATTTTACCCCCAAATGAAGATGAATGAATGATGATTTGAAAATAGTTTAAATTTTGGTTTAAACATATAAAATACCATAATATGCTCATTTATTTAAATAAAAGCAGATTAAATATGAGAGTAAAAATATACACTTTTACATGCACATCAACGTGCAGTGCAAGAAATGTGGAAAGAGGGGACACTTTGCTAAGGAGCGCAGATTTGATTGCTCAGAGATCAAGTGTTGTAACCGTGATCAGTATGGGCTTATAAAGCGAGCATGCATAGCACCAACGAGAGCTTCTACTTAGGTGGTTCTAGCTTGTGCACTGGAGGTAGTCCCTAGCTCGAGTTTTCAGCTAGTGGTGGATAATGAAAAGAAAGTAGCGATTGAAGATGGGTTAACTTTATCCGGTTTATCTAATCACTCATTATTTGACATTGGGGCTTCACATTCTTTCATTTCCAGTAGACTTTTTGATGACTTACACTTGTACACTAATATAGTCATAGACCCTCACTATAAGAAAATTTGCTTTTAGTAGTATTTATTGATAGCTTTTCAAGGCTAAGTGCTACTGTATTATTTTGTAAGTATATTTTATTAAGCTCCAACGCTACGAACAAAAAAATTCAGCTTGCTCGTCAATTTTTTACTTTGCCGCGCTATTATTATTATACACAAAAATTACGTTCTGTATCCACTGCTTAAACATAATTCCTTTATCTCCCCAACCCTAAATCATTTTATCCTTCTTCATTTTTCCTCATCGCTCTACCCCTCTCAATCACTCCACTCATCTCCGTTAATTTACTCCTTTTCATGCCATTGATCTACTTCTCTGCACTTTGTTCCTTGGAAACAAAATTTAAGGTTAATCTGAAATTGAGGCTAATCGTTCCTAAAAAATACATGATAATTGGGTGGGACTATACTTCAGTGAGATCTTATAAAGAAACATCAAACCGAGGAGAAAACCTAATTTGGCTGAGATAATTAATTTTGCGTACTATGTTTTGCTATACAATACAATTAAAATGATGGGTTATTTGTTTACATTGTGATTTTTACATGGTTATTTGTTTTCAATACTAAGTTTCGCAATACAGATTTTGGATGTTGATTATGATTTTGAGTACTAACATTGTAATTTGTTATGCGTGTGTTTTAAGTTCATTTTTAGTTTATAGTTTTGAAGATTGTTTGTTGTGACTTCGAAGATTGTTTGTTGTGAGTTCGTTCACGGTTTGGAATGTTGACAATACCATCAAAATTTAACATGGTTTGTTATGTGTTTATTTACAATTTGAAAGATTTTTTTTGATTGATGTGTGGATTATTGGCTTTTTCCTATTTGAAGATTTTATTTACCGATTGAAATATTTTCATATTAGATTGATATAAAAAGCTACAATTTTAAAGCATATTTTAATAAGGTACAATGTAAGTATTGTTGAGAAGTGAAGAGTACAGACAAAAATATTATATAAAAAATGAAGGCAAGCACATAAAACTACCTTAACTTATTTACTTCAACATACTTATACACAGGCTTACAACAAAATAAATAATTCACTAAAGTAGCCATGTCAACAACTATTGGAACGTGAAACATACACATGCAAGTAAACATCAAAAGACTAGGATTTATTTAATAAAAACAAGGACCACTTATTTTGAATCATTCTTCAACACTCCCTATTGATTCAAAACTGCACACTCTAAGGCATTTTCTAAAGTTATGAACTTATTTCTTGCAAGAGATTAATTAAGAGTATCAGCCACTTGCTCATGCGTACTACATTACTGCAACTTAATTTCATCCTTTGCCACCAATTCTCGAATGAAATGTAAATGAATGTCGATATGCTTTGTCCTCCCATGGAAAGTGAGATTTTTTGTCATTGTAAATACCGCCTTATTATCACAATAAATACCAGTTGCATCTTTTTTAGGTAAAGATCTATAAGCATTCTTCTGAGCCAAATTGCTTGACAGGCCGCCGAAGTTGCATCAACATACTCATCTTTTGAAGAAGATAATGCTATCGTAGTTTGCTTCTTTGAACTCCATGTGATTGCTCTTGACCCCAGACTGAAAACGCCAACTGATGTGCTTTTCTGATCATCTAAACAACTTACCCAATCGCTTCAGTAAACCCATAGAGTTTAAAATCAGAAACTTGAGTATACCAAATCTTGTAATCTAATGTTCCAGCAACATACTTCAGGATTCTTTTTGCAGCTCCAAAATGATGCTTTGTGGGATTTTGCATGAACTTGGAAATTACACCAATAGAGAAAGCAATGTCTGGCCTTGTATGATTTAAGTAAATCAAACCTTCAACTAAGCTTCTAAATTCTTTTGCATTAGCCTCCTTCGTGCCATCTTTAAGTTGTAGCTTCTCATTCATATTCATGGGTGTAGTAGTTGGTTTCCAATTAAGCAAGTTGAATCTTTTAAGAACATCTGTTGCATAATTTCTTTCTGAGATGAAAATTCCATCAACTTCTTGCTTCACCTCAAGACCAAGAAAATAGTGCAATAAACCCATGTCAGACATCTCAAACTTCTTCATTATGTTGGAATGAAAATCAGCCACAAGAGAATTATAGGAACTCATGTATATAATATCATCAATATTGAGACAAACAGTGATAAAATCATCTTTACCTTCCTTCTTTACATAACGAGTGGGCTCATTTTCACTTCTAACCCATATTGACGAAAGTAGCCATAAATTTTGTCTTACCATGCCCATGTATCCTGTTTTAGCCCATAAAGTGCCTTCTTCAACTTGTACACCTTTGTCTCCTTGCCTTCAACCATAAATCCTTTGGGTTGAGTGACATAAACCTCCTCTTGCAAGTCTCCATTTAAAAATGTAGACCTGACATCAAATTAGTAAATAGGCAACCGTAGTTGTGCAACCAAAGCTATGACAATTCTTATAGTTTCAAAGCGAGCAACTGGAGAAAAGGTTTTTTTTGTAATCGATACCTTTTTGCTATGAATAGCCTTCTGCCATGAGTCACGCCTTGTGTTTTTGGATGATGGTTCTATTTGCATGATATTTTGTCTTAAAGGTCCATTTAAGACATATTGCATTCTTTCCTTTAGGTAGATCAGTCATCTCCTATGTCTTATTTTTTTGAATTCCATCAACTCTTCTTTCATTGCATTCCTCCATTCTTCTTTTGATGCTGCTTCTTCAAATGTTGTAGAGTCTGTAACAAAAAGAGCAAATTGACAAGACTCGTATATCTCTCTCAATGATCTAACTTCACAGGAGGTGTTTCATCAATGGATTCATGTCAAGATGAATTACTACTTCATGAAGTTGATGATAATGAAGCTGGTGTCTGCAAAGTAGTAAGAGTGTTCTCACAACCTGGTTCAGCACCTTGAAATGCTGTAGTCTCGCTTTCTGTTAAGATTGGAACTTGAGTTTCATCATTTTTCTTCTTCCCACTTCTAGCTTGCATCTTTGTCAAATACTACATCCCTCCTTATGATTACTTTTCCACTAAGAGGATTATATAATTTATATGCTTTGGATTGATTGCAATATCTAACAAAAATACATTTTTCAGATTTATTCTCAAGTTTATGACGAAATTGAGAACTTACCAAAGCATAAGCAAGACATCCAAAAATCCTTAAGTGATTTACCGATGGTTTTCTATCATGCCAAGCTGCAAATGGTGTTTGATTTAAAACAGCCCTAGTAGGAGATATATTTAGCAAGTACATGGATGTTGCCACCGCTTCAGCCCAAAACTGATTAGGAATTCCTTTAACATTGAGTAAACTTCTAGCCATTTCTACCACTGTTTGATTCTTTCATTTTGCAACGCCATTTTGTTCTGGTGTATATGGTGTTGTCAACTCTTTTCGAATGCCATGTGCTTCACAAAAGTGGTTAAATTCTTTAGATACGAACTCACCACCTCGATCCATGTGAAGGGTCTTTATAAAACGCCTTTCTCCTTTTCCACAAGATATTCGAAAATTTTGAAGTTCTCAAATGCTTGTGACTTTTCTACTAAAAAATACACCAGACTCATTTGGCTATAGTCATCAGTAAAGAGTAAAAAGTACTTACTCCCACCAAGTGATGTAGTTCTCATAGGCCTACACAAATCAGCATGAATCAACTCCAGGCATTCAGATGCTCTCCACGACCGTTCGCTTGGAAATAATTTTATTGTATGTTTTCCATAAATACACGCCTCATATAAGCCAAGTGAACTAATTTTTGTAGCCCAAGGACCATATCTTTCTGACTTAAGATCTAGCCTTTGATATTAAGATACCCGTATCTCAAATGCCACGTCTTATATTCATTTTTGTGAGAAATGCGGATTAAGGATCTTAAGGCTAGAATTAACACTAGAGGGGGGGTGAATAGTGTTTAAAGAAATTTGTTAATCTTTTTGAGTTTATCTTACTTTGTTAGCAATGTATACACTAATCAGACACAGATATGAACACAGAATCAAACACAGTTGCAAATATAAAGTAAAAGCAGTAAAGGAAAGAACACACCGGATTTTATACTGGTTCGAAGTTACCCTACATCCAGTCCCGCACAACTAAGTACGGATTTCCTTTCAAACTCAATTCAACAATTACAACCCTCGGTTTCAAGGCTACGAGGTACACCCTCCAGAATAACAATCCCCTGGGTAGAGATACTTGATTTCCGGGGCAACAAGTTCACCCAATTGATTTCCAGGGCTACAATCACACCTTCTTTCGCTCGATTGATTACAAAAAGTCTATAACTCAGATTAGCACTTCGATCTTGTAGAGATAGTGGAGAGAATCAAAACCAGAAATTGTCTAGTTAGATTCGATATTGATTTCGGCAGAGTAATGGTGTAATTTGTAAATAAGAAAGTGGAGAAGAAGAAGAGAAGTTAAATCAGAAAAAAGTGATTAAAAATTCGTTGAAACTGACCCCTATTTATAGAAGAACAACAGTCATGTCCATTCGTGAAGAGTTATGGCAAATAGACACTTCTTTTGAAATTTAAATTTTGAACTCAACTGTCACCATGTCGACATGGTGCCTATGGGTATGTCGACATCCCACAGCCTTTTTGATGTTTTGAATTTCTTTGAAAATAACATTTATCTTATATAAAAACTATTTAAAACTTTATAAATATACTTGAATATATTTGAAATTCATAAGTGAATATAAAGAACAATATATATATATAAATATATATTATTTTAACTATAATTTAAATCAAGTAAATAATTTAAAAGTTAAATATATTATTTGAAAAGATAGTTTAAAATCAGGAGTAATTTAAATTTGAAATTAAAGATGTTTTTGAGGCTAAAATTATTTAAAATCAGGATAGAGAGTTTTGAATCTTTTAGAAGGAAAGTTTTGAAAACAAGATAATTTTGTAAATCATTTTGAAATAAAAGTAAGTGGATACAAAAAGATGTTCCACCAGATTTTTCGTAGGTTCCATCCTACTTAGGGTTCCATCCCTTTAACGAGCATGAAGTGGATTCCATTCCACAAATAAAATAGATTTTAAGATGTCAGTGCCATTCTATGAGTTTTAACAATATTCCTAACTATATAACTTATCTTGGAAACTTGAAATCTTGAAATTCTTGATACTCATGAGTCTTCTATCTCTATATCTTGAATCTCTATACTGTACAGTCTTCATTCTTGATACCTGCATGGTTAGATCCTGCATATACATATATATCTAAACTTGTAATGTTAGTATTTATATTTTATAATCTATTCTAAGGTTGTTGTCATCAAAACCATCATCTCATGGACTAACAATTTTTCTCATTGACAATGAGTGCTTGATTTTCAACTTCAGATGTTCTAGGTGGAAACATCTTGTTTTCTATCATTTGCACACTAACTATGGACTGTCCAAATTTTTTTTCACTAACAACTCATGGTTCCACGATTAACTAAAATTGTATAGCCACTAGCCATCACCTGCCCAATACTCAATAAATTATGAGCTAAATTAGGAGCAAAGAAAACATTATAAATTAATTTTTCTTTATTCTCGCCAATCTTGACAACAACTGTGCCTTTGCCTTCTACTTGCATTTGCTTGTCATTTCCAAGTCTAACTTGTACCTTGTGTGACTCATCAAGCTCTTTAAATAATGATTTATTACCAGTCATATGATTCGAACAACCACTATCCAACAACTAAACATCATTTTCAATAACCTTTGAAGAAAAATGAACCAAAAATAACTTACTTTCATCATTCGCATTTTCACATAATTTGCTCGTGAGCCTTCCCAGCAGTTTGCCTTTACATGCCCAAACTTCTTGCAATTGTTACACTGAATAGAGCTTTTGTTCCATCTTTTCCCTCCAATGGACTGCCTTTCTTGCCGATGAAAATGACCTCTTGCTCTACATCTACCTCGTCCTCTTCCACGAAAGCTTCCTCTTCCACGTCCTCTTCCTATAAAGTCATGTTTTTTGTCTGCCTACCCCTTCACCTAAGAAGCTTGAAATGCCTTTTCTTCACTTTTCTCAGCTGATCGGTTAGGCCTTGCCTCATGTGCTTGCAAAGAACCCATTAGTTCACCAAAGGAAAAAACAAGGAGATCTTTAGTTTCTTCGATTGTAGGTAGTATATAATCGTACTTAGGAGACATAGTTCGTAGAAATTTAGAAACAATAGTTGCATCAGAATTTTTTTCTCCATAAGATTGCATTTGACTAATAATTGAAATTACTCTAGACAAATAATCTTGTAAAATCTCATTACCCTTCATAAGCAAGGCCTCAAACTCTTGTCTAAGAGTCTGAAGTTTCACTTCTATTACCTTCGATGAATCCGTAAACTCTTTCCGTAGTATGTCCTATGCCTCCTTTAAAGTGGATGCCATTGCTATTCTAGAAAAAAATGTTTCATGTACCTCTTATTGAAGAAAGAATAATGCCTTTGAATCTTTCCTCTTGTTTTCCCATAGCTGACCTCTATCTGCATCACTGTTGTTGTAGCCAGTTTCCACTAGATCCCAAAGGTCTTGAGATTTCAATAAAATTTTCATTTCGATGCTCCAGAATTCATAGCATTCTCCCTTGAAAATGGGAATGAGAGGTTGAGAGATGCTTATAGAACTACTGCTACCATTTAGTGCCATTGATAGTCACGCCACTAACCAGGATATTTTAATGCTCTAATACCACTTCTGTTGAGAAGTGAAGAGTACGGACAAAAATATTATATAAAAGAGGAAGACAAGTACACTAAACTACCTTAACTTTATTTAATTCAACATGCCTATACATAGGCTTACAAAATAAATAAATTCACTAAGTAGCCATGTCAACAACTACGGGAACATGAAACATACACATGCAAGAAAACAACAAAAGACTAGGATTTATTTACTTAAAACAAGGACCACTTATTTTGAATCATTCTTCATGTATTATTTTCACTTTATTCTGAGGTTAAAAAGGTTTATATAGGCAGTAACAAAGGTAGGTGGTAGGTAGGTCTAGAATTGAAGAGTACCAATGGAACCGAGGTGATAAACTAAAGTAATAGAGGCAGTGAAATGATTCAAAGGCTTGATTGGACAAAGACAATGAAATGCGAACTGTAGCGTTAAACTGAGTTACTAGAGCTGAAGGGATGAGATCTAGATATGGTGGATAGCAGCGATGCCATGAAGAGTATTTATCAGTAACAGTAATAGTAAAAAGTCAAAAAACCTTATCAAATTTCCATTATCAGCAACCTTAATCGTCGAAAAATTCTTAAGCAATTTTATCATGTTACGATATAACAGTGATATCAAAAAACCTTACGTAGTTTTTACCATTTGGTATTCAAGGCTACAACAACTTAGAACTCAAGGATACAAATCATCATAAATGAGTCAAATCACTACCTCCAATACTACAATCTTATTCAACTTTATATAGCATTTACGTAGCGAAATCATATGAGTTTTTTAGATTAGAAGAGGAATTGAGAAATACCCTAATGGTTAGAGATTAGCATATGCAGTGAAGTCAAATACCTTAATTGTTAATAAAGTTTTATCATTATCTACATAATAAAATCCTTCTGATTTAATAGTGGATACAAACGAATACAAACAATATAGTGGATCTAATGAAAGAAAGATATCTGATGGTATTTAATTGTCCACCCAATCAAAGTGATAAGCACATTATATATTGTAACATCCTCCTACTTGGAGGCCCAAAATTAACGGCTATGGATGCTGCTGTCATCCATAGTTATTAATCCTTGGTAACCAAATACGGCGGTGTTAGGTTCATTGATACACAGGAACACATGAATATGGAAAAAAATTTAAACATCAAACAATTTCACATTCCATTTCAAAACATTTCCAATTCATTACGTAATCCCATAATCGTCAACCATGTTCAGAGAAAATATATTTATTACAACATATGTCAAGAGTGACACATGAAGACGCTCCTTTGGATGATCAGAGTATATGCAGACAATATAACAACTTTTTCATTACAAACAACACAGCGGAATCAAAAGAAAAGAGAACTCTAAATAGCTATCATGCCTCCTGCACATCTCCGGAAGCTTATTCGTCTTAAGAGGTACCTGAAAACCTCAACTCTCAAACTACTCAAAATCAATTGAGTACCCGAGAGTTTAAGGGGAAAACATAAACTTCGAGTCAGACATAAAGCCTAGTATGAATAATAATCTACCATCTCAAATCATTTAGATATCTAGTGAGACCACACCGCTTAGCGGAACGGATTTTCCCTTCACTGGTATCTTAAAACCTTTATAAAACCATATACTGTGCTCCTGCATCCACAATGGTTAAAATAATTCAAAATAGTATAATATGATGATATGCAAAACCAATGGATTTATTCTGGATTACCCATCCCCGTTCAATCTACCTATCTGTCTCAATTTTAGTTTCTAGGATTACTATTAGCCTATTAGTTTTTGTGGGCTGACTAATAACCGGTAAAATATTTAAGGACCCCCTATCCAATTACATAGTTTTCATAGGGTCTCTTTGAACCTATTGGCAACTCCAAAATTCTTTACTCTTAACATAGTTTTCATGGGTTGACTAGGAACCTATTAACATCTGTCAATACCTTAATCCGGATATAGTTTTCATGGGGTAACTACAAACCTACTGGTCCCTGCCAGTATCAAATCATAGTTTTCGTAGGCTAACTATGAACCTATCTTTCTAACATCTTCTTTTATACATAGTTTTCATGGGCTAACTAAGAATCTATTGGCTCTTGCCAATATCGTTTCCTATACACAGTTTTCATGGGCTTACTAAGAACCTATTGGCCCCTGCCAATATCTTTCTTTTATATTTTAGTATCCTTATTCTAGTCTTCCTGACCTCCTGGATGCAATTCTACTCATTCAGGAGTAAACTTAATTTATATTCACTACTGGGTCAACTTAGCTGGTTCTTCTGCCCTTTATCCCTAAAATGCAGTTATAGGTCCATTATAATGTGAATATATTTATATTTGAAGAAGCAAATATAATAACATAACAATATCACTCCTGTGGGTTCAATGTAAAACTTCATTAAAGAAAGCTTCTTCTCAAAACCATTACAAAAATTCCTTCAATTTAGCCATGGGTTTTTTCCTTTAAAAACAAGTTTGGGTTATAAAACCTTTTGAAACCCTACTTTCGACTTCATAGGATGTCCTCCTTTGAAAGCATAAAAATCTATCTTCAAAACATTAGGATCTAGCCTTTTTAATACTTTAAAACCTTTCTTTCAAAACCTTTCGATTGTATTAAAGTATTAAAATTTAACTTTAGAAGCATAACTTCGAAACCATTTGAAAGTACCCCTTTCGACACCATTGGAAGTAACCCTTCCAATATCATTGAAAGTCCCCCTTTCGTAACCACTAGGTTTATACTTAAAAATATTATTTGGGTCAAATTGAATATAGGCGAAAGCATCTCTTTCGAAACCATCCTTTATTATACAAAAAAATATTGGGGAAACATGATGGCGTCGGCACCATCCTTTCGAAAGCATAAAACATCTGGGTAAAATAATGGAAGGTTGGTTTCGAAACCCCTTTCGAAATCATTGCCTTCAAAACCCCTAACCCCTTTCGAAAGCTACAGGAAGTGGCTTATACTTATAAAACAAAGTACCTTTCGACAGCATTGAAATCTTCAATACTATCGAAAGGCTAAAGAACGGCAGTAGGGCTTCGACTAGGTCAGAACCCCTTCTTTCAAAGCATTCTTCCGTTACCCATTCGAAAGCAAACTTATGTTAATGGCAACCCTTTCAAAACCTCTTAAAAACTCTTTCGAAACCATATGCTTTGACTTCTTTGAAGGATAAAACAAAACAAAGGCAGACGCTTCTCTTTTAAAAACAAACTAAAGTAGCGACCCCATCGGAAGCCATGCTTTCGACACCAAACCTTTCGCCTTTCTCCAATCCATTGCGTACCATCTTTGTGATACCTTGTGTATCGGTTTTGGCTTTGTAGGTTTCGACTAGGTTGAAGGTGAAAGCTTTGTGTCGAAAGGTACCTCTAAAGAAAGTGGAACCAACTTTTCTGAGTAAACCTAGTTTAGTACTACTTAAAGCAATTTTTTTTCTAACTAACCTGCCATGTGTCAACACCAGATTGGTTGTCTTAACTTTTTCAAATTCTTTACCAAAATAACCGCCGTTAATTTCAGATCTAAACCATGGTTAAGTTAATCGATTAAGCCCTTTCTTTAAGCAAACCAATTTTTGCAAAGAAGTCCCTCTTCTAAAATAATTTAATTTGCATAGCAAATCACTTTGGAAAAATCCCCAAAAATTCTAGAAATTCACTTTAATCATGTTATTTAACATATCAAAATTCTAGACCCAAATTCTTAATATATATTTTCCAAAATAAATTTATAAATCCAAATAACCATATTTTCCTTTGAAAATTCATAACAAACTTTCCATAGCTTGGAAAGTAATCAAAACTGAAACCCAACTCCAAAATCATATTTTATACAACACAAATTTTTTCCATGGAATTTAAACATCAACATATATCGATTTTACCCTAAAACCATGTAGAGTTTCCTTTAAACAATCTTGTTTAAATTCAAAAAATAAAAATTCAAACATATCATCATCCAATTCATCATAAAACGAATTTATCCTTAAATCCGAAAACATATGATTCAAAACAAAATAGAGAAGGAATTATTATTCACCTTGATTTAGATAAGGAGATTGGATTGAGATTAATTGCTCCTAAGCTTGAATCTTTAGCTTTTAATTGAATTCCTTTTCTCCTAATGGCCGACCCTTCCTAAAGCTTTTGGTTTGCGTTTCAAAATGACGTGAATGGGTAGCAAAATGGTAGGAACAAAAATATATAAGGGTAAGGGTTATGGATGGCAAATTCCTAATATACCCTTATGTAATTTGATTAACCCAAAAACCATTCTTAAGCCCATTAATTATTTTATTAGGCACGGCCTTAATTAAATTGATTCAATATCACTTAGCATTTACATTATTCTATTTAATTTATCTAATTAAATCTCCTGAATAATGTTATCAAAAATTAGGGGTGTTACCGGCTCCCCACCTTAAAGAATTTTGTCCTCAAAATTCAGTAAAGACTAAATACTAAACATAGCAATCATCTGTAACGACTCCTAACAACCATACAAGTCTACCTAACTAGGAATTATCTATATAAATATAATATAGACATACCCTCAAAGCAGATCAGGATAAGTATCTCAAATCCTTTCCTCTGTCCCCCAAGTACAGTCCTTCTCGTTGTCGCTCCACTAAACTTTCACCAACTTGACTGTCTTATTTCTCAATCTTTTCTCATCTCTTGCTACAACCCGAACTGGTTGTCTAACAAAAGTCAAATTAGGCTCTTCTACTAGATCTTCCAACTCTGTCAGAGGAATAGTGGCCTCTGGATCATGCACATACTTGCGAAGATGAGACATATGAAATACATTATGGACACCTGCTATACTGCTCGGCAACTCTACTCTGTATGCGAGCTTTCTAATCCTCTCTATAATTGGGAATGGACAAACATATCTCGGTGCCAGTTTCCCTGACTTCCCAAACCGTACCATACCCTTCTTTAGTGCTACCTTAATAAAAACTCTGTCTCCAACTGAGAACTCTAGGTCTTTATGCCTCTTATCTACGTAACTCTTCTGTTTGGATTGAGCCTCCTTCATTCTTTCTCGGATCAACTCAATCTTCACTGACGCCTCCCTAACCAAATCTGGACCTAAGACCAATCTGTCTCTAGTCTCCAACCAACATGCTAGTCATTTGCATGGTCTTCTACACAAAGCTTTAAAAGGAGCCATTCCTATACTAGTTTGATAGTTATTATTATAGGAAAACTCAACCAAATGTAGGCGATCCTCCCAAGATCCACCAAAGTCTAACACACAAGCTCTCAACAAATCCTCGAGTACCTTCTTGATTCTCTCTGTCTGCCCATCTGTCTGAGGGTGATATGCGGTACTCATCTTGAGCTTAGTGCCTAACACATTCTGCAAACTCTTACAGAATTCGCTAGTGAATAAAGCATCTCTGTCACTGACTATGCTACTAGGAACTCCATGAAGTCTAACTATGTTCTTCAAGAACAACTTCGCCAAAACAGGTGCCGTCCTGGTCGACTTTACTGAAATGAAATGGGCTCTCTTGGTCAACCTATCCACAATGTCCCATATACTCTCATTTCCTCCACTTGACCTTGGCAATCAATCTATAAAATCCATAGATATTGAATCCCATTTCCAAACTTGAATCTCTAGAGGCTGAAGTAACCCACTTGGCTTTTGATGTTCGGCCTTCACTTGTTGACATTTTACATACTGCCTAACCCATAAGCTAACAACCCTCTTCATATGTTGATAAATCTTGGTCCCTCCAGGATGAATTATAAACTTGGATCAATGATATTCCCTAAGAACTTCTCTCCTCAAGTTCTCAACATCTGGAACACATAGGCGTCCCTTCTTTCTCAACCATCCTCTCCGGTCAAGATAAAAATATTTCAAATCATCGACCTCAGTTCCAACCTCAAGCCTTCTAATCCTCTTGACTAATAATGGATTCTCCTTCTGCTTTCTCTCGATCAATACTGGTCGAACTTTCAAACAGGGAAACGTGGCAGTACTCTTACTAGAACTAACAGTCGATTTTAACTGCACACCGCAACTGGCCAAATCTTCTAGATCCTTCCATTCTGCCAAAATAGCCAACACCACATTCTGGTGTCTTCTACTAAGAGCATCGCCACTTTATTACCTTTCCCCGGGGTATACTCTATACCAAAATCATAAGTAGCCAAAAATTCCAGCCACCTCTACTATCTCATATTCAACTCCTTCTAAGAGAATAAACATCTTAAAGACTTATGATCGGTATACAACTCAAATCTATCCTCCAAGAGATAATGCCTCCAAATCTTCAAGGCAAAAATCACCGCAGCTAACTCCAAATCGTGAGCAGGATATCCTACTTCATGCAGTCTAAGCTGCATAGATGCATAGGCAATGACTTTACCCTTCTGCATCAACACTGCTCCCAATCCAATCCTACATGCATCAGTGTATACTACCAACCCTTGGTTTCCATCTGGAAGTACTAACACTGGTGCATTGGTCAACAAATGCTTTAACTTAAGGAATGCTTTCTCATATTTGTCGGACCAAACAAACTTCACCTCCTTCCTGGTAAGCTTAGTCAAAGGCGCTCCTATCCATGAGAAATCCTTAATAAATCTCCGGTAATAGCCAGCAAGTCCAAGAAAACTTCTAATCTCGATCACCGTCTCTGGTCTCTTCCAATTGTTTATAGCCTGGATCTTATCTGGATCGGCTGACAACTCTTTTCTGAAACCACATGACTAAGGAACCTAACCTCTTTCTTCCAAAAATGACACTTGGAAAACTTCGCCTTTAGCTGATTCTGCCTCAGCGTCTCAAGCACAAATCTAAGATGATCTTTATGCTCTCTTTCATCCTTAGAGTATGCCAAAATGTCATCTATAAACACCAACACGAATTTATCTAAATACTCTCGGAAGACTCGGTTCATCAAATCCACAAAGAAAGCAGGTGCATTCGTCAACTCAAATGGCATTACTAACCACTTATATGAACCATATCTAGTTCGAAATGCTGTCAAAGGAATACTGTCCTCTGTCACTCTTAACTGATGGAACCCCATCACCAAATACAACTGGGAAAACGCTCTGGCTTCACTCAACTAATCAAATAGATCATCAATTCTTGGCAAATGATACTTATTCTTTATCGTCCTTTTGTTCAACTTACGATAGTCGATACACATCCTCAACGACCCATCTGGTTTCTTCACGAATACCATGGCCGCTTCCCAAGGAGAACTACTTGGTCTAATAAAATTCCTTCCTTCTAGATCCACCAGCCGCACCTTCAATTCCTTCATCTCATACGATGTCATCCTGCTAGGTAGTCTAATTATAGGTTCAGCTCCTGGCACAAGATCTATCCGAAACTCAACAGCTCGTTTCGATGGTAGTCCTGTGACTGGCTCAAAGACATCTGCAAACTCTCTTGCTACTTGAACCTACCTTAGTTCTTCTCCCACTTCCATTACACTTAACAAAGCACAACTACTCTGGTCAGAATTTTCTACCGAGAATATAATTCGGTTATGACTATCAGGGTGTCTCAAAGATATCTCCCCATTCTGGCAAAATATCCTAACCTTATACCTTCTCAACCAATCCATACCCAAAATGATTCTGACATCTACCAAATTGAAAACATATAGACTGCATGCAAATATATGACCTAACAACTCAAGTTATAACCAGTCACATCTTATCCCCAGAGTTGCATAACCTCCTATAGGATTCGCAACCCTTAAGGAAGTAACAAGGTATATGGGTTATAAGCATAACCTATCAACCAAACACTGTGATATAAATAAATGTGATGCACCGGTATCAAATAGTATCCTAACTGGTATACTATGAATACAAAAACGTATCTTCACTACAAGAAAAAACACCTTTGACAGCAGCTATTCTTAGCGTTTCTCCTTTTAATGTCGTCAACGAAAATCTTGGAGGGAAATTTTTACGTGTAAACGCCGAGAAAACCTAAAATAATATAACTTTACCGCCTCATTTTTTCACTTCACCTATTTACTTTTCTCAGCCTTTCATCTCGTTAATACCTCCACCACCTAAAAAAATTAACCCTCTCTTCCAATCACCGAAATTTGCCTTCATCAGTGCCGCTTCACCGTTCAGACATCTCCCTTCACCGTTCTTTCAATTTCGAATTCGAATCATCACCGCTAGCTGCTCCCTCTACAGGTACTTATTTTCAACCATTCGTCGATTTTATTTAGGTTTAAAATGGGTTCTTCAATTAGTTTAATCATTCATCAATCTCGATTTTGTTATTTCAGTATGTGCTTTTCGATTGCCTTAAATCAGAATTTGTTGGATCGATTTTGTTCGTAAATTGATGTTAATGACTACCTTTGGATGACCAAGTCACCCAGTGGTCCATCTATGAAGTTTTTGGTTATTGCTGGTACATTCTATTTGATTGTCTATTTCGCCCGATTATTTAATTGTATATAAACAAGTTTCCATAATTAGTGCATGTTGTATCATTTTGGAACTGTTGTTTGTTCTAAGGCAAGGTGATATTGAGTGAAAGAGAGTGGTGTGTAAAATTAGCCATTTCATACTTTGTAAAATAAGGCAAGATGGAAAAGCACACACTGAACATGCGATTTGTCATGCTTTTATGTTCGAGTTAAATTTAAATAGAGTTCTATTTTCAGTGCACACAATGGAAGAACTGAAACTTACTGGCAATCATCTTAAAGGTTCTAGACCATTATTAACTTTCTCTATGAATTTTGATAAAGAACCTCGGTGGATGCTTATGAAAGAATTGATAACTCAGGTATGTATCATCTCAATGTTTATTAATCATGAAAATTTAGTAGCTGCAGTTTAAGTGCCACTGCGTCATTGAGTAAAGTCGTTAAAAATCGCTTGAGGTTTCAACTTTAAAATGTTGTGTAATGCATTAGACCTGGAAATAAGGACCGGAGCTTTATAATCTAGAATTGCAGGATAGTTTTAACATGGATATGTGATTATATATAGTGCATGCACACTAGCCATTTAAACATTAGCATAACGTTTCGTGTTACATATTTTTTCTTCAGTCTTTGCTAGTTGAACTACTCATTAAATCCTTTGAGTTTTTCCTTCTATAATTAAAAATCACTCTATTCTGTTTGCAGATATTTGGAACACCAAAGGATCAGAGAAAAGTGAAACCCTTTCATAATCATGTATTTGTTTTTTCAATCGTTGATGATCACATATGGTTTAGGAACTATCAGGTAATATTTTTGGATTTTAGAAAGAGAGGGATGTAATAATACGAGATGTGATTGGAATTTTATTAGTTACATCACAGGAAATTGGAGTTGATTATTCCTTAATTTTTTAATTAAAATATGGATGAAAAAAAAATCTGGACTCTGCCCCCATATCCAAATTACATTCAATGATTCAATTATTTACCAGGCTATGTTTAGAAGGCTGATTCAACTACACAAGCACAATTAATCAATCAAGCATTTACATATGATTATAAGTATGTATATAAAAGAATATCGCAACCGTGCCTATTTGTCTGAGAAAGAAAGGGCGATTGTGTTCATTTTCGATTCTTTGATGTTTCTGTGGAATTTGTGTGTTGACTTTTGCATGTGAATGTATAGTAGCTCGGTAGCTATTGACTTGTGATTTCCGCAAACATCTGTTAGTCAACCGAGCAAATAATAGTCATCATAAGTGTATTGCACATTTAATTTGCTTGAATTTGGCAAGTACAAAGTTTGTTTTTCATGCAGATATCTGTGCCTCATAATGAAACTGACAAAGTGGATCGTGGCGGTTTAGACAAGATGACACTTATAGAGGTATGTTTAATGCAGAAATCATAATATATAGATTCACTATTTGAGTTCGACTAATTTTAAAATGCATACAGGTTGGTCCAAGATTTTGTTTAAACTCGATTAAGGTTTTTGGTGGTAGTTTTGGTGGGCAAACTCTGTATGAGAATCATTTCTATGTATCGCCTAACCAGGTATGTTTTGGTGGATTAAAGAATTTTTAAGTATGAGTTGTGTTAAAGTTACCTAGCCATACAGTGGCCGCCACCATTACACATTATTTTAGATGCAACCAGTGCAGCAATTGCAATTTGTTTATGAGGAAGACCATTGGGATAGTTTAATTCTTAAAATGTGCTCCTTTTGTAATTATCAAATGATACTGTCAAAGATATTTGGTGTAAACTACAGTTTCATAACATTCATGCATGTACACACTGGAAAAAATGTTTGGTGTAAACTACAAGTGCAGTGGTCTGAATTAGTATATATTATAAATCTAAGATGCTAATTTTTAAAAACTATCAATGATTGCATACATCATTATGTTGAAGTATAAAAATTGTACAATAAATTGTTCCTATTTAACATAATAGGATATACTGATCAAACATTATTTGAGACAACTGGATCCATCTTACAAGGCTGCAAGCAAATGTCCACATGCAAACAAGTAATATGATATATTGCGTCCAGAATCATGTAAAATTATATAGTTAAGCTATATTACTGTTCTCATTCAAGAAATTGAAATGGGTTATATTGAATAAAGCACTCAGACAACACTACAAGAAAAACCAATAACTATCCCAAATAAGTACTGTTCAATTTGTGTATGAATTCTGCACACAGAAAAGACAGGAGGTCACTCTGTCCGACTTTCTTATTTCATTTGTTCACAGTTTCTCAGATATGAGATGTAGAAAGGACTCCTCCTCTAAGTGAGCTGAATCAGATGCTTATTGGCCAGGTGAGCTTTCTTTTCAGTTTTTTTCTTCCTTTACCAATTTATTACCATCTTAGTTCCAAAATTCTTTTCGTTGCATCGCGGTATATTTTATTTGGTTCGAATGTTTTCCACTAAAAATCATGCCTAATTATGTGATGCCTTTTCTTTCCAGAAGCAAGTGAATCAAAATGATGTCGCTTGCATGTACTTTCAGCTTTTCGCTCACTAAATTAACTTTCGCAATTTACCTTGAAAGGATTTATCATTAAATCAACTTTATTTAATATCTGTGTTATAATAGAGTATGAACTTATAGAATCTCAAGTATGTTGACTGCATATATACATAACTCTATCAGGTTATATAAGCCTATATGTGCAAGTTTATTGTGGAAACATGCTCGTGCATTTACTCCAGTGGCTGTGATACTCATTAAGTTAATTACTACACCTTTTGTATATTACAGCCAAATGATACTAGACTTGACATATTTCTGAATCCTTGCTTCCATGTTATTGATTTTGATGAAACCCATTATGAAGCACTCCACAATTTTCCATGAGTATTTTTGCCCTATCGTGACGCTATATTGTAACGTCCCCGTCTAAAATTAAAATAAGATAAACATTTTATAATAACCATTGATTGATGAAAACCCACAGTTTGAGTTAGTCAATGCCAGTGTTGACATAGTAAGATGTACATTATTCTCACAGTATTTATTAAGTTAAACGGCAGAAAAAATCTACTAGCTTCCATGATAGTCTTTCCTTTGTCAGCTGCAGTAGGCTTAGCTGATGACCCAAAAGCAAAGATCTTTCCTTTATCTGCCCTAGTTGGCTCTGTACACCGGTTCTTATAATGTCCAACTTGGTCACAGTTGAAGCACTTCACATTCTTCTTGTCTGCCGCCTTCTTTCCCTTTCCTGACCAACACTCATTTTCATAATGACCCTTCTTTTCACATTTGTATCATACCAATTAGCCTTTGCCTTCTTGGCAGCATCCCTTTTCTGGGCTCCCTTCTTCTTAAAGAATTTTCCCTTCTTTCTCCGAGGACCCTGGGATTCTACCGGCTTCTCTCTGGCATAAACAACAAGCATTTCTTCATGGAGAATGGCCATCTCCACCACCACATTACAAGGTTCTCGGATATGGGTCATAGTCATTCTAGCAAGCTCAGGCCTCAGTCTTCGAATGAACCTCACATTCCTTCTGATGTCAGTGTCAACCATAGCATATCCATATCAAGACAGCTCATCAAACTTAGCAGCGTACTCGATTACTGACATGTCTTCTTGAACTAGATCCATGAACTTCCTCATCGATGCCGACTTAGCAACCTCAGATAGAAACCTTTGCTCATACCTCCTTCTGAAATTATCCTATGTCAGTTCTTCCTCCAAAAATTCGACGGTCACACTATTCCACAAGTGAAGCGTTGCCCCTTGCAACTGCCTAAAGGCCAGCCTCCTCTTTTGCCTATCATCCAATCCTAGATCAGTAAAGATCCTCTCTCATTGTAATAGCCTATTTTCAACCTCAATAACATCCTCAATTCCAACAAACGGCTTTCCACCCAGACCGGTGTAGTCTTTGCTTAGCTTAGCATAGTTATTCCCAACTGGAGCCACATGATTAGCTTCTCCAACATTACCAGCAACCCCAGCTTACAAAAGATTGGCTAACAACTGATATACCATCCCCGCATCTACGAGCGGATTTCCAGCACCAACATTGGCTTCAGCATTTGGGTAAGCATTAGATGATCGATCTAGGTTTCTCCTGGTGTTAGGTCGAGCATTTTTGTTGGTTGTGGTACTTCCTCCACCTAGATTTCCTCTTCCGTTTCCTGCTTCCATATCTTTTTTCTCGTAAATATGCATACAAACCTTAATAAGATATAGAAGAACGGTTTAAGAGAGAGGGGAACACGTACTTATATATATACACCTATATATCAAATACCAGTACGTTACTATAGCGTTAACCCAAACGCCGATCATATTTCTGATTCATTGGATTATGTTTGAAAATCTTTTAGGTTTATCTTTCTTTTAAAGTTTCATAAACCTATGCTCTGATACCCACTTGTAACATCCCCCTACTTCGAGGCTCAAAACTAACCGCTATGGATGCTGCAATCATCTATAGTTATTAATCCTCAACAACCAAATATGGTGGTGTTAGGTTCATTGATACATAGGAACACATGACTATGGAAAAAATTTAAAACATCAAACAGATTCACATTCCATTTCAAAACATTTCCAATTTATTACATAATCTCATAATCGTCAACCACATTAAGAGAAAATATATTTATTACAACATATGCCAAGGGTGACATATGAAGATGCCCCCTAGATGATCAGAGTATATACAAAAAATATAACAACTTTGCCATTACAAACAACACAGTGGAATCAAAAGAAAAGAGAACTCTAAATAGCTATCATGCCTCCTGCACATATCCAGAAGCTTAATCGTCTTAAGAGGTATTTGAAAACCTCAACTCTCAAACTACTCAAAATCAATTGAGTAGCCAAGAGTTTAAGGGGAAAAGATAAACTTCAAGTCAGACATAAAGCCTGGTATGAATAATAATTTACCATCTCAAATCATTTAGATATCCAGTGAGACCATGCCGTTTAGCGGAACAGGTTTCTCTCTCACTAGTATCTTAAAACCTTTATAAAAACCATATACTGTACTCCTACATCCACAATGGTTAAAACAATTCAAAAGCGTATAATATGATGATATGCAAAACCAATGAATTTATTTTGGATTACCCATCCCCGTTCATTCTGACTATCTGTCTGAATTCGTTTCAAGAATTAGCATTAACTTATTAGTTTTCATGAGCTGACTAAAAATCAGTAAAATATTAAAGGACTCTCTGTTCAATTGAATAGTTTTCATGGGGTCACTTTGAACATATTGGTAACTCCAATATCTTTACTCTTAACCTAGTTTTCATGCGTTGACTAGGAACCTATTAACATCTGTCAATATCTTAATCCAGATATAGTTTTCATGGGCTAACTACAAACCTACTGGTCTCCGCCAGTATCAAATCATAGTTTTTCATGGGCTAACTATGAACCTGTCTTTCTGACATCTTCTTTTATACATAGTTTTCATGGGCTAACTATGAACCTATTGGCCCCTGCCAAAATCTTTTCCTATACACAGTTTTCATGGGCTTACTGAGAACCTATTGGCCCCTGATAATATCTTTCTTTTATATTTTAACATCCCATATTCTGGTCTTCCAGACCTCCTGGATGTAATTCTACTCATTCAGGAGTTAGCTTAATTTATATTCACTGCTGGGTCAACCTAGTTGATTCTTCCGCCTTTTATCCTCAAAATGCAGTTATGGGTCCATTATAATGTGAATATATTTATATTTGAAGAAGCAAACATAATAACATAACAATACCACTCTTGCGGGTTCAATGTAAAACTTCATTAAAGAAAGCATCTTCTCAAAACCATTACAAAAACTCCTTTAATTTAGCCATGGGTTTTTCCTTTAAAAATGAGTTTAGGTTATAAAACATTTTGAAACCTTCGAAACCTTGCTTTCGACTTCATAGGATGACCTCCTTCGAAAGCATTAAAATCTATCTTCAAAACATTAGGCTCCTTCCTTTTTAATACTTTGAAACCTTCCTTTCAAAACCTTTCGATTATATTAAAGTATTAACGTTTAACTTTAGAAGCATAGCTTCAAAACCATTTGAAAGTACTACTTTCGACACCATTGGAAGTAACTTTTCCGAAATCATTGAAAGTACCCCTTTCGAAACCTTTGGGTTTATACTTAAAAACGTTATTTGTGTCAAAGTGAATATAGGCGAAAGCACCTCTTTCAAAACCATCCTTTATTATACATAAAAATATTGGGGAAACATGATGGCGTCGACACCACCCTTTCGAAAGCATAAAACATCTGAGTAAAATAGTGAAAGGTTGGCTTTGAAACACCTTTTGAAACTATTGCCTTCAAAACCCTTAACCCCTTTCGAAATCTACAGGAAGTGGCTTATACTTATATATAAAATAAAGTATCTTTCGACAACATTGATATTTTCAATACCACCGAAAGGCTAAAGAACGATAGTAGGGCTTCGACTAGGTCGGAACCCCTTCTTTCAAAACATTCTTCCGTAACTTATTCGAAAGAAAACTTATGTTAATGGCAACTCTTTCGAAACCTTTTAAAAACTCTTTCAAAACCATATGCTTCGACTTCTTTGAAGGCTAAAACAAATCAAAGGCATGCGCTTCTCTTTTAAAAACAAACCAAGGTAGCGACCCCTTCGGAAGCCATGCTTTTGACACCTAACTTTTCGCCTTTCTCCAATCAACTACGTACCATCTTTATGATACCTTGTGTGTTGGTTTCGGCTTTGTAGGTTTCGACTAGGTTGAAGGTGAAAGCTCTGTATCGAAAGGTACTTCTAAAGAAGGCGGAACCAACTTTTCTGAGTAAACCTGGTTTAATACTACTTAAAGTAATCCTTTTTCTAACTAACCTGCCACATGTCAACACCATTGGTTGCCTTAACCTTTTCAAATTCTTTACCAAAATAATCGTCGCTAATTTCAGATCTAAACCATGGTAAAGTTAATCAATTAAGTCCTTCCTTTAAGCAAATCAATTTTTGCAAAGAAGTCCCTCTTCTCAAATAATTTAATTTGCGTAGCAAATCACTTCGGAAAAATCCCCAAAAATTTCAGAAATTCACTTTAATCATGTTATCTAACATATCAAAATTCCAAACCCAAATTCGTAATATATTTTTCAAAATAAATTTATAAATCCAAATAAATATATTTTCCTTCGAAAATTCATAACAATCTTTCCATAGTTTGGAAAATTATCAACATTGAAACCCAATTCCAAAATCATATTTTATACAACATAAATTTTTTCCAAGACATTTAAACATCAATATATATCGGTTTTACCCTAAAACCGTGTAGAATTTCCTTTAAACAATCTTGTTTAAATTCAACAAATCAAAATTCAAACATATCATGTAACGACCCGTAAATTTTATTTATTTTATCTATTAGATTAACTGAATTTTTGTGAAAATTTTAAATAATAAAATTTTAAAATAAAACTTTAATATTTGAAATACGTCTATTTAAACATAACAAATGATAAATTTTCACCAGATAATATGCAAGTTTATTTTCTTGTGTAGTTTTATTTCAATTCCAATCAGTTAAAAATCGATGGTAATAAAATGTCTTCCAAAACTGAATATTTTTCTATAGAAAATTTGTAAATCATCTTCTGAGTGAGACGTCATATTTTTTTTCTTCAAATTTGAACTGCTGTTGCTCCATTTACCTTAATTTTGGCGTTTTAGCAGCATTTCCGGTACCGATTATCGACTTTTGACCGGATGATCGTACCACTAATATCTATGTACCATTTTGATCGTCTCGTCGTGCTGATCTCTGTGATATATTCATCTGTGTGTTTTGGGATTCAGAAAATGGCAAAGTCTACGAAACGAATAATCTTATTGGTTCCGTATTTGGGATCGTGCCTTTTCGTTGCCCCTTAGACAAACCAATAGCCATGATCATTAATATTTTCTGAATTTCAACTCGTGACTTTTGCTATTTCCCTTGGATTTATATTTACGGGTTCATTTTATTTCTGGGGGTTGGTTCGTATTCCTTTCATTTTTCTGCCTTTCGTTCTTTTGAAAAAATATTTATATAACTCCAAACTAGTGTCCTCTCTTTTATTTCATTCCAGGATCTGGCCATTCTTTATCCATCTTCCCCTTCTTTTCAAGCATACAACACACACACGCCCCCCTCTCCAAACCAATTCATCAGCATGTGACCCGATGTTCCACCTCACCGACACTGCTCCACCTCTTTCATTTCGCAGCCTTCACGCATGCTACTACCACCATCGCATCCCACTGCTTCGTCGAACAGCAGCTCCTTCCATCTCCACCAAGCACCGTGCACCTCTGACCGAACAAACACCGACCACTAGCCTCCTTCCGAACCACCTCGGCCACCCATACCCATCGCCGAGCATTCCTCCCCTCTACTCTTTTATTGCTTTGAGATGGGTGAGTATATATTAGTTCGTGTATATAATGTGATGAGGTATATGTATATTAGTTTTGCATTAATCTGTTAGTGGTATAAATTTTATATATGATATGTTATACATAATCAGCTTATATATTAGTTTACAAAGTTGTATAATATGTTATATTCGAATCTGTCAGTCATATATATATATATTATGATAGTCACATATAATTTACATCTGGGTAAGTATATATTATATTTAATATATGTGAGTATATATATATATATATGTTATGTATATATATTGTTTAGTTTTTTTAGTTGTTATAAACCTGTTGCACATATATATAGGTCTGTCTATGTTTTTTCTTCTTCCATTTTTTTTATGTTAGGTGTTAAACTATAGTTTTTATATATATTTTTTTATGTAGGTTTGTTTACAAATTTGGATATATATACGGTTTGAATGGGTTTCAGTTTATATTATTTTCGAAATATATGGTTCAAATATTTTGGTATGTAAGTATATATCTATCTAGCATATTCATATATTTTACGTATGTATATATATTTTGGTTGCAGTTGTTTAAAGCATATATTGCAGTTGTAACTTTGTAGTCTATTTGTTTGTAATGTAAGTTTCTATTTCATTTTTCTTTGGAAACCAGTACTTATATGTTTATATATATATATAGATTTATATATATTGCAGTGTGATAAATATATGCAGAAATCTTTGGGATACTTCTCTCTTATGTTCGAAATATTATGAGAGTTATAGAGGTTGTATATATATATATATAGTATAATAATTTATATTTAAGAGCATGTTTTGACAGTACTATATATATTTAAGTTTATAAGAAGAAGTAATGTATATATATATATATATCTAAGTATTGATTCTAAGTAATATAATGAATATATTTAAATATATGTTTATATTTAATAACGTGATCTTGAAGTATATAAGGATTTTGATTCTTAAACTATATATATTGATATTTTGATTTGTTAGAAATATATATAGAAAATTTTGAAGAATAAAATATAAATATTTTGATCCTTATTATATATAAGCTTACTTATGTATTTAATTTTGATTGAGAAATGTATAACGATATAACTTACAATTTTGTTTTAATCAATGTGATTCCAATAGTTCCACCAATTTCTCATTATCAGCTCGTTCGTCGAACTCGGGTCCATCGTGCTTTGCTTCCAAATTCGTGCTTGGATCCGTAACCCATTTCATTTTCTAATCTCTCTAGCCTCGAAAGGTGAGAAATCACTCACGATTAACGTTCTTATATTTATTAAATTTGATTTCAATTGGAACGACAATTGAAATATGCTGCTGTTAGTTATTTATATTGCTATATATATCCCATTATCCATATCTGTTCACCTGTGACATCTGACACCATTATCTGTTATTTATATATATGCCATTTTCTGTATCTATTCACCTGTGACATCTGACACCATTATCTGTTATTTATATTGATGATATATGCCTGTTATGTTATTATCATATCTGTTATCACTCTGCAAGTTCCCTGTTAGTATAGAATTCACTATGGGTTGAAATGATACATACCCGAACGATTTGTAGAATAGGAGAAAATCGTTATGGGTTGAAATGATAAACCCAAACGATTTTCATTGACATTGAATTTGGGATTGCGGGTTGAAAAGATATATACCCGTATATATATTTAAGTTGTGGATTGAAATGATAAATATCCGTATCACTTGACCATAGGATAGAAAATTTTATACAGACACCGTTGGTCTATATATATAAATATTTTGAAAAATGATTTCTATGGTTTTGAAAAGAAATATATGGTTTTTATAAATATTGATTTTAAGGATTTATTAAAGTTGATTTAATAAAGTTGATTTAATCAATATAAAATATGTTTAAGTATTTATGTATAATTTATATTTTCAAATATAGGGTTTATAATGTTTCAGATTGAAAGATAAATTTGAAATTGATTTTGAATTTTAATTATTTAAGAATTATACTTAAATAGGTTTGATTTGAAATTTATTAAATTTGAAATTTTAAGATAGGTTTTATAACTTGAATTTGATTAAGGGGACTTAAATGAATATTTCAAACTTATATAATTTAAATGGGATATTTTGTTTACTTAAATTTGTAAATTGAAGTTGTATTTAGATGTTATTGAAATGATTAAGTAAATATTTCAAAAACTAAAATTCAGCTTCGTTCCAACCATCTTCCACAAACTTAACCAAAAATGGCTTAGAAATCTAGTATCCCGATCAGAAACAATAGATTCAGGTAGCCCATGTAATCGATACACCTCTTTAAAGAACAATTGAGCAACACGGACGGCATCAGCTGTCTTCTTACAAGCTATGAAATGTGCCATTTTCGAAAATCTATCCACCACAACAAATATAGAATCATTTCCCCCTTGAGTTCTAGGCAAACCCAAAACAAAATCCATGCTCACATCAACCCATGGTCTAGTAGGCACAGGTAATGGCATATATAATCCTGCATTTGTAGCGGTTCCCTTCGAAACTTGACAGATATGGCATCTCTCCACAAATCTCTCAACTTCTTTTCTCATTGACGGCCAAAAATAAGATTTTGCAATCAACTGCATTGTACGATCACGGCCCACGTGTCCTTCCTCATGTAATTCTTTGATAATCTTCATTCGCAAACTACCCTCTGGTATACACAATTGATTTCCTTTGAAGAGAAAACCATCCACCAACACAAACTCATCCGTCTTTCCCTCCTTGACTTCATCTACAAACTTCGCAAAGTAAGGATCTTCAACACACAATTCTGGAAGTACTTCGAACCCCATCACTTCAACTTTCATTGTAGTCAACAAATGATTTCTCCTGCTCAATGCATCTGCCACACGGTTTGTAATTCCTGACTTATGCTTCACCACAAATGTAAATTGTTGCAGGTATGCGATCCACGAAGCATGCCTGGCTGCAATTTTGTCATGTCCCTGCAAATGTTTCAGTGCTTCATGATCAGTATATAGAACAAATTCTTTATGGAACAAATAGTGTCTCCAATGTTTTATAGCTTGAACAATAGCATAGAATTCCACATCATAAGTATTATATCTCATCTTGGCTCTAGAAAGTTTCTCACTGAAATATGCAATTGGTCGTCCTTTCTGACTCAACACCCCTCCAATCCCAACTTTAGATGCATCAGTATGTAACTCAAACAATAACTGAAAATCTGGTAATACTAGAATTGGTGTTGTCGTCAAAAGTTCCTTGATCCTCTCAAAAGAAAATCCTGCTTCCTCCGACCATGAAAATTGCTTCCCCTTCATACAATCAGTAACTGGTGCCATCACGCTACTGAAGTGTGGAATAAATCTTCGGTAGAATGATGCTAAACCATGAAAACTTCTAACTTCTGTTATCGTCCTAGGTTGTGGCCAATTTCTGATTGCTTCAACTTTATTCTGATCCACCTGTATACCTCCTTCTGATATAACATATCCCAAAAATAAAACACTATGCATCATGAATACGCATTTCTTCGTTGCAGCATAAAATTGTTCCTGTCGCAGTATCATCAACACTTCTTTCAGATGATGCAAATGTTCTTCTGGGCTTCCACTGTATATCAGTATATCATCAAAATACACCACCACGAACTTCCCAATAAATGGTCTAAAGATCTGATTCATCACCCGCATAAATGTACTAGGTGCATTCGAAAGACCAAATGGCATAACCAGCCATTCATATAATCCTTCTCTCGTCTTGAATGCTGTCTTCCATTCGTCCCCTGGTCTAATTCGAATCTGATGACAACCACTCTTTAAATCGATCTTCGAAAAGATAGCAGCTCCACTAAGTTGATCCAACAAGTCATCCAATCTAGGCATTGGAAATCTATACCTCACAGTAATCTTGTTCAGTGCCCGACTGTCGGTACACATCCTCCACGTTCCATCCTTCTTCGGCACTAGCAAAGCTGGTACAGCACAAGGACTTAAGCTCTCTTGTATGCGTCCTTGTTCAAGCAACTCTTCCACCTGCCTTTTCAACTCTTCATGCTCTTTCAGACTCATACGGCAATGTGGTCTATGCGGTAAAACAGCACCTAGCACTAGATCAATTTGATGTTGTATGTCCCTTAGCGGTGGCAACTCTGTTGACAGCTCTTCAGGAAATACATCGTCAAATTCTCCCAGCACTGGCTTTACTTCTTCAGGAATTTCAACCACTTCATTACTCTCACGTCCAATCAACAAAAATACTTCAGGCTCCTCTTCTACTTCCTTAACAAACTCCTTCAAAGATAGCAAAGTTTTAAGTTCTTCAATCTCCTCCAACTTGCTTTCTTCTTGTTGTCGCTTCTTAGGAACTAAAGTGATTTTAGTACCTTCAAACATGAAACTGTAACTGTTAGTACGACCATCATGTTGCACAGCTCTATCATACTGCCATGGTCTCCCCAACAACAAATGGCATACATCCATATCCACAACATCACACCAAATTTCATCTTTGTATTTCTTCCCAATCGAAAAATTAACATAAGATCTTCATCCAACCTTCACCTCCCCACCTTTCCTCAACCAAGCTAACTTGTAAGGTTTCGGATGCTTCTCAGTCTTTAATGCCAACTTCTTCACAGCCTCGGTAGAAATGACGTTATCACAGCTGCCCGCATCAATAACAAACTTGCAAACCTTCCCCAAAATAGTGCATGTTGACTGAAAAATGTTGCTCCTCAACCAGCTAGAATCATCCTCTTGTTTTTGTGTTAAACAAGACCTCCTCATCATTAAACTACAACCCTCATCTCCTGACAACTCTTCTTCCTCCTCAACATGTGGTGAATTAGAACATTCAGCTTCTACATCCTCATCCTCAACCTCAGCTACCATCACTCGCTTCTTTGGCTTCGGACATTCATTGCTTTTGTGACCAAACTCCTGACAATTGAAGCATTTGATACCACTATTGACCTTGGTCTTAGCAACTTCACTAACAACCGGTTTTGCAACAGCCTTGGAAACATTCGCATTGCTACTAGCCCCTTTCATTTGATTGTTGGAATCTGTAAACACACCTCCACCTCTCCTACCTTGCTTCTCCCAAGCTAGAGCCTTTTGATGTGCTTCAGTAATAGATCTGGGATCAAACATATTCACCATATCTTGAATCTGCATTCTCAACCCTCCAACAAATCTAGCGGTCAACTGTTCCTCCATCTCTATGATGTCATTTCTGGCAATAAGTTGATAAAACTCATCTGCATAATCATTAACCGATTTGGTCCCTTGTCTCAGATTCTGTAAACGCTGATACATAAGAGACTGATAATTATAAGGCAAGAAAGTAGCCTTCATTAATTTCTTCATCTTCTCCCATGACTCAATCTTTGACTTTCCCATTCTCTCCCGTGTTAGTTTAGTTTGCTGCCACCATGCCATAGCTCTTCCTTTCAATCGTGTAGCCACCAACTTAACTCTTCGATGCTCAGGATCTTCTTTGAAGTCAAAAATCTCTTCAACATTGGATAACCAATCCAAAAATTCTTCTGCTACCATTCCACCCTTGAATTCTGGAATTTCCATTTTCATCCCCGATTCCCATCGACGATCATCTTCAACCTCCCGATATGCATTTTGTACTTGGTCTCGATCTCGATAATGAGCACTACATCTATCACTCTCTTCTTCATAATCAAATGGACTTCGATATCGATCTCGACCATCAACATCTCTATGATCACGCATATCTCTTTGACTATGTCTTTCAGCATCACGATATGGATCACGTTCATACTCCCGTGGAGTTCTTCTCTCTTCATTTCTAAACTCATGATGTTCTCGCCTTGTTGAAACTGAAGATTCTCTTCTTTCTCGGTAAGATTGCGGCGACACCCTCCTCGCTTCCGTAACCGATGGCGAAACTCTGTTTCCTCCATGGTTCAAGACTGGCGACCTTCTCCTTTGACCTTGATTCATGTCAATCATCAGTTTCTCTAACCTACCAATACCTTCATCCAATTTCTCATTGAATTTGTTGCTAATGCGTTGTTCCATTTGTTCAGCATCTTCTCTTTTGTACAAATCTTCAACATTTTGATGATGGCTAGCTCTTCTCGGCGGCATTGTCAAATGAAACAATCTTCAACTTAACTCAAATTTTTGCTCTCGGCCTGTACTTAACTCGCACGGCTCCAACAATTCTTAGCTCGGCTTAAACACTTCAAGCACTTCAACTAGCTCGGCCTAAACTTAATTGGCTCGGCTTGAACTCTTCAATAGGAATTGGCTCTAAAGACTCGGCTTAGCTATGATTGGCTAAGTCTCGCTCTGATACCAAATGACGCAGCGGCAAATAACAGAAATGAATACAACGATGAAAGTAGCAATCGGTGGATTGAAAATACCAAACGCCCAAATCCGTTGATCTCAAAGATACCGGATTCTAGCTATCTTCGTCACGTTGATCGCGCACGATGCCATGAAAGAAGATCTACAATTCTTCGAACGTTGATCAAGCGCACTTGATTCCGTGAATTGGCTTCAACAATCGTTGATTCGAGCGCACTCGAATGCCGAAGGTGGAGATAGGAGATAACACTCAACTACCAATTTCAAAGAGGCACAAAGCACTCAAACAAAGTTTTATTCAAAATCAACTATCTTTACAAATGACACAAACCCCGCTATTTATAGAGATTACAACTCACACAACACAGCCTTTACCGACCTAACATAGGTCGCTAACGACCTAACAAAATACAAGTCACAACAAGTAGACGACCTAGTACATACAACACAGTACACGACTTAACAGATAACGACTCAACATATACACATAACGACATAACAGTGAACGGCTTAACAACAGAATACAAGTTGCGACCTAAGCAACACAGCACATACGCGACTTAAGACTCACGCGACTTAAAATACACGGCAGTGACCTATCTTCACAGCGGCATAAATGAACTGAACGACTTAAGTAAATGCGGCAGTGAGCGACTTAATCATTGAGCGACCTAAGAAACCCCTCCAGGAGCGACTTAAGGAGACTCGCGACTTAAAGGATATCATAGCTTCAGTAATCTTGCGGCATACGAATCAACGACCTAACATAGGTCGTAATTCGTTCCCGCGACCTAACTTAGGTCGTAACTCGTCAAAGTCGAAACTCGGAAGGTCGGAGCGACCTAATGAAATGCGCGCTGGTTTGTTTATCTTGCTTGGTTGCTTGCATGCCTTAACGCTGAATCAATTAACTCGCGAGCGACCTAAAGTCCTTGAACGACTCAAATCTAATGAGTTGGTAGATTGCGCTGCATCACTCGAGGTGGGCGATTGCTGCGGCTCTGCGTTACCACCGACCCGGAAGTGTAATTAGTATATCTACCCTGGCATTGCCTAGTTGTGCCGTGTCACCTACCCTAGCGTGCTTTACTACGAGTTTGTTTTGTACCATACCTATGGAGTGCCCTCTGACGACGCCCATTACGGGGGAGATTACGGTACTGTATAGACTATGGGAATATATAAAATGCGTTAAGGAAATGTAAAGCCTTAACACTATTTTGATAGTTTACTTTACTTTAGACATATTATAATAGCGTATTACTATATAGTAGATAGTTTAACGGATCCTTAGAGGATGGTTATCCCAAACATCCTTTAAGTTACTTGTATTTCAGTTGATATTTCACTTGAGTTGGATTTATTGATATAAGAATGTTAATCCTGACTCGAGTGTTTTGTGTTTTGCTTTACGCTCGGGTCATACCGAGTGATATAGCATTTGAGACTCACCTTTGGAGTTGGAGCTTCGCTTAGAGATCCAGCTATCTATCCAGCTTTCAGCTATTCGGCTATTCAGTTGATTCCAGTGATGTATTCTGATCTTGTATTTGACTATTTTATTGAGACATCTATGTATTCAAGACTTCGGTTGTATCTTGTTTAACTCTGTTATATATTTATAGTAGCTTCATGAACTACTATTCTTCTGTTTCCGCTGCATTATTGTTATATTACTCTATGTCTGTGATTCTGTGATTATTTATTTACTGTATATACTGAGTTTTTTCAAGTTTAAGTTAACAATCTGATATTTTGAGCAATTTCAAATCCGTCATGTATGGATGCGAATGGTTGAAAATATCGGGATGTTACATATCATCATCCAATTCATCATAAAACAAGTTTACCCTTAAATTTGAAAACATATGATTCAAAACAAAATAGAGATTAAATTATTATTTATCTTGAGTTAGATAAGGAGATTGGATTGAGATTGATTTCTCCTAAGCCCGAATCTTTAGCTTTTAATTGAATTCCTTTTCTCTTAATAGCCGACCCTTCCTTAAGCTTTTGGTTTGCGTTTCAAAATGATGTGAATGGGTAGTAAAATGGTAGGAGTGAAAATATATAAGAGTAAGGGTTATGGGCGGCAAATTCCTAATATATCCTTATGTAATTTGATTAACCCAAAAACCATTCTTAAGTCCATTAATTATTTTATTAGACACGACCTTAATTAAATTGATTCAAATCTCAATCCCCTTATCACTGCATTTACATTATTCTTTTTAATTTATCTAATTAAATCTGCTGAATAGTGTTATAAAAAATTAGGGGTGTTACATATGTTTTCTCACACCATTAATATTTGGGCCTGCTTACTTACATCCTTTTCACTTTCAATTTTCAACTTCTGTGTATATAGTATTATGCTATCCATCTACTGCTTCGCTTAGGAAGATAACTAGTTCACACAATTTTGTGTATATAGTAACATTTGGAAGCAGTTGGTGAAGTCGTCAGTTTCACCTTCTGTGTATTTATGCTGTCAACCATATTCTCTTATGAAGATAAACTTACGTGGATATTGTATTGAATCCTTCTTATTTCTTCTTAAGGTACGGTGCTTCATTTTACCCAATGCGGGTGGCACCATATTACCGAACGGTAGTATGAGACCGTTCGAAAAATTGTTTATTTTTTTAAAACAACACATACGATCTGCAGCAGAAGACCGCTCGGCAGTATGAAAACGTTTGTTTTTGAAGCGCTAAATGCTGAACGGCGTTGTACTGCCGTTCGACAGTATAAAAATTGATTGCTGGATGGATAGCATGAAAATAATTAGTGAGTATTTTGAAGTGTGTGAAGGTATGGGGAAGGGAAAAATGGAGAATGGGTAAAATGAAGGAGATATCGTGGTGCATTTAAGGTATGAAACACCTTCAAGTTAGTCTTCTTCTTTCTCTTCTTCTCTATCTCCTATAGCTACGTAATAACACATTTACCTTCACCTTGTTATGTCTTGCAATTTTTGCTATTTTTTCATAGATTCATATTAGTTCCATTATTCATGGCAAAAAAGGAGATGGTGTGAGTGAGGGACAGTTCTATCAAGTCCTGCCTTACGAATTAGATGCTATTTGAAAGGTTGTCATACTACACAATTTGATTATGAAACTTACACTCTTATTTTCCATGTTTATTTTTTTTCTTGTTACCCCGCCTTTTGGCAAGGCCGTGGTACCAAGAACTTGACTAGAAGCCAATGACAGTTCGTCTTGGAGATCGGTTATACGCAGGCTCACTATGGATATCAACGAACTTTGCCTGAGTCCGGATCAAGCCATAATTGACAGGACATGACAAACAAAGTCACTGGAGTTGACGTTCCAAATTTCAAGTCAATCCGAGTTCGTATGCTCAAGTTACGATCGATGCAAAATTGAATAAAAACAACCTCGCGTTCGAATCGATCGAAGAGCCTCTGTTCGACTCGCTCCACTCCGCATCCATCAGATAGCATCTATTCGAATCGCTCTGCTTCGCATCCATCAGAGAACCTCTGTTCGACTCGCTCCGCTTTGCATCCATCACAGAACCACTATTCGACTCGATCGAGTTCAAATCCATCGCCTGGCCGCTATTTCAAATCCATCTAGTCCATCTCAGAGCCTCTATCCGAATCCACCTTGTTCGACTCCATCTCAGAGCCATTGTTCGAATCCACCTAGTTCGACTCCATCTCAGAGCCGTTGTTCGAATCCATCTAGGTGGGTCACTCTTATCGATGCAAAATAGGCCACCTCCAATCGATTTGAACAAGACAAGTGCCTCAATACGAAGGGGACTGCTGCTGATCGATTCAAAGTGATCGAGTCAAACAGAACTGAGTCGAAATAAGTGAGACGAACGAAACAGAAGTGGTTGAGTCAAACAGAACCGAGTCGAACAAGATCGAGTCGAACCAAACAGCCTGCCGAAAGCCTCCATTTCGTATCGATCATATCTCCTAATCTACAAGTCCAAATGATATGAAATTTTCACAGAAGCCTACGTGCATGCTAAAGAATGTCCCCGCCAAATTTCGGCTCTATCGGACACAACCTTGATCGATACGAAATCCGTTCGTATCGATCACGGATCGGACCGAAACTTCGCGGGCTTGGGCGCGCGGGCCTAGTCATGTGCCAGAGGGGGTCTCTCGAGATCTGAGCGAAATACTAGCCTCCTACACCTATAAATAGAGCCCCAGGGCATGGAAAAAAGGGATCTTCTTCTTCTTTGAATTCTCCAACGCCCAGACTCTGCCGGATCCAGATCTAAACTCCATAGCTGCTACAACTAACTACTTTCACTGCTGTAAATCATCATTATTGACTGTAATCTACTATAATCAACTGAAACCATCAAGTGAACATCAATAAAATCATCAACTTCAGAGTGGACGTAGGCAAGATCGTCGAACCACTATAAAATCTTGTGTCTCTGTCTATTTCTTTCCATTTTAAGTTTATTATTCTTCATTTTCTATCTTCTACATTACTTAGATCTGTGATCTGTGATTACGTACGGCTGATTTGTGTTCATAAACTGGTGCTTTCAAGACATTTGGGGTTTGTGGCAATTTTTGGCGCAAACACTTTGGTGCTTTCACTGAGAAGGCTGATTCAGGAATCCTATCATTTGGAAGTTGAGTTTGAAGGCTTAGAGATTCAGATCTGAAAAGTTATGACAAGACAATCAAGTAGAAGACAAAGGCCAGAGAGAAGTCGGCATGAAGGGAGTCAAGAGGCCTCTTCAGGTGCAAATCAGACATCGATCTTCGTCACTAGGGATGAGATGGAGACAATGATGAAAAGACAATAGGAAATGATTCAGAGTTTGTTTCTTCAAATTGGGCAGCTTGGAGCGCAAGATCAAGGAGCAACCAGAGTTCAGAACGGAGCAGGACCGTCTGGCGCATCACCAGAACTAGGGGGCGATAATCCAGAGCATGTTGGCCCAATCCCGGGCGGAGTACCAGGTGGAACTGCGCAATGCGACATTGACATAGAAATGAATGCTCCGCCAGGAGAGCAAATTCCAGGAATCCCTCGTGAACTCGGGGGGCAAACCAGAAGCAATAGACAAGGACTACAACTTGGAGATAGTGACAAATTGGCGGAGATGGTCAGACGAGCCATGAGAGAGGACTAGTGAACATAGATATGGAGGATGTGAATAGGAGTCCCTTTGCTCCTACAATCAGGCAAGCCAGAAATCCACCAGAATTCAAGTTACCAACATTGGACATGTATAATGGGAGGACGGATCCTACGGTTCATCTAACGAAGTACTTGAGGCACATGGAAGTGCAGGGCGCATCAGAGGAGGTCATGGCCCGGTGCTTCCCGCTATACCTGGCAGACATAGCAGCATTATGGTTCAGACAACTGGAGAGCGGTTCCATTGGAACATGGAATGATTTGACCGAAAGGTTCATGAGGCAGTTCAGGGTTCACATTTCAAGACCCAAGAATGTGATGTATTTGGCGGTGCTAAAGCAGAGAACCAGGGAGTCTTTGAGGAACTTTCTGACGCGATTCAATGCAGTGGCAGCATCGGTGGATCGACCCGATCCATCCATGGTTTTGATGGCAGCTGTATATGGCATAGCTGATGGCACATAATTCAAGAATTCGTTAACAAGGGATCCCCCAATGGATCTAGGAGAATTTTATCATGAGGCTGAAGGATTTCTACGATTAGAGGACGCAAATGCTGAAAAAGAAGAAGGAGAAGGAGCTGATGTTTATGCCGTCAAGGGCGAAAATCTTCCTAAGGCGGATTCAGGAACTGACCAAGGGAAACGAAAGGCCAAGGATAATGATGATGGACCAGCGCGACCACGAAAGGAACCGAGATTCACCTCTTATACGGAGTTGAATGAGACTTTGGTGCGAATCTACCAGGACACCAGGGGGCAGATTCCTTATCGAAAGCCAATGAGAAGGGATCCGACCAATAATGAAAGAAGGTCGGACAAGTACTGCTTATTCCACGAGCTGAATGGCCATAGCACAAACGATTGCCGACACTTGAAGGATGAGGTTGAGAGACATATCCGGAATGGTCTGTTATCGCAGTATGTAAGAAGGGGAACGACAATGGTGGAACGAGAGCGACCACCACCTGCACCAACTGGGGATGGCTTAGGATCGAGGCGTCAGCTTGTCATCAATTGACTGAGATAATGACGAATAAGTAGCAAACTCCACACCAACGCGGTTTAGTCTTTTTACACAAGTACAGGATCGCGAACGATCCTCAAGCATGCTCTGATATGACTATAAACCGCACCGATGTAGGTGTTTATACTTTGACGTCCCTGTTTTGCTTTTGTTTTCTGTTTCTCATGTTTTGACTCGATTTTGTTTAAGATTTCTGTTGAAAGACTTATTTTGGATAAAAGCATGCCATTTGTGATTCCATAACGGCTAAGCCACTTACACATGCACGGGGTCGCAAACGGTCCTTAGGCATGCTCCGAGATGGCGATAAACCGTCATAACAAACAAGTTCAGTAACTCACTCGAACGTGAAATCTGGCACTAATGATATTAAGCCCCCCCCCCCCCCGGGCACACACAAACCGCCTCGAATGGCACCCGACCGCGAACGGTCACAATTCGCCTCGAACGGCACCCGACCGCGAACGGTCACAATTCGCCTCGAACGACACCCGATCGCAAACGATCACAAATCGCCTCGAATGGCACCCCGACCGCGAACGGTCACCATTCGCCGCGAACGGCATCCGACCCCGAACGGTCACGTACCACCTCGAATGACATACGATCTCGAACGATCGTCATTCATGGCCAAATAAGACTATCAATCTCTTTGCAGGTCATCAACATAATATGAACATCCAGCTCATGGCATTACAAAACAACAACTTTCATCGAAGAGACGATGGTTATTCAAAACGAAGATTGCTGCATTTCAAAGCACATCATGTTTCCACAAGACGTACTTCGGGGGGCAAATGTTACCCCGCCTTTTGGCAAGGCCGTGGTACCAAGAACTTGACTAGAAGCCAATGACAGTTCGTCTTGGAGATGGTTATACACAGGCTCACTATGGATATCAACGAATTTTTCCCGAGTCCGAATCAAGCCATAATTGACAGGACATGACAAACAAAGTCACTGGAGTTGACGTTCCAAATTTCAAGTCAATCCGAGTTCGTATGCTCAAGTTACGATCGATGCAAAATTGAATAAAAACAACCTCGCGTTCGAATCGATCGAAGAGCCTCTGTTCGACTCGCTCCGCTTCGCATCCATCAGATAACATCTGTTCAACTCGCTCCGCTTCGAATCCATCAAAGAACCTCTGTTCGACTCGCTCCGCTTTGCATCCATCATAGAACCACTGTTCGACTCGATCGAGTTCAAATCCATCGCCTGGCCGCTATTTCAAATCCATCTAGTGCGAATCCATCTCAGAGCCTCTATCCGAATCCACCTAGTTCGACTCCATCTCAGAGCCGCTGTTCGAATCCATCTAGGTGGGTCACTCTTATCGATGCGAAATAGGCCACCTCCCATCGATTCGAACAAGACAAGTGCCTCGATACGAAGGGGACTGCTGCTGATCGATTCGAAGTGATCGAGTCAAACAAAACCGAGTCGAAATAAGGGAGACGAACGAAACAGAAGTGGTCGAGTCAAACAGAACTGAGTCGAACAAGATCGAGTCGAAGTGATCGAGTCGAACCAAACAGCCTGCCGAAAGCCTCCATTTCGTATCGATCATATCTCCTAATCTACAAGTCCAAATGATATGAAATTTTCACAGAAGCCTACGTGCATGCTAAAGAATGTCTCCACCAAATTTTGACTCCATCGGACACAACCTTGATCGATACGAAATCCGTTCGTATCGATCACGGATCGCACCGAAACTTCGCGGGCTTGGGCGCGCGGGCCTAGTCATGTGCCAGAGGGGGTCTCCCGAGATCTGAGCGAAATACCAGCCTCCTACACCTATAAATAGAGCCCCAGTGCATGGAAAAAAGGAATCTTCTTCTTCTTTGAATTCTCCAATGCCCAGACTCTGCCGGATCCAGATCTAAACTCCATAGCTGCTGCAACTAACTACTTTCACTGGTGTAAATCATCATTATTGACTGTAATCTGCTGTAATCAACTGAAAGCATCAAGTGAACATCAATAAAATCATCAACTTCAGAGTGGACGTAGGCAAGATCGCCAAACCACTATAAAATCTTGTGTCTCTGTCTATTTCTTTCTGTTTTAAGTTTATTATTCTTCATTTTCTATCTTCTACATTACTTAGATCTGTGATCTGTGATTACGTAAGGCTGATTTGTGTTCATAAACTGGTGCTTTCACGACATTTGGGGTTTGTGGCCATTTTTGGCGCAAACATTTCTACTTACACTCAACTTAATATAGTGCATGTTTCATTTGAACTGAACTGTCAGCCTCCTGTGACTTTTGTCATCGTTCAACAGCGCCATCACATAGGTAGAACCCTGATCATTTTCTCAGTTGGTAAGTTGCTTGCTAATTTTCTCTTGAAGTTTTAACATCTTTCCTCATGATTAATAGAGGTACATATGTGCACTCACGTACAGTCCCATCTTAAATGACCATGTGCCATTCCCCTACGTAATTTGTATTTATCACAGAATGGGACGCTTTCACTTAGAGTTATTGCTTTCAATTCAATACAGTTGAAAAAATTCCAACGACATTTAGTGATTATTTTGGCTATAATTGGATCAAATGTTTCCTTATGTTTTGTTTGTTCTCCCTGGATTATCCTTATCCTTGTAATCTATTAAATAATAGTAAAGCGGAAGAATTTAAAGCTCTCTTATTAATTCTAGGAATTTCCTCCTCTCTCCTTAATTCTCTCTAGATATTTTATTTTTGCATCTTCCCAATTTATTGTTATTATAATTATTATAATGTTTTTATTGGTTCTCTCTTCTACCATTAAAATTTAATACTAATTTTTACAATTGCTTACATATTTCTTCCAATTTTTTTCTATTATTTTTACATTTAAGTCCATATATATTAAATTTAGTTTGATAATATTAAATTTAAGCTTTTTAAATAAATACAATTAACGTATATCCATTAATTGATCCAATAAATTTTGAAAAATAGCAATTCAACATGCGTACTGCATTCATATCGACAAAAATGGTAAAACTAATTTTTTATTCAAGTCCACATAGTTTTAATTTTCCACAATTATATATAAATTTTACAATATTCTACTAATATTCTCTCATATCATTTTGCATCTAAATGCCAACATTCAATAATTTTTACAATTATTTACGGATTTCTTCTAAATTCTCCTAGATTATTTTACATTCAAGTCCATATATTTGAATTTATTAATTGATCTTGAATTTAAACTTTTAAACTAAATCCAGCTAACAAATGTTTATCAATTGATCTAATAAATCATAATAAATGATAATTCAATGTGTATACCGCATTTGTACTGATATAAATGGTAAAACTATTTTTTCATTCAAGTATGTATAATCTAATATTTTCATAATTATATACAAAATTATCTTTGATACTTTTACATTTTTCTACATTTAAGTTCATAAAATTTTTTTCTTTCTAAAATTAGTTATTTAATACAAAGAAATATATGAAAACAATTTCTTTCTAAAATTAGTTATTTAATACAAAGAAATATATGAAAAAAATTTCTTTCTAAAATTAGTTATTTAATGCAAAGAAATATATACATAAATTTTCTTTTCAAAGTTGTTATTTCATTATAAACAAATATACACAAAAAAATTCTTTCCAAATTGGTGTATCGTTACAACCATATATAACGTTTTTCCTTCCTAAAATCGATACATCAAATGTACACTTTATCCTTATTAAATTATATTTTATGAAGAATAACATTACAATTAATTATAATTGATGAATGATTGTATTTTGTATTATTGGGAAAAAAATAAATATTTTCAAATAGTCTGTTTTTGCACAAAAAATTACTTATATTTGTAATACGAGTTAACCAATGGACAAAAACTATACCATATTTTGATTAGAAATATTTTTCTTTCATATTTTATTATCTTTTTTTACATAAATGTTAATATTTTTTGAAAATTTTTACTATAAAATAAAAATAGCAAGGCATGAAACAATGTGATTTGTAACGTTTCAGGTCTTTTTTTCACTTAATATTTCTTTTAGTAGTTAAATGAATATTTTTATAAATATGTGCGGGAAGAACTTTAAATGCATACAAATCTATTGAGTCTTTGGTATTACACTTCTATTTTTAGGTAATTGTCGTCATTCTCTCAAGTAATATATGATATTTAATGCATACATTATTTAGTTTTTATTTAAATGTATCAAAAGCTAAATGTCAATTTCAGAATATACGTACATGGATATTTATTTATAAAAATTTAATTTCAAAATTTATTAAGAATACTTATTTTCCTTTATTTGATTAATGAATAATGAATCCTAAAAAATAATAAATTAATATATAACTCATTTTTATCAACAAAAATGATAATATAATTTTTATTCAAATATAAAATTTACGAATCTCATAAAAAATACACACTTATAATATAGTAATTTCATTTATCTTAAAAAATTTATGAGATATTGCATAATAAATTATATTCTTAAAAAATAGTTAAAATATTATTATTCTATAACATACCGTGTGCAACGCACGGGTAACACACTAGTATATACTAGAAAATGGTTATCGCATTGCATTTTATTTGAGTTGTGACCACGTGGTTGCAATATTTATGCGAATTGGCGCTTGGAAAAAGTCCAAAAAGCAAAAGAACAGATAAATCAACATCAATCCGTGCATCAACAACCCATAGTTATTAAAATACCCCAGATCATTATATTTCTTATGCTTAATTATGAAGTTTTATAATGCATTGATAATATTTATGGAACCTAATTACTATCAGTAAAGTGCCATAAGGACACACTGCAACAAAACAACCATATTACAACTATTGATTTACAACTAGCATAAGCTGACAGTTGTAATAAGTATTTTATAATAACTGTTTATTTTTAACGGTTGTAATAAGGTTACCTCTAACAACTTTGTTCATATGCTAGTTGTAATATACACATCTGACAATCGCTTCATTTTTTACAGTTGTAATATCTATTTCCAAGCACTCTTTTCACGCTTCTCCAACAGCCGCTTCGTGAAAATTTCATTTCCCTCCCAACATTTCAATAGCCGCTCTTTTCTTAAACTCCTAAAAATAAACATCATCGTCAAAATTTCTAAACCTAAAACCGCAATTCTCAATAGCCGCTCTTTTCTTAAACTCCTAAAAATAAACATCATCGTCAAAATTTCTAAACCTAAAACCGCAATTCCATCCCACGTTGTTCTCGTGGCCTTGCCATCATCGAAGCTAAACCCTACCGAGAGCCTTCGACGAATTGCCAAACCATACATCAGTGTTGTTTTCTGCGTTGACGAATATTCCGAATCGAGGTTTGAGTTTCTCCTCACCTTTCGAATCAATTTAGCAGTATATTTGTTATACTCATTCATTTATGTGTATAGATCGAAAATTAAACAACGTCAATACGGATGCTTGATTTTATTTGCTCATTGTTGTTAGTGTTTGATTGATAATTGGAGTTATTTGTAGTAAAATTGAATTGAAATCATTTTGTTTGTGTTGGTTGTAATAAACAAGATTATTCATTTATTTTCATTATTTTTATTGTTTTTATTTACCAAAATATTGTTATTATTTGGTATTGTGTAAATGGAACACTATGTAAACAGCTTCAAAGGAATGTTGTACGATGTTGAAAATCCCAGTTGAACTTAGCAATTAAAATTTTGTACGATGTTGAAAATCCCAGTAAATGGAACACCAACCCCTCTCAAATTTTGATCCCTTTGGAACAGAGGTCTGGATTTGCCCTTGATGATCAGAGTTGTGCGCAATCCATTCAAAAAAAAATTCAAAAAGAAAGAAAAGAAAAGACTCCATGTTCATCCCTCTTATAAGTATGGATTAAATTCTTAAGTTCTTTATTAAGACAATCAACAGTTCCGCATTGTTGTTGGTTGTCTGGGTATATCATTATAATTTGGTGATTTTACACAAATAAATGCTACTTTGGACGTTTGGAGTAGAGCAATTTTTCTTTTTTTCCTTTTGGCATGTAAATGTAGAAAGTGCTGAGAGGAGGAAAAGGGAAGATATTTGTTATTTTATTCCCTCTGTAGCTTTTCGTTTCTTTTGTTTGGTTTATTTTTGTAAATTTTTTTTTTCCTCCCCTCGATTTCATTTTATGTTTGTCGGTAATTGATTTTTTATTTTACCAGTTTATTTCTTTTTATGATTTGAAAACTAGACCATCATAGATCATTGTGGTTGTACAGGCAACAGCCAGTCCAGGGTGCGGGTTTTAAAAAATAGGATAAGACATTAACAGGTGCACGCAAAAATTCAAGTTGCGAACAGTGAATGATACTCATAAACAATTGATCAGGAAAAAAAATGCATTGACCACGAGCATAACCAACAAACAAGCATAAGAAAAAAAGAATAAATAAGCTAGAAGTAGAACGGTAAAAAAATGAGAAAATGGATGCAACTCTTCAACGCATCATTCCAGGTTGAGTAAGCGGTGGCAAGGCGTTGATTACAAATTCAAATTGAAATTCCGTTGATAGGTGATCATGAAGGAGATGGTAGTGGAGGTTGTTCACTATGTAAAAGAAGCTTGAATTTGTTGCATCCATGGGTAAGAATGAGCAACATCAAGAAGAGGTAATCATCTTGAACTTTGTATATAAATTACTCAAATAAAATAATACATTGACTACTTACCTAAACTATAACAATGGATTATGAGATGAGTTGTTTGAAACTAGTAGGATGTGTGCAAGTACAGCAGCATCATGCGGTACTGCGTGTTACAGACATTTCCGTGCACGTGCAGCAGCATCATGCGGCACTGCGTGTTACAGACAGTGCATGTGTGCACTGCCTGAACAGGCAGTGTGCTTGCACTGCCTTTGAAGGCAGTGCAAATGTATTTTGCACTGCTTTTTAAAGGCAGTGCGTGCACTGCCATTCCAAGGCAGTGCTGCAATTTGCACCGCCTTTAGAGGCAGTGCGCTTTTGAAGGCAGTGCGTTACATTGCATGTTGTAATAGAGAATGCATGAATATTCATAAAAAGCATTTTGACAAATGGTATCGGTTTAGGAGTAAAGAAAGAAACAATTTGATTTGACGAAAGGTATCGGTTTATTCATAAAAATAAGTTGTTAATTTGTTGTAATAGAGAATGCATGTTTATAGAAAATTTCATACTATCTGATTTGTAAAGAAAGAAACAATCTCCAGGTTTTGGACTCTGTTTTTATCTTTTCTTTCTACATTTCATTTCCTCAATTTTGTGTATTCATTATTTCTTACTAAAATAAGCAGATCATTTTACATTTTTTCTCACCTTCAGTTTGTTGACTCGTATGTCAGGCAATTTTCTCACCTGGTTCTGCACTTGACCACCCTGATCTTGTCTTTAGTTAGCTGAGTCCTTATATCTGTACTTGCTCATCTTTCTTTCTCTGCTCATGTTCAGTTTCAAAGTATATTTGTGCGTTACCTTTGTTTTTAGTGTGCAATTCTATTATTTCACTATTCCAAATCTTGGTAATGTATTATATGAATCTTACTGGGATTTTGGTATTATCAACTTTTTTGGTATTTGTGTACAGCCACATGTGCATGTAAGCTTCTCTAATTTATAATTGAACATATATAATATATTTATATTTATATAGTACATACAAAATGTGATATTTACTTATGTGGTATTATAAATATATGTGTGTAATAATAATAAACATAAAATAAAGAATGACTATAAAATTGTTCATATCTGTAGCTGTTGTTTATTTTGGCATGCTTGGATAATCAAATGAATGAAGTCAGGAAATTTTGTATGTTAGTGCTCCATTTAATGGCATATTTTTTATAATTATAAATAAGATAGCCATTCGAATATTGAAATGGTGATAACTTTAATATTTGCTTGGCATAATTGGGAATTAAACAATACAGCCATTTAAGTTTTCTCCTTGTATCAATTGACCTAGCTGTTTCATGATGGCAGGGTTGGCAACTTATGATGCTATGCAGTATATTCAGTCTCCACTCTCTATGTTGGCCAAGTGAATTTTTGTTCCTGTTTTTTTTAGATTTTGGAAAAGCTTTGAAAGGATTTACATTTAGACAAATAGGCGTGCATGTTTTTCTTGATTGGTACGTATATTAATATTCTTGTTCAATGCAAGTTGCCTCTTTGACATCCTTTCGACTTAATTATATGAATACTGCTGTTATAAATAGCTCTGGATCAAGCTGTAACGCCCCACTCCGAGACCCACTGTAACAAAGAGTATTACGGGAGTAATACTGTCTGTTAAAGCGGAGAATAGAGTATAGTGGAAGCGACCATCTATAATCAAGCTATAACTATCTACCGAATACGTCGAAAGGTGGAATCTATTTAAATTTTTCTCAATCAGGTGGTTCGACATATTCGGTAAATACTTATAACGAAATTACAAATGGCTAAAGATCTATCAGGACAAAGCATAATAATAAATGATAAAAACATCACAGAACAGAATCACATAACAAATATAAAATCCCAGAACAATACATCATCAATACAGATCCAAATATCATAAGTGGGTACAAAGCCACTGCTCACACATGTGAGTCAAAAATATGTACATATCAGAGTCTGAATAATATCATAAGCGGACACTAAGATAAGCTATCTCAAAAGCATAGCAGATAAGTCCAAAGCGGAAGCACAGAGCAGCTAAGTCCAGAGACCTAACCTGAAACAACTCGGTCTGACTCGAGCGAAAACACTCGGGTCAGGCTAGCTAAACAATCAGTAATAACTGAGATATATAATAATGCGGTACATAAATAAAACAGTACTTATCCAAAGAGAAGTATATTATGAACCACATGAATATAATGACGATCCCAAATCATCAATAAACAATAAAAATCTCCAAAGAGAAATCAACACCAAAGTGTAGAATAAATAAAATCGCCTCATATCATCGGCGTAGCCAAAGCTATAAAAAGATGCCCATAGGCAATAACCCCAAGAGTGACCAGAGTCTGTAATCAATGCCCAAGCAAAGATCGATGCTCCAAAGAGCCATGGGGATATACTGAAAAGTCAATGAAATCAAACACTGAAAAGCAGTGTCCAAAGACACTGTGGATCCATAAGGTAATCGCACTTACACCGTATGGTTCCATAGAACCAACACCGAATGGCGGTACTCGAATGGATATAAAAATAATCAGATAATACAAGTTTTGCACGTGCACCGACCAGAGTCGTTGTTGCCAAGTACTGTAGAGTTGTGATCGATCACTCGCACCGATGCGAAACGCGCGAGACGGCGAGATCCTTCCCAGAAGGATAAAGGCCCAGAGGCACACGCCGAAAAATAAACTGCTCCATAGAGCAGGTGTCCAGAGACGGTTGCCCAGAGGCGTGGTGACTCAGAGGTCCAGTACTGGCCGCCCAGAGGCTAATGTGTCACTAACTTCTTGGAGAGGAACCCGCAAAGTGTTAACAATGAGTCCCATACCCCACGTTTGCACTAAACGGTTTCCTAACCAATAGCAAGCTCACACTCCAAACAATAAAAAGTCTACCTCATATCATCGGTAAACTAGACCCAAAGGTCAAAACGATCAATCGAATAGGTCGGGGATTAACCGGAAAGAAAATACACACGGTTTTCATAGGCCGGAGATTTCCTAACCGTTTAAGCACCTTTCCACTTCGCTCGACGTGCTAAAAGTGAGTGTGAGATTTTTATTATAGAAAATAATGGTGTAAAACGGATTTATAATTGATTTTCGAAATCACTTTTAAAACGGTCTTTTGAAAGGTCTTCTATTATGGAGTAATTAATTTAATAATTAAAATAATATTATATAATAATTTTCAAAAGCCATTTAGGAGTGAAAAATCTTTTGAAAATGATTCATAAAACCCGTGTACGAAATCTAGAGACAAATCTCAAAGAAATCAATGAAAACCAGAAAATCATCAAAAATATTCTAAGTGTTTGTAAACATTCAAAAACAGCTGTGAACCCAAGTTCGACAATTTATTTGGACCAGCAAACTGTGTCCAAATGTCATGAAAATTTGCAGACATGTAGTCCAACATCCCTACTTTAAGATGCAAAAAGAATTTCTGGATTCCGAGTTGAGACGAAGTAGCAGCGACGTCTCAAAGTTGGACCCAGAACAAGATTTACACTGTTTACAAACAGCGACCAGAGTTCAACTTCGACATGAAACTCAACTAGATTGCACTCATATGCTAATTCATATTGCATCATACGTCTGTACTATTGGACTCAACTGGATTCTTAAGCACTCAACTAGATTGCACTCATCTGGATTCTTAAGCTAATGCATATAGGCCTACTTCATACGTCTGTACTATTGGACAAGCGGTTGGGAGGATTGTTGCTTGGCATGGGGAATTGATCTCTTTTGATTAGTACGTATCTGTATTTATATTGATGTATGTTATGGATTCGGTTATGTTCTGTAATAGAATCGTGAACTCAAAAATGGTGTAAAATTGAATTGTTTTAGCTTTTATTAAATGTGAATGGTTCGTGTTGTTTCAAGTAATGTTAACGACTGTAGTTATTATTAGTGAAATATCGGTTTTAATTATGTTGTGAAATTTATGATTAATAGCAGTTATCGGAAGATGAATTGCAATTGTTGGTAGCAGTTGCTTTCCATAAATGTATTAATTGTGAATCATATTTTTTGCAACTGTGAATAACAATTGTAGTAGATAACTACAACAGTTATTCAGTAGTTGTCATACCTGCTACAGCACGAAATGTTACATATCTACAAGAGTTACCAACAGTTGTAAAATGGTTATTTGCAAGGGTAAGAAACAGTTGTAATATACAATATCACAACAGTTATATGCAACTAAAGAACACAGTTGTAAAAAATTGATAGTCTTTTACAACTTCTTAAAATACGACTGTGGTTCCACCGTTGTAATATATCCTTTACAACTGTGTTCCACCGTTGTAATATGCCTCTTTTGTTGTAGTGACACAATATATCAGTGATCAATCATGTGTACATTCTCCTCCCACCAGATAAGTAAACTGTTTGTTTCATTTGCATGGTTTTAATTCATTCACGCACTTCATATATCATGTACTATAATATATATAGTTTGGTCTACGTGAGTTACAACTTAAAAATATTTTTTTTCATTTTTTTTACATATTGCTGTCGTGAATCACTTTAGTGCCTTCGTGAATTTTGCCTGCCTGGGCATTAATATATTACATATAAACACGTATACTTCGACTGTGCCTTATTTGCATGGTGCCATAAACATATTATATATACTTCATATATTATATGTTTGGTTGTGCTTTCACCTTACATGCCTCGTTCAAATTATTTCATGCATTATACAAATAAATTGTATATACTTCGTACATTATTTATATATATTTTTTTAAAGTGCGTACATATATTTCGACGCCTTCAATTGTTTAAAAGCCTTCGTTATGTATTGCTTGGTATATATTTCATATCCTGGCTTCGTGGTTAATTTTTTTTTAATGCCGTCCCTTGCAAATGTACTTCAGTTTGTTTACTTGCCTTCAATTATGATGGCAGTTTGGCACTCAAGCTGGTGGAACAAGATAAAAACCACCAGTTGTTGGTCTCAGAGTTTCATAGCGGGCAGTTTCTAGCCCTGCAGGTACCCTTTGTTACATAAGCTTTTGTGAAAAAATGATAGTTTACATCAATGAATTGGTACCTATTTTAACAATTTGTTAGCCCTAGTTGTGTAAGAGAATCTCCAACGGATTCAGGACATAATATTCAAACCCTGAATATTACGCCCGTGAAGCCCAACAACAGAGCGCTGATTTAATCAGCGCGCTGTAGTGGGCGCTGATTAAATCAACGCCCAGTCTACTCCAACAGCAGACAATTGTGCAATACATTGAATATTCATGTTATTAAATATACCATTGGTATATAGTGAAGACAAATGTGAAACATACCACTGGTATATAGTGAATATTCATGCTTATTAAATATTATTAAATGACATGAGCGCTCATTTATTAAATCATATGAGTACTGGGCCCTGATTAAATCAACGCCCAGAACAGAGCGCTGATTAAATCAGCGTCCGCCACTGAACATTCACCTAAATATTACGCTTAATGCGAACGGTTGGAGTGAGATAAATTAGATAGTCAGAATATTAAGTCTGAATGTTCAACCGTTGGAGATGCTCTAAGCTTCTCTAAGTACAATAATGGATTTTACACTAACTTGGTTGTATTGAAACTACCGCGTCTATATGGTCATGCATTATGTGAATATGGTTATTTTGTTTAAAATATTTTATACCGAATTTTTTGTATATCGTATTTCATTATCTGATTAATGTGTTTTTCGGTTGTTTGAATAAGATAATATATAAGTGAATGTTTATTTCGTACCGAAATATGTTATTTATTACTATATAATACATGTTGTGAATAAAATGAAGTGGAAACTGAACGAACTACCACAGCGAAATAAAAATCAACAATTTTTAGCAGCTTTTAATAAACGCTATTAAAATATATATGGCGGTAGATGAAAAACGTTCTAAAATATTTTGTTGTAGTAGACAATAATTTTTAGCGGCGATTGTAGGCCTTTGGTGGTGTTCTTAAAGCGCTACAATAAATGTTTGTTGCGTTTGGTGGATGCTGCAAGAAGGTATTTTTCGGACGTTTGTGATAAACGCAACAAAAAATCTTGTATTTTTAGTTGTATGTCATATAACGACATTTTCTAAAATGCTACCATAAGTTATGATGCAGTTTTTATGCGCTACCAAACGCTGATTTTCTTGTAATGCCTGTAGTTGTGTCAAACCCCGTAGGAGGATCGACCTATTTGTCTATATTATGTAGAAATTTGATGTTGTTTATTTACGGGTCGACTTTGATTGTGATGCCTTTGTATTGGGATTCTTTAGTTTAGGGTTGATATTAGTCATGGATTGGATGACGATGTATTGGGCTATTTTAGATTATGATGGGAAGGTCGTTAGATTGAGTATGTGTAGTGGACATAGCTTGGAGGTTTATAACAATCCTCGATGATCAGTTATGTTGAGCTATTTATATTCATTGGACCTATCACATGATGAGCTTGATTCAGTGTCTGTCATTAGAGATTTGCCAAACGTTTTTGCTAAGGTTACCGGTTTTCTGCCCCAGCGAGAGATCGAGTTTTAGATCTATCTTGTTGAGAATACGAGAGCCGTCGCCTTAGCATCGAGGCATATGGCTCCAAAAGAGAGACGGGAGTTGAACAAACAAGTTAATGAGTTTTTGAAGAAGGGTTTTATTGGGAGGAGCATTTTTGAATGGGAGCACTAGTCGTCTTTGCCAATAAGGCAGATGGTTCCTTGAGACTCTATGTCGATTGTAGAGAGCTGAATAAACTAACAATGAAGAATTGATATCCACTGACCCACATAGATGATCTCTTTGATCAGTTGGTTGAAGCTAAGGTGTTCCCACAGCTTGACTTGGTTACCGGATTCCACCAGTTACGTGTAGTCGAGGACAGTATCCAGAAGATAGCCTTTCATGGTTAGTCGTGCCTTTCCGATTGACCAATGTACCCGCCTACTTTGTTGATCCGATGAGCCAAGTATTTAAGGGGCTGCTTAACAAATTCGTCGTGGTATTTGTGAATGATACTCTTGTATACTCGAGGAGTGAGGAAGAGCATTCGTTGCATTTGAAGAAGATGCTCAGTACACTTCGTGTGCATAAGCCAAAGGCAAAATTTTCGAAGTGCCACTTTTGAAGAGAGGAGATACGCTTTTTGGGACGCATCGTCTAAAAAAGTGGATTGGCGGTTGACCCAAGTAAGGTGGCAACAGTTCAGGATTGGCATGTACCAAGAATGCCATGGAAGTGAGGAGTTTTCTTGGTCTGGCGGGCTACCATCGGAAGTTCATTAGCTCCACTAATCCAACTTACCAAGAAGAATTTTGTTTTCTTGTGGGATGCAAAACGAGGAGAAGCTTTTATCAAGTTGAATGAGGCATTGACAAGTGCACCAGTTTTGGTATTAATGGATGGAACGAAGTCATTTACAGTTTATACCGGCGCCTGTGGTACGGGGTTCGACACGGTCTTGATACAAGAAGGAAGGGTTGTTACTTATGCTAGTTGGCATTGAAGACCAATGAGGGAATCTATCCTACCAATGATCTTGAGTTGGCGACCATTGTTTTTGCACTCAAGTCATGGAGGCGTTACCTTTTTGGAGAGCAGTTTGAACTATATAGGGATCACAAGCCCTTGAAGTACTTATTCTCCCAAAAGAACTTGAATTTGAGGCAGCAAAGGTGAATGAATTTCTTAGCATCATATGACTTCTATATCTCATATACCCTTGGTAAGGGTAACGTAGTGGCCGATGCTTTGAGCAAACAACATGTAGTATTGAGTCCCTTATTCTTAGAATAGAAGCATTTGGAGTATTTTCTAAATTCGACTTTCGACCATCATAGGATATTACTCTGGGATTATTAGCAGCTTTAGATGTGCAGCCTACATTGATGAAGCATATTGGGTCTAGATAGAAGGAGGACAAGGAGCTAGTAGACATTATTGAGAGGATTGGTAGAGAAGAGTCATCGAGTCATTTCAGGCGTTATGCATGTAACACCTCTAATTTTTAGTAGCATTATTTAGGAAATTTAATTAGTTAAATTAAATTAAATAATATGATGATTAGGGAATTGAGATTTGTGTTAATAGAAAGGTAGCCGTGCCATGTTAACAAATGAATTAAAACATAATAGAAAGGAAAGTTAGATAAGGGGAAAAATAGGAAAAGACACATTCTTATATCCTAAACCCTCACATACATTCATTTTACACGTTCAAAATAAATATTAAATAGAAGAAAGGCCAGCCACCATTAAGGAAAATCAAGTAGAAGATAAAGAGAAGATTTCAAGAAGAAAGCTTAAGCAAGTTAATCAAAGATCAAATCTCAACTCCTTAATCATAAAGCTAAGGTGAATAATAGGTTACATCTCATATTTTAATTATTTTCGGTTTTAGATTGAATCCGAACTATTTTGCAAAGGTTATGTCATGTTTTGATTGTTAAAAATGATATATATGCTTGTTGATGATTTATGCTAATTCAAATAGATTTTATGATATGTTTTAATTATGAAAACCCTATTAAATGACATCCAAATACCTTGAGATTTTAGTATATGATCAAAAATGATATTTTAGAGATGGGTTTTAATTTTCATAATTTTCTGAATTAATGTGGACTTATTATGAATTTTCTAGTGAAGAAAATAGTTATTTTGGGTTTAAATTAATTACGGCTATTTTATGATGATTTTGGATTAGAAATTAATATATAATAGGAATCATATTAAAAGTAATTTATGAGAATTTTTATAGATTTGTCCTAAGCGTTTTAATAGATATATCAAATTATTTAAGGTATGAGACTTAAATGTTTTATATATTTATAAAAGGAGAAGGGGCATTTTGTAAATAATTTAAATTGTTCTTTTTTGAAATTTTGGCAGTTCCTTTAGAAAAGAAATTAGCAACCAATCATGTTTTGACAAACAAGGCAGGTTAGTTGAAAAGAATTACTTTAAAAAGTTAAAAATCAACTTAAACATACTTTTTACATGTTTCACCACTTTCAGCACCCAGCGAATTGGATATAGGCGAAAGGTATGTAGTCGAAATATGGGGTTCCAAAGGGGTCAAAGCTTTACTTTGTTTTAAATGAAAATGCGCCTTCTTTTCTTTTGTTTTCGACTTGATTAGCTTCCGACTGGGTCACATTATTTTAAAGGAATGGTTTCAAAAGAGGTTGCACCTTTTATTTTAAGTAAATGCTTTCGAAGGTGCCGAAATTCCTTACTGCCGCATCTTACCTTTCGAAGCAATGCCTTCGAAAGGGTTTCTTTGTTTTAAAACCCAAGCCGCTTCTCCAATGCTTTCGAAGGGTTGGTTTTGACACCATTACTTCTCTACTTAGGAAATAGCTTTCGAAAGAGTGCTTTCGACTTAGTTGTTTTACGGCCCTTTGTTCCGTTGAAGGTAAAACGCAAAGGTTTCGAAATGAAAAGTTTTAAATGGTTTTGAAAGGTTCTTCCACATGTTTTACTTGAACCCAATGCTTTCTAAAGGTTTGTTTATAGAAAATAATTTGAATGCTTTCGAAAGGTTTCAAAAGAAGGTTTCGAAGGGTGGTTCCCTAATGTTTTCGAAAGGTTTCCAAAGGTTTCGAAAGGTATGTTATAGTGTTTTGATAAGAGGATGTCTAAGGTTTTAAAGCTTTCAAATGAAAGGTTTTTCAAGGTTTTCAAAAGGTTTATTAAGAATGGTTTCAAAAGGTATGTTTTGGCCTTTCGGCTTAAGGTTTTACTTACTTTCGAAAGGGGTATTTTCAATGGATTCGAAAGGGGTACTTTCAAAGATTTAAATGTTTTCATCAACAAAGTTTTGTGTAAAGTATATATAACACGACAAGTTGATTTGAGTAAAGAAAAGAAAATATTTTCCTTGTTTAAAGTATGATTTAAAGGTTTAAATCAATTTGAAAGAAAATGTTTTTAAGGAAAATTTAAGGGTAGACGGCCCTAAGTAAAGTGACTCAAATATTAGAATACCAGATGAGACTGGTATAGGGTCACGCCCTATACATTAGCTATTAGCCCCTAGCTAATTTAGTCCAAAATTCCAATGTGTAGAGCTTTGTCACAAGTAATACTAAAATTATATTACACACAGAAAGGAATATACAGGGTGAGGATAGGTTATTGGTGAGCCCGCAAAACCATTAGGATCAGTTGACCGTAGAGAGGTAAGTTAGGGATAGACCGTCAAGAAGAGCAGTATCTAATAGAAGTTAGATTATTTGTTTATTATGTCTGGTAGGTCCGAGTTAGCCAAAGGTTAGTAGTTGGCCAAACAGAACTTTAGTGTTCAGATAGATTGTCCATTTGTTACCTGATTTATATGCTTGTGTGATATTGCTTTATTTTTTAACCTGTTTTGGTTGCAGGATTAAGATTTGCAGAAGATATGCTTTAAAAGGATACTACAAACCCGTTCCGCTAAGTGGCATGGTCTCACTTAATATCAAATAACCGAGATGTATAGTATTATTAACACAAGGCTTTATGTCTAACTCGAAATTACATTTTTTCCCTTAAACTCTCGGGTGCTCAAAATTAGTTTGAGTAGATTGAGAGTTTTGGTTTACAGGTTTAGTATGTGGACGAATAAAGCTTCCGAAGACGAGCATGAGGCTGATGCTAGCTATATTTAGGAGTTGTTTTGTTTTATTTCTACTGTGTTGTATTAAGTCTGTTATGACTATATAGTACTCTGATCAACCAAGGGGGCATCTTCATACGTCATTCTTGGTGTATTAATGTAATAATTATATTTGAATTGAACCTAGGAAACGATATGGGATTATGTAACTTGGATATGAAATATTGTTTTGAAATGTAATCAGGAAGTGTTTTAATCTGTGATGATTTAATTTCATATTCAAGTGTTTCTGATATTATGGATACCATTACCATTACCGTATTTGGTCATCGGAAGTTAATACTATGAATGACTACAACATTTGTAGCGCTTAGCTTCGGGCCTCCAAATATGGATGTTACAACTTTGTATCAGAGCATAGGTTTATAAAAAACTTTAAACTAAAATGATTTTTGAAAACATAATCCTAAGGAATTAGAGATAAGATCGGGGTATCAGTACATAAAAACTGTCAATTTGCAACACCTCATGTGGAAAATTAGCAACGGTTCTGAACCGTTGCAATTTTGCATAGGTTTCGAGCCGTGGCAAAATAGATTGCAACGGCTCCAAACTCAATTGTGAATTCTTTAAGACCGTTCCAAAATTTAGTCCATTTTTTAACCCTAGTTTCAAAAAGAACACGCAGCCGTTCACCTAGCCAACGCATCTCTCCTCCTATAATTTTTTCCATCCTTCACCCCAATCTTGCCCTAAAAAAAGCTCTTGGCCCTCTCTCCTTCACCCACGCCTCGGTTCAGTTCCGCCTCCCTCTCTTGCTCGATGTCGGAAAATCATCTGGTAAATCTCAGAAATCGCATTCGCTGTTAGGTATCGTTGTCGCTTGCTTTATTTGATTTTAGATATTCTTATTGATATCATCTTATTGATTTTGAGAAATGAAAAGATTTGAATTGAAAATTGTGCATCGTATATGTGTTACGAACAAAGAATTCTGCTAGTTTGCCAATTTTAATCCATTTTGCAAATTATCAAATACTTTATGCTTTCTCTTACTGAAATTAGCATGACTTTGATTCAAAAATACGAACTAAACTCGAGTATGCTGGGTATCACATTTTAGATGTGTTCTGAACTGTAAGTAGACATATGAATGTATGAGGAACCAGAATTTACTCAAATTATGATTCAGTATTTGATGTACAGTATTTTCTTTTATTTCAAGAACTTGCCGATGCCGCCACAAATCTGAGTTAGATATTTGGAATTTAAAGACCGTGAAGGCATCCAAAAAGATTGACATTATATGATTTATTAATACAGCGTTGCAAATTAGAACAACATTACATGTACAATAGAAAACTATCTTGTATTATTTTAAATTATATGACAACATAAATAATTTCTCTTCATAACTGATATGGAGTTATTTTTAGGGAAATGATCAGCTGTGTTGTTGATGAGTGTTAGACAAATATCCAATATTATTGATCAAATCATATTTTAACTCCAGCTCCACTTGAGTTTTATTTTGAATTCAACCTAGATTTTAGAATGGTTATTTCTTTCTGTTCACCTTATACTATTTTGCAAGCAATAGTACACTAATATCATTTTGGTCAATAAAAAACTAATTTGGCATTTTCCAAATCTAATGAAAAAAGGCATGTCATCGTACAGAACTGTTTTTGTTTACGATTATGATAATGTAGAAATTTTACAATCACAATTGCTTTATTGTCAAAATAAGTTTGGAAAAGTAGCTTTATAAAACTTAGTTCAAAAAGTATTTGTAACTCCTAATGGCTGGTATGATAGCGTTAAACATTAGCAAGTTCTAACTGTTCGTATTTACAAATATTAGCGTATTAGGTAACATATTCATGTTAAAAGGTAAGTCCTAAGACTTATATGTTATCAGATTTTTAAGATATGAAGGTTTCAAATGTGTACAAATTTAGTTGATCCAAACAGTATACTAGTGTTTGAGCTCACATTAGAAGTCAAAATATATGCATTCATTCTGAATTTTTATATGACTGGACCTTATTTTACACATGAAAAGAAATGAAAAATGACTAGATAAAACTGATCCACAATGCTTGAGCTATCAAATTAAGCAACATTATCTTTTTCCAAAATGTGTGGAAGCGAGACTTAACAAAACAGTTGTAGGTATCAGTATTTTTGGAAAAGTTATCTTTTATTCTTCTTCTTTCAAATAATAAGCCGAAAAGCTGATACCCATCGTAGGAAATAGACTAGGACATCTTGTATTTTACCTTACATAGTTCCACATCACAATATTGTCCTTAGATTTGCCCGTTAAATTGTTTTGGTTACAAAAATACACACTTCTCTAACTACGATTGATACTTAAAGGTATTTTGGGTGCATATGATATTTTACTGTTACAGAAAGATTTGTGCTACATTGATCAATACATTATTATTTAATGGTTAAGAATGTTAAAAAAAAATTGAGACCTAAATAACAATGCCATATTACATGCTATATATTAGATTTGACTTTCATTTCTTTTGCAAGAACAAATAATACGTAAGCTACGTGACCCACAACTGAATTGCATCAAATATTAACAAAACTAATCATAAAAGTTAATGGTTCATACTAAAACAATGTACTGTAGCATTTATTTTATACTGGTTAAGCAATAATGTCTCAATTTCATTTGATAAACTTGCAGTTTCTGCTAAAAATCCAATTTTAATGCATCTGAGTCATTCAAATCAATCCCCATATTCATGTTTATATTTGTTAAATGAAATCATACGAGATAGGGACACAAGAAAGTAAATATATTTAACTGCAGTTTATGCGTATTTAATAAATTAAATCAAGCAGTTCAAGAAAGCTGTGGAAGAATACCAAAAGAGCCATTGAGTTTGAGTTGAAAATTTGTGTAAATAAATATGTAATTGTAAGCTATAGAAAGAATAGAAGAAGATGTTATTTATAGATTAGTACAGTCACACTTTTCTGGATTAGGTTAAAAGAACATTTAAATCTCATGAATTACAAGAAAAATATATAGCCTAATCCAATACTCCAGAGTTCACATTTTTCATTAGCCCATCTTTAGTAGTTAAACACATTTCATTAATGACTTGAAGCAACGACGTTTTCAAGTTAAATAGGAGTAGTTATTGTGTAGGTACTAATGGTTAACAGAGAGTAATTAAGAAAGTTATTCTGAGTTTTATATAGAAAAATCAAGTATACCTAGTGAATTTATTAAATGAATTATGTATGATTAATGTTTAAAAATGGTTTTGTAGCATCCTAAATGTAACCTACGTTTTCATAAATAGGTGTTAGGGAAATAACTGACGATATATCATATATGATATAACATGGCAGTATGTCTTCTAGCATAGACAAACAATGGATGAAAGAAGATCGAAGAACTGCACGATATGTGGATGGAGTGCGGGAGTTTATAGAATTTATTGTACAAAATGGTGGTAATAAGGAAACCTATTCTTGTCCTTGCACACAATGCAAAAATATGAAAATAAAATTAAATTAGATGAAATTTATTATCATCTTCTTAGATGGGAAATTGTCCAATCATATACCGTTTGGCATTTTCATTGGGATGAGTTGACGGTGAAGCAAAAGCAATCCGATAGTCAAGCCATAAGCACCAATGAGTCCGAACATTCTAGGATGGAAGATCTAGTCAATGATGCTGATAGATTTCATCATTTTTAACCTATAATTCCGTTGCCCGATAATATTGGGGAGTCATCTACGGTTGATGTCGATTGGTAGGCCAATCAAAGTAAGATGTATAAATCACTTTTTGATAGTGCAAAAGAGCCACTGTATCCTTCATGTTCAAAAGGGATAACAAATTTATATGCCATTGTGAAGCTGAATAGCTTGAAAACTCAGTACGACTTTTCCTACAATGGTGTGACTGCACTTCTCGAATTTATAAAAAAGTTACTCCCTGAAGGTAACACGCTACCTACAAAGTACCCTGACATGAAGAAGATGATTAAACAAGGTTGGATGGATTACAAAACTTATGATGCATGCATCAATGACTGCATTTTATACTGGAAAGATGATGCAAATATGGTTTCTTGTACAATTTGCAACGAACCAAGATATAAGACAACATTCAATGAAGAGAGAAGAGCTACCAAAGTACCTTAAAAGACGTTGAGGCATTTCCCTTTAATTTCTAGATTGAGGAGACTGTATACCATACCATGGATAGCAGATGCTATGACTTGGCATGCTCGTGCTAAGTCTGATTCAGCTGTAATGCGTCATCCACGTGATACTTCTCAATGGTGAGCTGTAGATTCTTTTGATCAAACGTTTGTTGCTGAACCACAAAATGTGACGCTTGGAATAGCAACAGATGGTTTCAATCCACATGTGTCTCTAGCTAATCGTTATAGTTGTTGGCCAGTAATTATAGTACCACACAATCTTCTTCCATCCATGTGTATGAAAAAGGAGTTCTCAATGTTGACATTGTTGATTTCCAGACCAAAACAACCAGGGAAGGATATTGATGTTTATTTACAACCATTGATGGACGAGTTAAATCGGTTATGGGAAGGAGTCATTACATTTGACTCATTTAATAATTTTGAGTTCACTATGAGAGCTAGGATGTTGTGGGCAATTCATGATCATCTTACGCTCGGGCCTTTATTGGGGTGCACAACTCATGGCTATTTTGCATGTCCTATTTATGGGGAAGATACTTGTTCTTATTATCTTTCTGAAAGTAATAAGATGTGTTACATGAGACATCAAAGATTTCTTCCTTCCAAACACAAGTTTTGAGACGACAAAGAAAACTTCAATAACAAACAAGAATATCGTCGTCCTCTATGGCCATTGAATGGTTATCAAGTTGAAGAAAAGGTAGCTAATATCAAGATGAAAGTTGGTAAAAACAAAGAAGAAATTGGTCAAAAATGAAAAAAGAAAATTAATGATGAAGACCTTAACAATGTTCCTGCAGGGTATAGGAGGTCCATCCTCTTTGATTTGCCATATTGGAAAGCAAATTTGGTTCGACATAATGTTGATGTTATGCATATGGAATAGAATGTCACTGAGCATCTCATTAGCACAATTATGGGTCATAAAGACAAGTCAAAAGACGGCATCAATGCACGCAAGGATTTGAAAATCATGGGTATAAAACAAAAATTATGGGTGAGGGAAGATCGTGAAACAAATAAAATAACTATACCAGAGACAACTTTCACTTTGAGCAAAGAAGAAAAGATATGGTTTTGCACCATTTTGAAAAACCTTAAAGTACCTAGCAGATTCTCTTCTAACTTCCATAACAATGTGAACATCAATCCTTCTGAACTAACAAATATTAAGTCGAATGATTATCATGTCATAATGAAACAATTACTTCCGGTATTACTTCAACATTCTTATTCACAACATAAGGATCTGTGTAATGCTATACACCGTATAAGTCTATTCTTTAACATTCTGTGCTCAAAGGTGATCAATAGGGAACATCTTTTAAAAGCAAAGGCTAGTCTGGTAGAAGCAATGTGTGTGTTTGATAAACATTTTCCACCTGAATTTTTTGATATCAGTATCCACCTTATGATTCATTTAGCCGACGAAGCATTGACTTGCGACTCTGTTAGATATAGGTGGATGTATCCTTTTGAACGTTAAATTACTAATTTCAATTTTGTTCATCATCGTTCAATTTAAATAGTAACTGGTTATTTACAATTGATTGCCTACATAGGTTGATGAAAACATATAAAGGATACGTGTGCAACAAAAGATATATTGATGGGTGTATTGTAGAAGTATATATTGTACAAGAAGCTAGTTATTACTGCATGGAGTATATGCCAAAAGGAGGTGATGGCACACATAAACATACTTGTGAAGCATTTTTAGATGAGGATGATGAGTTTGCTGGTGAGATGTCTCTAGATAGTGGTAAAGATATAACCTTAACCCAAGTGCGCTTTGAACAGGTTCGTAGATGGATCATAAGTACGATGGATTGGATAAATGAGAGAAGTAAGTTCACTAGTTTATCCCGAATTCTTATTATTGTAAATTAACTCATATATACACGTTTTGAAACATGTTTATCGCAAAAGGTATAACATCTATGTGAAAAGTACTAAATCGCAATCTCGAAGTGGGGTAAATTTCGTGGAAACTTATCAAAATTTTACTCTTTGGTTACGTGATGAGGTATTACATTTTCTTATGTATTCATGTGTATTTAAATGGATCATACACTGTCATGATCATGCTTTTCGCTTATTATGTTTTTTAGTTGGTGAAGACCAATGACGTTGATTCAACTCTTTGGCGATTGGTGAATGGGCTGAAGTTTAAGGCGCGTAGTTATATGAAGTACCAAGTGAATGGATTTACATTTTCCCCGAAAACTTACGAAGAACGGATGGTAACACAAGACAGTGGTGTTTGTATGAGAGCGATTACAAAATTTAGAGCAAGTGGGAAGGATAAAAATTACAAGGAAGCAGAAACAATGTATTATGGAATTATTCAACAGATAATTGAGCTGGATTACATTGACTTCAAGCAAACTGTTTTTTATTGTGATTGGTAAAGATCGAAGATAAGGTCAATGGTTGCAAGATAGATCATGTTTCAAATTTGATTACAGTTAACTTAGAGAAATTAAAGACGAAAGATAGAGTGAATGATGAGCCATTTATTCTGGCATCAGAAGCTAGTCAAGTGTTCTACTCAAAAGATTTAAAAAATAATGGATGGTTTGTGGTTTTGCACACACCAAAACGGTTGACTATAAATGTGGATGACATTGACTTTCCTACTGTCTATCAATCTGCTTTTGAAGACAACAAAAAATTAGAAGACCTTATCAAATGCATATGTTAATATAAGATGTATTTCTTAGTTGAATTGAGTTGAATTTCAAGTGTGACTAAATTTAGAATTTCTTCACTATGGGTATTCAACATTTGTAATGTTTGTTGTGTATGGACATTATTTCTGCTAATTTCAAGTATTTCTCATTTTTTGTTTGATGGCTCTGTCATTTGGATTTTTGTTTATCCTTCAATCAAAAAATAAAACTTCATGTTCTTATGGTGAAAAATTTTCCTCTTGGTCGTTTATTTGTTTCAAGGTGAGAAGCAGCCCCTTAGTCTTAGGGCATTTTGATTTTCTTAGCTTGTTCTTATTGAGTTTCTTAGCTTGTTAGTTAATGCATCTTCACTAACTAACAGTGGTCTTGACCTTCTTTCAATAGTAATGTTAAAGCGTGGGTTGCATGTATGCTTCATATATCAACTAACACAGGTGATTATTTTTTTTATGTGACTATAGTCCATAAATGTACTTATGTATAAATTGTGAGTACTAAAAACCAAAACATATTTTAATCCCATTTAGTACAAATTTCGTTTATCTTCTAGTATGCAAGACCCAATTCAAGGAGTTTTGCATCAACATTGTGGTAAACAATTTAGTATGTAAATTTTTTGCTAGAAACCAGGTGATTTGCTCTGTTACATAATACTTTCAAACATTATCAGCAATGCATCTTCGACTTGACATTATATGTTAGGTTGGACGACAAGACACTGCATTGATGTATAGATAACACTAGGCCACTACCACTTAAGCATTCAATATAATATTAACCAACACATCAGCTAATCTATAACTGAAGCCTGAATTGAACTTTAATTTTATTATCAGTTCGGAACACTATAGTGCATTACAAGCATTCCAAGAAGAATGTAGAAGAAAGACGTTAATGCTTCAGTGGGGGACGGTAAAGGATATGGTTACCAACATATATACTGAATTCAGCTTACAATAATTATACTACGGGAAGTGAGATACAGAAAGTACAAAGAATAAGAATATTGAAACTTCAATATCAATTGAAAATTTGGAAAAGCTATCATTCATCTTAGTGCTACTTAGATACCTCCCCAAGATAACGACAGATAATGAAATTTATCCAATCATAGCTTAGTTTATCTACTTTTCATTTATTTGTTTGGAATCACGCGTATAAATTTACATGTTGAATATGGACCCAAAAACTAATACTGACAAATCTTGAGGCAGCTGTTTTTCTATGATTATAATTCTTGGCCAATACACATTTGTGCTATGTAATTATATTTATTTGTGGTGAAGTAACTGTACTTTAAAACTGCTTTCCAAATAGGTAGTGGATGTAACTAAGTTATTTTAAAATATAAATAAATTATAATCTCTAAGAGAGAGAAAAAGAAAAGATTAGCTTATAATTTTAATGAACTTTATCTTCGTTGTATATTACTTATCCACTGTGCTGCCCTTTGTAGGTTTGTTTCGATTTTGTTCTGAATTCTACCAATCTAATTCTGAACCATACCCGATCATCATCTTGAATCGGTACATTTAGGTAACAGGTTGAATTCTCATTTTCTTGTTCAATATCCTGCATACCTTTTAACTTCATACTCAACACACTATGATTTCCCCTCAATTTTTATATTTAATATGCACATGGTAGGGATTTTTCAAGTTATTGTGAGATTCATAGATGACATTCAACTTGTTTGGTTCTTTATCATCATTCAGCAACATTTTTTACTGGTTCTTTCTTGCTAATGTGAACTGAGATCAATGATTATTATTTTGAATATATCTAAACATGGAAAAATACTAAATAATTTTTGTTTCTTTTAAGACCCGGGCATTTGACAACCAGTTTAACCTATCTTCGGCGTATACATCTATATACCTTCGTTCAAAATCCTAGTTTTTTCCTCCAAAGATTACAGTAGGGATAATCTCAAATAATTCATTTTTTTAAATCAAATTTGTGTAGTTCAAATGAAAGCACAATCATTTTTGCTACATTCATTAACAGTAATTTGTTGGGATTTTTAAATGGTGAGACTAAAAAAGGGAAGTATTTGATTCAATGTATTAACAATTGATAAGTTTGTATTTGACAATTCCAACCGAAGATCAAATTGAGGAACACCGATATTCTTCTTCGTTATAGCTTATAAGCTATGGAGGTGAAATTTGACGGGGCCGGTCCTAGGAGGTTTGGTACCTAAAGCCAGTTACAAATCAAGGTTACTCATATAAGTACTAATGAGATTTAAACAAATTAAAGCATCAAAATGAATTTATTGAAATCATTTTGCTGGTCAAAAATTAATATTTGAAAGGAATCAACTGAACTAAATATTTAAAAATAAATATCTATAAATAATTTACCATAATTATCTACAAATAATAATTTGAAGCAAAATTATTTTTATCAATTGATCTAAGTAAAAATGAACAATTAAAGTTCCAAGTAAATAAAATTATTTATAATCAAATTTAACATTCAAATTGATACAAACACCGCAAAATTCATTAAATGAAATCAACTTAATTGAAATATATGCAAAGTATAACCTTTAATGTGTTTTTAAACTGACAAATTATTAATAGAAGAAGGACATGGGAACCCATGCCTCGTTGCTCACCTCCATGAACAGAACTGCCTGATTCCATGCTTCACAATGGTGCAATACCAGGGTGCTAATATTTTTTTCTTTTATGGAGACCTTTGTCATTTATGGAGTCCATATCAGATGCCGATGGTTCGACTGTAGCATGGCCTACTGTGCATGTCCAAATGGACTCGATTTCCAATAAGTATTTTTCTCTGATTGTGAAAATATATTTTTGATTTTGTAACTTCTGGTGAAAGAAGAAGAAACGATAAACAAATAGAACTACATCTTTAATAAAGGTTGAATTTTATAATTTAACAATACATTACTGTTATGTATTACTAGAATTTTTGAAGTCTATACTTGCAACCTAGCTAATTCTCCTAACCCTGCACTTAATTTTAACCACGAACACACATTTTATCACTGTGTTTGCTGCCGAATTCGACAACCCTGTTACTATAGCACATTACTTGCTGTGTTTGTTCTTGAATAGTTATATGCAGCTGTTAGAAATGAATGAGTTAGTGGAGAGATTTGGGAAAAAGAAAGCATTATACAAAGTCCCACATCGGGGAATATTTGTATCAATTCCTCTATATATACTGCAATCCAACATAGTATATCGAACAAAAGGAGAATGAGGATAAAGTGTGGAAGTGATAAGGCAATGTGGCATGTAGACCTTCAAGGAAACAGTTTCTACTGGACTTGGACGTTTTAATCGCTAATACCTTTCATACAGATCTATGCAACGTGGCAGCAGCAACAGCTATGTGCCTCGGCAAGTGAATTGTGTGTGTGTCAGTGAGTGCTGTGTTTATGCCTGCATACAAATGAATGTGTTAGAGTGTGTGTAGTTGTATATAGCAGCAGGCATGTGCATATGTATGTGCACTGTGAAGTTTTAGTGTGTGAGTTCATGGGTTTCGCTTGCCTGTTTATATAAGTGATGTGTATGCACTATGTGTTCATGGGTTTTGGTTGCCTGTGTATATAAATTATGTGAATGCCTGAATGTTCATGTTGGTATGTGTTGCACTATGTGTTTAAATTGTTTCAGTACTCTATTTCCTGAATATCACCTCTAACCATCTCATCTCCGCTCTTTTATGATCAAAATCTTCTTATCCCTCTATATTCACACCCCTTTAGGTAAATTACCAGATCCATGTAACTTTTGCTCAACACTCTCACTTCGGTCTTGTCGTTACACATGCCATCCACTATCTAAAGCTCCAAACTTGATGTTATCTCCAAATTCAGTTGCACCATACTCACATCAGCATACTGCTTTTGCTTATTCATTGCTTTAGTTTGCAACTAGTTATCAATTTAGTTCCTTCGATAGCAATCCATTTATATTAATCAAGTGTCAATTAGATTTTTCCATTTATATATTCGCATTGATTTACTCTATTAGTACTTGAATTCAAATTATAATCATTTATTGGTCGGAACAGACCTACATGAGCTACAAGCATCACATGTCATAGTTATCTCAAAGCTTGGACATAAAAGATACTAGTGGTTACTATAGCATGAAAACTGTTTTTTTTATTGTCTCACTTTTCTACTGAGAAAAAACTTTATGAAATTTCTGGTTATTTTATTCGGAATAGGTGATCTTGGTCGTTTTGATTACAACTAGAAGTAACAATGTCAGAACCTACAGAAGCATCAACCCATTCAAACACAGTCATCCTCTTCATAATCCGAAAAAGTTGAGATAAATGCATTAGGTGCTCTCATTTCAAAAAACGTTGGAAAAGTAAGCAGCCAAATTGGTAAATTAGTATGAATTCATGTGTCGATCTCATATGAAAGTTGGGATGAAGTATTGGAATTCCTAATACTAAATTGAATGAAAATAACATAGTCCCACATCGTCAAAATTGCAAAACTATTCTAGTATATTAATAGCTTTGTAATGAAGGGGTTGAGGTCTTGGGGCACCCAAATGTTTGCTTCATTGTGAGGAGGGAGGAGGGAGATCATGCATCACCACCACACATGTGCGCGCGTCGCCGCCGTCCGTCCGACCGAACCGGGCCGGGTCGGGCTCGGGTTCGGGTTCGGATTTGGGTCTAATATGATCCTATTTTCACTGCAAAACTGGGCCGAGTTTTTTGATAGTTGCAGGCTGTACGAACAGGTGCTTCGAAAGCGGACTCAGATTGACTGAAGAGGCGCGGGAGAACAGATGCGAGTAGCAGGCGGGTGCGACCCGACTGAAGATGCGCGGGCGAACAGAAGCAGGTGCGACGTGAGCGGATACAAGTAGCAAGCGGGTGCGACCCGTTAACAAACAGTAGCAGGCAACGGGTGCGACCCGTCAAGAGGACGCGACTGTTTGAAGGGATGCAGACGAAATTATAAATAGGAGAGAATACTGATCACATTCTAATTCCAATTTCAATTCTTTTTCTTCTGCCTCTTCTTCTCTACTGCTCTATATAATAAATCACAGAGTTGACATACTCATTACAGTCTCGTGCAGATTACGTCTGTTGTATCTTGGGAGAATTTGAATAAAAATTCTTAAGGAAATTGTTTCGACAAGCCTCAGACGGAATTTCCTTAGTTAACCAGTCAGGTTCTAGTCTATTTGTATATCCTTATACATCATTCTTTTATCTTTTCAGTTTCTACGTTGTGCTATTTTTTTACGATAGCATAACGTTGTTGTTGTAATTTAACTACGACATACCTATTGCTTAAATTAGCTTAGTCAGACTTCTAGAGTAGTGGAAATCTGATTGATAAACTTGTGAGACGAGTTTATAATTGATTATTCTCTGTTTTGGTATACTAGACGTATAACATCTTAAGAATTTTTTTTATTCTTAACCAGTCAGAGATGGCAACAGTAGAGCTCTCAACAAAGGCTACTACACACAACAGGCCTGATCCTTTTAAAGGAGATGGTGACAACTTTCTAACATGGCAGAATCAGATGTTATTTTATCTCACCACACTCGGTCTGCAACTGTATCTCGACGAGGAGGAACCGATTCCTGCACTAGGCAAGGAATCAGATGTTGATACGTGGAAGCATTCCGATTTTCTATGCAGAAACTATATTCTGATATGTCTCGACAAGGTGCTATACAAAGTATATCAACCTCTAAAGACAGCAAAAACACTCTGGAATGCACTTGCCACGAAGTACAAGACGCAGAATATCAGTCTTAAGAAATTTATCGTAGACAAATTCATGGACTACAAGATGGTTGACTCCAAACCGGTGATTGCTCAACTGCATGAACTACAAATCATCATTCATGAACTCGAAGCGGAAGGTCATAAGGTTGGAGAATCGTTTTTGGTTGAAGCCATCATGGGAAAACTGCCGCCATCATGGAGAGACTACCGCAACTATCTAAAGCATAAAAAGAAAGAGATTTCTTTGCAGGACCTAACCGTACGATTAAAGATTGAGGCAGATAACCGCGGAATTACTAAACAAAGCGAGGAGGCGTTGGTAACAGAAGGGTCAAAGAACAAGAATAAAGGCCACTTCAACAAAAAGAAGAACTTCTCAAAGAAGAGGAAAGCTCCTGAAAACAAACCCAAAGATAATAAAACCAAAAAGTTTAATGGCGAATGTTGGGTTTGTGGCAAAATGGGGCACACCGCTAGAGATTGCAGACACAAGAAGGAACGCAACTCAGAGGCAAATATAGTTGACAACATGGAAGTGGACGAGTCAAATTTTTCAGCAGTTATATCTGAATGCAATTTGGTTCAGAATACTAATCAATGGTGGGTGGACACAGGAGTTACTCGTCATGTCTGCTCTGATAAATCCATGTTTTCTACATATCAGAAATTCGATCAGAAAGAAAAACTCTACATGGGTAATTCTGCTGTTTCCATGAACGAAGGCAGTGTCATAGTAATCCTCAAGTTTACTTCTGGAAAAACTATCAAGTTGAATGACGTGCTCCACGTTCCAGACATACGCAAGAATCTGATCTCTGGCTTAGTACTATCAAAGAAAGGATTCAAAATGGTGTTTGAGTCAAACAAGATGGTTCTGTCCAAAGCTGGAATGTATATCGGTAGGAGATATTTATGTGATGGCCTATTTAAGGCAAATGTAGCCGTTATCGGCAATAAAACTATGTATTCTGATTGTGTTATTAATAAAATTGAAGTTTCTTACTTGCTTGAGCACGAAATTTTACTATGGCATGATAGATTGGGACACATAAATTTCAAAAAAATGAAAACATTATCAAACTTGGGATTAATTCCAAAATTCCAAGTAGATAAGAACTACACATGTGAGACATGTGTAGAAGCAAAAATGGTTAAAAAACCATTTCAATCTGTTGATAGAAGCACCGAACCACTAGGTTTGGTTCATACAGATTTATGTGATTTTAAATCGTTACCTACAAGAGGTGGGAAAAAGTACTTTATCACGTTTATTGACGATTATACGCGATATTGCTATATCTATCTTTTGAATAGTAAAGATGAAGCAATTACATCATTTATAAAGTACAAGGCTGAGGTAGAAAATCAGTTAAATAAAAAGATCAAGATATTGAGATCTGATCGAGGTGGAGAATATGAATCACCATTTGAACAGTTCTGTGCCGAAAATGGTATAATTCATCAAACAACAACTCCATATTCACTACAACAAAATGGTGTAGCCGAGAGGAAGAACAGAACGTTCAAAGACATAATTAATGCCATGCTTTTAATCTCTGGTCTACTGACGAACTTGTGGGGGGAAGCCTTAAATATGTCTAATCACATATTAAACAAAGTCCCTTACAATAAAACAGGAACAATTCCATATGAGTTATGGAAATGACATAAACCAAGTTTTAAATACCTCAAAGTGTGGGGGTGCTTAGCAAAAGTTCTAGTTCCGACTCCCAAGAAAGTCAAACTTGGACAAAAAACAGTAGATTGTTACTATCGAGGGCCAGCCCAAAATAGTAGTGCCTACAGATATTTGGTATTCAAGTCTGATATAGCTAATATTCATGTAAATACAATCATGAAATCAAGAGATGCCTCGTTCTTTGAAGATGTGTTCCCACATAAAAGAAACGATGGAAACCTTGTCCTAAAGAGGATAAGAAATAACAGAGATGAGACATATGAAGATGAAACTCATCAGGACAAAGATGAAGTTGAACCAAGAAGAAGCGTAAGGGCAAGAACTTCCAAGACATTTGGTTCGGATTTTTTAACTTATATGTTAGAACACGAACCTCAAACGTACAAGGAAGCAATGTCATCTTCTGAATCTTCATGTTGGAAAGAAGCAATCCAAAGTGAGATTGATTCAATTCTAAGTAATAAAACTTGGGAAATAGTTGATATTCCACCTGGAATAAAACCAATCGGCTGCAAATGGATTTTTAAGAAGAAAATGAAACTAGATGGCTCTATTGATAAATATAAAGCCAGATTAGTAGCCAAAGGATATCGTCAAAAAGAAGGTGTAAATTTCTTTGATACCTATTCACCGGTTATACGAATAACCTCTATAAGAATGTTAATAGCAATTGCATCCATATATAATCTAGAGATTCATCAGATGGATGTAAAAACATCATTCTTAAATGGAGATCTCGATGAGGAGATTTATATGGAGCAACCTGAGGGTTTTATTTCCAAAGGAAATGAAAACAAAGTATGTCGGTTAGTAAAATCATTATACGGACTCAAACAAGCTCCAAAACAATGGCACGAAAAATTTGATAGTGTCATGATGAAAAATGGTTTTCGTATAAATGAAAGTGATAAATGTGATTATTACATACAAGTTGGACAATCATACGTTATGATTTGTTTATATGTAGATGATATGCTAATCTTTGGTCCTAACACTAAAGTAATAAAGACCATAAAGAAGATGTTAATCAACAATTTCGATATGAAAGACTTAGGAGTTGCAGATGTTATTTTGGGAATCAAAATAATAAGAACACCTACTGGAATTGAATTGTCTCAGTCACACTATGCAGACAAAGTGATTGAAAAATTCCAAGACTATGGAATTAAAGGAGTGAGAACATCTTTTAATCCATCAGAAGTACTCCATAAAAACACTAATGAGAGTGTAATGCAATTGGAATACTCTCGTGTAATAGGATGCTTAATGTATCTCATGAATTGCACTAGACCAGATATCGCTTATGCGGTAAGTCCACTAAGCAGATATACAAGTAACCCAGGGAAGGAACACTGGAAAGCACTAATGAGAGTGTTGGGATATTTAAAGAATACCACTAATTTTTCTTTACATTATGGAATATATCCTGCGGTCTTAGAAGGATATAGTGATGCAAACTGGATCGCAGATTCAGAGGAATCAAAATCCACAAGTGGTTATGTCTTTACCCTTGCAGGAGCAGCAGTGTCATGAAAATCTACTAAACAAACATGCTTAGCTCGATCCACTATGGAATCTGAGTTTATCGCATTAGATAAAGCAAGCGAAGAAGCAGAATGACTTCGTCAATTCTTAGAAGATATTCCATTTTGGTCCAAACCTGTAACGGCTATATGTATTCGCTGCGATAATCAAGCAGCGCTAAGTAGAGCGAAGAACTTTGTGTATAATGGAAAATCACGACACATTCGTCGTCGCCATAACACAGTTAGGAAGTTACTCTCTAATGGAACTATTTCCATTGATTATGTGAGAACAAATGATAACCTAGCGGATCCATTCACTAAAGGTTTATCAAGAGAAAAAATTGACTGCGCATCGAGGGGAATGAGTTTAAAAGCCTAAACCAACAAGAGTTACCTTATACGGAAACCTATCCTAGCAACTGGAGATCCCACAGACTAGGATCAATAGGCAAACCAGTTATGAGTAACTCAAGAAGCAATGCATTTGTTTGGACTTAGTCCGACTCCATTCCTATGGTGCAAAATATAATGCATGCCTACAGAAGTAGTTAAAGGTTAAAACTATGTTTTTTAATGATGACCATATCTTGGAAATAACAAGTGGGGTATATGTAGGATACTCTTAATGGTTACAATCACCTATGTTAGTGTGAGCTGGGTCGGCTCTATGAGCATATTAAAGGCTTAAATTCTCTATAACACTCGCAGAACCAAAATGTGCTCAGGACCAAAATAAACACAACCAAAAGATTGGATGAGAAGGGAATCAATGCTTCGTAAAGCTTATTGTCTGGATATACAATAAATGCCGACGGTTCAAGATGAAATAATTCACCGATTAGCCAAGTAGATCCGATAAGTTTTAACTAGGGAAAGTTCAAAGTGAAATATCTACTTATCCACGATAAAGCATTATTCCATATGTACTCTGTGATATTTCGCTTTGTGTGGGGGATATATATATTATCATTCATGTGGGGGATTGTTGGAATTCATAATACTAAATTGAATGAAAATAACATAGTCCCACATCGCCAAAAATTGCAAAACTATTCTACTATATTAATAGCTTTGTAATGAAGGGGTTGGGGCCTTGGGGCACCCAAATGTTTGCTTCGTTGTGAGGACGGAGATCATGCATCACCACCACACACGCGCGCGCGCCGCCACCGGCCGTCCGACCGAACCAGGTCGGGTTTGGGTCTAATATGATCCTATATTTACTGCAAAACTGGGCCGGGTTTTTTGACAGTTGCAGGCTGTACGAACATGTGCTGATCTGTTCGGAAACGGACGCGGATTGACTGAAGAGGCGCGGGCGAACATATGCGAGTAGCAGGCGAGTGCGACCCGACTGAAGAATGCGCGGGCGAACAGAAGCAGGTGCGACGCGAGCGGATACGAGTAGCAGGCGGGTGCGACCCGTTAACAAACAATAGCAGGCAACAGGTGCGAGCGGACGCGACTGTTTGAAGGGATGCAGACGAAATTATAAATAGGAGAGAATACTGATCACATTCTAATTCCAATTTCAATTCTTTTTCTTCCGCCTCTTCTTCTCTACTGCTATATATAATAAATCACAGAGTTGACATACTCATTACAGTCTCGTGTAGATTACGTCTGTTGTATCTTCGGAGAATTTGAATAAAAATTCTTAAGGAAATTGTTTCGACAAGCCTCAGACGAAATTTCCTTAGTTAACCTGTCAAGTTCTAGTCTATTTGTATATTCTTATACATCATTTTTTTATCTTTCCGGTTTCTACGTTGTGCTATTTTTTTACGATAGCATAAAGTTGTTATTGTAATTTAACTACGACATACCTATTGCTTAAATTAGCTAAGTCAGACTTTCAGAGTAGTGGAAATCTGATTGATAAACTTGTGAGACGAGTTTATAATTGATTATTCTCTGTTTTGGTATACTAGACGTAGAACATAAAGTACCCACAAAATACAAGACCGACGTTTGGAAAGAATTGCTGGTAAGTTAAAATCGAATTTTTTTTCCACTATTGCTCTATAGATATATTGTTCATTCATACTATATTATTACATGAGAACAGCAATTTTTTTATCATTCACTGGTAGCACAAAAATGCACATTTGGATGTAAAAATGTAGTGGCAAACCATGCAACTAAAAACACACATATGTAACAATGTCAAGACAAACTGGTTAAGCTCAATGCTTAACAATCAGCTTCTCCGACATTATTTAATGCATAAAAGGCTATTTTGAAATTTTTTTTTAGAAAACTAGGCCCCTCCTTCAATTGAGTTATGAGCCATTGTCTTGACAACCCAAGCCCATGCCTAGTTCTCTAAAGAACTAGTTTCAGTTTCTACGGTGAGAAGAACATAATTGCAAAGAAATCAAAAGCTTCGATACTATGACTAATACATTTTTACCATAATGCATAAAAAAGTATAAAAGGAGGATTCAGGAATATATAAGCTAGTGATGTTGGAGCTATTATTACAAGATTGAAAAATCTTAATTTTAAAATTAAAACATTTACTAGAGGCCTGCAATAATAGAAGTGATTTATGTATTGATTTAGTGATGAAATTTGAAAGACAAGGGTTAGTGGCTATATGACACTTTAACATACAGACGTGAATTGATTACTGGCCATTACCTTTTGTTTTGTTTTGAAATAGTATATATTTTGTCTTGGATTAAACATCGCTTCCTTTTTACGTAAACAACTCTTAATTTCACAGACAGAAAAACTGTCCATCAACAATCGCCCAAGAAGATTGTAATGAGTTTGTGAAAAATGAAGCAAAACCGGGTGCAAGGAAAAGAAGAGATATAGCAAAAAAAAAAAAAAAAAAAGAGCATTGTAAAACTATGGTCATCATAGGGCCGGTCCAAGCATTGTTGTTGCCCCAGCCCAGTTTTCCGACGTTTGAGTAAAAATTTCACAACATAGATAGGAATTGAACTCGGGTTCAATACTCCATTACCAATGTTACTTCCACTACACTACCGTATCTTTTGATTTACTACTGGATAAAACTATATTTATCTTAAATAGAACACTATACTCATCAACCACCCATTGTTGCCTCTGCCGGATGGGTTGCCCTAGACGATCGTCTTGCCAGGCTTATCCTGGGACCGGGCCTGATCATACCAGACGTACAAGTCACGCTGTAGTAGAACATGAAATGGTATGTTTGTTTCATTTTATTTATTACATATCAATAACTATCAGTTAATCATTAGCGTATAATCTGTTTATACAATTCTGTTTATGTAGCAAACATGAAATCGATATATAATTTAGGACAATGTAAATGTTCTGATTATCCACAACTGTTCTGATTATGCACACTTTATTACTTTAATATGCAACTGAATTGCACTGTAAGTATTACTTTAATATGCAACTGAATTGCACTGTAAGTATTACTAACTCAAAATAACGACATAAACTACAAACTGGAAGAGACAATGTATATGTTTAATAAAATATACACTAGAACAAAACCTCAATTTGAGTTTTCTGAAGTAGATTATGAAACGAAAAATTATACATGAGTACTACCATTTTAGAACACAAAGTATACATATTTCAGAATAGATTCAAGAAACCTTATTGAAAATTGTAAATAATGTCATTGAGTAGATGCCATGCTTATAACTAGGATAGGTATAATCTATGATGTACTTTTATATATTAATTAATCCCTGCAACTAGTAACAGTGCGCTGTTTTAAGGTACACTGAAGCAATAATCAACACGTGCTAATATAATAGTATAACAAAATACATGTATTACTTAAAAAACAAGTATTAGTTAAAATATATAGTGTATCCAGTTTTGCTTGCTGGAGCTATTCTTGTAGCCAAGTTATGTGTAATAAGTATTTAGAGGATTTTAGATCTGATCAGCGACTTTTTTAGCCAGAAAGTTTTGTTAACATATCTCTCTACCCATCTGTGCTTATGTTATGTTTCTGTATTTTGTTATTACATTTTTCGTACACACACATATATTGGTTTAATTTGTTTTTCTTCTGTTGTAAAAAGAAGCATACAATGTCCTTAATTTGTGTTGTGTTACATTCTTTGGAACGTGGGATTTCACTTATAAAAAATAATGATTTTTGAGGAGATCGTAAACATTCATGAATATTTTGTGAATAATTTTTTTAAGATAAATGGTTTAATGGAGTAAAATTTTCTCCGTTTTAGTGTCACAACAGTGGCTGCCTTTTCCAATTTCCTTTTAGCATTGATAAATTCATGCTTAATGTTACTATTATTATCAGAAGATTCTAACAGGCTTTGCAATCTGGAACTTAACGACCTGCACTCCTCAACCTCCTTTTTAGTGTTATTTTCGTCTTTGGCCCAAACAATCAAACCTTTTTTAGTAGCTTTAAGCTTCTAAACAAACTGAAACGAAGGTTTACCTTCAATATTCTCATGTGTAACTACTAACAGTGCCATGTTTTAAGGCCATATTGTATTCATTTTTAAGGTAACTCATTTACTTCATAGAACAGAGATTTGTATTAGTTAAAAAACAAGAATAAAAAAATACAAATCTGTTAACATTTCTAAAAATTCGTATGCTTCTTTTTTTAACTTACAAATGACACTGAACAAATGTTTCAATATTGTGAAAGTTGTACCAAAAGCTATCATGTGACATATCATCTTTTTTGTTTCAGTTCAGTGCAAATCCAACCAAAGAAATCACACGTCGTGCAGTATGGGAGAAGACTCATACGAAAAAGGACGGTAGCATGTCAGATTCGGCTTCCGTATATTTTATAAGTTAAACAAATAATAATTCAGCTATTCTACAAAGTTTATGTAACAAATATCATCTTAAGCGTTATTGTATTTTAGGATAAAATTACAAAAGCAAAGGAATCAATCAATGATAGCGACGAAGAAGACTTGCCATTAGATGAAGATATCCTATCACAAGTGTTTGGCAAGAACAAAAGAGGTCGGACTCGAAGTATTGGAACTAAAATATCAAGGACCCAAGTTAATGCTTCTAAGATTGCGCGTAAACAACTAAATAAGGCACAAGGAGGCTCGGAAGATTTAGAATCTAGGATGGATAATATGAAGGGTACATTGAAGTCGTTGGTGAACTTATTGAAGGGACGATATGTGGGTCAAGGAAATCATATACCGGAGATTGCTTCAAACGAATGAGGAAGTGGTACACCTCAGGGAAGCATTGGAAGATTGCCGAGTAATGACTTTGCCAATTCATTGAATTCATCTAGTTTGCCCAATCAAAAATGTGAAATCCTGAACATTGACCTAGAGGTCATTGCAATAGCCTCTGTATGTAGAGATTCGACAGCATCCATTATACACAGAAAACATGTACCTCCAACACATTAGAAGTTGGTTATGGACAATATACTGCTACCAGAAGAGAAAACAAGCAAACAAAATCATCACTTTGCTATGACCTTTGGTGAAGTTGGAATTGGTGGTTATGTGTGCCATCCAAAGAGTAATATTCGATATTTGTAGACGCATAAGCAGGCATGTATGTAATATTATACTTTGGTAGTTTTAATGTTATGTTGCCTCTAAGTAGTTTTAAACCATTTTTGGAATATTTAGTTAATTTTTAAATCTTTAACATAAACAAGTATTAAATAGTGGAAAACTGGGAGAAGGGCAAACATAAAGAAATTTTTTGACGCAAGGACAACACATTTTATATTTAGTATGAAGGCCAAACTTTCTGTAAAAATATATCGCAACGTCAAACTTAAGATGCGACTAAATTAATAGTGGTGGCTTGACAGACGACGCCATGGGGATGAGGCTTAGGAGGTGATGAGGTGGCAGGGGCTTGGGATGGTGACGGTGGATGGTCGAGGCGATGAGGTGGTAGCAGCCCAAGAGGCGACGAGGTGGTTGGTCGAGGTGGATTGGGAGGCAATGGAAGAGAAGATTGTTGGTGGTGTAGCAGCGAAGCATGGCGTCGATAATGGTGCAGCAGCAAAGCATGGCGTCGGCGATGGAAGAGAAAACGGCTGAAGCTGGTGCCGATCGATTTTTTTCGAACAATTAACATTCGAAAATGCTAAATATAACTAGCATCATCTTTAAGTGAAAATGAATATAGCATTATATGTGTATAATGCTAATTTAGTTTAACATTTTTTAAACTATAAAAAGGAATGATAATGCTAGTTTATTTTATCATTTTTTAAACCGACATTTTAGCTATGAAGTACAATAGCATGTTTAAAACATGCAAAATGATAGTTTAATGTAGCATTTTAGATACAAAGTTTAGTAGCATATTAATGATATTTGAAATGATAGATTGATGTAGCATTTTAACTATGAAGTACACTAGCATGTTTAACGTATGCAAAACGATAGCAAAATTTAGCATTTTTTGAATATAGCATTACAATGATTTAATGCTAATTTAATTTAGCATTTTATAATGTTATTGATTTTATTAAAATTCAGATCGACGATGATTTGATCCGCTTCATAGCTAAAATAACGCCGGCGAAGAGGAGTAGGGCGCAGTGCAGGTCAGGTCGAGGCAATGACGCCGGCGATGAGGAGAGCGGCAATGACGATGGAAAGAGCGGCAATGAAAAACCAACAACAGATCGACGAAGACGATGGGGAGAGCAACAATGACACCGACGAGGCAGAGAAGGGCGCGGTGCAGGTCGAGGCTACGTGGGTTGAGGTCGAGCCGTTGAAGGTGATGGTGATGAGCGGAGGAGGGGCTACGAGGTTGTGGTGTTGGTGGAAGAATAGGAGCAACGACAGTTGAAAGGTAGCAGATTTGAGATTGACGTGGAGAAGAGAGAAAACGTGGTTTTGTCCTTGAGTCTAAATTTGAAAACTTCCGAACTGCATCTAATTTTTTTATTAATGTTTGTCCTTTTGGCTAATTACCTCTATTAAATACCTATTAATATATTAAATTACTTATCCTGATTAGGATAAGTAGTTTTAAACCATATTTGGAATATATAGTTAATTTCTAAATCTTTAACATAAACAAGTATTAAATACTTATTACTATATTAAATAACTTATCCTAATCATTTTTAATCACCAAAATAATCTGTAAAACTAAATATTATATTATATCCATTAAGATTTCATATTTTTAATACAGTAACAATCAAATTACTTAAATAATACAAATGAACTCACTTAGTTAACTTAATAGACTTTAAACTGTATTTGAGACCAACCAGTTTAGTAAGGAGGAAGCACTAGTGAAATTAAAATGGTAGTATTCTGCAAATTTGCAGAATACTTTTGTGAGTGAAGAAATTAAAATTTTCAGAAACCTTTAATCTTTAATCTTCACTCACACTATCACCCTACCCTTTTGAATTATAATGGAAAATTTCTCCATTTTGATTAATGTGCACTTGCAAAAGGGGTTGCTACAAATACTTACAATACAAATACTTACAAAACACAAAGTTAAGGCCACCCACTTACGAGATGATAAGCTCATTTTCAATTTTCATAAAGGCAGATGTACTTAATGCGACAAAAAGTAAAGACACATTGGAAACCCTGCATTTTGCTACAGGAATAATAAGAAAACACATGTTTTTTCTATAAAAGTGGTATGCATAAGGATGAAATATTTAGAATATTGGATGTTCCTGAAGGCAAGATAGCCATCACATATTTAAGAGTTCCTCTAACAAGCATTCATCTCAATAATGAGAACTGCACTAGTCTAATTGATAGAGTTAAAAGTAAATTTGAGAGTTGGAAGAGCAAATTATTGAGTTTAGTAGGAAGTATTGAGCTTATAACAACAATCTATCCACTGGTTCAGTCATGGATGCAAAGTTGTAAGATTCATTTTGCTACACTAACAAAATTTGCAGAATACTGTGAGTGAAGAAATTAAAATTTGCAGAATACTTTTCATCGATAGATGCACGCAAAATTTAATTAAGCAAGTATTAATGATTTTCAGTTCTTTTTGTATGTTTAAGGTTACATTGCCCTCTTTGTACTGAAGTAGCCTTGTTATATAGCTAGTGTTATGTGACAGTTTACTTTTTCATTAATATTTGGTAGCCATTATCCTATATTCATCATATTTTGTGCAACTGCATATGTTTGCAGAGAGCATAACAAAATCTTACATGCCTTATAGTTATCTATATTTATCTTTGACAAATGACCCATGCTGTTGAAGTGGATGATGTGAAGCCTGAAGTTGAAATACATGCCTTATAGTGCGAAATCAAAAACTTGCAATTCAGTAAGTGCATTAGAAGGAGTTACACTTTGTAGCGTGTATTATGTATTGTTGTTGAACTGTTGTTTTCATGTATCATTGTATTGTACTTGATAAACTATCTGAAACTTTTGTCTTCATGTATCATTGTATTATAATTGATGAGCTGTTTGTAACAATGAACCGTATTGTGAACTGAGACATGTACTCTATGCTTTGAGTTTCAACTAAGACACTATTTTGTATTGAATTGAACTAAAGCAAGAACTGCTGAGACAGTAAATTGATTTGAGTAACATAAAATGTTTAGCTACGGCCTTAAGCCGTGGCGACACATGTATTTTCCACGACTCTAAGCCGTGGATGAACGAAATATTGCCACAACCCAAAACCGTGGCAAAATAGAAAATAGCCACCGCTTAGGTACGTGGCTAATTTTTGCCACTCCTACTTTCGCCACGGCTACGGGCCGTGGCTAAATCACTTTGCCACGGCTCGAAGCCGTGGCGAATTGGCTTTTCTGGTGTAGTGTATGGGATAATGCTATAGTAACGTACTTGTATTTACTATATATAAGTATACGCTATATCTCTAGTTCCCTATCCCTCTTAGGCTATTCTTCTGTATCTTACGAGGTTTGAATACAAATATGGATGCTAGAAGTGGTAGAGTTAACCTTGGAGGGGGAAGCACCACAACAAATGGAAATGCCAGACCAAATACCAGGAGAAACCCAGGTCAGGCACAAGTTGGAAATGTGGGTGATGGAGTCCTACAAGTTGACATGGGAGCAATATATCAGTTCTTCGTCAACGTGATGCAGGTGGGTTTTGCTACTGGAGTAGTTGGAGGAGGAGTTTAGGAGCTCTGGTGATGAATAACTATGCTATTCTGAGTAGGGATTATACTCAGTTGGAAGGAAAGCCATTCATCGGAACCGAGGACACAATCGAAGTAGAGAACTGGTTACTTCATTGCGAGAGGATTTTTGCTGATCTGGGGCTCAATGATGAGCATACGAGAAGACTCGCTTCGAGAAAATTACAAGGAGCAGCACTGTACTAGTGGAATGGAGTTACAGTTGGAGTTAATGAGGAGATAATGACATGGGCTGAGTTCAAAAGGAGATTTGATGAGAGGTCTATGTTCGAGATTGTGAAGTCCACTCTGCTCAGGAAGTTTTCTGAGTTAGAGCATGGGCATATGACTGTGCTTGAGTATGCAAGGAGGTTTGAGGAGCTAGAAAGATATGGCTATGCTACGGTTGATACTAATATTAAGAGGAACGAGAAGTTCATCAAGGGGTTGAAGCCTGAGCTTGCTAGGGCTATGTTATCACACATTAGGGATCCATGTGATGTTGTTGTTGAGATGACATTAAGACACGAAGATATGCTTGCTTTTCTGGAGAGAAACAAGGCAAAGGAAGTCTAGGTGGGGCAGAGTCGGAAAAGAAAGTTCTTCCATAAGAAAGGAGCACAGAAGGATGGAGCTGCAAAAAAGGGAAGTCAAAGGTGTTCTGCTTTAATAAGAAAGGTCATTTTGCTAATGAATGTCGCTCGAATGATGGAAAGAAGGTGATCGGGAAGAAGAACATCATGTGCTTTAATTGCGATCAAATTGGACATTATAAGAACCAATACAAGGATTCTGCTAAGGATGGGAAAGGAAAAGTATATGCATTGGAGCCAGCTACCTCGAGGCCAATAGTAGAGGAAAAAGAAAAGGCTGTGTTGGGAGGTACGCTTCTAATTCATGGTATGTTAGTTAGCGTTTTATTTGATACCGGTACATCGCATTCTTTTATATCTCGGTGTTTGGTAGATAGGCTTAACCTAAAACCCTCATATTTAGTTACTTCCTTAAGGGTTGCAAATCCGATAGGAAGGTATGCGACACTTGGGATGATGTGTGACCACCTAGAGTTTGATTTGTTAGGTCATACCTTTGTTTGCAGTTTGCATGTGTTTGACTTCGTAGGGTTTGGAATTATTTTGGGTATGGATTGGTTAAGTAAGTATGATGCTAGGATATTTTGCCATGATAGGAAAATATCACGTAGACACCATGTCTGTAGTGATCGGATTGTATATACTGTAGAATACCCTAGTTGTGAGGTGAATGCTTTGTTGGGTGTTATGGAGATGGAAGACGAGTTGAATTGAGTTTTCATGGTTAGAGAATTTGCAGAATTCTTTGAACCTGTAGTAGGATTACCTCTGAAATGAGCTATTGAGTTTCAGATAGATTTGGTACCAGGAGCAGAACCAGTGAGTAGACCGCTAAGCTTGATGACACCCATCGAGATGAAAGAGTTGAAGGTGCAGTTGGTGGATTTAGAAGGCATGAATTTTATTAGGCCAAGTTGTTCATCTCGGGGAGCAGCCATAGTGTTTGCTAAGAAGCCGGACGGATTGTTGAGGTTATGTATCAATTATCGTAAGTTGAATGAAAAGACGATAAAGAATCGATATCCGTTACCTAGATTTGATGATTTATTCGACCTGTTGAGTGGAGCCAAATTATTTTCTCGGTTGGATTTAGCAGCAGGTTTCCATCAGCTTAGAGTAGTAGAGGATAGTATTCCTTTGACCGCGTTTAGAACTTGATATGAATCGTACGAATGGTTAGTGATGCCGTTCGGACTAACTAATGTGCCAGCATTCTTTGTGGATTTGATGAACCGAATTTTCCGAGAGTACTTGGATAGGTTCGTATTGGTATTTATAGATGATATTTTAATATACTCTAAGGATGAAAGGGAGCATGAAGTTCATCTTAGAGTGGTGCTTGAGACGTTGAGGCATCATCAGCTAAAGGCGAAGTTTTCGAAGTGTTAATTCTGGAAGAAGGAAGTGAAGTTTCTTGGTCATGTAGTCTCAGAGAAAGGGTTATTTGTAGATCCGACTAAGATTGAAGCGGTGAATAATTGGAAGAGACCTGAGACAGTGACTGAGATAAAGAGTTTTCTTGGATTAGCTGGATATTATCGAAGATTCATTAAAGATTTCTCATGGATAGCAGCACCGATGACCAAGCTAACGCGAAAGGATGTGAAGTTTGTTTGGACCAATAAGTGTGAGGAGGCATTCCAAAAGCTGAAACACTTATTGATGAATGCACTTTTGTTAATTGTTCCGAAAGGGAATCAGGACTTAGTAGTATATACAAATGCTTGTAGAAATGGGTTAGGAGCTGTGTTAATGCAAAGAGGTAAAGTGATTGCCTATGCATCTCGACAGCTTAGACCACATAAGGTGAGATACCTGACGCATGATTTGGAATGAGCCGTGGTGATTTTTGCATTGAAGGTGTGGAGACATTACCTTTTGGGAGAAAGATTTGAATTATATACGGATCATAAGTCGGTGAAGTATTTATTCTCTCAGAAGGAGCTGAATACGAGACAGCAGAGATGGTTGGAATTTATAGCTGCTTATGACTCTAGAATTGAGTACACACTAGGAAAAGGTAATAAGGTTGCAGATGTACTTAGCAGAAAACATCAGAATGCAGTATTGGCGATGATAGTTGAGTGGAAGGATTTGGAAACGTTGACTACATGTAGAGTTCAGTGGAGATTAGAAGTTGGATCTAGTGGAGAAACAACAGTGTTATCATGTTTAGAAGTTCGACCGATGATGATCGAAAAGATTGCTTCTAAACAGGAGGATCCAGTATAAGTTGAACGGATCAGAAGATTAAGGATGGAACAGAGAGCGATGACTTGAAGGATTCAAATCTTGACCAAAAGAGGTGGTTGAGAAAGAAAGGAAGACCGTGTGTTCCGAATGTGGAAGACATTAGGAAGGAAGTTTTGGAGGAATGCCATCGTTCAAAGTTCACTATTCATCTAGGAGGAACCAAGATGTATCAAGACATGAAGAGGAGTTTCTTCTAGGAAGGTATGAAGAGGGTGTAGGCTTATGGGTAAAGCAGTGTCTGAACTATCAACAGGTAAAAGCCAAACATTAGAAGCCAAGTGGGTTACTTCAACCATTAGATATTCCAGTATGGAAGTGGGATTCTATTTCTATGGATTTATAGACGGGTTTCCAAGATCTAATAGAGGAAATGAAAGTATATGGGTCGTAGTGGATAGGTTAACCAAGAGTGCCCATTTCATTCCCGTTAAGTCAACTAGGGCGACACCTGTTTTGGTAAGTTATTTATGAAGAATACAGTTAGACTTCATGGAATTCCTAGTAATATAGTAAGCGATAGAGATTCCTTGTTCACTAGTGAGTTCTGGAAGAGTCTACAATGTACTTTAGGTACTAAGCTCAAGATGAGTACCGCTTACCATCCACAGACCGCTGGGCAAACGGAAAGAGTTAACAAAGTCTTGAAAGATTTGTTACGAGCTTTTGTGCTAAATTTTGGAGGATAACGGGAAGACCATTTACACTTAGTCGAGTTTTCATATAGCAACAGTTATTAGGCTAGTATACGGATGACACCTTTTGAAGCTTTGTATGGAAGGCCATGCAAATCTCCAGTTTGTTGGTTAGAGACCGGGGATAGGTTGGTTCTTGGTCCAGATTTAGTTAGAGAAGCTGCAGAGAAGATTGAGTTAATTCGAGCTAGGATGAAGGAAGCTCAGTCTAGGCAGAAGAGTTATGCTGATAGAAGACAAAAAGACTTAGAGTTATCTGTTGGAGACCATGTTTTCATTAAGGTATCATCAATGAAAGGTGTAATCAGATTTGGAAGGTCAGGGAAATTGGCACCGATATTTGTAGGACCATTTCCTATTATAGAAAGGATCGAGAAACTCGCATATAGAGTAGAGTTACCAAACAGTTTGACAGGATTCCACGGTGTTTTTTATGTTTCTTATCTAAGAAAGTGTGCTCGAGACCCGGAGACTAGTATAGCACCGACTGTGTTAGAGGATTTAGTAATAGAGACGAATTTGACTATAGTTAGGAAGCCAGATTGTATAGTCGCGAGAGATGAGAAGAAGCTAAGGAACAAGACGGTTAGATTAGTTAAGGTCCAGTGGAGCGATGATGATAGAGACTGTACTTAGGAAACAGAGAGCAGGATTAGAGACGCTTATCCTGATTTGTTTGATGGTATGTTTTACCTTTTGATTGATTTGTTGAGTACTTTATTGTAATTTCAAGGACGAAATTCTTTAAGGAGGAGAGTCTGTAACATCCCTAATGTTTAGTAACATTATTCAAGAAATTAAATAATATAATGTGATAATTAGAGGATTGAGATTTGTGTTAATAGAAAGGTAGTCGTACCATGTTAACAAATGAATTAAAACATAATAGAGATGGAAGTTAGGTAAGGGGCAAAATAGGAAAAGGCACATTCTTATACCCTAAACCCTCACATACATTCATTTTACATGTTCAAAATAAAAATTAAATAGAAGAGAGGCCGACCACCATTAAGAAAAATCAAGTAGAAGATAAAGAGAAGATTTCAAGAAGAAAGGTTAAGCAAGTTAATCAAAGATCAAATCTCAACTCCTTAATCACAAAGCTAAGGTGGATAATATGTTACATCTCATGTTTTAATTGTTTTTGGTTATTGATTGAATCCGAACTATTTTGCAAAGGTTATGCCATGTTTTGATTGTTAAATGGATATATATGCATGTTGATGATTTATGCCAATTCACATAGATTTTATGACATGTTTTAATAAGAAAACCCCATTAAATGACATCCAAATTCCTTGCGATTTTAGTATATAATCAGAAAAGATATTTAACAGATGGGTTTCAATTTTCATAATTTTCTGAATTAATGTGGATTTATTATGAATTTTCTAGTGAAGAAAATAATTATTTTGGGTTTAAATTAATTACGGCTATTTTATGATGGTTTTGGGTCAGAAATTAATATATGTTAGAAAACATATTAAAAGTGATTTATGGGAATTTTTATAGATTTTTCCTATGCGTTTTAATAGATATGTCAAATTATTTAAGGTATGAGACTTAAATGTTTTATATATTTATAAAAAGAGAAGGGGCATTTTGTAAATAATTAAAAAAATTCATTTCTGAAATTTTGGCAGTTCTTTTAGAAAAGAAATTAGCAACCAATCATGTTTTGACAAACAAGGCATTTTAGTTGAAAAGAATTACTTTAAAAAGTTAAAAAATCAGCTTAAGCATGCTTTTTACATGTTTCACCACTTTCGGCACCTAGCTTTCGACTAAGTTCCTCCGCCTCCATCACCATCAAAACCAATGCGATGGTACCAAAGACTTGGTATGCAACGAATTGGACATAGGCGAAAGGTATGTAGTCGAAACATGGGGTTCCGAAGGGGTCAAAGCTTTACTTTTGTTTTAAATGAAAATGTACCTGCTTTGTTTTTGCTTTCGACTTGGTTAGCTTCCGACTGGATCAAATTGTTTTAAAGGAATGTTTTCGAAAGAGGTTGCGCCTTTTGTTTTAAATAAATGCTTTCAAATGGGCCGAAACACCTTGCGGACGCATCTTGTTGGAATTGGGCCAGCCCACAGCGTTGGTGGTGGGTGTATTTCAATTTTTTTATCCTATTGGATCTTTATTGGGCCTATAAAGTCTAATTCAATTTGAACAATTCTAAATTTGTTTTAAATAAAATCATGTATTTTATTTAAATTTAGGTATTTTGTAATGTAAAGTTAATTTGAATGATTTAATATATATATATATACATGTATCATATAAATATACATATGTGTGTCCATGTGTAACATAATAATCCGTGAAGGGTATAACATGCCCGTATATAGATGTTGGGATTTACATCGCAACGGACACATTAGCTCATTTCGTATGTATTGTATGTTTAAAAAGTGCATAAATCTATAGTGCAAAGTATATTTATATAAATACGTATACATATATTTAGAATATATTTTATAACTAAGAGTCTCAAAATTAAATATATATAATTTAAAACATTTGTATAAATATATATACATAATTAAACATATAAAATTATACATACATAAATATATATATAATAATTAAAATTATATATATATATAAGGTTAAATAAAATGTATATATATGAATAATAATTACATTCAAATACTTAAAATATAAATATATATTTTAAAATTATCTTCAAATCGAAATTAGCATAACAAACATAAAATAATAATTTTATCATTATTATATATATAATAGATAGTTTTGATCATAATAATTAAAAATATCAGTAATAAATATTAAAATTTAAGAAAATTTAGGATGGTAAAATACAGGTTCAAAATTTTTCATAATTTTTTGAAATAAAATATTATTTTTAATAAATAAAAGAAATGTTCAACCGAAGTAATTTAATTATTAAAAAGATTAAATATTAATAAAAAATTCTGAAATTTTTTCCGTGGGATACTACATAGATGTAGTAATTTAAAAAAAATATAAAATCTAATTTTCAGTGCAATAATTATTTTAGATATAATAAAAAATTCAAATAATCAATAAAAGATAACTTAAAATTATTTATATATATAAAAAATTATTTTCGAATTTGATAATTCATATTATGTATAAATAGGTGTAAGGAAAAATTCTTTGCTATTTATACATTATAAATATACATATATGTAATTATATGTTTAAAATATACATTGGTTAAAATATAAATATACATAAAATAATTAATAATGACAAAATTTAAATTTTTACAGCAAATTAGATTTGTTTATACATAAATTATAACACATAATAATATAACCATGCACATAACCAAACTAATTTGTGACAACTATATATACCTACGAAAATCTCACATAACTAGATATATAACATTAATATATATACAGATTTGGGATTAATCAATATTAAATCATAAAATATGATATGATTACTATAATATATAAATAAAATACCAATTGATGGTGCCTTTGAGTCCACTTGAATCAATGAATTCCCTTCTCTAGTTATGCTCAATCTGTCAGATTGCAAGTCTGGAATCATCAACCTTTTCTATCAAATAGTGCTTTTACTTAACTTGAATTGATTTGAGATTCTTAGAACTGATATGGGAATTAATTTCGACCAGAAAATTTGATAATTATAGCAGCCAAAAGTTTTTAATTAAGGGTTTATAGATCCATATATATAGCCTTGTACAAGAGAGATATTAGGACAATCTCATTACTTATTCTCTCTTAATCTTAGCCATCCACCTCTAGGTCTAATCCTAAGTTTTAGCCGCCACCAATAACTTGTCTAAACCAAAATTTGCAGCCCTAATGATGGGCTTTAAACCTATTTAAGCCCACGCCAAAATGCTATGCAATTAAATCTAATTTAATCGCTTATCGATATCGTATATCGATTTGTACATTTATAACTATTATAAATATATAACAATTTTTATTTCTCAAACATATTCAAATTTTATAATTAATATTTCATAAATATTAATTAATTTAATTAATTTATAACAACTATAAACTAATTAAATCATTCGGTCTTAAGGGAATTCATCATTTCAGTTGTGTAACTCTTGAGTGTAAATTTGGTCAGCAATTAACACCGAACTATTAGAATGTTAACGTTCACACGTCACTTAGAAAGTGGTGTGACATTATGGTCAAATTTATCGCTTATTCATTCTCATTAAAATCTTATTTAATTTAATAAGCGTTACCCGTTAGTGACATTTATATACACCAATTCTCTTCGTCAAAACTATATCACTTTGGATTTATGGAATTTGGTAATGGTCAAAATTCCAATATTGTCCATATTCAACTCTATAGTCCAAACACAAAATCCTTGGTTCAATAATAACAATTATTGTTAACCGTACTACTTTGGTCAGAGATTTTGACTTTAGGTTGACTTGAGTTGACCATGATACTAATCCTCATATAACTGAAGTGACGAATCCTCTCTTGAATAGCGTCTTCCTTCAAATACTTCCACTCGACCCAACTATAATCACTTGATGGATGTTGTTCCATGATTTGACTATAATCAAAGCAGAGTTTTTCATATTGAAGGTTGACTGTATTCTTGTAACGACCCTGAATTTTTGACATTTGAAATGTGAATATTTAATTGAGTTTAAATATTCGAATGATAGTTTAATTTGAAATTCAAATATCAGAATGGATTTGGCGATTAAATTATTGAATTTAATTACTGAAGTTGGGTAAAAATTTGAATCTTCAGTTTTAAGCTGATTAAAAATATTTTCAAGGCTTAGAAAATTCATATTTATAATACTAGAGGTAGTGGAAGCTTCAGAATTGAATTTGAAACTGTTTTGTTCGGTTTTGAAATTTTATTGTTTAAATTGATATTTGAAAATAGCGTTTCGGGGCACAGTCTCGGAATTCGACGAAACCAGTTCCATTGGATCCATAATATTGGATTATTATCGGATTTCAATTTTTGTAATGTTTGGAGTGATCGTTTGGCCGTACGATAAGCAAACGCGCTGAAATTAAATCGAAAATTTAATTTAATAACTGGTCCAAAAAGCTATCTTCTCCATATGATCGAATTTGGACTCGGAACCTTTTCCATTGTGTTCGGAATAGGCGTATAACATTACGAATGCCTAGCGGCACGCCTCGATAGGAGGTCAAAAATTTAAGCTACAAATTCAAGACTATTTGAAATCAATTTAAATTATATTTATTTATTCTTATTCCGACCATTCGTACAACCAGCCACCACGTTGTCTCCTTTGTACCCTTCCTTATCTTTTCCCCTGCTTTATCTTTTAATTTGTACGAGAGAGCAGATAATTTTAAAAATCAAAACCAAAGGAAAGAAAAATCTCGTTCAAACAATATTAATGGCCGAACTCAAAATCACTTCGTTCTTCATCTCTTCCCATCCTTTACTCAGTTCGAAATCGAATTCGCGAATAAACGAAATCAAGGGCCGAGCTTCTCGAAAAAAAATATCAATAAATCAATCGAGCCAAGCAAGAACGCGAGCTCGCAACCTGAGAGGAGTAGCTCGCGTATGATGGTGGAGGTGGGACTCGATTGGAACTCGATGGCGGGGTTGGTGAAGTTGAGCGACGAGCAGCTAAAGCTTGGGTCAATTTCGAAGCATGGTCGCATGATGGGTTGTCGAACTAGGGCTGGTGAACTCGACAGAGGTGGCGTCGCGATCTGTAGGCAAGTTCGAACGAAGGGTGATGGCCGTGTCAGGGTGATGCTGGAAGATGTGGTCGCAATGTGGTTTCGTTTCATCGGCGATGGGATGGCGATGGCGCAGTCGCATTCAGGTGTCTGGGCCGGTTGTCTTCGAGGGTAGGGTTCCTTTGTCTGTTAATTTTGAATTCAATTTTTAACTTGAACAGGAATGAGCTTGAAAAAAAAATACAAAATTATATATATTCCCATTCCTGTTTTAGTTTAAACATGTAGATAAACAGAAATTTATTTTTATATAGGAAGACTTTGAAATTTTAATATAGGAATTTTAAATGGTAAAGTTTATGTAAAATCAGATTTTTGAAATCTATATAGATAATGTTATAAATATATATGTAGTTCCTAAAGAAAGAAAATATACATTTACATGTTTTAATTTACTAAATTTATTTTAAAAATAATGGGTTGATGATTAATTTGTTCAATTAACCTATTTAATTATTTTTAGTTACTAAAAGATTTTTATAGAAAGGAATTACTTCAAATTTAAATTATTAGATTAAATAAAATTATTAAATGGTAATTGGATTATTCGATTTATCTCGAATATTAATAAATTGTATAAATGTTTATACAAGGTCTATAAATCGAGAAAACAATCAGGAATGGAAAATGGATTGCAAAATAAAAGCAAAGGTGAGATCTTCTCACTCAAACAAAGGGTTTTGTTTAATTTTAAATAGTTATATTTAAAATTATTGATTGTGTTGATTGTGTGCTTGAATGATAGTATATATATAGTAGTATATAGCAATATATATATATATATATTGGAATATGTATATATTGGAGTTGTGATTTCCCGCATTATATAGCGGATGAGACCCTATTGCGCCGCATAATAACGGATGATATTTTATAAATCCCATATACTGCGATATTCCACCTCGAAGTGGAATGGGTATTGTGCTAACATCTTTGGATGCAGGGAAACAGGTTGGAGGGATCCAATTGGATTCCTCAAATTATATGAATTTGTTTCAAATGTTGTATGAATTTGTTTCATATGCTGTGTGATTATTTATTTATAATCTGTGAATGATTATATTTGTGATTGAATGTGTTGAAGGCTATAATTTAGCCGAATGTATTTTTGGTATCGTTGGATGCCAGAAATAAATGAAATTGGATTTTTAAAATTAAAGTTGGAAATTTTTAGTAAATTCTTTTTGAAAGAATTGAGTGAATTTAAAAGAAGGAATTTTAAAAGTATAAAGTTGATTTTGAAATCTTATCGAATTATTTTCAAAATATTGGAAAAGATATTAACAAGTGGGTTTTGAAAATATTGTGTAAAATTTGAAGAATATATTGAAAGTGGAATTTTAAACCATTTGGAAGGAATAAAAGGATTTATTTAAAAGGTGATAAATTTCTAGAAATCCAATTGATAATTGATTTGGTATTGGAAAATAAATCTTTGGGAAATCGATATGAAAATTTATTTGGTGTTTGAATAAAAATTGATTTTTGTGTTGAGAATAAATTTGGAAATCGATTTGTAAAATGATTTGGTATTTGGGATTGAAATTGAGAAATCAATTTGAAATTGATTCGGTGTTGAGATAAATTTTTAGAAATCAATTTGAAATTTGATTTGGGATTAAAATGAAATTGAGAAATCAATTTGGAATTTGATTTGGTGCTTTAAAAGAATTTTGAAATTCAATTTGTAATTGATTTGGTGTTGAAGTAAATCTGGAAATCAATTTGAAAGTTGATTTGGTGTTTGAAAGTGAATATTTGGAAAACGATTTGAAAATCGTATATAAGTGAACATTTGGAAATTTACATTCACAATGGAATTTGTAAAGGAAAAGTGAAAATAAATAACATTCGGAAATTTTATTTCGCGAGTGAAAATATGATTTGAAATTGGTTTTCAAAGTGATGAGGTGCGGAAAAATATGTATCTTGTGAAGATATTTTGAAATTTAATAATTTAGGAAAATTGTTTAAATTGGTTGATTGTTGTAAATGTTGTTGATAGTTAAATAACCGACTATCAATATTTGCCTTTGAAATGGCATTTGAATTTGTTTTTAAAACAAACGCTCATTATTCGGTTAAGCCGGGAGAGGACTTTGTGTCATATAACCCATTCCGAATAGTGATACGTCGTGAATGGATGACATTTGAAGACCGGTGTGAAGACCGGGTATTCTTGAAAATGAAAGGACAACCTGTCGAATGTCTCTGCACCGAGTTTCTTTGGTATAGAGATTTATATCACTCTTCTTGTGATGGGAAGTCCGGACGTGATTAGTGAATACCCGGATTGCAAGGGCTTCTTCGGAAGTGCCTTCGATTCTGTTCGAGCCCGGAACAAACTTGTATGGTTGTATGTCTGACACTACACTTTGAGATATAAAGCTGATTTCTTTCAAATACATTTCTGTTTGTGGCGAAGAATTTATTCCCTTAGCTTAACACCCTTCTCTGAGACGTATGAGCTCAGAGGTTATGTAGTTGAAGGTTATCAGTGATATACTCCCAATTTGGTAGTGTGGCATGCTGAATGTTGCTGTGTGTTTATGATCATTTGTGATCAAAGCATGGCTTTGTGAAAACGCGTAGCTTTGTGGACGAGACTTCTTCGAGCCTCACAATCCAGTAATGGTCGAAACAGGAATGTTGTGGCAAGGTTTTAGGGGTCGCGCCCCTAGGGTATGTCCATTTCCCTTCTAGATAAAAGGTGATATCATGGTATGGAGCCCAGATATTTTACCTATGTTGATGCTGCAAATTTATTATACTTTATGGTTGTTGCTTTATGGTTGAGGATCCTCGGATAAAGGTCGGTAACGACCGGGGGATGGCATACTTGTGTGTTAGTTACCTAGTTACAGCTGTACAGCGTGAGGTAGCGTCAGTGTGTTGGTTACCTAGTTACAGCTGTACAGCGTGAGGTAGGTCGGCCTTGTGTTTGTAGAGATCCGGTTAGGTTCTCGGGGCGTCTTTCCAGAGGCGTTTCCATTTCGGTGTAAGGAAGTTCCTTTGCCTGACCATTTGTTGGAAATCCAAAGAAACAATACGCGCCCTGTACGGTTTTAGTTGTATAACCCGCTATGGAATGTGGCGGTAACCTTCTATTGAACATAGTAGCTATAGTAGGCATGCAATAATGGTTGTATGTTGGCTAAGGTTGATATTATACTTTCGAAATGTTTTCCACACTAGACATTAATAATAATATCAACTGATCTTTCATAGTAAGCATCTTTGACTACCATAAGGAGAAATCTCCTCCAATTCTGCATTTGCATTGTGTGTGTGGCGGGAGGCCTTATGGTAGTTTCATTTTCCAAAAAGCATTGCGAATTTGTTTTATTTTCTTTGTGAAAATAACTGTTTTACGATCTCACACCAGTCACCATGACTGACTCGGAGTTTATTGTTCCCTTTCTAAACTCTTGGTGCCCATAATTTTCCACACGGGCAGCCTAGAGTTATGTTATCAGGATATTCTGAATATTCTAGAGCTTTGGAGATGAGCTGGATGGCGAGACGTACTCCCGTACTTGTTTATTTATTCCGCTGTGTATTCTGTATGAGGACAAGTTTATACAACTGTCCATTGTTGTATTGAGTTGTATATTGACTCTCATTGTTGTATTGTATAAACTGATATAGTTCTTTGTTTAAAAGACTAGTGATTATCTATTATATATTGTTCCGCTGCGAATGTGAGATTCTGATATTGTTTATGTTTCTGTTTCTTCTTCTTTATTTTTCTTCTGTCTTCTTCTACCTCTTCTTTTTAACCCTAATGGTTCGGTTTTCCGACATTCGATTGCGCGGAAATTGATATAGTGAACGTATTAATGTCGACTTTCAAGCGTCGAAAAGTCGAACCGTTACAAGTGGTATCAGAGCTGTTGGTTAAGCGACAACCCTGGCTCTGTTGGGTGTTACTCATTAGAGATAGAGTCAGTAGTACTCTAGAATGAGTGTGAGTGTAATAATAGATATGAGCACGTATTTGTTAGTGAATACAAAATTTGTTTTGTATTGTGTTGACTTATCGGTTGATTGTTTATAGATTCTGGTCGGTGCAGTCTGGCCAACTGTAATCGATAGGGATTTCTAAACTCTTAAACAAGATAAACTGACATAGTATTGTTTTAAATAGGGTAAATGAAATAATTTTACCCAAAACTATTTTTGTGTAGAAAAGAAATCATTTTCCATAAATTATTATTGTATATGGATGCTTGGTTGTTAGACAGTGATAATATTGAATTATTATCATTGTTATATGGAAATTAAATAAGAAATAATGGTATAACCAAAGATTTGGAGATAAATTCATTTAACAAATGAAATATATAAATATGAATTGAAAGTATAAGGAAATAAATTCATATATGAATGAAATTTGTAAATGTAAATTATAAATGTGATTTATAATTTGAAATAAAATTTCAGAGGAAGATATTTGAAATAAATTCATTAATGGAATGAAATTGGTAATGTGGATTTATAAATGAGTTTTATAAATTGAAAGGAAATGTGAGTAATTGTAAAAAGACTCTGGAATTTCTTTAAAATGAAATGGAATGTAAATAAGTTGATGACTTATAAAAATATTTGAAATTTGATTGGGATGAGATTCAAATTGAAAAGGAATGAATTTGTGAATGAACTAATGAAGTTACATTTGTGAATAAATAAATTAGAAATTGTTACAAGGAAAATATAACTTGAGTTTTGAGTTGAAATAACTTAAGTAATATTTGGATAAATGCTCGACTTAAGTAAAAGAATTTGTGAAATGGTTTCAAATGAAATGAATGTGAATATGGAATGTAAAAAAAAAAGAGTTGAACAAAATTAATTGGAAATGCAAATTGAATTGAATGGAAATTGTATGTGAATTGGTCATAAGCAATTTAATTTGTATCGAAACCATATAAATTGCTAATGGAAATTGTTTTGGATGTATTGCTTATGAAAACTATGTGTTCACTATTGAAAATGAGTGAAATGTTAATAGATTTCCTATATATGTCACTTACGTGTTTAAATTGAGTAAGTATAGGTTTTTAGAAGCCGTTTGGCTGCATTTTGGTCGCGTAAAATAGCTAAATAAATAAGCCGCTTTGCTTAAAATGCTAATAAAGGTACGCCTACGCAATACAAAATAGGAAATATGAACTGTTTTTGCTTTTCCGACCGTGTGGGTCGATGTATATATATTTATATCTTTTGTCAAATTGCAAAAGCTCCTCCGTACAAAGAAGACTCTGCCAAAATTTTCTGAAAATTTTGGGAGTTAGAATAATTTGGAAAAATTTTGTTAACGAGAAATTGATTTTCAAATTGTAGTGGAAACGTAGGAATTGAACTAGAAAATGAAAACCATTGTTTTGGTCGAAGTTAAAAGTTTTGGAAAAAGTGAACATCGAGTTTTCACTAAAGTGAAATTTTTGGTTTTTGAAGATAAATTGAATTCCAATGGAGTTGAAAATGCAAAGTTATATGTTCATTTCCATTCAACTTTGCAAAGTATTGAGATTCAAAATGAATTAGTAAATTGAAGCGAATTGATTTTATATGGAATTGGAATCCAATTTGAATAGAAGTAAATTAAAATCAAGTGGTAGTGAAGTGAAAATGAATATAAGAAGTATGTAAATACTTATATTGAACTTAAGAAATAAAGAATGAAATTCTTAAGTAAAATGGGTATTGGGAATCCAATAAGTGAATTTGGACATTGTAACGACCCGTATTTTTAACACTTTAAAAATACGAATTAAAATGAAAATTTTGGATAAAAATCCGAAGGAAATAAAATTTTGTGTTGTTAAATGTGAATTACAAGTTAAAATACAAAACTGAATTCTGAAATAACTTATTTGTAAATTTAATATGGATGTTAACTTGTAGTGAATGTAAATAATGAATTGAATTTGATTGTAAACAACGAAATAAATAAAATGTTACATTTAATATTGAAGTTATAATATGGAAATCAACGTAAATGAATGTAATTTAATATTACTGTGAATTTAAATAAGATGATAGCTGAAGAAAATGAAAGTAAATGAATTATAAACTATTGATAATAATGTATAAGTAAATGGTTGATTCAATAATGAAAGTGTAAATCGAAATAAAAGAATTCATTTGGGATTAAATAACTTGAATTTGAATTACAATATAATTGAACGCTGAATCTAATATAATCTTTTATATTGGATTTATAATGGAAACTGCAGTGTAAAAGATTGTTAATTACTGTGAAATTAAAAATGGGATTTGTGAACAATTGAAATTTGATTTAAAAGTTAATAATTTAAAATTGGGAATTTTATATTGAAATTAAACAGTCGAATAATTTATTTTTCGAATATTGGATTTAATTAGACAATTAAATCGATAATTTAATAAGTTAAATTTCAGAAATAATTGAAAATCGAGTTGAATATGATTGAAAATGATTTGTAAAATTTTTCTTATCATATTGGAGTTATAGTAATGTTATAGAACTTTTAAAATTGAATTTAAAGTTAATTTGTGAAAATTGAATATTTTTAATATTTAATTATCGACTGAAAAATAGCCATTTTTCGAACAGTCTCAGAATTGAACGAAACTAGTTCCATTGGATCCGTAATAGTTTGTTATTGTCGGATTTCAATTTTCGTAGCAATCGAAGTTATCGTTTTACCGTGGCAGCTCGAAACGCATCGAATTGTTTTTAATATTAATTCGGCGAGAGAAAATAGTCATTTTTCAAAATGTCTCGGATTTCGACGAAACTAGTTTCATCGGATCCGTAATGTCATATTATTGTAATATTTCAAATTTCGTGTCAATCAGATTTACCGTTTGTCCGGGGCGAGCCCAAACGCACAGAAATTTGATTAACCGATTTAATTTTAAATCGACCGTTATTGTCGTAACTCGCACGGATGATCGAATTAGCTTCCGAAACCTGTTCCATTGTGTTCGGAACGCGGGGTAAACCTTAGAAACGTCAGCCGGCATGCTTCGTTTGGAGTTCGGAAAATCCGAGATGAATAGTGTCGCGTATTTTTCTATAAAAACACTCACTTTCTCTATTTTCCAAAAACCCTAGGGTTTCAGCCTTAGCCGCCACTTTTAATTCAATGGCCAGAAAATTTTGAAACTTCTTTCCTTAATATCTCTCAATCCATTCAACGAAATCAAAAAATTCCAAAAGCAAAGTTGTAGATCTCGGCGAGCTCTTCAAATCCATAAGGTTGATCTATGCTTTTACGTCACGGATTCGCCCAGATCTGACTTGGAAGCATGTATGGTTTTTCTCGGTTTGCGTGCAAATGGTGGCGAATGGGGTGGCGAAACTTGGCGCGGAGGTGGAGCAAGGAGAGGCGCACGCAATGGCATCCCCTGATCAACGTCCGGTCGCTCCTAGTTGCGTGCGTATGGAAGTAAGGGGCGTGCGTGAGTGGGTTTTGTTCGCGTGCTCCTGTACGTGTTTGGGAAGATGAAGATGCGGCCAGATTTCTTCAATTCTTTTGTGCGGCCAGATCTGATCTGGTATAATTTTTTTTTATTTGTATACAAACTTTAAAATATCATATCTCATCCGTGCGAGGTCAGAATTGGACGAAACCGGCGACGTTGGAATCGCAGCAACGAGAGCTACGCTGCAGTGCAGATCCGAAGTCATTTGAAGCTTGTTAAAGTTTTAGGTTAAATCGAACGTTGTTCGATTTGATTTAAAAATCGAAACTCAAGGTGAGTGTTTTACGCTCACAATGTACTGAATATCTTTATAAGTTAAATTTGACATTATGAAGTGATATGAATTTATTTGTCGTTGTTTGATAAAAATTTAATTGTCATATAGATTGTCGTATGAATTCACCGTTGAAAATTTAAATTGACAGTAAATTGAAATTAGGATTTAATTGAAATCAAATTTCCCGATATCGATAACTATGAAATTGCCGTGAATTGTATTGACTATTGGATGATTTATTTCGATGGATGCTATTGGTTGATATTTAAATGTTTGGATGTTTATTTGCTTATATATATCCTGTTATACATGCACATGACACTGTGATTGGTTTAAGTAATATATATTCATCCCTGACATTTAATTGAAATAACTAACCACTTGGCCATAAGTTAGAGAATTATATACGGACACCGGGTTGGTTAAATTAAATGATTTTAAAAGTTGTTTTGAAATTATTTAAATGAATTGATTTAAGAATAAAAATACAATTTATGGAAATTGAATTATTTTGAATTGAAGCTCGAGATGTTGGAATTTAAACTTGGTAATTGAAATGGTTTAATTATTCGAAGTTTAGATTTTTAAGAAAATTTGAAATATGGCGTAAAGTTTCGAAAGTCGATTTGTTTTAAAAGATTGGACTTTTAATCGAAATCTGAATATTTCTAAGAAAATTTATATGAAATGATATTTCAAGTTTGAGTTTGGAAGTGAAATTTAATTTGAAATTGAGATTTAATTAATTTGGAATTAAATTGAAATTTAAATAAATTTGTGAATTGAACTAAATTGAAACTATTGAATTAAATTTGAAGATAAAATTTATTTGAATAGGATTTGAACTGAAATTGATTTGGAATGTAATACTTAAATGAATTCTTGAAATCCGAATATTAATCTAAGTTTATTAAATGGGAATTGTTCCAGAAATTAAGTAAACTACTTAATACGGATGTTTAATTTGAAGTATATTCTAATTTGAATACGAAATGGTTTTAAAGCGAATCTTATATTTTTATATAAATATACGAGCTGTTTTGAAATGTGAAATATTTAAAGTTTCGAAATATATTGGAAGTGAAATTGTTTATTTTGTGGTTCAAATATATATTTGAAATTGATAATTTGAAATGGTTTATTGAGAAGCTGAATCGAGTTGAAATTGATGATTTGAAATTGGATTAAATTTTAAATTTTGGAATTCGAGTTTATGTGAATCGTTTTGTGAAAAGTAAGGTGAAAATGATTTTTGAAATGAAATCGTATATTTTGAGTAGATAGAATGATTTTGAAATCAAAATGAGATATTGAGGCGAAAATGATTTTTGAAATGAAATTGTATACTTTGAGTAGATATGATGATTTTGAAATGGATTTGATTTTGAAGCGAATATGATATTTTGATATCAATTATGAATCGATTTGAAATGTAAAAGAGCCATCGGTGTAATAATACGTAGTTATTAAAGAGACCGGGATCAGATATGGACATACTCTCTGTCGATACCGAAAACCACTTTAATAACTAGTATACGCGGAGTGTTGATCCAGAACGAAGTGGATGGTTTGGTGAACGCGTTGACTGAAGAAAGAGAACGATATTGGATGCCCCCTAACATGACTAAAACAGGAGCCGCGCCGGGCCATTGAGGATCGCCATCTCTAGCAGACACACTTCTTCGATACCATATCTATTACTATTGTGATTCGATTTGGGTGCACCCCTTGATTTTGGAGTGTTGTTTCGCGGTGTTGGGGTAGTAGCTGCTATGCCCAACATCAGTCCGGATCAGGCAACTACTAGTATCCTAGTTGGTATCGCCTCATGTACCTTGTCATACTGATTATCCTATTCGCGACCACTACGTTTTGGTTTGTACCTTTAGTATATGGATTGCCCTCTGGTGACTTCCGGTTTTGGGGAAACTACGGTCTTGTATATACTCTTGGGAATAAAAATGTGTTAAGGGTGGAATGGGCCATGGCTTAACGCTATTTTAATACTTTTACTTTAATATAGACATATTATAATAGCGTATTGTACTACATAGTAGATAGTTTAACAGATCCTTGAGAGATGGAAAATCCCGTAACATCTCTTAAGTTATTACACTCACGTTGACATTGGATAGGAGATGTCAAACCCCGTAAACATCTCTGACGCCGTCACACTCATATTTCTTATTCGATTTGACTTACATGAGATATTTTAGTCCTGACTCGAGTGTTTTGTCTTTTCATTACGCTCGGGTCAGCCTGAGCATTTCAGATAAGGTCGAAGATCTATTCTGGAGGACGAAGACAGAGTTTGGTATTACATCATTTGTATTCTACTACTGTATTATTTTTCCGCTGCATTATTGTATTATCTCTGATATGTATGTAACTCTGATTTATGATGTATAATAATAATCAAATTTATTTATTTAACAGCTTCATGAACTGTTATTTTATTATTATATCTTGTCCCTTCCGCTGCGAGAATCTGAGTTTGTTTATGTTCTTTCTTTTCTTATTTAACCCCAATAACCATCTGCCTTTTTGAATGGTTTGAGTTGGACATGTGTGGATTATTGTCGACTTGAACGGTCAAAAATGGCGGGTCGTTATAGTTGGTATCAGAGCTTTGGTTTAGCGATAAACCTTGGCTCTAGTGGGGAATAACTCATTGAAATAGAGGTAAACTATATGAATGAGTTGAGTGTATATGAGAGAGCGTATTTGTAATTTTGATATAAAAATGATTTTATATTGTGTTAATTTGTTCCGTTGAGTATTTATGAATTCTGGTTAGTACTTGGGACGCCAAGGCATCGATAGGAATTTCTAAACACTCGAATAGGACAGATTGACATAATATTGTTTTGGATTATATTCTATATATAAAAGACTTATCTTGAAAATTTCTAAAATTTTGATTGTATTGGTTGTTAGGAGATGATAATATTAGATTATCATCGTTTATTGTTGATTAGTCAATATTTCTAACTATTGACTATTGGATGATTTTAAGAAATGAAACTTGTAAATATGATTGACAATGAATATAAATGGTAAATAAAATAAAATAAAATTGAATTTAAATTAAGATGGAGAATTTAAATTCCGGTGTTTTGAAAATTTATTATCAAAAATTTGAAATGTATAATATAAGTATTATATGATAGTATATTCGATTAGAAATTGTTTTCAAAGGATTTTCAAGTGAAGTAAGTGTTATACTCCCCTCTTGACACTAGAAAATGATTCCGGTGATGAGTGCACGCATCATCGACTTTATTTTCGAGAGTCTAAGTGGGGGAGATCACTTAATAGTTTTTCTAAACCCTGTTTTGATTAAAATTGAATTTTATTTTGTATTCTCTATAGTATGACTTGATATATATTAATATAAGTATATATTATTTCAAACTTGATTTGAATTGAAACCGGAGTTGAAATTCTTAAGTTCTTTAATATTTAATGACTTCAAACTATTGAGATAAACAAATACTTGAATCATTACGGAACTTCTAAATTGTGAAATGAGAAATGAACCTAAGAGCTAAGTGAAAATATCAATTGAAGTAGAAATCCTTAGAATTAGGAAATTAGGAATTTAAAATAAAATTGAAACTGTAAAACTCACATAGTATTAAATTTCATTCTATAGCATAAATATAACTCACCAAAATATTTAAGAAGTTCAAAAATGTTATATGAATTGTTAATTGGATAATATACAAGTAGGTTTGAATAATGAAATATGCATTTAATTAATGGTTTGCAAATATAAATAAAATTGTTAGTAAATAATTGGAATTTAAATTAACATTTAAAGGTGATTCACCATTATGTTAATATAAAATGGAAATACTATATGTGAATGTAAATGTGAAATTAAATTGTAGTGAAATTTAAGTAATGACTTAAGAATTAATTAATTGAAAATTCAACTTTGAATGAAAAGAGGTTGTATGTTGTTTAACTACATTCTATTTGCATAACAAAAACTTACCAAATACTTAAAAAGTTTAAAATGCTAATAAGGATAAGTAGAGGAATAATATACCAGTGTGAGAGTGAATAATAAAATGTGAAGATCTGTTGTTAGTTGTAAATATAAAGGAAATTTAAGTTGTAAAATGAATTAAATTTAAAATTAATTAAATATAGAATTAGTAAATGGAAACTAATTAAATTTGAATAAAACTAAATGTCAATAAACTTGGAAGTGTATGAAATTAAAATTTTGACTTGGAAATGTATAATTGATTTATTATAGATTTGGATGGATGTTAATGTTGATATGCATTGGTTGTTAGATGGATGATAATTGATTAAATTGAATTCATTAGTGTTAATGGAATTGAATAAACGGAATAAAATTTTAAAATAATTAAATTCAAATTTGAAGCATAGGGAAATTAAATATAATTGAATTCAAATTAAATTGAAGCAAATTGACTTGAATTTAAATTATGAATGAAACAAACTTGAATAAATCGGAAATAAATCGAATGTAAACTTATTTCATGGATATATAAGAAAATAAATGACTTTGTGTTTATGATTGTTTCTTTAGAAAATTTGAAGTTTGATGGTTTGTACTTTCAAATAATAAAAGCAAATTTTGGAAAAACCCAAAATTGTCCAATATATGCTGAAACGAAAATAACCATAACTTTTAAATGGCTAGACGAAATGAGACGATCTTAGACTTTTCGGAAAGCCTAGAAACTTTGCTACATCTTTTGTTTAGAATGTTTTGATAAATACCTTCATCCACTAGGCTTAAAACACCAATATTAGTCGCTGGCCTGGGCGAAGTAAAAATCTGAAGCACATACCCTTAGTATTTTCACCATAACTTTTTACTGGTGCATCGGATTTTGACGATCTTGCACTTCCTGGAAAGCTTATAGCCTAAGCTCCAACTTTTGTTTTATAAGCTTTTCTTATTTCTGTCATTTAGGAGGTCGAAAATCTAAAATTACATTTCAGGCCTGCGCTAATTGCTCGGGGCTGAAGCGTATCATTTTAGTAAAATGGCCGTAACTTTTGAACGGATGGTCCGAATTCGATGATTTCGGACATTCCGGAAAACCTGAAACAAATGCAACAAATTTTATATAGATTCCCTCGCAAAATTCTGTCGTTTGATTGGCTAAAACTAGGATTTGTTCGCTGTCCTGAATTTAAAAATTTAGTTGTGAAGTAAAAAACATGTTATATGTGTGTTGTTTATGATAAGTATATCGATCTATCTTTATATGCATGGTTCTAACTTGGTTATTGAGCATTTTAGTAGGTAGCAAAGGGGTCGCGCTTCGCTTGTGGAGCTCGCTTCTGCGCTTAATGCAAAATGTAAGTTAAAATGCTAATAAACGCTAAATAAAAGGTATGTTCTCGGATTACAGTTTATGTTGTGGTATATTATTGTGTTCCCCATGTTTTGGGATGCCTCATTCTTGTAATGAGATGTATATCATGCAATTATTACTACTGTGAAATTTTTCGGTCCTAGCCGCGCAAAGGAGGTGCTGCCGAAATTTTTCAAAAATCCGGAAGTTAGAAAATTTTGTGAAAAAAAATCCTATAACTAAATTTTGCAAATAAATAGAATATTTTGAATGAATTATATCTAAATGATGGATTCCCCTTCTCCGTTCCTTTTCGAGGACGAAAAGTTTTAAGTGGGGGAGAATGTATTGACCCGTATTTTTAACACTTTAAAAATACGAATTAAAATGAAAATTTTGGATAAAAATCCGAAGGAAATAAAATTTTGTGTTGTTAAATGTGAATTACAAGTTAAAATACAAAACTGAATTCTGAAATAACTTATTTGTAAATTTAATATGGATGTTAACTTGTAGCGAATGTAAATAATGAATTGAATTTGATTGTAAACAACGAAATAAATAAAATGTTACATTTAATATTGAAGTTATAATATGGAAATCAACGTAAATGAATGTAATTTAATATTACTGTGAATTTAAATAAGATGATAGCTGAAGAAAATGAAAGTAAATGAATTATAAACTATTGATAATAATGTATAAGTAAATGGTTGATTCAATAATGAAAGTGTAAATCGAAATAAAAGAATTCATTTGGGATTAAATAACTTGAATTTGAATTACAATATAATTGAACGCTGAATCTAATATAATCTTTTATATTGGATTTATAATGGAAACTGCAGTGTAAAAGATTGTTAATTACTGTGAAATTAAAAATGGGATTTGTGAACAATTGAAATTTGATTTAAAAGTTAATAATTTAAAATTGGGAATTTCATATTGAAATTAAATAGTCGAATAATTTATTTTTCGAATATTGGATTTAATTAGACAATTAAATCGATAATTTAATAAGTTAAATTTCAGAAATAATTGAAAATCGAGTTGAATATGATTGAAAATGATTTGTAAAATTTTTCTTATCATATTGGAGTTATAGTAATGTTATAGAACTTTTAAAATTGAATTTAAAGTTAATTTGTGAAAATTGAATATTTTTAATATTTAATTATCGACTGAAAAATAGCCATTTTTCGAACAGTCTCAGAATTGAACGAAACTAGTTCCATTGGATCCGTAATAGTTTGTTATTGTCGGATTTCAATTTTCGTAGCAATCGAAGTTATCGTTTGACCGTGGCAGCTCGAAACGCATCGAATTGTTTTTAATATTAATTCGGCGAGAGAAAATAGTCATTTTTCAAAATGTCTCGGATTTCGACGAAACCAGTTTCATCGGATCCGTAATGTCATATTATTGTAAGGTTTCAAATTTCGTGTCAATCAGATTTACCGTTTGTCCGGGGAGAGCCCAAACGCACAGAAATTTGATTAACCGATTTAATTTTAAATCGACCGTTATTGTCGTAACTCGCACGGATGATCGAATTAGCTTCCGAAACCTGTTCCATTGTGTTCGGAACGCGGGGTAAACCTTAGAAACGTTAGTCGGCACGCTTCGTTTGGAGTTCGGAAAATCCGGGATGAATAGTGTCGCGTATTTTTCTATAAAAGCCCTCACTTTCTCTATTTTCCAAAAACCCTAGGGTTTCAGCCTTAGCCGCCACTTTTAATTCAATGGCCAAATAATTTCGAAACTTCTTTCCTAAATATCTCTCAATCCGTTCAACGAAATCAAAAAATTCCAAAAGCAAAGTTGTAGATCTCGGCGAGCTCTTCAAATCCATACGGTTGATCTATGCTTTTACGTCACGGATTCGCCCAGATCTGACTTGGAAGCATGTACGGTTTTTCTCGGTTTGCGTGCAAATGGTGGCGAATGGGGTGGCGAAACTTGGCGCGGAGGTGGAGCAAGGAGAGGCGCACGCGATGGCATCCCCTGATCAACGTCCGGTCGCTCCTAGTTGCGTGCGTATGGAAGTAAGGGGCGTGCGTGAGTGGGTTTCGTTCGCGTGCTCCTGTACGTGTTTGGGAAGATGAAGATGCGGCCAGATTTCTTCAATTCTTTTGTGCGGCCAGATCTGATCTGGTATAATTTTTTTTTTATTTGTATACAAACTTTAAAATATCATATCTCATCCGTGCGAGGTCGGAATTGGACGAAACCGGCGACGTTGGAATCGCAGCGACGAGAGCTACGCTGCAGTGCAGATCCGAAGTCATTTGGAGCTTGTTAAAGTTTTAGGTTAAATCGAACGTTGTTCGATTTGATTTAAAAATCAAAACTCAAGGTGAGTGTTTTACGCTCACAATGTACTGAATATCTTTATAAGTTAAATTTGACATTATGAAGTGATATGAATTTATTTGTCGTTGTTTGATAAAAATTTAATTGTCATATAGATTTTCGTGTGAATTCACCGTTGAAAATTTAAATTGACAGTAAATTGAAATTAGGATTTAATTGAAATCAAATTTCCCGATATTGATAACTATGAAATTGCCGTGAATTGTATTGACTATTGGATGATTTATTTCGATGGATGCTATTGGTTGATATTTAAATGTTTGGATGTTTATTTGCTTATATATATCCTGTTATACATGCACATGACACTGTGATTGGTTTAAGTAATATATATTCATCCCTGACATTTAATTGAAATAACTAACCACTTGGCCATAGGTTAGAGAATTATATACGGAGACCGGGTTGGTTAAATTAAATGATTTTAAAAGTTGTTTTGAAATTATTTAAATGAATTGATTTAAGAATAAAAATCCAATTTATGGAAATTGAATTATTTTGAATTGAAGCTCGAGATGTTGGAATTTAAACTTGGTAATTGAAATGGTTTAATTATTCGAAGTTTAGATTTTTAAGAAAATTTGAAATATGGCGTAAAGTTTCGAAAGTCGATTTGTTTTAAAAGATTGGACTTTTAATCGAACTCTGAATATTTCTAAGAAAATTTATATGAAATGATATTTCAAGTTTGAGTTTGGAAGTGAAATTTAATTTGAAATTGAGATTTAATTAATTTGGAATTAAATTGAAATTTAAATAAATTTGTGAATTGAACTAAATTGAAACTATTGAATTAAATTTGAAGATAAAATTTATTTGAATAGGATTTGAACTGAAATTGATTTGGAATGTAATACTTAAATGAATTCTTGAAATCCGAATATTAATCTAAGTTCATTAAATGGGAATTCTTCCAGAAATTAAGTAAACTACTTAATACGGATGTTTAATTTGAAGTATATTCTAATTTGAATACGAAATGGTTTTAAAGCGAATCTTATATTTTTATATAAATATATGAGCTGTTTTGAAATGTGAAATATTTAAAGTTTCAAAATATATTGGAAGTGAAATTGTTTATTTTGTGGTTCAAATATATATTTGAAATTGATAATTTGAAATGGTTTATTGAGAAGCTGAATCGAGTTGAAATTGATGATTTGAAATTGGATTAAATTTTAAATTTTGGAATTCGAGTTTATGTGAATCGTTTTGTGAAAAGTAAGGCGAAAATGATTTTTGAAATGAAATCGTATATTTTGAGTAAATAGAATGATTTTGAAATCAAAATGAGATATTGAGGCGAAAATGATTTTTGAAATGAAATTGTATACTTTGAGTAGATATGATGATTTTGAAATGGATTTGATTTTGAAGCGAATATGATATTTTGATATCAATTATGAATCGATTTGAAATGTAAAAGAGCCATCGGTGTAATAATACGTAGTTATTAAAGAGACCGGGATCGGATATGGACATACTCTCTGTCGATACCGAAAACCACTTTAATAACTAGTATACGCGGAGTGTTGATCCAGAACGAAGTGGATGGTTTGGTGAACGCGTTAACTGAAGAAAGAGAACGATATTGGATGACCCCTGACATGACTAAAACAGGAGCCGCGCCGGGCCATTGAGGATCGCCATCTCTAGTAGACACACTTCTTCGATACCATATCTATTACTATTGTGATTCGATTTGGGTGCACCCCTTGATTTGGGAGTGTTGTTTCGCGGTGTTGGGGTAGTAGCTGCTATGCCCAACATCAGTCCGGATCAGGCAACTACTAGTATCCTAGTTGGTATCGCCTCATGTACCTTGTCATACTGATTATCCTATTCGCGACCACTACGTTTTGGTTTGTACCTTTAGTATATGGATTGCCCTCTGGTGACTTCCGGTTTTGGGGAAACTACGGTCTTGTATATACTCTTGGGAATAAAAATGTGTTAAGGGTGGAATGGGCCATGGCTTAACGCTATTTTAATACTTTTACTTTAATATAGACATATTATAATAGCATATTGTACTACATAGTAGATAGTTTAACAGATCCTTGAGAGATGGAAAATCCCGTAACATCTCTTAAGTTATTACACTCACGTTGACACTGGATAGGAGATGTCAAACCCCGTAAACATCTCTGATGCCGTCACTCTCATATTTCTTATTCGATTTGACTTACATGAGATATTTTAGTCCTGACTCGAGTGTTTTGTCTTTTCATTACGCTCGGGTCAGCCTGAGCATTTCAGATAAGGTCGAAGATCTATTCTGGAGGACGAAGACGGAGTTTGGTATTACATCATTTGTATTCTACTACTGTATTATTTTTCCGCTGCATTATTGTATTATCTCTGATATGTATGTAACTCTGATTTATGATGTATAATAATAATCAAATTTATTTATTTAACAGCTTCATGAACTGTTATTTTATTATTATATCTTGTCCCTTCCGCTGCGAGATTCTGAGTTTGTTTCTGTTCTTTCTTTTCTTTTCTTATTAACCCCAATAACCATCTGTCTTTTTGAATGGTTTGAGTTCGGCATGTGTGTTTGATTTGTCGATTTAAACTGTCCAAAAAGGTGGGTTGTTACAGACATTATTATCAAGTAAAGTATACAGGGATTATAAAGGCTATAGGGAAATGGAATTGGATTTTGATTTCGAAGGTAAATTTGAATTTCTCAACAAAAGGTATGTATTTAAAATTTCAGTATGAAATTTGATGAGATTCTAGTTTTGCCACTTGGCATTTTGTTTTCTATTAGGATTTGAGAGTCCGTATGGACATTTTGTAGTTGTACCGAGCTAGCCGCGCAAAGGAGACGCTGGCGAAATTTTTTGAAAATTTAGAGAGTTAGAAAATTTTTGAGAAATTTTGGATAATTTAAATTTTAAAATTTGAATTGTGAAGTGAAATAAAGTTGTCTAGAAACTATGGTTAAGTGTTTGGAAAATTAGTTGAAGTGATAATAGATCTTTAATAAAAGATTTGTTTTAGCAAGTTGATAAAACTGTTTGGTTTGAGAAAATAGTTAACGGGATGAAGCATTCTTCTTGACTTGTAATTTCGGGACGAAATTCTTTTAAGGGGGGAAGATTGTAACGACCCTGAATTTTTGACATTTGAAATGTGAATATTTAATTGAGTTTAAATATTTGAATGATAGTTTAATTTGAAATTCAAATATCAGAATGGATTTGGCGATTAAATTATTGAATTTAATTACTGAAGTTGGGTAAAAATTTGAATCTTCAGTTTTAAACTGATTAAAAATATTTTCAAGGCTTAGAAAATTCATATTTATAATACTGGAGGTAATGGAAGCTTCAGAATTGAATTTGAAACTGTTTTGTTCAGTTTTGAAATTTTATTGTTTAAATTGATATTTGAAAATAGCGTTCCGGGGCACAGTCTCGGAATTCGACGAAACCAGTTCCATTGGATCCGTAATATTGTATTATTATCGGATTTTAATTTTCGTAATGTTTGGAGTGATCGTTTGGTCGTACGATAAGCAAATGCGCTGAAATTAAATCGAAAATTTAATTTAATAACTGGTCCAAAAAGCTATCTTCTCCATACGACCGAATTTGGACTCGGAACCTTTTCCATTATGTTCGTAATAGGAGTATAACATTACGAACACCTAGTGGCATGCCTCGATAGGAGGTCAAAAATTTAAGCTACAAATTCGAGACAATTTGAAATCAATTTAAATTATATTTATTTATTCTTATTCCGACCATTCGTACAACTAGCCACCACGTTGTCTCCTTCGTACCCTTCCTTTTCTTTTCTCCTACTTCATCTTTTAATTTATACGAGAGATCAGATAATTTTAAAAATCAAAACCAAAGGAAAGAAAAATCTCGTTCAAACAATATTACTGGCCAAACTCAAAATCACTTCATTCTTCATCTCTTCCCATCCTTTACTCAGTTCGAAATCGAATTCGCGAATAAACGAAATCAAGGGCTGAGCTTCTCGAAAAAAAAAATCAATCAATCAATCAAGCCAAGCAAGAACGCGAGCTCGCAACCTGGGAGGAGTAGCTCGTGTACGATGGTGGAAGTGGGACTCGATTGGAATTCGATGGCGGGGTTGGTGAAGTTGAGCGACGAGCAGCTAGGGCTTGGGTCGATTTCGAAGCATGGTCGCGTGATGGGTTGTCGAACTAGGGCTGGTGAACTCGGCAGAGGTGGCGTCGCGATCTGTAAGCAAGTTCGAACGAAGGGTGATGGCCGTGTCAGGGTGATGCTGGAAGATGTGGTCGCAATGTGGTTTCGTTTCATCGGCGATGGGATGGCGAAGGTGCAGTCGCATTCAGGTGTCTGGCCGGTTGTCTTCGAGGGTATAGGTTCCTTTGTCTGTTTTTAATTTTGAATTCAATTTTTAACTTGAATAGGAATGAGCTTGAAAAAAAAATACAAAATTATATATATATTCCCATTCCTGTTTTAGTTTAAACATGTAGATAAACATAAATTTATTTTTATATAGGAAGACTTTGAAATTTTAATATAGGAATTTTAAATGGTAAAGTTTACGTAAAATCAGATTTTTGAAATCTATATAGATAATGTTATAAATATATATGTAGTTCCTAAAGAAAGAAAATATACATTTACATGTTTTAATTTACTAAATTTATTTTAAAAATAATGGGTTGATGATTAATTTGTTCAATTAACCTATTTAATTATTTTTAGTTACTAAAAGATTTTTATAGAAAGGAATTAGTTCAAATTTAAATTATTAGATTAAATAAAATTATTAAATGGTAATTGGATTATTCGATTTATCTCGAATATTAATAAATTGTATAAATGTTTATACAAGGTCTATAAATCGAGAAAACAATCGGGAATGGAAAATGGATTGCAAAATAAAAGCAAAGGTGAGATCTTCTCACTCAAACAAAGGGTTTTGTTTAATTTTAAATAGTTATATTTAAAATTATTGATTGTGTTGATTGTGTGCTTGAATGATAGTATATATATAGTAGTATATAGCAATATATATATTGGAATATGTATATATTGGAGTTGTGATTTCCCGCATTATATAGCGGATGAGACCCTATTGCGCCGCATAATAGCGGATGATATTTTATAAATCCCATATACCGTGATATTCTACCTCGAAGTGGAATGGGTATTGTGCTAACATCTGTGGATGCAGGGAAATAGGTTGGAGGGATCCAACTGGATTCCTTAAATTATATGAATTTGTTTCATATGTTGTATGAATTTGTTTCATATGTTGTGTGATTATTTATTTATAATCTGTGAATGATTATATTTGTGATTGAATGTGTTGAAGGCTATAATTTAGCCGAATGCATTTTTGGTATCGTTGGATACCAGAAATAAATTAAATTGGATTTTTGAAATTAAAGTTGGAAATTTTTAGTAAATTCATTTTGAAAGAATTGAGTGAATTTAAAAGAAGGAATTTTAAAAGTATAAAGTTGATTTTGAAATCTTATCGAATTATTTTCAAAATATTGGAAAAGATATTAACAAGTGGGTTTTTAAAATATTGTTCAAAAGTTGAAGAATTTATTGAAAGTGGAATTTTAAACCATTTGGAAGGAATAAAAGGATTTATTTAAAAGGTGATAAATTTCTAGAAATCCAATTGATAATTGATTTGGTATTGGAAAATAAATCTTTGGGAAATCGATATGAAAATTTATTTGGTGTTTGAATGAAAATTGATTTTTGTGTTGAGAATAAATTTGGAAATCGATTTGTAAAATGATTTGGTATTTGGGATTGAAATTGAGAAATCAATTTGAAATTGATTCGGTGTTGAGGTAAATTTTTAGAAATAAATTTGAAATTTGATTTGGGATTAAAATGAAATTGAGAAATCAATTTGGAATTTGATTTGGTGCTTGAAAAGTATTCTGAAAATCAATTTGTAATTGATTTGGTGTTGAAGTAAATCTGGAAATCAATTTGAAAGTTGATTTGGTGTTTGAAAGTGAATATATGGAAAACGATTTGAAAATCGTATATAAGTGAACATTTGGAAATTTACATTCACAATGGAATTTGTAAAGGAAAAGTGAAAATAAATAACATTCGGAAATTTTATTTCGCGAGTGAAAATATGATTTGAAATTGGTTTTCAAAGTGATGAGGTGTGGAAAAATATGTATCTTGTGAAGATATTTTGAAATTTAATAATTTAGGAAAATTATTTAAATTGGTTGATTGTTGTAAATGTCGTTGATAGTTAAATAACCGACTATCAATATTTGCCTTTGAAATGGCATTTGTTTTTAAAACAAACGCTCATTATTCGGTTAAGCCAGGAGAGGACTTTGTGTCATATAACCCATTCCGAATAGTGATACGTCGTGAATGGATAACATATGAAGACCGGTGTGAAGACCGGTTATTCTTGAAAATGAAAGGACAACCTGTCGAATGTCTCTGCACCGAGTTGCTCCGGTATAGAGATTTATATCACTCTTCTTGTGATGGGAAGTCCGGACGTGATTAGTGAATACCCGGATGGCAAGGGCTTCTTCGGAAGTGCCTTCGGTTCTGTTCGAGCCCGAAACAGACTTGTATGGTTGTATGTCTGACACTACACTTTGAGATATAAAGCTGATTTCTTTCAAATACATTTGTTGGTTGCGGAGAATTTATTCTCTTAGCTTAACACCCTTCGCTGAGATGTACGAGCTCAGAGGTTATGTAGTTGAAGGTTATCAGTGATATACTCCCAATTTGGTAGTGTGGCATGTTGAGTGTTGCTGTGTGTTGATGATCATTTGTTGATCATTTGTGATCAAAGCATGGCTTTGTGAAAAAGCGTAGCTTTGTGGACGAGACTTCGTCGAGCCTCACAACCCGGTAATGGTCGAAACAGGAATGTTGCAAGAAGGTTTTAGGGGTCGCGCCCCTAGGGTATGTCCATTTCCTTCTGGATAAAAGGTGATATCATGGTATGGAGCCCAGATATTTTACCTATGTTGATGCTGCAAATTTATTATACTCTGTGGTTGTTGCTTTGTGGTTGAGGATCCTCGGATAAAGGTCGGTAATGACCGGGGGATGGCATACTTGTGTGTTAGTTACCTAGTAACAGCTGTACAGCGTGAGGTAGCGTCAGTGTGTTGGGTACCTAGTTACACCTGTACATCGTGAGGTAGCGTTGGCCTTGTGTTTGCAGAGATCCGGTTAGGTTCTCGGGGCGTCTTTCCAGAGGCGTTTCCATTTCGGTGTAAGGAAGTTCCTTTGCCTGACCATTTGTTGGAAATCCAAAGAAACAATACGCGCCCTGTACGGTTTTAGTTGTATAACCTGCTATGGAATGTGGCGGTAACTTGCTATTGAACATAGTAGCTATAGTAGGCATACAATAATGGTTGTATGTTGGCTAAGGTTGATATTACACTTTCGAAATGTTTTCTACACTAGACATTAATAATAATATCAACTGATCTTTCGTAGTAAGCATCTTTGACTATCATAAGGAGAAATCTCCTCCAATTCTGCGTTTGCATTGTGTGTGTGGCGGGAGGCCTTATGGTAGTTTCATTTTCCAAAAAGCATTGCGAATTTGTTTTATTTTCTTTGTGAAAATAACTGTTTTACGATCTCACACCAGTCACCATGACTGACTCGGAGTTTAGTGTTCCCTTTCTAAACTCTGGGTGCCCATAATTTTCCACACGGTCAGCCTAGAGTTATGTTATCAGGATATTCTGGATATTCTAGAGCTTTGGAGATGAGCTGGATGGCGAGACGTACTCCCGTACTTGTTTATTTATTCCGCTGTGTATTCTGTATGAGGACAGGTTTATATAACTGTCCATTGTTGTATTGAGTTGTATATTGACTCTCATTGTTGTATTGTATAAACTGATATAGTTCTTTGTTTAAAAGACTAGTGATTATCTATTATATATTATTCCGCTGTGAATGTGAGATTCTGATATTGTTTATGTTTATGTTTCTTCTTCTTTATTTTTCTTGTCTTCTTCTACCTCTTCTTTTTAACCCTAATGGTTCGGTTTTCCGGCATTCGATTGCACGGCAATTGATACAGTGAACGTATTAATGTCGACTTTCGAGCGTCGAAAAGTCGAACCGTTACAATTCTCAAGTCGAAAGAATTGTGTAAATTAGTCACATCGATATTTTCTGTTTGACCTTAGTTATATTAACCAATAGAAAACTACCGTGTGAGTTGTTCTATAACTATCCAATAACTATCGGTACATAACCTCTAGGTGCCCCACAATAGTCATGAGTAATACACTGCCGAACATTTGGAGAGCATTACGTACTCTAGTCTCAATGAATACATCGATATCCATTATCGATGCATCTTGACTAGGAACATTTAAAATGATGTGTTTTGTAACAATGTGATCCAATACTCATGATTACAACTTATTGTAATTACTATCACAAACACGTCAATTATGGATTTTCTATTAAATATATTTTTAATTAAACATTTGATTATTTATAACACATTATAACAAATATATAACAAAAAGAAGAAACACCTTTATTTCGAACAAGAATTGATTTCGGAGTTAATAAATTACAGAATTGCCCTAGTGCATACCCCTAACACTATCAATCTCCCACTTGCACTTGGGGCCAATTATAGAATCTAAATCCCATCTTATCAATCAGTTTCTCGAGAACTGGCCGAGTTAGACTTTAGTGAATGGATCTGCTATGTTGTCCTTGGTATCTTCCCTATGAATCACAACTTCTTTCTTCTCAACGAATTCTCTAATCAGGTGGAACTTTCGAAGAATGTGTCATGACTTCTTATGTGCTCTTGGTTCCTTTGCAATCTGTATCGCTGCATTGTTGTCACAAAACAATGTCATTAGATTCTCAATATCGGGAATCACTCCGAGCTCACTCAAAAACTTGCGCATCCATACTGCCTCTTTTGCTGCTTCATCGATGGCGATATACTCGGCCTCCATTGTGGAATCAACAATTGTTTCTTGCCTGGAACTTTTCTAGCTAAAAGCTCCACCATTTAGTGTAAAGACATAGATGGACACCGATTTACTATCATCTATATCACTTTGAAAGCTCGAATCGGTATACCTCTTCATAAGGAGGTCTCCATTTCCAAAAACGAGGAATAAGTCCTTAGTATTTCTCAAATACTTAAGTATACATTTTATGGCCGTCAATGTTTTTCTCCGGGATTAGACTGGTATCGGCTTACACATCCTAATGTGTATGCTACATCCGGTCTAGTACATAACATAGTATAAATTATGGATCCTATGGCTGAAGAATAGGTAATCCTCTTTATACGCTCTTTCTCATCATCGGTATGAGGAGCGTCCATTTTAGAAAGGAAAATTCCAGATTGCGTTGGAACACTTCCACGCTTGGAATTCTCCACACTAAACCGTTTTAGTATAGTGTCTATGTACAGGGATTGGGACAATCCCAATAGCCTCTTAGACCTATCTCTATACATCTTTATACCAAGTATATATGCTGATTCTCCCAAATCCTTCATGGAGAAGTTTTTGGAAAGCCAAGCTTTCACTGATTGCAATAATGAAGTGTCATTGCCAATCAATAATAGATCATCAAAATAGAGTACTAAGAATATGACAGCATTTCCCTGTTCCTTTCTCTATATGCACGCTTCCTCTATGTTCTGATAACAACCAAACCGTTCGATTACTTTATCAAAACACTTGTTCCAACTCCTTGAAGCTTGTTTGAATCCATAAATGGACTTTAACAACTTGCAAGCTCTGCCTTCACCCCCACTAACTACACAACCCTCTGGCTGTGACATATAAATGATTTCTTTTAAATCGCCATTTAGAAAAGCCGCCTTTACATCCATTTGCCATATTTCATAGTCATAGGATGCGACAATGGCTAACATAGTCCAGTAGATTTAAACATGGCTACGGGCGAAAAGGTCTCGTCATAATCAACACCTTGAATTTGACGAAATCCTTTGGCCACCAGCCTTGCCTTATAAGCCTCCATTTCTCCATTCGCATTTAGCTTTTTATTAAAAATCCATGTGCAGCCGATGGGTTTTATCCCATCGGGTATGTCCGACAAAGTCCAAACTTTGTTTTTGTACATGGAGTCCATCTCGGATTTCATAGCTTCAAGCCAGAGTGCAGAGTCTTTACTTTGCAGTGCTTGTTGGAAAGATAGAGGAGTGTCGCCATCTAAGACACAGTCCTCCTTTTCTCCATCTATGAGAAAACCATAGTATCTCTCTGGTGCGTGAGATTCCCTACTAGACCTTCTAATAGGTTGTGTGTTTTCGTATACGGGTGACCTTGTTTCTCCCACTGTTTCGGCTTCAGTGTTAGTTTCTCGGATCTCATCCAAGTCTACAACTTCGCTGTTAATTTCTTTTAACCGAAATTCCTTTTCTAAAAAGACAGCATGTCAAGAAACAATGACCTTTTTTTCCTCGGTATTGTAGAATATATATCCCATCGAGTTTTGGGATATCCTATAAGCTTACATAGTACCGATCTTGCCTCTAGTTTATTTGGACCAACGTTCTTAACGTATGCCGGAAAACCCCATACTTTCAAATATTTGAGTTGGGGTTTCTTACCACACCACATCTCATATGGTGTTTTGGGCACATATTTTGTGAGTAACAAGTTTAACATATGTGATGTAGTTTCTAGCGCATATCCCCAATAGGACAGTGGTAACTCAGCCTTACTCATCATGGAACGAACCATATCTAATAGGGTTCGATTCCTTCGCTCCGACACATCATTTTGTTGCGGAGTATAGGGTAGAGTAACCTGAGAGATAATCCTATTATCTTTTAAGTATTGTTGGAAATCCTACCCAACATACTCACCTCCTCGATCTGATCGAAGAATTTTAATTTTACGGCCCGTTTGATTTTCTACTACCTTTTTGTACTCAACAAATTTCTCATAAATGTCGGATTTGTTTTTCATAAGATATACATATCCTAGTCTTGAGAAATCATCAATTAAAGCAACAAAGTAAGAACTATTATCTTTGGTAATATAGGCATTGGGCCACATACATCACTATGTGCTAACCCTAAGAGTTCATTAACTCTTTCATTGCTCCCACTGAAGGGGTGCTTGGTCATTTTACCTTTAAGACACGCCTCATAAGTTTAAAATGATTCATAATCAATTGACAGTAGAAAACCATCGGTTTTCAATTTGTGTAGTCGTTTCTCACTAATATGACCAAACCTACAATGCCAAAGATAATTGTCATTTAATTTATTAGAAACTTCATTCACAAAACAGACATAATTAGTATTAGTCACATAAATGCCATTTTCAAGGACACCTTTGCAGACTTTATTTCCATCCAAACTAATGTTCATAACATTATTTGCACAATGAAAAATATATCCGGTCTTATACAGTCTAGAAACAGAGATAATTCCACAAATAAAGTCTTTTACATAATAGCAATTATTTAATACTAATACTAATCCACTTGGCAAATCTAAATGATAGTCTCCTACTGCCGTTGCATCTACTATAGATCCATCAACAACTTGGATCTTCATTTCTCCTTTTGCCACGCAATGCCAGTTCCTAAGCCCCTGCAAAAAATACATATATGAGTACCAGATCCAGTATCTAAAACCCATGACATTTTATTGATTACAAAACATTTTTGAATCATAAATGTACCTGATGGAGCTGCAGAACCATTATGCTTTCTTTCCTTGAAAATCTTCAAGTAGTCGGGACAGTTTCTCTTCCAGTGACCTTTCTTGTGGTAATGGTGACATTCACCCTTGTCATCGGTCTTCTTACTTTTCTTTTTCTTACTATCTTTTTTCCGCTTCTTCGAACCTTTTGAAGATGATGCATTTCCCTTCACAGCAAGTACGACACCTTGATCTTTTGATGTTGACTCAGCTGACCTCAACATATTGAGGAGTTCCACGAGATTAACATTTAATAGGTTCATGTTGTAATTCAGTATGAACGGTTCATACTGAGGAGTGAGAGAAACAAGGACCAAGTCTACTTGAATTTCGTTGCTTATCTCTATGTCTAATTATGCAAGTCTATCAATATAGCCTTTCATCTTTAGAACATAATCGTCCACTTTCTGTCCCTTGGTCATTTTGGTGTTAAACAGTTTTTTCGAAAGCACGTACCTTGCGGAACCGTACTGTTCACCAAAAAGAGCTTTGAGACTATTAAAAATCTCATGGACGGACATGTTCTTGTGTTGCCTTTGCAACAGTTTGTCTAAGGTAGAGAACGCGAAATCTTGGGCGATCTCTAAGTCAGATTGCCACTTTAAATAAGCAAGTCGTTCTTCAGGTTCTACACCATCAGTGGGTTCTGTTTTGGGTTCACATGTAACAGAAGTCCAAAGACGCTCGTAATTCAAATGCTATTTTAATTGCTCTTAGCCAGTCGGTATAGTTAGGTCCAGTGAGTTTGTCATTTTCATAAAATAGTTTTGGAGTTGACATTTTCTGCAAGTTTAAATGGTAGATTACTAGGACAAAACATAATAGATGTTCTTATAATATTAGTAAGGCTAAACACTATGTTTCATTTTACTAATAAACTCCCACTAATATTTTATGTTTCGCCAAACCCTAAGTCAAAATATAGAAGTCTTATGACTTCACTAGTAGGTGTTAGGACTTGTTCATCTTGGAATTTTGACCTTGAGTTTGCTCAACAAGTCATAGCTCTACGAACAATGGATAACCTTTTATCGGTTGTATCACATACAACTCCTAACCCTTGGAACCTTGTCCTAATTTCATATTGACCTTGAGTTTGCTCAACAAATCGAAATGAAATTATTCACTCGTACCTACCATATCGTGATGGCCTAAGTATAGTATATGTACCTTGAGTTTGCTCAACAAATACATATAGTTATCTTACCTCATCTATTCAATATATTAATAATACTACACATAACATCTTTAGCTTAAGTTTGCTCAACAAATAAGGAGTATGCAAGTAATTTATTAACATATATATGGTAGAGGACAACATTAAATTGAGTGATATCGACTTATGAAATAATGTAATTCTTATGAGCTACCCTCGTGATTCAAGTGTCGAACACATCAGAAATCACGATATACGTACGATTACATATGTGTTTATTTCTTAAGTATATTATGGGTTTTATACATTCATATTATATAAGTTTATTTATATAGTTTTACATTTCATATTACTTATATAATAGTCTTGTGTATAATATTATATTAATTAAATCATATTTAATTAATTTTAATTAATTAATATTAATTAATTAATATTTTAATTAATTTTATATTGATATAACATTTATATTTATTATGTAATATAACCTTTATAGTATAACACATATATCATATACATGTGTAATTATAATTTCAATTAATTAACCTTTTAATTAAATTAATTAAATTATCTTGATTTCGAAAATCATTATTTATATGTATGCATGCATATTTATGATATCTTAAATGTTTTAAAATATCATAACATATTTCATAATATATTTACTACATGCACATACATTTTATTAATTAACTTATTAATAAAATTTATAATTTTCAAAAATTATGTTATTTTGTTTTTTAAACATTTTGAAAAAAATGTTACATTATAACTATTATAATAAACATATATTTTATTTTAAATTTAATAATTAAATTAAAATCTTTTACTTTATTTTTTAAGACAATTTGAAAATTAGCCCAAGGCCAAAATTAAGTTGGGCCTTTTCTATTAGGGGCAACTTTTGGGCTCACTTCACCTTTCAAGTCAGACCGGTAACCAGGTAGGACATGGTACTTGATTACCCAATTCCAATCCTAGACATTACCTTTCTAGACACCGTACTGAGTGGGCAAGCTTAATAAGTTAGCCCTAACATGACTAATTTAGACCGCATAGGCTATTGGGCTATGATACCATTATTGGAACTGGGCCAGCTCGCAGCTGTAGTGGTGGGTGTATTTCAATTTTTTTTATCTTATTGGATCTTTATTGGGCCTATGAAGTCTAATTCATTTAGAAAAATTCTAAATTGTTTTAAATAAAATCATGTCTTTTATTTAACTTTAAGTATTTTGTAATGTAAAGTTAATTTGAATGATTCAATTTATATATATACATGTATCATATAAATATACATATGTGTGTGCATGTGTAACATAATAATCCGTGAAGGGTATAACATGCCCGTATATAGATGTTGGGATTTACATCGTAAAGGACACATTAGCTCATTTCGTATGTATTGTATGTTGTCTAAATATGTGCATAAATCTATAATGTAAAGTATATTTATATAAATACGTATACATATATTTAAAATATATTTTATAACTAAAAGTCTCAAAATTAAATATATTTATATTTATATATATATATATAATTTAAAACATTTTTATAAATATATATACATAATTAAACATATAAAATTATAGATGCATATATATATAATAATTAAAATTATATATATATAAGGTTAAATAAAATGCATATATATGAATAATTAATTACATTCAAATATATATATATATATTAAAATTATTTCCAGATCGAAATTAGCATAACAAACATAAAATAATTTTTTTTATAATTTTATCATTATTATATATAAATATATATAATAAATAGTTTTGATCATAATAATTAAAAATATTAGTAATAAATATTAAAAAATCAAAATTTAAAATTTAAGAAAATTTAGGATCTGAGAATACAGGTTCAAATTTATTTTCATGATTTTTTGAAATAAAATATTATTTTTAATAAATAAAAGAAATGTTCAACCAAAGTAATTTAATTATTAAAATATTAAATTTTAAGAAAATATTCTGAAATTTTTTCCATGGGTTAATACATAGATGTAGTAATTTAAAAAAATATAAAATCTAATTTTCAATGCAATAATTATTTTAAATATAATAAAAATTTAAAATAACCAATAAAAGATAATTTAAAATTATTTATATGTATAAAAAATTTATTTTCAAATTTGATAATTGATATTATGTATAAATAGGTGTAAGGAAAAATTCTAAGCTATTTATACATTATAATTAAACATATGTAATTATATGTTTAAAATATACATTAGTCTATATTTAAATTAATATACAAATATACATAAAATAATTAATAATGACAAATTTTAATTTTTTACAAAAAATTAGATTTTTTTATACATAAATTATAACACATAATAATATAACCATGCACATAACCAAACTAATTTGTGACAACTATATATACCTACGAAAATCTCACCTAACTAGATATACAACATTAATATATATACAGATTTGGGATTAATCAATATTAAATCATAAAATATGATATGATTACTGTAATATATAAATAAAATACCAATTGGTGATGCCTTTGAGTCCACTTGAATCAATGAATTCCCTTCTCTAGTTATGCTCGATCCGTCAGATTGCAAGTTTGGAATCGTCGACCTTTTCTATCAAATAATGCTTTAATTAACTTGAATTGATTTGAGATTCTTAGAACTGATATGGGGATTAATTTCGGCCAGAAAACTTGATAATTATGGCAGCCAAAAGTTGTTTTTGATTAAGGGTTTAGAGATCCATATATATAGCCTTGTACAAGAGAGATATTAGGACAATCTCATTACCTATTTTCTCTCTTAATCTTAGCCATCCATCTCTAGGTCTAATCCTAAGTTTTAGCCGCCTCCAATAACTTTGCAAAACCGAAATTTGCAGCCCTAATGATGGGATTTAAACCCATTTAAGCCCAAGCCAAAATACTATGCAATTAAATCTAATTTAATCTCTTATCAATATCGTATATCGATTGGTACATTTATAACTATTATAAATATATAACAATTTTTATTTCTCAAACCATATTAAAATTTTATAATTAATATTTCATAAATATTAATTAATTTAATTTATTTATAACAATCATTAACTAAATAAATCATTCGGTCTTAAGGGAATTCATCATTTCAGTTGTGTAACTCTTGGGTGTAAATTTGGTCAGCAATTAACACCGAACTATTCGAATGTTAATGTTCACACATCACTTAGCAAGTGGTGTGACATTATGGCCAAATTTATCGCTTATTCATTTTCAATAAAATCTTGTTTAATTTAATAAGCGTTACCCGTCAGTGACATTTATATACACCAATTCTCTTCGTCAAAACTGTATCACTTTGGATTTATGGAATTTGGTAATGGTCAAAATTCCAATATTGTACATATTCAACTCTATATTCCAAACACAAAATCCTTGGTTCAATAATAACAATTATTATTAACCGTACTACTCTGGCCAGAGATTTTGAATTTAGGTTGACTTGAGTTGACCATTATACTAATCCTTATATAACTGAAGTGACGAATCCTCTCTTGAATAGTGTCTTCCTTCCAATACTTCAACTCGACCCAACTATAATCACTTGATGGATGTCGTTCCATGATTTGACTATAATCAAAGCATACCTTTTCATATTGAAGGTTGAAAGAATTCTCAAGTCGAAAGAATTGTGTAAATTAGTCACATCGATATTTTCTGTTTAACCTTAGTTATATTAACCAACAAAAAACTACCTAGTGAGTTGTTCTATAGCTATCCAATAACTATCCGTACATAACCTCTAGGCGCCCCCAGTAGTCATGATTAATACACAGCCCAACATTTGGAGAGCATTACGTACTCTAGTCTCAACGGATACATCGATACCCAATGTCGATGCATCTTGACTAGGAACATTTAAATTGATGTGTTTTGTAACAATGTGATCCAAAACTCATGATTACAACTAATTGTAATTATTATCACAAACTCGTCATTTATGGATTTTATGTTAAATATATTTTTAATTAAACATTTAATTACTTATAACACATTATAACAAATGTATAATAGAAAGAAGAAACACCTTTATTTCGAACAAGAATGGGTTTCGGAGTTAATAAATTACAGAATTGCCCCTAGGGCATACCCCTAACACTATCATATCTTACCTTTCGAAGCAGTGCCTGCGAAAGGGTTTCTTTGTTTTAAAACCCAAGCTTCTACTCCAGTGCTTTCGAAGGTTTAGTTTCGACACCTTCACTTCACTACTTATGAAATAGCTTTCGAAAGAGTGCTTCGACTTAGTTGTTTTACGGCCCTTTGTTCTGTTGAAGGTAAAACACAAAGGTTTCGAAAGAAATAGTTTTAAATGGTTTTGAAAGGTTGTGCCACATGTTTTACTTGAACCTAATGCTTTCGAAAGGTTTGTTTATAGAAAAGAATTTGAATGCTTTCGAAAGGTTTTAAAAGAAGGTTTCGAAGGGGTGGTCCCCCAAAGTTTTTGAAAGATTTAAGTGGAAGGTTTCCATAGGTTTTGAAAGGTATGTCATATTGTTTGATAAGAGGATGTCTAATGTTTTAAAGCTTTCAAAAGAAAGGTTTTTTCAAGGTTTTCGAAAGGTTTATTAAGAATGGTTTCAAAAGGTATGTTTTGTCCTTTCAGCCTAAGGTTTTACTTGGTTTCGAAAGGGGTACTTTCAATGGATTCGAAAGGGGTACTTTCAAAGGTTTAAATTTTTTCATCAACAAAGTTTTATTAAAGTATATATAACATGGGAAGGTGATTTAAGTAAATCATAGAGAATATTTTCCTTGTTTAAAGTATTATTTAAAGGTTTAAATCAATTTGAAAGAAAAGGTTTTCAAGGAAAATTTATAGGTAGAGGACCCTAAGTAAAATGACTCAGATATTAGAATACCAGATGGGACTGGTATAAGGTCGCACCCTATACATTAATTATTAGCCCCTACCTAATTTAGTCAAAAATTCCAATGTGTAGGGTTTTGTCACAGGTAAGTCTAAAATGATGTAACACATAGAAAGGAATATACAGGGTGAGGATAGGTTATTGGTGAGCCCGCAAAACCATTAGGATCAGTTGACCCTGGAGAGGTAAGTTAGGGATAGACCGTCATGAAGTGGAGTATCTAATAGAAGTTAGATTATTTGTTTATTATGTCTGGTAGGCCCGAGTCAGCCAAAGGTTAGTAGTTGGCCAAACAGAACTGTTGTGATCAGACAGATTGTCTATTTGTTACCTGATTTATATGCTTGCTTGATATTGCTTATTTTTTTAACCAGTTTTGATTGCAGGATTAAGATTTGCAGAAGATATGCTTTAAAAGGATACTGGTGAGGGGAAACCTGTTCCGCTAAGCGGCGTGGTCTCACTTAATATCAAATAACCGAGATGTATAGTATTATTCACACCAGGCTTTATGTCTAACTCGAAGTTATGTTTTTCCCCTTAAACTCTCGGGTGCTCAAAATTAGTTTGAGTAGATTGAGAGTTTGATTTTACAATTTTAGTATATGGACGAATAAAGCTTCCGGAGACGAGCAGGAGGCTGATGCTAGCTATATTTGGGAGTTGTTTTGTTTTATTTCCGCTATGTTGTATTAAGTCTGTTATGACTATATAGCTGTGCAGTTAAAGCGCTCGGTGGATTCAATGCGGTAGAGGTGCAAAAAGTCATAGCGGGGATGTAGCGAAGATATAGCGGGATATATCGAATTACTCTAAAATAGCATATAAATCCCATACTTGTTGTTTTTACAAATATATAGATAGTAATTATGTGAAAAATTAACATTCAATTGAATTTTAATTAATACAAAAATAATTTTAAATAAAAATATGTGCAATTGTATTGTAAATGAACGTAAAACTGTTATATAACTTAATTTAATTTAGTAGAATATTAGAGTATTATTATTTCTAAACATGTATAAAAAATTCAATGAAATTAATTAATTTCATAATTTTTATAGCGTATAAATATCATTTTTCAATCCATTTTTTATAGAAGATATAGCGAAAATAGCGGAATATAGCGGAAATAACGGGATATAGCGGAAATAGCGGGGATTAAAGCGGAAAGGCTATATGTTGGGGATATATGGAAAAATCGTAGCGGTAGGAATCCGCTATAAGATATATCGGAGTTATAGCGGGGATATAGCGGGGCATTAACTGCACAGCTATATAGTACTCTGATCAACCAAGATGGCGTCTTCATACGTCACTCTTGGCATATACATGTAATAATTTTATTTGATCTGAACATAGGAAATGATATGAGATTATGTAACTTGGATATGAAATGTTGTTTTAAAATGTAATCAAGAAAGTGTTTTAATCTGTAATGATTTTATTTCATATTCAAGTGCTACTGATATTATAGATACCATTAACATTACCGTATTTGGTCACTGGAAGTTAATACTATAGATGACTGCAGCATCTGTAGCGCTTAGCTTCGGGCCTCCAGATAGGGGATGTTACATGCCATTAACTCGAGAGGATGGTTATGAAGGGATGGTAGGTTTTATGTTCCTTTTAGTATGGATTTGGTTTGATGCCGTACTAGCCGAGTCTCACCATTCAAGGATGATCGTTCATCTCGGCGGTGACAAGATGTATCGCGACATGAAGAGAGTCTTATATTGGCCGGGTATGAAGAAGCATGTGGTGGAGTACGTAACTAAATATATAACTTGCCAAAGGTTAAAGGCAAAGCCTAAGAGGCCAGGAGGATTGTTGCAGCCATTGGAAATTCCGTAGTGGAAGTGGGAAAGTATTTCTATGGATTTTGTGGATGGTTTACCTAGGAGTCGGAGAGGGAATGAGAGCATTTGGTTCATAGTTGATCGGCTGATCAAGTGCACTCATTTCATACCAGTAAGGAGTACGACGATAGCAACATTGTTCGTTAGGTTACATCGGGTTCCTACTAGTATAGTTAGCGACCGAGATCTGCTTTTCACCTGCGAGTTCTAGAGAGTCTGTAGGAGGCTTTAGGAACCGAGTTGAGTTTGAGCACCACATATCATTCGCAGACAGACGGATAGACAGAGGAGTAAATCAGGTATTGGAGGATTTACTACGAATGTGCATTTTGGACTCTAAAAGTTCTTGGGAGGATCACTTGCCGTTGGTGGAGTCTACCTATAATAATAATCATCAAGCTAGCATTGGGATGGCACCATTCGAGGCATTAAAAGGTTGAAACAACCTGTATTTTTAACGATCGGATATTTAAGCAATTGATTTAAATATTTAATCATTAATTAAATGAAGGCCTAAGAATATGATTTTTTGCATACGGTCGAATCAGGACTCGAGACCACTTCCGTTGAGTGCGTATTAGCATTGCGAATTAAAATGAGTATAAGGATCGGTATATTTGGAGATCGGACGATCCGATAGCCGAAATGAATTCGAAATGCGTGAACTTAGCATCCTGGGAAGTCGTCTCAAATGGCAACAAAATTTACAGCGTTGGATCTGAAAGAATGAGATGATGTACACAGACGAGTTTCGTGGCGATCGAACGTACCATATGATCGTACATACTAGAAACATATGACCGTTTATTTGAGAAATCAAATAAACGAAGAATATTATATTAATATAAATATCCCCAAATCTAATCCCTCCCTAATCTCATTTCCATTTTACTATTCCATTGCTTCGAACAAATATTCATGGCCTCTCCTCATCTTGACCTTCAAAAAATAAAATCGACAAATTCGCTGAACCGTAAATTGCAAAACCAGAACTGTTGAGATCGTATGGACGAGATCTTCGCGATGACCATGGTGGAAATTGATCGATGGTGATTGACGACATCGACCTTCTTGGCCGTGGATCTAGGGTGTAGACTTGCTGAAGATCGAACGGGAGATAAGAGGAACGGGAAGCACTATTGGAAACTCCTCGACAATGCGCACATCTCACCATGTTCACAGCTCCTCTGACGATGGGATGTGAATCGCGACTATGGCCTATAGCGAGCAAGGGTATCAGGTTGCAACTTCCAATAAGGGGCCAAGCTTTATCTCTTTGAGTCTGGGGCGGAGAGAACGTAAAGTGGAGCACACTGGAGCTAAGGGATCTTGATTTCATCAACAAACGAGTGAGATACCAGAGGTTGAAGTTTTCGATGATGGTTTTGATATGCACAAAGGTGCACGACCTGTAAGCATGAAGGAGGAAGAAGATTAGTGATTTAATTAGGTAATTCTCATTTAAATTAATTAATTAATTATCTTATTAATCTTGATTCTTATATTGGTCATATCTTATGCATACGAGGTCCATTTTGGATGCAGTTTCTTGCGTTGCGCTCGAATGGAGGAATCTACGCTTTATTGGTTTGGACAGATTTTATAAAGTGAGTGATATTGTCTCTCGCATACTATGATTGGTTGTATATTATTAGATCAACGTTCTGGATTGATTTTTTGTTCTAAAATATGATTTTCCTATACTTATACACCTACTAGATTTTTGTAAAAGAAAATAAAAGTATTTTAAAATGATTTATATCGAATATCACATATTTTCAATCGATGTGCCATTGCTAGGGAATTATTAGATTCGGGCTATTTTTGATATGATTTCTCCATTAGTGGATATGGATGTATTATGCATGTTGTATGGATTCTATTTTGGATGTATGTATGTTTGTTAGTTGTATGGTTGCTTGTTTGGCTTTTTCGCTTGTTTGGCTTTTCGCTTGTTTGGTTATTTTTGGTTGAAAACGCCGATTATCAGTGATCGAATGTTAGGGGAATATCTTTTACGTTGGGGTTTCGTACACGCGGAAAGCTAATAAATGAGATAAGTTGTAGAGTAGTGTTAGGATATGATTTGACAGTTCTGAAGGTGGAAGATGAGGCTTCGGACTTCGGGATGGTGCCGGATGTTTTCATTTGATTTGTACTTATCTGTTTTGGTTAAGTACATGACCAAATTGGTGATAAGGCACTTCGACGTAAGAGTTGGTAATTCCTATTATGACTCGATGGCGTTTGGAGTAGGTTTTGAGGTAGATGGTTCAAGACTCTGTAGATCGTATTGGAGGTGTTGGCTCATCCACATCATTAGAGGATGGCGATATATAGCATGATGAAAAGCCTTATATCTTCGATTTGTGACTCATGGGGGTAGTACGTACCAAAGATTAAACACTCTGTATCTTCGATTTGTGAGTCGAGTGGGGAGTAGGTACCAAAGAGGCTCATGGAGGGAGTCGTGGAGTGGAGGAACGGCCTGGGTTCCAAATAGTGGAAATTGTATTGAGCTAGTAGCGCTTAGATGGATGTGCATGTGCAAAGGGATCGTTGAGGACTCGGAGAGTTTTCTGTTGTACTCAAAGCAGGGGTATTGTATTGTTGGGATGCCTATGGATTGGTAGCGAAGATTCGTATACTCTGGATCTGTGGCTTTCGGTCTAGTGTCTAGCTTTAGGCCATGAGATATGTATCTAGCTTTGGGCTGCGAGATACGAGAGTATGAAGAAGAACTGGGATTTCCATTAGTCCCTTGCTTGGAGATCATACGAGTTATAATATCTCTATAGCACACTTGGTGACAGTTTGTATTGTTATATGTTTATTACGGTTGCTTCACTAGCGACTATTCATCCTAAGGATGTCGCATGAGGTGGGTATTGTGCATAGGGGTACCTAGACAGCCCGACTTTATTTAGTATGGAGTGGTATTGTGGATGGAGATACCTAGGCACCCCAACAGTTTACTGAGTATGGAGTACCCTTTTATGATGTTGTAAAGTAGCATATTATCGATGTTATGTTCTAACTCTTTAGTTACAGGGACATGTCATGTATGATTCGTATACCCTCTATTCCATATACTATATCGACTTTTATAGTATTTTGATATTGTTTATCGCTCACATCAGACTGTTATCCGACCCAAGGTTTTATGCTTTGCTTCTTATTATTTTGGGTACTCTTAAATGAGTAGATTAAAGAGGAGGTGTGGATGACACATGAAGTTCTGTAGATGAACTAGCAGGAGGTGATGCTTACTTTTACCTATATTTGAGCTGTTTATTGTATATTCCACTATGTGACACTGTGGGGGCCTTGATAGTGTTTTGCTTACTATTATAAGAGACAGTTTATCAGTTGAGTTTATGTATCGATTGTATAGACTCTTTTACTGTATTGTATAACTCTGTGGATCTCATACTCTGATGATTAGTTCACAACATTATTACTGTCTCGACTGTTTCATATCTGTGTTGACTAGTATATTTTATCTAATGTGATGTGAGATATACGACATGTTATGTGATTATTGGATGGCTCATTTTTCTTCTTTTCCATTATCTTCTCTTCTATTTCCTCTTCTTTACTTTTTTTCTTTCCTTTGACATCCGTTCTGCATCATAGGTGTAGGGCGGTCATTACATTTGGTATCGGAGCTCTGGTTACATGAGTAACCTGAGTTGATACCACAATCCAATAGAGATGGGGTAGGAGTTATTGCCTTAGACTGGATCTAGAGTGTATGAATATATGTGAGAGTTCGTATTTGTTATATATTTTGATTTTCAAAACTATATAGTAGTATATAGTATATATAAGTTGTATTGCACACACGAGCACTGTTGATACAGTTTTCTTTTTGAGAGACTGATCATCCTTATTATAGAGTAGGAATGATCTAGCATATGAGAAATACTGCTATTGACTCTATTTTCAGAGTTGAGGAGTAGGTAGAATCGTGGTCACTAACCTTGATGGATATGATATGTTCTTAGAGATGGTGTGAATTATTTCTTAGAATGCCCAAGTTGTTCTGGATAATTATGGTGCTTAGGTGCAAATGGTTAGAGTCGAATTTGCCGAGCTATACAAAGAATACACGAGTTTAGGAGGCAGACTGTTTCTTTGAATGGAGTCGGCTATTGAAAGGCAAGATTTGATGGCTACTTGCAAGAGGATCTTCGATGACTTGGAGTTAGATGATGTCATGCAGTAGAAATTGACCTCTAGATAGCTCCAGGGACGAACAATGAACTAGTGGAGTGCTTCTATAGCTTCGATCCCCGATGAACGATTTACTTGGTTTTAGTTCATTGTTCGCTTCGAAAAAGATTTATCTCAACTTTTCCACAGTCGATGTTGGTTAGAGAGTTCATCAATTTAAAGTAAGGAGATATGTCTGTGTCAGAGTATATGACCAAATTCAATGTGCTATTGAAGTATGGTCTATTTTCCATTGGTACCCCACATAGGAAGAATGAAAAGTTTAACATTGGGTTGAGTGATCATCTTGAGAAGCAATTGATTGGTCATATTGACAAGGGATTTAAGAAGATGATTGAGAAGGCTTTAGGATGAGAGAGCCTGTACCTAGTGTAAAAGGGTTGTCCCTAACCAGCTGAGTAGGGATAAACCATGAAGTTATATGCATTTATTGCTGTTCCAATTTCGTTGAGTGCTCCATCGACGAAAGAGAAAGGAAATGGTATAAACATTTGAGATATGCTTTCCACTTATGGCGTTTCCAGGTTTCATATTCCTACATATCCAGATTTGATTGGGATATTAGGATTGAGAATCGAAATGGTTAACCGACCTATGATTGTGACGGACCTAGTTTGGGGCTCAGCCAGCCTATACATGGTTTGTCGAGACCTTGTCTTATTGAGTCATGGATGTTTGTTTGATTGCTATTTATATGTTTTGGGGTTTGATTGGGTTTGTATTATGGTTTGGGAATGGATTGGCTATTAGGGAGTATGGCTAGTAGTGGATTGTGAGAGGCCGTTGATGATGATTGGGTTTATGGACGAGTGAACATTAGTGATTGGCTAAGTGTAGTGGATGGGGTCATAGTTAGCTTTCTATATTTCCGTCGACGTTCCGCATAATTAGTTGTCATTTATACCTGTAGCTAGAGTGTCCAGACATATTCGATAAGGTGAAAATATTACTACAATATAGGGATTGAATTCCCCATCGATCTAGTTAGAGGTGCTAGACCAGTAGTTATGCCTTTAAGGCATATGATGCCCAAAGAGCAAAGGAAGCTAAAGGTGCTAGCGGATGATTATTACGATGATGTTTCATTCATAGGAGCATATTTTGGTAGCATGCACCTATAGTGTTCCCCACTAGGGTGGTTGGCTCTTTGGGGCTGTTTGTTGATTATCATGAGCTGAATGAGATGGCAAACAAGTATCCATTCCTGTTTTCTGATGACTTGTTCGATCAGCTCTATAGCACGGGGATATTCTCTTAGTTGGACCTTGTGATGGGGTTTTCATCAATTGAGAGCATTTATGGAGAGTGTGTCAATCATAGCGTTTTGTATGCTACCTTGATTTTTGATAGGTTGGTTATGCCGTTCGGGATAACCAATGTGTCGGCATGCCTTGTTGATCTCATGAACCATGTTTCGAGGGATCACCTAAGTGAGTTGCGCTTATGTTCATAGATGATATTATCCTGTGCTCATAGACGAAAGAAGAGCACAAGGCATGATTGTATTGTAGGTGTTGAGAAAATATTTATTGATGATGAAATTTTGGTAGTATCACTTTTGAAGGAGGGGAGTGAGATGCTTGGGTCATGTTGTTTCAGAGTAGGACATCATTGTAGATCCTGTAGTTATGGTAGTCCAGAATTTGAATAGATCTAAGGTAGCAACATCGTTAACCAATTTGATAGGAGATGATCAGACTTTTATTTAAGATGCGATGTAAGGACACGCGTTAGTGTGTCTGGCCAAAGGTTGACGAGTGCGTCGATGTTACTCATTCTGAGTGAGAATGAGGAGACGATAGTACACACATGCCTATAACGACCTGCTATTTCATGCCATTTAAATCGACAATCATCCACATATGTCAGACTTGAATTGCTCAAAACAACAGATTGTAAATTTATAATTGGCAAAGCTCAGCATATACAGTAAATAAATCAATCACAGAATCACAAACACAGAGTATTACAACAATAAGCAGCGGAATAGATAAATAGTAGTTCATGAAGCTACTATAAAACATCAGAGTTTGAACAAAATACAACAAAATCTCAAATACAAACGAATCTCTAATACATAAGCAACTGACAAGTCTGAACATAAATGACTGGAATAAACTGAAAGCTGGATAGATAGATCTTCAAACAAAGCTCCAATCTCCAAAGGTGAGTCTCAAATGCCGCGACACTCAGTCTAACCCAAGAATAAGCAAACACAAAACACTCGAGTCAAGATTAACATTCTTATACTAGTAAATCAACTCAAGTGAAATGTCCAAGCGAAATACAATATAACTTAAAGGATGTTTGGGATTTCCATCCTCTAAGGATCCATGGAACTATCTACTATGTAGTAATATACGCTATTATAATATATCTATCAGTAAAGTATTAAAATACCGTTAAGGCGTTACCCATATTCCCCTTAACACATTTTATATATTCCCATAGTCTATACAGTACCGTAAGCTCCACCAAACCGGTGGTTTACTCAGAGGGCACTCTATAGGTACGGTACAAACTAAACTCGTAGAAGGCGCGATAAGGAATGTGACAAGGCGCGCGAGGCAATGCCCTAGGTAGGATTCTACCGTTTTGTGGATCCGGATAGGTGGTAATGCATAACAGCTACTACCGCCCACCTCGAGACACACTCCCAAATCAAAGGTGCACCCAATCAAATCACAAAGTAATAGAATGATATCGAAGAAATGTACCCGATAGGGGAAGCGACCCCACTTGGCCCGGCGTGGCTCCTGTTTTAGCCACATCAAGCTGACTCACGGGAGTCAGGGCTGTGCTAATACCTCATATAGAATCATCGCCAAACCATCCTACTTCATTCTGGAATCTCCACCACGTACACAGTTGTTAAAGTGGTTTTCGGTATTGGCAGAGAGTATGACAATATCCGATCCCGATCTCTTTAACAACCAAACGCTTATTTCACACCGTGGTCATTTTATAAAATCGCTTTTATAATCATTTCAAACAGTTTATACTTCATATCAAAATATCATATTCATTTCAAGATCATATCACTTTCGAAATCATATTCACTTTCGAAATCATATTCACTTTCGAAATCATATCACTTCCAAAATCATAACTAGAAAATAGTTTAAACATCATATCAAAGTGTTTGAATTTAAATCCATCAAATCTAAATTATAACAGTTCCAACTTAAACAGTTTGTATATTGAAAATAGTTTATATATATTGAAATAGTTATAATTTTAAAATAGTTTATATTTAAAATAGGTTATAGATAAAATAGTTTATATACTAAAATAGTTTATATTTAAAATAGATTATAGGTTAAAATAATTTGTATATCAAAATAGTTTATATATATTGAAAATAATATATGTATTAAAATAAAATTTCAAATTAGAATAGTTTCCTCCAATTTCACAAATCAATTCAAATTCTCATTAAATCATTTAATCTATATCGATTTCAAATCCAGGTTTGAACTACAATTTAATCAACTTCCAATCTCAATAGGTTTCAAGGTATAAATATTCAGACCATTTACAATAACTCAAATTGAAAATTTTCATTTACATTTCCAAATTCAACATTTATCTTATTTAAACTTGAAAAATATTCACTTAATCATTTTAATAACCATTTAATAAAATCCTAGATTACAAATTTAAATTGAACTTCCATATTCAAATTCAATTTTATTTAAATTTAAATATTCATTTAATTCTTTTAACCAAAATCAAGTTAATAAGTTATAAAATCATATCTTTAAATTCTCAAGTCAATAAGTTTCAAATAAATTTTATTTAAATTCAATTCTTAAATAAATCATATCTTTAACTTATCTTTCCAACCTTTATTTATTAAAGTTAATACAAATCTATTTAAAATATAATTTTAAATAAATACTTAAACATAATATATATATATATATATATATTAATTAAATTAAATTTTATTAAATTAAAGCTTACTATTAAATTTATTTTATATTAAATCTTATTTTATATAAAAATAATAAAATTATAAGTAAAATCTTAAAATTTATATTTTCAAAACTAACTTATAAATTTAAAATTTCCAAAACATATAATTTTAAAAATCTAAATTTTACACATATATAAAAATAACATTTATATATTATTTCTTTTAAAATCAATATTTATTAAAACCCATATATTTCCTTTCACAACTTTGGAAATCATTTTCAAAATATAGACCAACGATGTCCGTATATAATTTTCTATCCTATCGTCAAATGATACAGATATTTATCATTTCAATCCGTAATTTAAAATTTTAATATTATGGGTATATATCGTTTCAACCCGCAATCCAAAATTTCAAATAAAAATTACTTGGGTTTATCATTTCCACCCATAACGATTTTTCCCTATTCTAAAATATCCTTCAGGTATGTATCATTTCAACCCATATGGATTTTATAAACTAACAGGGAACTTGCAAAGTGAGAACAAATATGATAATAATATAACATATCAACGGGCATATATCATCAGTAACAAATATTTTTAAATATAATATATACAACAGGTTATGGTGTCATATGTCATAGGTAAACAATTGCAGATAATGACATATCATATTTTATAATTAAATAACTAACAATTCAAATTTAATAACATATTTCAATCGTCATTTCATATGAATTAAATCTATCAGATATAAGAATGTTAATCGTGAGTGATTGCTCACCTTTCGAGGCTAGAGAAAAATGGAAATGAGAAGCAACGGACACGGATACTGACATGATACGGGACACAACAAGTCAAATATCTGGGACAAGCACAAAAGCAGATTTAGCTTCAGAATTCAATGAGAAACAAATATATTGAAGGAACAAAATATATGTATGACATATATAACATTCTATCGAACAATATATACATATGCCATATATATGAAATATATATATATATATACACTAGCAATATGTATTGGTAATACATCTCAAAGCATATGCCACATATATATACTGGCAATATATGCACACGGCAGTAAAATGGTCTGTGTGCAACATATATATATGTCAATATATATATAACTTTTTGACATAATATGTATATTGACATATAATCAATATATACCGACATATATATAATCAATATATATATATATATACACACTGACATTTGTCATTTTTTATAAGAGAAGGTAGAGGCGAAATGAAACAAAGCTCGGTGGAGGGAAAGCTAGCAGGAGCAGGTTTCGGCCAAAGCAAAGTATAATAATACTACTCAGGCAAATATATATATGAATTATATATATATATTACAAAGAGGAAGTTGTTTTGTAGGCGATGGAATGGTGACTCACGACAAACGAAAAAAGAAAAGAAAAAAAATAAGAACATGCTCGGGAAAAAATACAACTTTTATATATTACCACTTCTCAGCAAAAGTAGATCACCGTCATATTGGTGGGACACTACGGATAAGATTATTCTTGGGCAAAGATATGGTGAGGCATATATTAGAGAAGGTGAACTTGATCCGTAGAGAATGAAGTACATTTAGAATAGGTAGAAATCTTATGCTGAAAGGAGACGTACGGAGTTAGAGTTCATAGTGTGGGACATGGTGTTTGTGAAGGTTTCACCCCTTAAGCATGCGATGAGGTTTGGTAGGTCGGGGAAGGTAGCACCGAGGTTTGTAGAGCCTTTCCTGATTGTTGCTAGAGGAGGGAAGTTGGAATGTAGAGTAGAGCTTCTGGAGAAGTTAGCGGGGGTAATGATGTTTTCCATGTGTCACCCTTGCAAAATTGCTTACACGTTACAGTTAACGTTGTCGAACGAGTTAGCTAGAGGAAGTGAAGGTTGGGACCAAGTCACTTATTCACCATACATCTACTTGTATTCTAGAGCATGGTGCAAAGCGACTCTGCAACAAAGAGATCAGACTTGTTAAAGTTAAATGCGAAGACAATCCAACAGAGAGTACATGGGAGCCTAAGGAGAAGACAAGTGCTACCAATTCTGGTACGTTTCCTATTTAAGTTTAATAAGTACAGACTACTTATGTATAGGACTTAACTTGGTATACTATTTAGGTAGAGACCATTGGATGGTAGGAATGGTTGTAGACATGTCAATAAGACGTGTTATGGATGATGGAGGCCAGTAGATGTATTGCTTGGACTGTAATCTTTTACAAGTTTAGGACAGTATATCCACTAGGTATGCACATACAATCACATTTGGTAGCATATTATCTCTCGATTGATGTTGTGTTATTGGGTGTTATGCATATGGATGTTACATATGGATTGTATGGTTGTGCATACTTAGAATTACAAGTATACTTACTTAGGATGTTGTAACATTTGGATGCATGACATGAGCATTTGCATGACAGGAGGTCGACTGGATCAAGAGTCCGCCTACTTTTTGCATTAGTATAGGTTCATGTGCATTTCACGTTGCATATATATGTAATATTGTATTAGAAAACTTCTAAGGACAATGATTGCCCATGGATGATGGATGAGTATATGGTTGTAGCTATTGGTTGCTGTGTGTCTAAGTTACATTTTTTCATCCTTTGAGATTTTGGGGATGAAATCTTTTTAAGGGGGAGAATGTAACTCCTAAAAAATTTAATGGAATTTAGAAAAGTAAATTTAAATAATGCAAGACTAAACTAAAAATTTCACAAATATTCAAATTTGACTTTGAAACTTGCACCATTGCATTCATAGCGATATTCTGGACGATCTTTATATATAACACTTTGGAATCAGAGTTAATACAGGGAAGTTACAGGCATTGGAAGAATTGAAAATAGAATAAACATTTAGAAATAAAAATTTGCAAATTTACATATTGACTGGTCGACCTAAAAGGGGTGATGGTCGACATAGCGGTCGACCCAGTGAGGAAAGCGGTCGACTGTTTTCAACGTAAAATCGAGGGTCCAATGACGTGTTCGAACAGTCGTGATTTATTGCTTCGTGGCCAAGCTGAGATGAGTGTATGACATAATTGTAAATATTTATCAGCCTAAATCCAATGTCCTAAACTAATTCCAAACCCCTATAAATTCAAGCGTAATCTAACCCTAAAATCCACATAAACATTTACTGTGCCGAAACTTTGTCCAAATCCAACCTTTCCTCTAACCCTAAAAATTCTTCAAAATCAAATTAAAATCAAACTAGAAGAAATACAGTCTCGGATCTAGAAGGAGCAAGCATAAGGAGGGCGATTCTCAAGCAGAGCAAGTTGGAAGAGCTTAGGCAAAAGGTGAGTCGGAATGAATTAAATTAGATGATTATTACAGTCAGGTTTAATCTATTCTAGTTGATTTATGGTGTTATAATTTAAAATAAAAAGTGTAAAACTCTAATTTGAAGCCGATAATCTGGGATAGAAATTGAAGTTACAGTAATTTGATAAATTTGACACTTATGCTATCATACCACTTTTATTATTTAACTATGAACCCAAAATCTGTAAACCCTAAAATTTCTAAACTCCAGATTGAAATTTAAATTAGGAAAAACAACCAGTCAAATTAATTCTTAAGATTCAATGTAAACTGCAATCGACAATCGAAATTAAACTAACTAAAATTTACATTAGAAAAATAGCATGGACCCTAATTTTAGCCTACAACTGGTCAACCACTCTTCCCGAGTGGTCGACCAATAAACACGTAAAATGCAGAATCTGAACTTCGGCTAAAGACCCTATTTAGTAATAAAAATTATATAAAATTTAATAAATATTATACAAGTTGTTAGTTATTACATGAGCCTATTTTGAGGCTAGTTGTGTATGCTAGAGATAGTAGGAAAGCTAGTTCCCTACGAGAGGACGCTAGGTCATAAGGACGTTGGGTATATATCCTTTACTCAATTGAGGGTTGAGTAATCTACTAGTGGCATTGTATTTTTGAAAAATAACACTCACAAGGAGATTCTGCAGTGGAAGCGCAGCAGTGACGGATGCCAGATGAGTGGGCCCGGTACTAACGGGTGATTTTATACAGACATATAATCAGGCCCACTATTGTATAATAAGAGGCAATATTGAAAGAAGCGGTCTGGAACAATGGGAGTCCAAGTATGGAAGGTTCTGATGCAATGTGATATAGGTGGACACCGACACGTGCAATGTGAGGCATACATTACTATCAATAGGTGGACACGAGTGCAGACGATGAGACACACTGACGAGTTGGCATTTCGGGTTCTCCTTCTCCAGGCGTAGTTGGGTTATGGGAAGTCGTATTAATGGGAGAGCAGTTACCACAATAGCATTATGAGATGATATTAGTGGAAATAGATTTCCACAGTAGCCTAGGTGCAGTGTTCTCTTATGGAGTAGCTCTAGGAGTGTTGATCAATCCTTAATGTGAAATTTGATCTGTAGTTCGACTCTTGTAATTGATAAGAACACTTAGGCAATCGACCTTAGGAATTCACAGACACTTATAGTATGGCCTATGTCATTTAGAGTAGTATTAAAGCTAACTGCACGTGATCATCACATGTTAAACTTATACTCATTCACTAGACTTTTGTCTGACCCACTCTTTTTCCTTCATTTTCCCCACCACATGTGGGTAGGGAAGCGGGTGATTGTCTCATTCTTGATACTTAGAGAGTCGAGCCTATCTTTGGAAACTGTTTTTCTACCATATTTTCCCTCCAAGTATTTACCTATCTTATCGGTACATTTTATTTCCTATATCAAACTTGGAGTGATATTTTCTATGTACTCTGTATTGGACAACGTACTGATTTTCTAAGACCGTGATTTGGATATTTTTTTAAATGTACATATTTTTCTTCCTGTATTACATGTTTTATTCCTTCTGTTATGAGTTCTAAAAGTGTAGTATATCTTAGATTATATCTACTTATACTAGTCTCTGTAATGTTAAATGAAAACCCGACAGCTTGCATTTCATGGCATGGCGTGAGGTCGAAAGTCATACTAGGATTCTGATCGGTATGTCAAGAGGTGTGGGTTGTCACACTACCTCTCTTATAACCACATTCGACAAAGAGCCCTTTGCAACAAAGATAAAAGTAAAATTTGTAGTAGTTGATTGTCTATCCACTTATAATCTCTTAATAGGACAATGGGCACTTGCAGAGCTTGATGCAATCATCTCCTACAACTAGCTCATCATGAAGTTCCCTGTCCAAGGCAGATTCGATGATGTATGTGGAAATCAACAAAAAGCGAGGGAGTATTATGAGACCTCTCTCAGGAAAGCAAAGAAGGGTGTCCTCATACTTCAGTAATAACTTAAATCTATCATCGATGAGTCACTCGAGAGAACCTTCGAGTTGGTCAGTGCACAAGTTCGCGCCGAGACCGCCCCCAATGCCAAAGCAGAAATATCAACTTCAACAGCTCCCCTATGAATAATGACCTACCTAACAAGGTCACAACTATCAGTTATTTGTCACTGAGGATAGTGCTTAAGCCGAACATCGATTTCACTTGTGTCGGGACCATCCACGTTCTTAAATATGCTATCATAAACGATGTGTCGCCCTGGACAGTGCTTGAGCCGAATAGCATTCACACACATGCTAAGATTATCCTTGCCATTGAAGATACAACTGTTGACGGCGTGTCGCTGTAACACCTCGTAATTTTATGAACTCGGATAATTAATTAAAAAGGGTAAAATTGCAATTTTACATAAAAAGGCAAAAATAGTAAATTTCTACAGGAGATGGAATCAGGCTTTGGGACCTATTCCATTTCTTCTAGAATATCATTTATAGTTAGAAAACATATATAACTTACTGAATTTAATTATACGGGTTAGAAATTAGAAGAATTCAAACCTAGTGGCATTTTCATAATGTGTTAATTTCGAGATTTTTGCCTAAATTTGAATTATTCCAGCCCATAAATAGAAATTAAAACCTATTCTATAATCACATTTTAGCCTAAACATCTTACTTTTATTCTTTATCTTCTTCTTCATATATCTCTAAACAAAATCAATTCCAAATCGACCCAATCAAATCCAAACTAAACGAATAATTATATGAAACCGATCACTGTGAAGAGAGCTATGCAAATAAATCAAAGCTGCAGAGAGATTTATTATTTCCCAGGCAAGGGATTTTTGGATAACGAAGAACAAGAAGGATTCACCATGGGTTAAAGAAGATGCACAGCTAATCGGCGAGTAAGATTTATCATATTTGTGTTTATATTGATAAGACGTAGTAATTCACCTCTTATGATCTTAAACCAAATTATAATGATGTAATTAATCATTAAAAAATTAATTTATTATACATGTATATCTTATTAAGATGTAGTATGCCATGGCTAGGTGATGAAAAAGTGATTTTTTATTCATTGTAATTAACGAAAGTTAATCACCTTTTAATTAAAAAGTACGAAATACAAAATTATTCCAAAATAGACGTATTATGTATCATTATAGTTCTTGACCGGTGGTATTTGTTCATTGATTGGGTGTATGGGTTGATCAGGAAACACACCGAAAGTTCGATAAATTTGTACCACCCTTTTTGATCTAATGGTTAGCGACGATATGATGATCATGAAACATGGTTGTGTAGAGGTGGATGCGCAGGTCACCTTGCAAGTAGTTAATTGAACAAAAGGCTTGAGGATTCAACATAAGCGATGTTCAAAGCTTCGGTGGTTATAGGCGATCAGAAGATGAATGGATGATGGATCTAAGCACGACTCTTCATACCAGAGAAGATGGAGGTGTCAAATCCGTGTATATGTATTTGTAATGGTGGCGGCAGTCGAGAAAAAATGGTGGCTGAGTCGACATCGAGGTTTCCATAGACTATTGTAGAATTCGAAATAAAGATGATATTAATAATAATAATATTTAACAATTATGAAAATTCCCCTAAACATCGAACATCTGTTTCACGCGTGGTTCATGGCGTTGCGATCGTGGTGAGATGAGAAACGTATCGGTATGTTGTTTGCTATATTTTAGAATACTTTAGAAAAGTCTGTTGGGTAGGTTTGTTATGCATTGTTCGACTAACAAATACTAGGGTGTGGTACATTTTTCAGAGGAAATGAATACTTCGGGGTAACCGGTGATGTCTAGAAGGGAAATTACAAGTATAGACATGACAGTACATTTTTCAAAGGAAATGAGTTCTTCAGTGTAACCGTCGTGATATAATGTAACATCCCGCCTTCTGAGTCCCAAAACTAACCGCTACTGATGCTGCAGTCATCTATAGTTGTTATTTCTTGGCGACCAAATGCGGCATAGTTAGTATTGATACACATGAACACAAGAATATGAAAATTTTTAAACTTCAACAAAACAGAATTTCTCATTTCTTATGAATAGTATTCAGATTTAATTACATAATCCTAGACGTTAACTACGTTCAGATCACATATACATGTAAAAAATAGGATAAGAGCAACATATGAAGATGTCCCCTTATGATGATCAGAGAACTAATAATATGAACTTTACAGTTCTTAGTACATCACAACGGAAAACACAAAATAGCTCCTATATAGCTAACACTGCCACCTACACGTCTCCGGAAGCTTATTCATCCAAAAATCTAAAAGTCTCCCACTCTCAAACTGCTCAAATTAATTTTGAGTACCCGAGAGTTTGTGGAGAAACACAAACTTCGAGTCAGACAATAAGTCTGGTATGAATAATTCCCCATCATCTCTTATCATAAATAGATATCTAGTGAGACCACGCCGCTTAGCGGAACGGGTTTTCCCCTCACTAGTATCCAAAACAAAACATGCAAATCATTTACTATGCTCCTGTACCCAAAATGATTTGTCTTAACATAATATGAAATAAAGCCATAAATCATATGTATTGGATATCCCATCCACCCATTTATTGGATATCCCATCTAAAAGAAATTTATTAGATTTCCCATCTAAAATCAATTTATTAGATTTCCCCTCTAAAATCTTTAAAATGACGATCCGTCATAATTTAATAGGACTATCTGTCCTAAATCCATTTCAAATAAATGCAGACTATCCATCGTACATTGTTTTATAAAAGAGGGTGTGGGCTATCCACCGCACACTTTATAGTTTTCCTAGGATGACTATGAACCCTTGGGTGCTAAATCCCAAGGCTAACCACCTCTGGCAAAACATCTTTAATTTAGAAATTTGATGTGGGCTATCCACAACACATTCCATGGTTTTCCTAGGTTAACCAAGAACCCATCACTTGGCTGATTAAAACATTATGATCCCCATGATTACTTATTTTCCCGAGGTATACCACCTGTTTAACCTATTCTCATTGGTAACCCCAATTAGGTTAAATTAAATAAAAACACATTGATAGCCCCAATGTATATTTTCGAAAGCATATTTCTGTTTGTTACCCCAAACTATGTATCGAAAACAAAAAACCCACCCCGGTGTCCCCAAGGTTCAATAACATCAAATTTATATAAGGATCCCCCTTACATATTCAAACAAAATAAGTATTTCATGCTATAACCCTTCGAAGTAACCACTTCAAGTTAGCAAGATTTTACTTAAGGAAAAATGGTTGAAAATAGCCCTTAAAACCCCTTCGAATGAAGTCCCATTCGAAAGTAAATAAACATCCAAAGTTAGCCCCTTGGGAAGCCTTCCTTTTGAAAGCACCATAAAACCATACCTTTCGACTTTGTCGAAAAGGTCTCACCTTTCGACCCTGTCGGAAGGTTTCTTTTCGACCTAGTCGAAAGGATCTACCTTTCGACTTTGTCGAAAGCCTGGGGTATCCCCCCTTATAAAACAATTTAAACTTTTCGAAAGCAATAAAACTCTAAACCTTTTGAAATCATTGAAACTCAAAACCATTTGCAATCATTGAAGGTAACCCCTTTAAAATCTTTCGAAATCAAAACCTTTCGAAACCATCAAAAACAATGAAGTGTTGGTGTTGGAGCTAACCCACCGAAAGTATACTTCCGACCTTATCGAAAGGTTTACCCTACGACTTAGTCGAAAGAATTAAAACTCCTTTTTAGAAAACATTTTAAAACAATTCTCTTGAAGGTTTAAACTTTCAAAAATCCCCTTCGAAACCCCTTTTTGAATATATAAAATTTTAGTCTTTTATAAAATGATAGAGTCGAAGGATCCCCCTTCAACTTATTTGAAAGCAATTATGTTTCTATTCGAAAGAAAATGAAGCAGCCTCCATATCCCTTCGCCCTTCTTCCCTTCAACACCGTGCCTACCTTTCGACTTAGGCAGAGGGTAATTGTTTACCTTCCGTCTTAGTCGAAAGGGTAAAAGCGGGCTTGTTGGAGTCGAAGGCAGAACTGGGCCTACTAAAGTGATGTTTTATCTTGCTTGTCTAATTTTGATTGGTCGAGGAGTCTTCTCCTATACTTCCAAATAGTAAAAAGTATACAAAAGTTAACCTTTTTCTTAAAACACTATTCTTCTTCCCCAATTAAAATTTTGAATTGCAGCCTCCCCTCCAAATTGACTAATTCAAAGGCAATTTTGCAGTTTAGCCCTTAGGCTTAAATAATTTAACTATCTTAGTAAATCACTAAGGAAAATCTCCAAAAATCATCAAAAATCTGATAAATCATATACTTAAACATATTAAAATTTCAAAGCATATTAAGATCAAAACAACTCGGAATTTAACCAAAACTGTAAAAACATGTTAATTAGCCCATTAACATTTAAAACACCTATGTCTTATTAAAAAAAGATTTAAATGGTTATATCCTAACCAAAAATCACAAACATGAATCAAGTATAACCCATAACCGATCCAAACACAGAAAAATGAGATGATAAACATGATTATTCACCTTGATTAGTTGATTGGAGAATGAGATAATTTCCTAGCTTTGATTCCTTAGGTTTTTATTCAATTTATGCACTTCCTGGAGCTTTTAATGGCCGACCGAAAGTTGGTGAGGAGTTATGAATGAGAGAGTGAAAATTTATCAAAGCGGAGGAAGAGATTTATACTAATAAATGTAACCCCATTTCCAAGTTTACCCCTTAGGAAATTCCTCCTTAGTTTAGTTAAGTCTTATTTTAGTTCATTCATTTAGACACGACCATTTGATTTATTAATCTCATCTCCCTAATTATTCACATTATTCTATTTAATTTATCCAATTAAATATTCCGAATAATATTAATTAAAATTCAGGGGCATTATAGACTCCCCACTTAAAGAATTTCGTTCCCGAAATTTTAGTAAGGATATAACAACATGCATATAGCCCATGCAAGAAAAGCTAGTATAACCTACTAGACAAATTCTATATAAACCCTATATAGAACTTACCATCTAAAACAGCCAAGAAAAGTAGCCCTAACCCTGTCTTCTGTCTCCCAAGTATAGTCCTTAACGTTATCGCTCCACTGAACTTTCACCAACCTGAATGTCTTGTTCCTTAACCTCTTGTCATCTTTTGCCACAACACGAACTGGTTGCCTCACAAAAGTCATATCCGGTTCCACCACTAAGTCCTCCAATGCCATCGGAGCGATAGTAGTTTCTTGATCATGAACACACTTCCTAAGATGAGAAACATGAAACACATTGTGGACCCCGGCCAAACTGCTCGGTAAATCTACTCGGTATGCGAGTCTCCCAATCATTTTTGATATAGGAAATGGTCCAACATATCTCAGTGCTAGCTTCCCGGTCTTCCCTAACCGAACCACACCTTTCATCGACGATACCTTGATGAAAACTCTATCTCCAACTGAGAACTCTAGGTCCTTATGCCTTTTGTTTGTGTAACTCTTCTGCCTAGACTGGGCTTCCTTCATTCTTTCCCGTATCAACTCGATCTTTTATGTCGCCTCTCTCACTAAATCCGGACCAAGAACCAACATGTCTATGATCTCTAACCAACATATTGGTGATTTGCATGGCCTTCCATACAAAGCTTCAAAAGGTGCCATTTCTATAGTAGTCTGATAACTATTATTATAGGAAAACTCCACTAAGTGCAAGTGATCTTCCCAAGAACCACTAAAATCCAGCACACAAGCCCTCAATAGATCTTCCAATACCTTATTGACTCTCTCTGTCTTCCCATCCGTCTAAGGATGAGATGCGGTACTCATCTTGAGCTTAGTGCCTAACACACTCTGCAGGCTCTTCCATAACTCGTTAGTAAAGAAAGCATCTTTATCACTGATGATACCACTAGGAATTCCATGCAGTATAACGATGTTTTTCATGAACAACTAAGCAAAACAGGTGCCATCCTGGTTGACCTTACCGGAATGAAATGGGCACTCTTGGTCAATCTGTCCACTATGACCCATATACTTTCATTACCACGGTTTGACCTTGGCAACCCATCAATAAAATCCATGGATATCAAGTCCCACTACCAAACTGGAACATCCAAAGGCTGAAGCAAACCATTTGGCTTCTGATGTTCGGCTTTTACTTGCTGACAGTTCAAACACTGTTTTACCCAAAAGCCAACATCCCTCTTCATTCCTTCCCAAAAGAAACTTCTCTTCGTGTCATGATACATCTTGGTTCCCCTAGGATGAATCGTAAACATCGATCGATGACGTTCCTTAAGAACTTCCTTCCTAAGGTTTCCAACATCCGGAACACATAACCGTTCCTTCTTTCTCAAACAACCCCTGCGGTGAAGAATAAAATCCTTTAAGTCATAAATCTCGGTTCCAACTTCTAACCTTCTAATCCTCTAGGCTAGAACTGGATCCTCTTTCCGCCTAGAAGCAATTCGTTGATCAGAACTGGTCGTACTTCCAAACAAGACATCATGGCGATATTCCGACTAGATCCAACAGTCGACCTCAACTTCACACTGCAAGTAGCCAGTGCATATAAGTCTTTCCATTCCACCAACATAGCTAACACCACATTCCGATATTTCCTGCTAAGCGCATCCACCACCTTATTTCCTTTTTCCGGCCATCTCTGCTGCCTCATGTTCAGCTCCTTCTGAGAGAATAAATAACGTAGAGACTTATGATCTGTAAATAGCTCAAACCTTTCTCCCAAAAGATAATGTCTCCACACCTTGAATGCGAAGATTACCGCTGCTAACTCCAAATCATGAGTAGGGCATCTCACTTCATGCGGTCTAAGCTGTCTAGAAGCATATGCAATAACCTTTCCATTCTGCATTAGCACAGCACCTAACCCAATACCACATGCATCAGTGTAAACTTCCAACCCCAGATTCCTATTTGGAACTACTAACACGGGCGCATTGGTTAACAAATGTTTGAACTTAAGGAATGCCTCCTCACATTTGTCAGACCAAACAAACTTCATGTCCTTCCTGGTTAGCATAGTCAAGGATGCCGATATCCGTAAGAAATCCTTAATGAACCTTTGGTAGTATCCTGAAAGACCAAGAAAACTTCTTATCTCGCTTACCGTCTCTGGTCTTTTCCAATTGTTAACAGCTTCGATCTTATCTGAATCAACTGCTAACCCTTCCTCGGAAACTACATAACCAATGAACTTCACTTCCTTCTTCCAGAAATGACACTTGGAGAACTTCACCTTATGCTGATGTTGCCTTAGCATCTCTAACACTATTCTAAGATGAACTGCATGATCATTCTCAGTCTTAGAATATACCAAAATGTCATCAATAAAAACCAACATGAACCTATCCAAGTCCTCTCGGAAAACTCGGTTCATAAAATCCACAAAGAAAGCTGGTGCATTAGTAAGCTCGAATGGCATAACCAACCACTCGTAAGACCCATATCTGGTCCTAAACGCCATCAAAGGAATACTGTCCTTTGCCACCTTTAGCTGATGGAAACCTATCACCAAATCTAGCTAGGAAAACACTCTAGCTCCACTCAACTGATCGAATAAGTCGTCGATTTTCGGCAAAGGATACCTATTCTTGATTGTACTCTCGTTCAACATACGATAGTCGATACACATCCTTAACGACCCATCTGGCTTCTTCACAAATACCGCGACCATTCCCCAAGGCGAACTGCTTGGACAGATGAAATTCTTTCCTTCCAATTCCACTAGCCGCACCTTCAATTCCTTCATCTCGGTTGGTGACATCCTACTAGATGGTCTACTTACGGGTTCAGCACCCAGTACGAGATCTATCCGAAACTCGATTGCTCTTTTCGGCGGCAAGCCCGAAACTGGTTCAAACACATCCGCAAAATTTCTTGCTACATAAACCTAATTCAACTCTGCTTCCGTTCCCATAGCACCCAGTAACGCATAAGCATTTCCGTTCGAACTCCTTACCGAGTAAATGACTTGGTTATGACTATTAGGGTGTTTCAATGATATTTCCCTCTCCTGGCAAAATATCCTAGCATCATATCTATCTAACCAATTCATACCCAATACTCGAAACCCACAAAATAAAAAACATATAACTGCATGCAAACATATGACTTAACAAATCAAGTTCCAACTGATCAAATCTCATTCCCAGAGTTGCATACCCTCCTATAGGATTCGCAACCCTGAAAGAAGTAATAATGTATAAGGTTCCAAACATAAGCAATCTACCAAATACTAAGATATAAATGAGTGCGATCCATCGGTATCAAATAGTATCCTAACTGGAGTATTATGAATCATAAGCATACCTTCCATCATCGCTTTTCCTTTCTCAGCAGCCGTTGGTCTAGAGGATGATGGTTCCAACGTAAAGACCTTTCCCTTTCCAGCCTTAGCAGCCTCGGGACACTTGTCCTTGTAATGCCCCATCTAGCCACAGTTGTAGCACTTCACATTCGACCTTACTGTAACTGCTCTTCCATCACCCGAGCAACACTCATTAGCACAGTGCCCCTTCTTGTCACACTTGTAACAGACAACATCAGCCTTGCTCTTCTTGGCTGCTACCCCCGACTAGGCACCTTTCTTTTTGAAGAACTTCCGCTTCTTGCTTTGAAAATTTTGAACCTCAACTGGTTTCCCTTTTCCAAAAGTAGAAAGCATCTCTTCATTCCGAATAGCCATCTCAACAATAATATGACACAGATCCTGAAGGTTTGGCATGGTTGCTCTGGCGATCTCAGGATTCAACCCCTTGATAAACTTATCATTCCTTTGAATGACAGTATCCACAGTAGCTTATCTATAATGGGACAACTCATTAAACTCTGTAGCATACTCAATCACTGATCTATCCCTTTGGACTAAATCTGCAAACTTCTTGAGCAATGCTGACTTGGCAACCTCTGATAGAAATCTTTCTTCTAACCTGCTACGAAATTCAGCCTAAGTCAAGTCTTCCTCTGGCTCTCCTACGGTAATTCCGTTCCACCAAAACAATGCTGCTCCCTGCAATTGCCTTGAAGCAAGTCTCCTCTTCTGCATATCCGTCAAGCCGAGATCTGAAACTATCCTTTCATAATGCAATAGCCAGTTCTCCACTCCTACCGCATCCTCGGTTCCTAGAAAAGGCTTTTATCTAAGACTAGCGTAATCCCTGCTCAGCTTGGCATAATTATTGCCAACTAGGGCCATCGGATTAGCTCCTCCAGCATTCCCTACAGCCACTCCCGCAGCTGCTCCAACTTGCATCATATTCATGAAGAACTGATACATTATCCCCATATCAACCGGTGGAATCTTAGCACCAACATTAGCATTTGCATCTGGGTTTGCATTTGCCTGTCGAACCTGGTTGCTCCTAGTATTGGGTCGAACATTTCCGCTTATTGCGGTGCGCCTCCCACCTTGATTCACTCTTCTGTTTCCTGCCTCCATATCTTACTTCCTTACTACCTGCAATCCAATCTTGGTAAGATATAGAAGAACAGTCTAAGAGAGTGGGGAATACATACTTAAGTATTTGTAGCAAAGTACACATACATTACTATAGCGCTTACGCAAGCTCAACCATAATTTAGATTCATTAGATTATGCTTTTAAGGTTTAAATTCCTTTTAAGTACATAAACCATGCTCTGACACCAACTTGTAACATCCTGCCTTTTGAGACCAAAAACTATCCGCTACTGATGCTGCAGTCATCCGTAGTTGTTATTTCTTGGCGACCGAATGCGGCATTGTTAATATTGATATACAGGAACACAAGAATATGGAAAATTTTAAAATTTAACAAAATAGAATTTCTCATTTCTTATAAATAGTATTCAGATTTAATTACATAATCCCAGACGTTAATCACGTTCAGATCATATATACATGTACAAAATACGATAAGAGCGACATATGAAGATGTCCCCTTATGATGATCAGAGAACTAATAATATGAACTTTACAGTTCTTAGTACATCACAACGGAAAAAACCAAATAGCTCCTACATAGCTAACAATGCCTCACGAATGTGGGCCCTGTGTTGCTGCCTTGGTCGTAGATAGCTCGATCCATCCGTTAGATAGCTCCATTTTATCGTGCTATACATTTTTCTAACTAAAGTCAAAGGCCAATTCAGCCTCTAGATGCATCGATTTGCCATGGCCGTTCGATTGGGTTATGTTTAATGGCGGCTTAGAAAACCTAGCTAGGGTTTTAAGCAAATGAAAATATTAACGTCCTTTTATAGTAAATTTTCCAAAGCACTATTCACACTTTAAAATTTTGAACTCCAAACGAAGCTTTCCACCTGGCGTATTATATGTTATACCCCTATTCCGAACAGAATGGAATATGCATCAGAAGCCAATTCCATCATACACATAAGTTAACTTTTCAAATCGAGTTATATTAGTTTAAATTCCTTAAATTAATTTCTATGCGTTTCGAACTCGTACGACCAAACGATACATCCGATCACCATGGAATTCGACGGCATACTATAATTCACTATTACGGGTCCAATGAAACTGGTTTCGTCGAAATCCGAGACAATGCCGTAGAAGGCTAGTTTTACACGCTAATTAAAATGAATAATTTCCAAAATCAATCTAATTACTTTTAAATCCAGTTTAAAAGTTTGTTATCTTCCTACTTATTCAAATAGAATTTAAATCAACCTTAGAAATCATTTTCATTCATATTAAATTCAAGATTCAATTATTTAAATAATTTCAAATATTACATTTAAAAATTATCAAATAAATCGCTACATTTGAAAGTCAAGTTATTTAACTTATAATATTAACTTTTCAATATTTAAAATCAATTAAATATTCCAAATTCAAATGACTAAAATTCTGGGTCGTTACAAGAACCGTATATGACTTTTGTGAAACAACCAGTTCGAGTTGTAGCCAGGGATGAGAAGAGATTAAGAAACAAGACAGTCAAGTTTATGAAAGTCCAGTGGAGTGACAATGAGAAAGACTGTACTTGGGAGATAGAGGATATGATTAGGGATACTTATCCTGAGCTGTTATGATGGTATGTTCTATATTTGATGTATATACACTTAGTAGCTAGTAGGATATACTAGCATTATTTGCATGTTTGATATGCTTATTAAGTAGTCCTTACTGAATTTCAAGGATGAAATTCTTTAAGGAGGAGATCCTGTAACATCACTGATTTTTATTTAACATTATTCAGGATATTTAACTGGATAGATTAAATAGAATAATGTAAATAGTTAAGAAGAAGGCGATTTGAACATTTTAAGGTCGTGCCTTAATGAATTAGGTAAAGAGACTGTTTTAAGAATTTATCATATAAGAGAATATATGAGAGGGGCAAAACATGTAGATCTATCTTTCACTCCTTAAACTCTCTCCCCCTCATATCATTCTCATTTTCACAAAAGAAAAACAACTAAAGAAAAGCAAACAAAGGCCGACCATTCTTAAGGGAGAAGTCACGAAATCAGAAATGGAATTCAAGGAAGGGATTAGGAGAAACTAAAGCAACATCAAATCTCAATTCTAACATTTGATTTTAAGGTGAATGATAAGATTCCATCTCTATTAATGGTTTTAGAATTCGGATATGGGTAACACCCGAATTGTTTTGATAATTTATGCCATGTTTGGTTAATAGATCATTGTTTGGATAGAACAACGAGTTATGGAAATTTTTATGAAATTATTTAAATTAGTTTTAAGGTTAAACCCTAAGTTTTTAATCTCCAAATGGTTCGAATTTTTGATATAAGGTGTAAAATGATATTTTGAAGATGGGATTTTAATTTCATAATTTTTCAAGTTATATTAAATATTTTATGAATTTCCTGAGGAGGATATTAGGTTAATTTCAAGTTTTAATTATTAAAAATACTTAAATATGGTTTTTGGTCTTGAAATTTTTATTTGATGAAGAGTATAGTATTTTGGAATTTTTATGAATTTTTGGGATTTTTCCCAAGAGATTTCAAATTATTGTGAATTTTACATGCTAGAAATGCATTTAAAAGGATAATTAATTAAGGAAATTAGTCAATTAGTTTGGTATATGTTTCAGAATTTGAAAAATGTATGCGATAGTAACTGAAAAGCATTGTTAAAGAGATTGTTTCAATAGAAATTGGGCGAAAATTAAGGTTTTGGTGAAAAACAATTACTTTTGTTTGTAATAAATCAGTTTTACTGATAATTACAATAATGCCATGCCACATATATCATCTCCAAGCCTATAGAAGAGCCGCGTCTTTGAGTGTCAAAGTCGAGGTGAAAGAAAGCATAGGATAATTATTTCGGTAGCTATGGAATGCTTTCGAGTAGATCGAAGTCGACCTTATTGACAATTTAGTATCAGTGACATCGGCACCACATGATTTATCTATGTCGACGCCATCCCTCTTTGACTATGATTTTAAATGAAGCCGCATACCATTATTTTCAATGTCTTTGAAGTCCACTATGCAAAAGGCTAGGACGCCACTTGTTATGACTTCTACTTTATATATATTTTAAGCAGCATAATAGCCAAAGTAAGTTAAGTATAAAACTTTTAATGACTTCACTAGTCTTGTTACTGCTATGTATCAGGGTCGGCGACCTATATGTTAGTCTTCGGTAGTTAGCCAATTGTTTTATAATATCCTAAAGCTTTGTTAAAGAGGGTGGGTAACCCATATGTTATCTATGTCGGCGACGCCATTTTCGACATGGAAATTTTATACTTAAAAGAATTTAAGCTTGGTTTACCTTGGATAGAGTTCAAAGAGGCATAGCACAACCTGAATGTCACCTATCTTCTTTAAGAGCGGAGTGCCTTAAGTTTCTTTTTGACGTTGTTTTAAAACCGCGTGTGTTATATTCTATTTTGTTAAGGGAGGCGAGCCTATTGTTTTATGACTTCGATTTTGAACATTGGGGATACCAATGCTATATTGATTGTAGATGTCGACACTATTTTTAGGGACACCAAAGTATATTAGTTTAGACAAACTAAATGTTTTATAAATGAGACTTTATTATTGGGGATACCAATGTGTTTTCTTAAATAAGTTCGACATTGATCATTTGGAGATACAAATGTATGTCTGATGCAGCAGCGGATAACAAAAATGGATGAATCGGTGAAAGTAGCAATCGGGGAATTGAAAGATACCAAAGGCCCAATTCCGTTGATCCAAAGATACCGGAATCTAGCTAACTTCGTCACGTTGATCGCGCACGATGCCGTGAAAGAAGTTCTGCAATTCTTCAGACGTTAATCAAGCGCACTTGATACCGTGAATTGGCTTCAACAATCGTTGATTCGAGCGCACTCGAATGTCGAAGGTGGAGATAGGAGATCACACTCAACTACCAATTTGAGAAGTGGCACAAAGCACACAAACAAGTTTTATTCAAAATCAACTAACTATTACAAATGACACAACCCCATATTTATAGGCGTTTTACAACTCCACACTTACATCACAACACATAGGTCGTCCACGACCTAACACAGACAACGACTTACGACTTACGACCTAACAGATGCGTTACAACACAATAGCGACTCAACAATTCACATAACATCAATACGCGACCTAAGTACAACACACGCGACCTAAGTACAACATCACATAAGGTCGAGCGACCAAAAATACTCAGCAACGACCTATCTTCTCAGCAGCTTAAGGTCGAGCGACCTAAAATGAAGGCGACCTAAAGTTGAGGGACATAAAGAAGCGGCTTTCGGAAATCTTCGAGCGACCTAAAATTCCGCGACCTAACATAGGTCTTAATTTGTTCCCGCGACCTAACTTAGGTCGTAACCTGTTTCCGCGACCTAACATAGGTCGTAGACCGGCACAGTCAAAACTTGATAGGTCGGAGCGATCGCTTATCTCGCTTGGTTGCTTGCATGCTTTGATACTGATTCCATTAACTCGTGAACGATTTTCACTAGGTCATGAGCGACCTTCACTAGGTCGTGAGTGACCTAAAGTTTTTGAATGACTCAAATCTGACGAGCTAGTAGATCGCGCTGCATATTCCTCCCCCTGTTGACAAGAATTCGTCCTCGAATTTGCACCTTCCTCTTCCACAACAAGCTCATCCCCATGATACGGAATCAAATATTTGACATTGAAAACATCAGAAGTATGAACATTATCCGGCAATCTTAGCTGATATGCATTCTCATTGATTTTCTTCAGGACTTCCACTGGACCAATTTTTCGAGCTTTCAACTTGTTGTAAGTTCCAACTGGAAAACGATCTTTCGTCAAAACGGCGTAAACCAAATCACCTTCTCTGAAAGACACTCCTTCGCTTCTTATCTACTAGTTGTTTATACTTCTCATTTGATGCAAGCAATCGTTCATGCACAGTTTTGTGGCACTCCTGCAACTCAGTCACAAAATCACAAGCCCACTTAACAACTCCCTTCTGATATGGTACTTTCGTCAAATCCAATGGACCCTTCGGACTCGCTGAGTATACAACTTGAAACGGACTGAAACCCGTACTACGGTTAACAGTGTGATTATGCGCAAATTCCGCTTGACATAATTTCATATCCCAGCTTTTCAAATTATTTTTCACAAGACATCTCAACAAATTTCCCAATGATCTATTTACCACTTCCGTTTGCCCATCTGTTTGCGGATGATAAGCGCTACTATAATTCAGCTTCGTTCCAACCATCTTCCACAAACTCAACCAAAAATGGCTTAGAAATCTAGTATCCCGATCAGAAACAATAGATTTAGGTAGCCCATGTAATCGATACACCTCTTTAAAAAACAATTGAGCAACACGGACGGCATCAGCTGTCTTCTTACAAGCGATAAAATATGCCATTTTCGAAAATCTATCCACCACCACAAATATAGAATCATTTCCCCTTTGAGTTCTAGGAAAACCCAAAACAAAGTCCATGCTCACATCAACCCACGGTCTAGTAGGCACAGGTAATGGCATATACAATCCTGCATTTGTAGCGGTTCCCTTCGAAACTTGACAGATATGGCATCTCTCCACAAATCTCTCAACTTCTCTTCTCATAGATGGCCAAAAATATGATTCGGAAATCAACTGCAAAGTACGATCTCTACCCACATGACCTTCCTCATGCAACTCCTTCACAATCTTCATTCGTAAGATGCACTCTGGTATGCACAATCGATTCCCCTTAAAAAGAAAACCATCCACCAACACAAACTCATCCGTCTTTCCCTCCTTGGCTTCATCTACAAACTTCGCAAAGTAAGGATCATCAACAAATAATTCTGGCAACACATCAAACCCCGTCACTTCAACCTTCATTGTAGTCAACAAATGATTCCTTCGACTCAATGCATCTGCTACACGGTTTGTAATTCCCGACTTATGCTTCACCACAAATGTAAATTGTTGTAGGTATGCGATCCACGATGCATGTCTGGCTGCAATTTTGTCCTGTCCCTGCAAATGTTTCAGTGCTTCATGATCAGTATACAGAACAAATTCTTTATGGAACAAATAGTGTCTCCAATGTTTTATAGCTTGAACAATAGCATAGAATTCCACATCATAAGTATTATATCTCATCTTGGCTCCCGATAGCTTCTCACTGAAATATGAAATAGGACGTCCCTTCTGACTTAACACCCATCCAATCCCAACTTTAGATGCATCCGTATGTAATTCAAACAACAACTGAAAATCTGGTAATACTAGAATTGGTGTTGTCGTCAATAGTTCCTTGATTCTCTCAAAAGCAAACCCTGCTTCCTCTGACCATGACAATTGCTTCCCCTTCATACAATCAGTAACTGGTGCCATCAGGCTACTGAAGTGTGGAATAAATCTTCGGTAGAATGATGCTAAACCATGAAAGCTTCTAACTTCTGTTATCGTACTGGGTTGTGGCCAATTTCTGATTGCTTTCACTTTATTCTGATCCACCTGTATACCTCCTTCTGAAATAACATATCCAAAAAATAAAACACTATGCGTCATGAACACGCATTTCTTTGCTGCAGCATAAAATTGTTCCTGTCGCAGTATCATCAACACTTCTCTCAAATGATGCGAGTGTTCTTCTGTGCTTCTACTATATATCAGTATATCATCAAAATACACAACCACAAACTTCCCAATAAATGGTCTAAATATCTGATTCATCACCCGCATGAATGTACTTGGTGAATTCGAAAGACCAAATGGCATAACCAGCCATTCATATAATCCTTCTCTCATCTTGAACGTTGTCTTCCATTCGTCCCCTGGTCTAATTCGAATTTAATGATAACCACTCTTCAAATCGATCTTCGAAAAGATAGTAGCCCCACTAAGTTGATCCAACAAGTCATCCAATCTAGGCATAGGAAATCTGTATCTCACTGTAATCTTGTTCAGTGCTCGACTATCAGTGCACATCCTCCACGTTCCATCCTTCTTCGGCACTAACAAAGCTGGCACTGCACAAGGACTTAAACTTTCCTGTACACGCCCTTGTTCAAGCAACTCTTCCACTTGCCTTCTCAACTCCTCGTGTTCCTTTGGACTCATTCTGTAATGTGGTCTATGCGGTAGCACAGCTCCTGGAACAAGATCTATTTGATGTTGTATGTCCCTCAACGGTGGTAACTCCGTTAGCAACTCTTCAGGAAATACATCTTCAAATTCTTCCAACACTGGCTTTACTTCTTCCGGAATCTCAACCACTTCGTTACTCTCACGTCCAATCAACGAAAACACTTCAGGCTCCTCTTCTACTTCCTTAACAAACTCCTTCAAAGATAGCAACGTTTTAAGTTCTTCAATCTCCTCCAACTTGCTTTCTTCTTGTTGTCGCTTCTTAGGAATTAAAGTGATTTTAGTACCTTCAAACATGAAACTGTAACTGTTAGTACGACCGTCATGTTGCACAGCCCTATCATACTGCCATGGTCTCCCCAGCAACAGATGACATACATCCATGTCCACAACATCACACCAAATTTCATCTATGTATTTCTTCCCAATCGAAAAATTAACACAAGCTCTTCGTCCAACCTTCACCTCCCCACCTTTTCTCAACCAAGCTAACTTATAAGGTTTCAGATGCTTTTCACTCTTTAATGCTAACTTCTTCACAGCCTCTGTAGAGATGATATTGTCGCAACTTCCTGCATCAATAACAAACTTACAAACCCTTCCCAAGATAGTGCACGTTGACTGAAAGATGTTACTCCTCAACCAACTTGAATCATCCTCTTGCTTTGGTGTCAAACACGACCTCTTCATCATCAATGAATACCCTTCATCTCCCGACACATTTTCTTCCTCCTCATCATGTAGTGAATTAGAACATTCAGCTTCTACCTCCTCATCCTCTGCCTCAGCAACCATCACTCGCTTCTTTAGCTTTGGACATTCATTGCTTTTGTGACCAATCTCCTGACAATTGAAACATTTGATACCACTATTGATTCTGGTCTTAGCAACTTCATTAACAACCGGTTTTGCAACAGCCTTCGAAACATTCGCATTGCTACTAGCCCCTTTCATTGGATTGTTGGAATTTGTAAACACACCACCACCTCTCCTACCTTGCTTCTCCCAAGCTAGAGCCTTTTGATGTGCTTCAGCCACAGATCTGGGATCAAACATATTCACCATATCTTGTATCTGCATTCTCAACCCTCCAACAAATCTAGCTGTCAACTGCTCCTCCGTCTCCATGATATCATTCCTCGCAATCAATTGATAAAATTCATCCGCATAATCATTCACTGACTTTGTTCCCTGTCTCAAGTTCTGCAAACGTTGATACATAAGAGATTGATAATTGTATGGTAAGAAAGTAGCCTTCATCAATTTCTTCATCTTCTCCCATGACTCAATCTTTGACTTCCCCATTCTCTCCCATGTTAGTTTAGTTTGCTGCCACCATGCCATAGCTCTTCCTTTCAAACGAGTAGCAACCAACTTCACTCTTCGATGCTCGGGAACTTCTTTGAAGTCAAAAATTTCTTCCACATTAGACAACCAATCCAAAAATTCCTCAACCACCATTTCACCCTTGAATTCTGGAATTTCACTTTTCATTCCCGACTCCCATCGTCGATCATCCTCAACATCCCGATATGCATTTCGAACTTGGTCTCGATCTCGAGAATGAACACTACATCTACCACCATCTTCATCAAAAACAAATGTACTTCGATAACGATCTCGACCACCCTCATTTCTATGATCTCGCATATATCTTCTACTTTGTCTTTCATCATCACGGTATGGTTCATGTTCAAACTCACGTGGAGTTCTTCTCTCTTCATCTCTATACTCATGATGTTCTCTTCTCAATGAAACTGAAGATTCTCTTCTTTCTCGGTAAGATTGCAACGACACCCTCCTCGCTTCCGTAACGATGGCGAAACTCTGTTCCCTCCATGGTTTGAGATTGGAGACCTCCTCCTTTGACTTTGATTCATATCATTCATCGGTTTCTCTAACTTCCCAATGCCTTCATCAAACTTTTCATTGATGCGTTGTTCCATTTGCTCGGCTTCTTCTCTTCTATACAATGCTTCAACATTCTGATGGCGATTAGCTCTTCTCGACGGCATTTTCAAACTTCAATTCTCGACCTTGATTCTCAAAGTGATGCACGGCTTCAACTTCTAACTCTCGGCCTTAACTTCAAAAGAATTGGCTCCAAGACTCGGCTTAGCTATGATTGGCTAAGTCTAGCTCTGATACCAAATGATGCAGCAGCGGATAACAAAAATGGATGAATCGGTGAAAGTAGCAATCAGGGAATTGAAAGATACCAAAGGCCCAATTTTGTTGATCCAAAGATACCAGAATCTAGCTAACTTCGTCACGTTGATCGCGCATGATGCCGTGAAAGAAGTTCTGCAATTCTTCAGAAGTTGATCAAGCGCACTTGATACCGTGAATTGGCTTCAACAATCGTTGATTCGAGCGCACTCGAATGCCGAAGGTGGAGATAGGAGATCACACTCAACTACCAATTTGAGAAGTGGCACAAAGCACACAAATAAGTTTTATTCAAAATCAACTAACTATTACAAATGACACAACCCCATATTTATAGGCGTTTTACAACTCCACACTTACATCACAACACATAGGTCGTCCACGACCTAACACAGACAACGACTTACGACTTACGACCAAACAGATGCGTTACAACACAATAGCGACTCAACAATTCACATAACATCAATACGCGACCTAAGTACAACACACGTGACCTAAGTACAACATCACATAAGGTCGAGTGACCTAAAATACTCTGCAGCGACCTATCTTCTCAGCAGCTTAAGGTCGAGCGACCTAAAATGAAGGCGGCCTAAAGTTGAGCGACATAAAGAAGCGGCTTTCGGAAATCTTCGAGCGACCTAAAATTCCGCGACCTAACATAGGTCGTAATTTGTTCCCACGACCTAACTTAGGTCGTAACCTGTTTCCGCGACCTAACATAGGTCGTAGATCGGCATAGTCAAAACTCAATAGGTCGGAGCGATCGCTTATCTCGCTTGGTTGCTTGCATGCCTTGATACTGATTCCATTAACTCATGAACGATATTCACTAGGTCGTGAGCGACCTAAAGTTTTTGAATGACTCAAATCTGACGAGCTAGTAGATCGCGCTGCATCAATGTCACTTTGAAATGTTATAATGGTAAGGGGAGAGAGCCTAATTGAGGACACCAATAGACATAGATTAAACATGTGGGTGACATGAACCAAATTGTTGACGGGTTCATGGTCATCCTAGGAAAACTATGGGATGAGAAATGAATTGTCTACATCATTCCAGATATGGATAGTCTCTATGAGGATAATGAAGGGTTCATAGTCATCCTAGGAAAACTATGAAATGTGTGATTGATAGTCCGCATCATTGTAAATTAAATAGAATACGTGTGATGGATAGTCCATATAATTTAAACGATAGAACCATATGTGATGGGTAGTGAATATGGTAGGGGATGGGTAATCCAAGTAACAATTGCATGTGGGGTGGATTGTCCACATAACGACGAATATGATTAATGTGAGATGGGTAGTCCACATAACTATAAGGTGGGCACTTAGATTAAAATAAGATAGATAGTCAGTTTAAATTACAATGGGTAGTCATTTGAAATTAAGATGGGTAATAAATTGGGATGAGTAATCCAGTATATGTTGTATAACTATAAACACTAATTTTTTCTAACCATTGTGGTTGTAGGAGCACAGTATATGGTTAATTAATTTTGGTTAAGGTATTAGTGAGGGGAGCGCCCGTTCCGCTCAGCGATGTGGTCTCACTAGATAGCTATTTGGTTTCAGATGGTAGGTTATTATTCATACCGGACTATTGTCTGACCCGAAGATTTTGTTTTTCCCCTTAACATCTCGGGTACTTATTTAAGTAGGTCAAAGTAAGTGCTTTTAGGTTCCAGTTAGATGAATAAGCTTTCGGAGACATGCATGAGGCAATCTAGCTATTGGGTGCTTTATCTAATTCCTCTCAGTAGTTTGGTTTTGTCTATTTGGATGTAATGTCAAAGTTTTATAATTGTCAAGTATTTGACTCTGATCAACCAAGGGGGCATCTTCATATGTCGCTCTTAGAGTATTTTGTATAATTATATTTTCTCTGAACATAGAATTGTGAATGGGATAATGTAGTGAATATGAAATAATATTTTGAAATGGAATGTAAAAGTTATTTCTGAATTGTGTTTGAAAATTTTTCATATTCATGTGCTTCTGATTATTGATATGATTAACATAGCTGCATTTTATCATCGAGGATTAATAACTATGGATGATTGCAGCCGTAGCGGTTAGTTTTGGTCCTTAGAATGGGGAATGTTACAAAACCACTCCTTGGGTCCCAGTAGAAATTAGAGATGATAGAGTTAGGGGTGTGCCCTATGGGAAATTATGTAATTGTTACATATATTTAACTTAATAACCAATCTTTTTAAAATAAAAGGTGTTTTCTTCCTGTTATATGCTTGATATAACATGTTATATTAATTAATTAATTTAATTAAAAGTAAATTAAAAAGAAAATCCATAAAAGAGATGTTGTGATAGTAATTACAATGTGTTGTAATCATGAGTGATTTACCACAATAAAATAAACACATCATTTTAGATATTCCAAGTCAAGATGTATCGAGACTAGATATCGATACATCAGTTGAGACTAGAGTATATAACGTTCTACAAATGTTGGGTGGTATATTACTCATAGCTATTAGGGGCAACAAAGGGTTACATATTGATAGTTATTAGATAAATATTGAATGACTCACTCGATAGATTTTTATTGGTTAACATTAACTAGGGTCAAAAAGAGAATATCGATGTGACAATATTACACATTTCCCTCGACTTGTCATGGCATGGCATCCATCAAATAACTGTAGTTTGGTCGAGTGGAAGCAATGTAAGTGAAACACTATTCAAGTGAGAATTCATCTCCTCGGTTATATGGGTTTATTATCATAGTCAACTCAAAGTCAAAGTCTCTAGCCAAAGCAGTTCAGTTAATAATAATTGTTATTATTGAACCATGGACTTTGTGTTTACACTATAAAGTTGAATATGGACGATATTGGAACTTAACCATTACCAATTGCATAAGTCCCATTATGATATAGTTTTGACAAGAGAATTAGTTTAAATAATTGTCACTGTTGGGTAACTCTTAAATAAAGTAAATTTTGATTTTACAGAAGATATGTAAGCGATAAATTTTTCCATAATGTCACAACACCTGCTAAGTGACCTGCGAACGTTAATATTCGAATCATTCGATATTAGTCGTTGATCGGATTTACAGCTAAGAGTCACATAACCGAAACGTTAAATACTCTTGTTACAATCTGATTTAAATAAATATAATTACTATAAATTATTTAATATTTATAAATATTAATTATGGATTTTTATTCATTTATGTTGATCAATATTAAATAGTGTGTATATAATAGTTAGAAGCACACTAGCGATATACGATATCGATGTGGATTTGAACTGGATTTAATTGCACTTTTATTTGATCGAGCTTGAAGTGATTAGGAGGCTAAAAAAGGGCACATACATGGTTGACTATAGGAGGCTAGGGAAGGCATGAATAATGATTCAAAATAAGGTGAATTGGTAAGAGATAAAGGAGGATCCAGATCCTTTTTTTACTACTTGGACCAATGCTATATATTCATCTTATGCCTCCACTTTAGCACCCTTCTTTTTAGCTCCTCTAGACCAGCAAAAACCGACCTGTTATTGCCTCTCTCCTCTAAAATTTTCAAGCCAATAAATACAAATCAAAGATCAATGGTAGCCGCATTCAGATTAGTAGCTCTTTTTGGATTCTGGGTACCGTTTCAAGGAGTCTTTGATTCAGGTTTTAAGATGTTTCATCTATCCTTTGGACAAGGTAAATTTTCATATGTATATATATATATATATATGATCATGTTATATGTATGCTTAGATAGGGTATTAATATCATGAATCTACATATGTTTATGCTGTCTACATATAATGATAATATATATATAAATATATATGTGTGTGTGTGTGTACGTATGTATGTATATGAGTTTTTTTTATAAGTATAGAATGAGAATGTTGCTCACGGCGATGATAAAAAAATTCAAAATAAAATAATTTTTTAAAACAAAATTAGATTTAAAATACAAAAAAAAATACATATCATGTATATATTTATTTTGTTAATATATATATATATATAGTAAAGTGTTCGAAATTAATTTATAAATGTATTGTTTAAATCTGTACAAATATATGTGTGTGTGTGTATTATATAATTATTTTAATCTCATATCTAATTTATATAAAGTAAAAATATTATATATATATTGTAAAATTATATTTACAATTATTTTAATAAATTTATGCATAAGTGTTTTAGAATATTTCAAAAAAAATTCCTAAGTTTTCCGTTTGGAAATCTTTTATAAAAAAATTCTAATTAAATCCATAAGTGTAACAACTCGTATTTTTAGCAATTTTAAATTAGTAGATTTAATGTAATTATCAAATTAAAATGGTTAAAAATAAAAATTTAATGATTTTTGAATGTAGGTATTTGATATGAACTTGAATAAAAATTTGGAAAAAACTTATTTGAGGTTTTGGCGATAATAGGATTTAAAATGAAATTATATATTAGCTGGGTTTATAATCGATAACTGAAGTTGAATAATAATTTTGAACTATTTAAATAGAAATAAAATTTTGAAATAAGCTAATTTCGAAGATTTAAGTTATAACAGGTATTGAAAGATAATGATATGTATTGAATGTGAATTATAAATTGATTAATGATATGAAGGATTTGGAAGAATTCGTAAAATAGTTTACAATTTCAAATATAACGATTTAATTGGATTTGGGTAAATAGTAATTTAATATTTGAAATGGGGATAATTTGTGAATCTGAAATAAATGAACATGAAAATGATTTCTAAAAATTTAATTTATCCTATTTAGGTTAGAATTATAATATTTGACTTTTGAATGGGAATAAAAAGTCGATAAGTTATAAATTAAAATTTTTATAATTAATTTAATAATGGAATTTAATATATGATAATAATGTAAATAATTGAATTTTGATTTACAATAAATCAAAATGATTCCTAATATGAATATAAATTCTATTTGAATTATAATGAAGTTAGTAAAGTTTTAAAATCGAAATTTTAAATGATTTCGACGATTTTGAAAATCGATGCATTAAACCGACGAGTTAAAATAGCCTTCCGAGGCACATGCTCAGAATTCGACAAAACTAGTTCCATTGAATCCATAATAGTGTATTATTATTGGATTTCAAATTTCGTAACGTTTGGAGTTATCGTTTGGTCGTATGAGAGATAAACGCATTGAAAAAAATATCGAAAATTTAATATTTTAATTCGATTCGAAAAGCTATCTTCTACATACAATCAAATTAGGCCTCGAAACATATTCCATTGTATTTGGAACGTGGGTAAAACATTACAAACGCCTATCGGCACACGTCATTTGGAGATTGTTTGAAAAAGTTGTTTGAAAGTGAATTTAATATTAAAATATTATTATATACGCTTATAAATACTATGCCCGCAACAGTGAAACCCTTAGGTTCCCAGGCCGCCTCCATTTTATTCGAACGGCAGAAAACTCATCTCCTTCTCCCTCCAATATCTATCAATTCGCTCACCTATACGAGATATCGCCAACTAGAAGATCGTAGAGCTCGCTGAGATCCACTAGTTCAACGGTCATGATATGTTTTAAGGTGACGGATCGATGGGAATCGAAGCTCGAACGTTAGCCGTTCATTCTCGTTTTGCACACCATAGGGGTGACCGAGCTCGACTCGGTGGCGACCGTAGGTGGAGGCTCCTTGGGCGCGTCGAAGGGAGGTCTTGGATGTGGTTCCGGTGCGTTGGCGTGGTCGCGGTGACCAACCCTAGGTGGCGACGTTTTGGGTTCGTGTACGTGCAGCTGGGAACAAAGAAGGTATAGAAAGGGTGTGGCCTGGATTTGCTCGATTCAAAGTCTACGCCGATGGTATTTTTGTTTATATAATAATAGAAATTATATTATAAATATATATACAAACTTTAAAATCTCATATCTCATCCATGCGAGGTTGGAATCGGACAAAACTGGCGACGCCAAAATCGCAGAGACAAGAGCTATGCTGCAGTGCAGACCTGGAGACGTTTGGAGCTCGTTAAAATTTTAGGTTAAATCGAACGCGCTCGGTTTAAATTAAAATTTGAACGTTTGGCAATGGAAACCCAAGGTGAGTGTTTTATAACGCTCACAACGTACTAGAATGTTCTTATGCTAGTTTTACTTAAATTTATGAATTGGTTTGAATTTATTGATCGTTGTTTGATAAATTGGATGGTCATTGGAAGTTAATCGTTATAACTAGAAATTGACTGTTTGAATGGTTGATTGCAATGGATGTGATTGATATTTGGGTGATTTGAATGTTTGTTTATTCTGGAATATCCTGTTATTACCCTATAAATTGTTTACAGTATATTAAACTGTAAATTGAACTATTTCGAATAAACTAAGAAATAGGTTGAAATGATATATACCTATGACATTGTGATTTGGATTGAAATGATATATATCCATCCCTGAAATTAAATTGAAATAACTGATCACTTGGCCATAGGGTAGAAAATTATATACGAGCACCGGATCGGTTAAATGAATTGGCTTTAAACTTTGATTTGAAATTATTTTATTGGACTTGGTTTAAAAGGAATAAAAATCGGGTTTATAGAAATCAAATTATTTTCGAACTTGAGTTCAAAGTTATGAACTGAACCCGTGGAAATCGAAGTTGTTTGAATAAGCTAAGTTGAGCTTGAAATTTATAATTGAGATAAAATTTAGACTTTTGAAAATTGATTGTTTTATAAGATTGAATTTTTATTCGGATCTTGAATATATAAAAGTGATATAAAACAATATTTTGAATTAAGCCTGGAATTGAATTAAGCCAAATTTGGAGAAATGAAATATGACGTCTTACTCAGAAGATGATTTACAAATTTTCTATAGAAAAATATTTAGGTTTGGAAATATTTTATTATCATCAAATATTAACTGATTTAAATTGAAATAGAATTACACAATAAAATAAACTTCCATATTATCTGATGAAAATTTACCATTTGCTATGTTTTAATGGACGAAATCCAAATATCAAATTCTTATTTCAAAATTTATATTATTTAAAATTTCACAAAATCCAATTAAATAAGTTATTAAAACTATTAAAATATATGGGTCGTTACAGTCTCCCCCACTCAAAACTTTTCGTCCCTGAAAAGGAAGGAGGTAGGAGAATAGAAACAACCAGAAAGAAAATAGATTTGAACAAAATAAAATAATTAATTTAAACCAGATAAATTTCAATTTAAATTAATTAATATTTAACAATTTGGTTAAATCCATTTATATTAAATCAATAAATAGTCATTCAGTTTAAATTTGTTAGTTCAAACTGTAAATTCAAGTCATATAAATTTCAATTTAAATCAATTAATATTCAATAATTGATTTTAATTAAAGGTAATTCATTAAGTTGATAAAATTTCAATTTGTTAATTCTTTCAGAACAAAATTTATTTTATTTATCTCATTTAGTATTCAATTAACTTATTATTCTATTTATCTCTATTAACATCTTTATAATAAAATTTAAGTGTATAACATATATTATAACCACTCAAATTTTATTTATTAATTTCTTTATATTGTATATTATCCAATTACATTTTCAACTTCTGAATAATTTAGGTAAGTTATCTAGAATGAAATTGGGTATTATATAAGTAACTTTCCAATTCAATTATTTCAAGTTTAAATATTTATTCAAAATTTTGGCTTCATTTATAATTAAAATCACATTTAACATAATTTTAAGAATTAAATTTCCGTTTAATTTCAAACCCTTTAAAGATAATTATGTGTATACTATATATAACAAATCAGATTAAATTTAAAATAATATACCTATATATATATATATAAATCAAATAATACTTAAGAAATTTTAAATCAATTTATTTTCCAAAATAAAAGTGTAGCAAAGCTACGAATTGGTCTCTCCACTTCGAAACTCGAAAATGAATACTGATGATGCTGCAGTCATCACCGAAATTATTTTCCAGCGACAATGTAGGAGAGTACTGATTTAAACTTTGAAAACCATTTCTATTCGAAAATATTTTCAAATAATACACCTCTTAAAACTTTAAAACCAAAGTTTGAAATCATCGGAAATTATATTCTCAAATTCCTGATTTAATTTCATTTCAATTCAAAATAAATTTATAAACCATATTTATAAATTCATTTATAGAACAATAAATGAAAATCAAATATTATCATTTCAAACAACAATTCAATTAACTTATTAAATTCCAGAAAAAATTACTTATATATATAATATAATCATACCAATTTATTTTATTTACCAAATTTGAAAATAATATTGTTTCAGTTTGTTCTGTTCAAGTGTTTTGGAAATTCTATCGATATCGCTGATCAGACGAATCGATCAAAATCCGAAATCAACATCAACAACTCAAACAACACAATATATAAAACATTTTATATAAATTACAATTACACTTCCTCACTCGATGATTCCAGAATGGATTTCAAGGCAAGGATAGAGATCCAAATTAAAGGGACCTAAATCAAAGAATTCAAATTCGAAGATAGGCTAGATAGGGAGATAAGATGATTGAATTTCAAACAGGAAGATGGATAAACTTATAAAAATCACGAGCAACCTTAACCGGGTCAACCGTGACTTCATAAATAAGATCGATGCAGAATTCTGAGGCAAATCGACATTCGATCGCCAGAGATAGACTTCGGGTATAACAAAAGATAACAGCATCGTAAACCGACGATACAAAATCTCCGGTGAATCGATGCTGTTGTAAAGTAGTTTCACTCTTTTACAAATTATTCAGTGGAGTTATGTGATGCTCCAAAATCAGGAAACACGAATAGGGGAGACAAGAATGGGTTTTGGAACCGGAGGGAACGTTATTCAGAGGAAACCGAATCAAAGAGGAAGAGATTCAAGCATGAACGAAAGTGATTATGAAATTAAATTTACTATATGTGCTAAGCTTTGCCTAAAACCAGTGCTCTGATACCACATGTAACGACCTGAAATTTTCAACCATTCGCATCGATACATGTCGGATTTGAATTGCGCAAAATATCAGATTGTTAATTTAAATTTAGCAAAACTCAGCATATACAGTAAATAAAATAATCACAGATCACAGACACAGAGTAATATAACAATAATGTAGCGGAAACAAAAGAATAGTAGTTCATGAAGCTACTATAAATAATATATATCAGAGTTAAACAAGATACAAAAGAAGTCTCGAATACATAGATGTCTCAATACAATAGTCAAATACAAGATCAGAATATATCACCGGAATCAACTGAATAACTGAAAGCTGGATAGATAGCTGGATCTCCAAGCGAAGCTCCAACTACAAAGGTGAGTCTTAAATGCTATATCACTCAGTCTGACCCGAGCGTAAAGCAAAACACAAAACACTCGAGTCAGGATTAACATTCTTATATCAATAAATCCAACTCAAGTGAAATATCAACTGAAATACAAGTAACTCAAAGGATGTTTCTGATAACCATCCTTTAAGGATCCGTTAAACTATCTACTATGTAGTAATATACGCTATTATAATAATGTCTATAATAAAATAAACTTACTTTTAAATAGCGTTAAGGGGTTACCCATATAGCCCTTTACACATAATAGTCCAAGTAGTCTATCCAGTATCAGCATACCCCCAGATCGGGAGCTACCATCAATACTCCACAGGCTACGGCACAAATCCAAACTCGTAGTAAAGCTCGATATGGTAGGTGACACGGCACAACTAGGCAATGCCAGGGTAGATATACCAATTACGCATCCGGGCTGGTGGAAACGCATAGCAGCCACTACCGCCCACCTCGGAACACACTCCCAAATCAAAAATCGAAGGGTGGCCACCAAATCAATCACAAAGTAATAGAATGGTATCGAAGAAATGCGTCCGATCAGAGGTGCTACCTCATTGGCCCGTCAATCGCTCCTGTTTTAGCCACCTTATGCCAACTCATGGGAGTCGGGTCCACGTTCATACCTCAATAGGATCGTCGCCACCATCCTACTTCATTATGGAATCTCCACCGCGTACACAGTTGTTAAAGTGGTTTTCGGTATCGGCAGAGAGTATGCCCATATCCGATCCCGGTCTCTTTAACAACCAAACGTTATTATAACACCGCGGTCATTTCAAAATAGTTTATACTTCAAAACCAAAATATCATTTCATTTCAAAAACCAAACCAATACGATATCATTTTTACTTCAAATATATCCATTACCAAAATCATATCACTTTCCAAAGTTATAACGCTTTCGAAATCATAAGTCCTTTAAAAATCAGAACACTTTGGAAATCGAAACCTTGAAATTCATAACACTTTGAAATCATAACATTTTGGAATTCATAACACTTTCCTCTTAAACAGTTTAGATATTAAAATTAGTATATATAATAAAATAGTTTATAAATAAAAATAGTTTATATAAAATAGTTATAAGTTAAAATAGTTTATAATAAAATAATTTATATTAAAAATGATTTATATTAAAATAGTTTATATTAAAATAATTTATAAAGTAAAAATATAAATAGTTTTAAATATAATTTAAAATTACTTCATAACATAAAAATAGCTTCCTCAAATTTCACAAATCGATTCAAATCAACTCGAATTCCAAAATTCAAATTTTATCAAATCTCAAATCATCAATTTCAATTCGATTTAGTTTCTAAATAAACCATTTCAAATTGTCGATTTCAAATACATATTTAAACCATTAAATAAGCCATTTCAATTTCAATATGTTTCAAAGCTTTAAATATTCAACATTTCAAAACTAAATTCGATAATTTCATATATATATATATATATCAAATTCACTTTACTATTATTTTAGTTTTGAAATATTCACTTAATAAATCCAATATCATTTAAAACAAACCCAAATTACAATAAACTAAATATTTCCTTCAATTTATTTGAACTTGAAATATTCATTTAAATCACTTTAAATCAAAAATCAAGTTATAAAAATCATATCTTTACAATTTCAAATCAAACTTATTTAAGTATAATTCTTAAATAAATATAATTTTCAAATCAATTTCAAATTTATCTTTCCAACCTGGATCATTATAAACTCTATATTTTAAAATACAGATATTAAATAAATACTTAAACATATTATATATCAACTTTATTAAATCAACTTTAATAAATCTTTTAAAAATAAATATTTATTAAAACCATATATTTCTTTTTCAAAGCCATAGAAATCATTTTAAAATATTTATATATAGACCAGCGGTGTCTGTATATAATTTTCTATCCTATGGTCAAGTGATACGGATATTTATCATTTCAATCCGCAATTTAAATATATACGGGTATATATCATTTCAACCCGCAATCCCAAATTCAATTCAATTGAAAATTGCTTGGGTTTATCATTTCAACCCATAAATATTTTCTCCTATTCTACATATTGTTCGAGTATGTATCATTTCAACCCATAGTGAATTCTGTACTAACAGGGAACTTGCAGAGTGATAACAGATATGATAATAACATAACAGGCATATATCATCAATATAAATAACAGATAATAGTGTCAGATGTCATAGGTGAGCAAATACAGATAATATCATATATAACAATGTAAATAACTAACAGCAGCATATTTCAATTGTCGTTTCAATTGAAATCAAATTTAATAGATAAAAGAACGTTAATCGTGAGTGATTGCTCACCTTTCGAGGCTAGAGAGAATATACGATAGAATGAGTTACGGATCCAACACGGATTTCGAAGCAAAGTACGATGGACTCGAGTTCGACAGACAAGCTGATAAATTGGAAATCAAAAATCAAAAATTAGTTTGATATAAATGGAATATATATATATATATTAAAATCAGAAATTATAAAAGAAATCAATATAACTTAATATATATGAACCCAGCAAATCATATATAAGTAGATAACTATCTATATATTTATATATCTATACCATTTAGAAATCAATACTTTAATAAACAAATATCATCTTTAAAATAAACTACAACCAAGCAAAATCTGACTGCATACATGTCAAAATATATACATGAGACTTATATATATATATATATAAACACACACAGCATCACTGCATACTATAATATTAATATAATATATAAACATCAATATACATATAACCAAAACCATGCTCACTGTTTGTAACGACCCGTAAAATTTCAACTGTTTTAATAACGTAATTAGTTGAAATTTTGAAAATTTTAAACGATAAAATTTTGAAATATAAATTTGATTTTTGGAATGCGTTTAGTTAAACATAGCAACTGGTAAATTTTCGTCCGAAAATATGAAAGTTTATTTCGCGCGTAAATTCACTTCAACTTAATCAGCTAGAAAGCGGTGAAAATAAAACGTTTTCGAAACCTAAATATTTTTACATAGAAAATTCTAAACCATCTTCTGAGCAAGATGTCAGTTTGTCGTTTTTCCAAATTCGGACATCTTTGGCTCCGTCGATCTTATTTTTCAGCGTTTTTCTTGCGTTTTCCGCCAGTAGAAAATTTCGAATTTTGATAATCAAATCAAACCACTGATATCTGTATGCCATTTTGATTGTATCGTCGTGCTGATCTCTACGGTATATTCATTTCTGCGTTTTGAAGTCCGGTACGCTGCGAAATTGGTAAAACAATTTTCCGTATCGGTATTTGTTTTAAACCTTTTCGTTTTCCTTATGACTATTCGTTGCTATTGCATTTATATCTTTTGAATATAACTTCTGCATGTTCATTCATTTCATTTATTTGGTTCAGTTGGGAAATGTAAATTTTATATTAATTGTACCGTTTGCTTTCATCTCTTGAACTGTTTATTTCCTTTGTTCGTGCAAATTGGTTGAAGTGTTGTTCCCCCTTCATTATGCTTCTCTGCCTCTCCACATCTCCTTCCCAAGGCATCTCCCCTGCAAATTAACCCAAGCTTCCATATTCTCTGAACTGCTCGCCTCCCACACATACCCATCCTATTTCCTCCACCGCATGTCTTTACGCCTTTCCCCACGTCCACAACTCGCCTACGCTAGCCTCTCTTTCTCCTTTCACAAATATAGTAATATATGAAATCTATTGCACTGGAGTTTGCCGTTCATTAGCCTGCTTGCTCCTCTAGTTGCCAAACTCCAATCCCCATGCAAATCCATGCAAGTGTCGAAGCCTCCCTCTTTTCCCAAGCCTTGCCGCCTGTAGCCGAGACTTGGCTTCCCATCGAACGCAAACCCCTCCATGCATCGCCATACCCTGTCAGCTCGGCAGTGCCTTACCACCTCCAATGCAACCACATGCGACCCCACCACCAGCATCCACCACCTCGCCCAAACCAGATCTGTCACCCTCTCTCTCGTCCCCTTCCGCCACTCTCGCCCTCCACCGTGCCGTCTTTCCATCGGCCTGACTGCTCAACCTCATCCCTCGGCTGTTCTCCCTACGTGTAGCCGCGTCCACCCACCGAAACCCCTCCCTGGCTTTGCTTCGAGCCTTGCTCTAACTCTGCTATTCCTTTGGTTGTATGCAGGTAGCATATAATGTTATTGATATGATGGATAACCTATAGTTTGTATATATATATATATATGTTTGTCATATATTACATAAAGCGGTAGTTTATTTTGAAAAATACATAGAGTTTTGAAATTTTAATATAAATAGATTGTAAAGTTCAAATCCTTTTATTCTATATGAGTTTTATAAAATGGGTTTACACAGTTAGTTTATATATGTGAATATATGAGTTGCGATTTTGTATATATTTTTTTTCGTTTTAAATTTTTTAAAGGTGATAATGGATATTGTCATAGGTTGCATACATACTTCTCTTGACAGTTTTCAAAGCCGCATGTATATATAACTTTATATATTTTACTACAGTTTATTTTCAGTTATAATAGTAATGAAGTAAGTTGTTTTGATTTTGAATAGACATTGTTGCTTTCATAACAGTTAGGATATAAGTATACTTTTGAGTCTGCATTTATACATATAGCGTTAATATAAATTTGTAAAGTTGTAAGGTGTATGTATCTGACTATATAGGATACATATGTATATTTTAGTGCATATACGAATATGTATAGTGGTCTGCACATAAAACATGATGCACGCATATATGGTTGATCGCATGCATTGGTGGACGGTCTGCATATATTATATGAACTTTTGAAAGATAACATGTTGGTTTATTTAACATTGATTTTAAAATATATTTACATTTAATTTAGTTATATACATATTGGGCTTGCATAGTACATTTAATGTATTTACAGATGGTGTTTGTGAATTTATATTAACCTGCATAGTGCATTAAATCGATATTATATATTGTGGGTCTGCATATTTGTTTACAAATGTAGATTTATATATCATGTTTTGAAATTTATTTTAGAAACAAATTTATTTATAATGATGTATACATTTTCAGTTTATATCAAAAACTGATTCTTTTTGCTCATCGATTCCATTTTATCAGCTTTATCTGTCGAAATCCGTGTCAATCCCGCCTTGCTTTGAAAATCGGCAGTTGCATTCGGTCAAATTTCGAAATTCAAAGCGTAGCTTATCGTGTCGTCTATCTTCTTGTGTTCTCTAACCTCGAAAGGTGAGCACTCACTCACGATTAACGTTCTTTTATTTATTAAATTTGATTTCAATTGAAATGACAATTGAAATATGCTGCTGTTAGTTAATTGCACTGTTATATATGCTATTGCCTGTATCAGTTCAACTGTGACACCTGACACCATTATCTGTTAATTGTTTATGCGATGATAATACAGTTTGGCTGATAATTGATTGATTATTGATGTTTATATTGGACGTTAAATTGTTAATGTTAAAATGATAAATAGTATGATATTGAACTTGATATAGGATAGTTAAATGTTAAATTTGATTAACTGACATTTGTATAATATGACCCCTTTAACTGTTCAATTTATTGACACGTAGGATTTGTTAATTACCCTTTGAACCACTGAATGTATGTTGTTAAATTGATGATGTATGAAATTGTAAATAGATGACAAGTGAAAACCGTAATGTAATAATCTTTAATCTACATGAAATGATAGTGTAGATTCTAGAAATAATTATATTAATTCATACAAATAACAATGCGAATTAATACGGTTATTTCGGGATTATTGATTTGATTATTGGATTGATATTGGCTGTTGTTATTGCTTGTTTATTTACTTTGACACCATCCTAGTTATCACACTGCAAGTTCCCTTTGCTATGCTTTGATTTTGAATTGAATTGGAATCGGGTTGAAATGATAAATACCCAAATTGAACTTTGACCTAGGATAGAGAATTTAATAAAACCCGATTGGTCAATAATTTGATTTAAAATAATTCGAAGCTTTTATTTGAATAAATAATATGGTTTTGAAATGAAGTTGAAATTTGAATTTTTAATGAAAGGAAAATATTAATATTTAATAAATATGAAATAAAATATTTACAATGTAATTGATGAAAGAATGTTGTTTAATTTGAGAAATGATTGAATTAAGTTTGAAATGATTTAATAATTAAGTTTTAAATTGAATTAAGTTTGAAATTATTAAACTTTGAAATTATTTAATAATTAAGTTTTGAATTATATAATAATTAAAAAAGATTGAATTATTTAATGATTAAATTGAATTGGATTCTTTAATAAGTAAAATTGAACTTTTGAATAAGTAAATTTTACTTCGTAAATAATTGAAATTGAGTTTTCTTTATTAATTAAGTTTTGGAAAAGTATTTAAGTAAGTAAATAAGTGAAATTGAATTTCTTTAATAAGAAATAAAATGAGATTTATTGATATTAATGTAAGACTTGAAATTTAAAGAATTTGATTTGATGAATTTAATTTAATTAAATTTGTAAGTTTTGATATAATGAAGTTGAATTTAAATAATGGATTTAATGAATTGGAAGTTTAATAGAAATTGTTTTGAATGATAAATTAATTTAACGATATTGAATGAAATTGATAAATGAATTTAAATTGATTTAAATGTTAAATTAAATTAATTTAAATGTTTTTGAAATGAAACTTATATTCGAACTTGAGTTAATATTTGGATTGTTTTAAATAGAAATTGAATTTGAATTATAAGATTTTGAAATGATAATTTGGAAGTTTTGAAACGTAAATTATTGGAAATTGGTTTTGAAAGACAGATGAAATGTTGATTTACGAATTCTATTTGAAATTGAAATTGATTTGGTTTTGAAATAAACAAACGACCAATCGGGGTAATAATTACGAAAGTTATTAAAGAGACCGGAATTCGGTTATGGATATACTCTCTATCTAAACCGAAAACCACTTTAATAACTATACGCGGAGTGATGATCCAGAATGAAGTGGTTGGAATGATGTACGTGTTGACTGAAGAAAGTGAACGATAATGGATAGCCTTGACACTTGTGTCAAATTGGAAATGACTAAAACAGGAGCTGTGCCGGGCCAATGGAGGATTAGCTACCTCAAGTGGACACACTTCTTCGAACTACTTATACTTGTTGTCGATTGGTGCACCCTTGATTTTGGGAGTGTTGTTTCACGGTGTTGCGGGCGCTGCGGCGTTGCGTTCTCACCAGTCCGGATCAGGCGAACGGTAGTATCACTACCTTGGGTATTGCCTCATGTGCCTTGTCATACTTGTATTCCATTTATGCGCGACCACTACGATTTTGATTTGTACCTTTAGTATATGGATTGCCCTCTGGTGACTTCCGGTTTTGGGGAAACTACGGTCTTGTATATGCTTTTGGGAATAAAAATGTGTTAAGGATGGAATGGGCCATGACTTAACGCTATTTTGATATCTTCTTATATTATTGATAGACATTATCTACTTAGCGTATATTACTACCTAGTAGATAGTTTAACGGATCCTTAAAGAATGGTTATTCCAAACATCCTTTGAGTTACTTGTATTTCAATTGCTATTTCACTTGAGTTGGATTTATTAATATAAGAATGTTAATCCTGACTCGAGTGTCTTGTGTTTTACTTTACGCTCGGGTCAGACTGAGTGTACCAATATTCGAGACTCACCTTTGAAGTTGGAGCTTTGCTTGAAGATCCAGCCATCTATTCTGCTTTCAGCATTCGATGATTCCAGTGATGTATTCTGATTTGTATCTGATGTATCGTATTACTCTTCCGTTGTATCTGTTTTAACTCTGATGTAACTCATATATTTATATAGTAGCTTCATGAACTACTATCTCTTTTATTTCCGCTGCACTTATTACTCTGTGTCTGTGATCTGTGATTATTCATTTATTTACTGTATATGTTCAGTTTTGCCAAATTTAAATTAACAACGCGGTATTTTGAGCAATTCAACTCCGGCATGAGTGTCTACCTATACACTTATAATGGATGCGAATGGTCCAAAATATCGGGTCGTTACACTGTTTTTCCAGGGACATCCCATATGTACTTCCACAAATAATATATATATAACACTATACATTGAAATCAACTTTATATATATGACTAATATATAGGTAAAACGTGTAAAATATATATATGATATATATTAATGTAGGCATATAGCTTCTAGTAAGATCGCAAATACCAAAGTATAAACCAAGGTACCTATATATATATATATTTTAGATCAAGTATAAACACTATGCTAGATTTCAAAAATATAAACATATATACGGCTAAAATATAACTTACATACTTTAAACAGTGAAATGCAAAACTTTAAACGCAAAAATAGGAATTGAACTACTACGAAAATATTTTAAACATTCACAATAAAACAATTTAAACAGTTTAATATAAATACCGAGAATAAATTCTTCAACATTTTGTTAAAAAATGCAACTGGCCGAAATATAGAAATTAATATATATATATATATATATAAATCTCGTATTATATAACATATTAAAATTTCACTGTGACATAAACTTACATTTAAAACCAACCTCATACAATTGCAGACTAACGAGCTATATAACACACACACATTAACTTATTAACAATCTATATAACATATAACAGAACCATTTACTTATATAAACTAATATAATAACTAACAAAATCATGCACTTACGTTACCTTGTCTACAATCAATAAAGTAAATATATATACAACCGTATGTATATTAAAAAAAATCAAGGTAGTATTATTCATGCGTAAACTACACACACACACACATATATATATATATATATATATATATATATATATATATATATATATATATATATTTAAAACCAAATTCTAGTATACTTATACACATAAACTTATATATAAACACTTCGTGCCGGGATAAAGACGGATTGGGCCTGGCTGTTGCTCGCCATTCAAGGCGGAGGTCCGATTGATGATGTCGAGTGAGAGGGAGATGGGGTGGATAGCGATGGTCAAGCGAGAGGCGATGGAGATGCGGGGTGGAGATGAAGGGAAGTGCCGCATGACTGGGTGACTTCGGTGGGCACGCAGGCCGAGGTGGAAGGAGTGGCTGGTCGTTTGGACGGTTGGAGATAAGAGTGGTGGTCGGCCATGAAGGTTGAACGGCTGGCTTGGCTACTTGCTCACGTGAGAAGGAGGTGTTGGGTGGACAAGCACATGGACGAAATAACATGGCTTTAGGTAAAATGTGAAGAGGAAAGAAACAAAAATATGAACAGTGGTACAACTTTAATATATGAAGGAACCATGAAATGAAATGAGCCGGAATAGGAAAACGAAACAACAATTCAAATCAAATAGTAGAATGGAATGGTCAGTAATTAAATTCTGGGAATATCAAAAGCTAGTGACCGTAGATATTTACACAGAGGATAAATGAATAGACACAAGAATTCCGGAAGCTCAAACAGTACCGATACGGTGAACCGTTTTACATATTTCGTTGTGCACCTGACATCAAAACATAGAATTTAATATGCCACAGAGATCAACATGACGAGACGATCAAAACGGCATACAGATATCAGTGGTACAATCATCCGATCAAAAGTCGATAATCGGTACCGAAAATGCTGCTATTTCGCCCAAAATAAGATCGACAAAGCAATAACAGTCCAAATTTGGAGAAACGAAATAAGTCGTCTCACTCAGAAGATGAATTACAAATTTTCTATAGAAAAATATTCAGGTTTGGAAACATTTTATTATCATCAAATATTAACTGATTTAAATTGAAATAGAATTACACAATAAAATAAACTTCCATATTATCTGATGAAAATTTACCATTTGCTATGTTTTAATGGACGAAATCCAAATATCAAATTCTTATTTCAAAATTTTATTATTTAATTTCAAAAAATCCAATTAAATAAGTTATTAAAACCATTAAAATATACAGGTCGTAACAGTCTCTCCCACTCAAAACTTTTCGTCCCCGAAAAGGAAGGGGGTAGAAGAATAGAAACAACCAGAAAGAAAATAGATTTGAATAAAATAAAATAACTAATTTAAACCATATAAATTTCAATTTAAATTAATTAATATTTAACAATTTGGTTAAATCCATTTATATTAAATAAATAAATAGTCATTCAGTTTAAATTTGTTAGTTCAAACTGTTAATTCAAATCATATAAATTTCAATTTAAATCAATTAATATTCAATAATTGATTTTAATTAAAGGTAATTCATTAAGTTGATAAAATTTCAATTTGTTAATTCTTTCAGAACAAAATTTATTTATTTATCTCATTTAGTATTCAATTAACTTATTATTCTATTTATCTCTATTAACATCTTTATAATAAAATTTAAGTGTATAACATATATTATAACCACTCAAATTTTATTTATCAATTTCTTTATATTGTATATTATCCAATTACATTTCAACTTCTGAATAATTTAGGTAAGTTATATTAGAATGAAATTGGGTATTATATAAGTAACTTTCCAATTCAATTATTTCAAGTTTAAATATTTATTCAAAATTTTGGCTTCATTTATAATTAAAATCACCTTTAACATAATTTTAAGAATTAAATTTCCGTTTAATTTCAAACCCTTTAAAGATAATTATGTGTATACTATATATAACAAATCAGATTAAATTTAAAATAATATACCTATATATATATATATATATATATAAATCAAATAATACTTAAGAAATTTTAAATCAATTTATTTTCCAAAATAAAAGTGTAGCAAAGCTACGAATTGGTCTCTCCACTTTGAAACTCGAAAATGAATACTGATGATGCTGCAGTCATCACCGAAATTATTTTCCAGCGACAATGTAGGAGAGTACTGATTTAAACTTTGAAAACCATTTCTATTCGAAAATATTTTCAAATAATACACCTCTTAAAACTTTAAAACCAAAGTTTGAAATCATCGGAAATTATATTCTCAAATTCCTGATTTAATTTCATTTCAATTCAAAATAAATTTATAAACCATATTTATAAATTCATTTATAGAACAATAAATGAAAATCAAATATTATCATTTCAAACAACAATTCAATTAACTTATTAAATTCCAGAAAAAATTACTTATATATATAATATAATCATACCAATTTATTTTATTTACCAAATTTGAAAATAATATTGTTTCAGTTTGTTCTGTTCAAGTGTTTTGGAAATTCTATCGATATCGCTGATCAGACGAATCGATCAAAATCCGAAATCAACATCAACAACTCAAACAACACAATATATAATTTATTTTATATAAATTACAATTACACTTCCTCACTCGATGATTCCAGAATGGATTTCAAGGCAAGGATAGAGATCCAAATTAAAGGGACCTAAATCAAAGAATTTAAATTCGAAGATAGGCTCGATAGGGAAATAAGATGATTGAATTTCAAACAGGAAGATGGATAAACTTATACAAATCGCGGGCAACCTTAACCGGGTCAACCGTGACTTCATAAATAAGATTGATGTAGAATTCTGAGGCAAATCGACATTCGATCGCCAGAGATAGACTTCGGGTATAACAAAAGATAACAGCATCGTAAACCGACGATACAAAATCTCCGGTGAATCAATGCTGTTGTAAAGTAGTTTCACACTTTTACAAATTATTCAGTGGATTTATAGGATGCTCCAAAATCAGGAAACACGAATAAGGGAGACAAGAATGGGTTTTGGAACCGGAGGGAACGTTCCAAAATTCAGAGGAAACCGAATCAAAGAGGAAGAGATTCAAGCATGAACGAAATTGATTCTGAAATTAAATTTACTATATATGCTAAGCTTTGCCTAAAACCAGAGCTCTGATACCACATGTAACGACCTGAAATTTTCAACCATTTGCATCCATACATGTCGGATTTGAATTGCTCAAAATATCAGATTGTCAATTTAAATTTGGCAAAACTCAGCATATACAGTAAATAAAATAATCACAGATCACAGACACAGAGTAATATAACAATAATGCAGCGGAAATAAAAGAATAGTAGTTCATGAAGCTACTATAAATAATATATATCAGAGTTATAACAAGAAACAAAAGAAGTCTCGAATCATAGATGTCTCATTACAATAGTCAAATACAAGATCAGAATATATCACTGGAATCAACTGTATAACTGAAAGCTGGATAGATAGCTAGATCTCCAAGCGAAGCTCCAACTCCAAAGGTGAGCCTTAAATGCTGTATCACTCAGTCTGACCCGAGCGTAAAGCAAAACACAAAACACAAAACACTCGAGTCAGGATTAACATTCTTATATCAATAAATCCAACTCAAGTGAAATATCAACTGAAATACAAGTAACTTAAAGGATGTTTGGGATAACCATCCTCTAAGGATCCGTTAAACTATCTACTATGTAGTAATATACGCCATTATAATAATGTCTATAATAAAATAAACTTACTTTTAAATAGCGTTAAGGGGTTACCCATATAGCCCTTAACACATTATAGTCCCAGTAGTCTATCCAGTATCAGCATACCCCCAGATCGAGAGCTACCCTCAATACTCCACAGGCTACGGCACAAGTCCAAACTCATAGTAAAGCTTGATATGGTAGGTGACATGACACAACTAGGCAATGCCAGGGTAGATATACCAATTACGCATCCAGGTTGGTGGAAACGCATAGCAGCCACTACCGCCCACCTCGGAACACACTCCCAAATCAAAAATCGAAGGGTGGCCACCAAATCAATCACAAAGTAATAGAATGGTATCGAAGAAATGCGTCCGATCAGAGGTGCTACCTCATTGGCCCGTCAATCGCTCCTGTTTTAGCCACCTTATGCCAACTCATGGGAGTCGGGTCCACGTTCATACCTCAATAGGATCGTCGCCACCATCCTACTTCATTATGGAATCTCCACCGCGTACACAGTTGTTAAAGTGGTTTTCGGTATCGACAGAGAGTATGCCCATATCTGATCCCGGTCTCTTTAACAACCAAACGTTATTATAACACCGCGGTCATTTCAAAATAGTTTATACTTCAAAACCAAAATATCATTTCATTTCAAAAACCAAATCAATACGATATCATTTTTACTTCAAATATATCCATTACCAAAATCATATCACTTTCCAAAGTTATAACACTTTCGAAATCATAAGTCCTTTAAAAATCAGAACACTTTGGAAATCGAAACCTTGAAATTCATAACACTTTGAAATCATAACATTTTGGAATTCATAACACTTTCCTCTTAAACAGTTTAGATATTAATATTAGTATATATAATAAAATAGTTTATAAATAAAAATAGTTTATATAAAATAGTTATAAGTTAAAATAGTTTATAATAAAATAATTTATATTAAAAATGATTTATATTAAAATAGTTTATATTAAAATAATTATAAAGTAAAAATATAAATAGTTTTAAATATAATTTAAAATTACTTTATAAAATAAAAATAGGTTCCTCAAATTTCACAAATCGATTCAAATCAACCCGAATTCCAAAATTCAAATTTTATCAAATCTCAAATCAACAATTTCAATTCGATTCAGTTTCTAAATAAACCATTTCAAATTGTCGATTTCTATTTAAACCATAAAATAAGCCATTTCAATTTCAATATGTTTCAATGCTTTAAATATTCAACATTTCAAAACTAAATTCGATAATTTCATATATATATATATATCAAATTCACTTTACTATTATTTTAGTTTTGAAATATTCACTTAATAAATCCAATATCATTTAAAACAAACCCAAATTACAATAAACTAAATATTTCCTTTAATTTATTTAAACTTGAAATATTCATTTAAATCACTTTAAATCAAAAATCAAGTTATAAAAATCATATCTTTAAAATTTCAAATTTAATAAATTTCAAATTAAACTTATTTTAGTATAATTCTTAAATAAATATAATTTTCAAATCAATTTCAAATTTATCTTTCCAACCTGGATCATTATAAACACTATATTTTAAAATATAGATATTAAATAAATACTTAAACATATTATATATCAACTTTATTAAATCAACTTTAATAAATCTTTTAAAAATAAATATTTATTAAAACCATATTTTTTTCTTCCTAAGCCATAGAAATCATTTTAAAATATTTATATATAGACCAGCGGTGTCTGTATATAATTTTCTATCCTATGGTCAAGTGATACGGATATTTATCATTTCAATCCGCAATTTAAATATATACAGGTATATATCATTTCAATCCGCAATCCCAAATTCAATTCAATTGAAAATCGCTTGGGTTTATCATTTCAACCCATAACGATTTTCTCCTATTCTACAGATCGTTCGGGTATGTATCATTTCAACCCATAGTGAATTATATACTAACAGGGAACTTGCAGAGTGATAACAGATATGATAATAACATAACAGCCATATATCATCAATATAAATAACAGATAATCGTGTTAGATGTCATAGGTGAACAGATACAGATAATAATATATATAACAATGTAAATAACTAACAGCAACATATTTAAATTGTCGTTTCAATTGAAATCAAATTTAATAGATAAAAGAACATTAATCGTGAGTGATTGCTCACCTTTCGAGGCTAGAGAGAATATACAATAGAATGAGTTACGGATGCAAGCACGGATTTCGAAGCAAAGCACGATGGACTCGAGTTCGACAGACAAGCTGATAAATTGGAAAGCAAAAACCAAAAATTAGTTTGATATAAATGGAATATATATATATATATATATATATTTTCAAATAATAAATTATAAAAGAAATCAATATAACTTAATATATATGAACTCAGCAAATCATATATAAGCAGATAACTATCTATATATTTATATATCTATACCATTTAGAAATCATTACTTTAATAAACAAATATCATCTTTAAAATAAACTGCAACTAAGCAAAATCTGACCGCATACATGTCAAAATATATACATGAGACTTATATATATACACACATCATCACTGCATACTATAATATTAATATAATATATAAACATCAATATAAATATAACCAAAACCATGCTCACTGTTTTCCCAGGGACATCCCATATGTACTTCCAAAAATAATATATATATAATACTATACTTTGAAATCAACTTTATATATATGACTAATATATAGGGAAAACGTGTAAAATATATATATGATATATATTAATGTAGGCATATAGCTTCCAGCAAGATCGCAAATACCAAAGTATAAACCAAGGTACCTATATATATATATATTTTAGATCAAGTATAAACACTATGCTAGATTTCAAAAATATAAACATATATACGGCTAAAATACAACTTACATACTTTAAACAGTGAAATGCAAAACTTTAAACGCAAAAATAGGAATTGAACTACTATAAAAATATTTTAAACATTCATAGTAAAACAATTTAAACAGTTTAAAGGAGCTCTTCCCGATCGTCAGGAGGCGATGGCAGTGGCCCATCACAAGAGCCACAACGTGTAGTTGTATCGTTAGTCCCTAGAGCAGATGGGTAAGAATTAAATTTTATTCAGCATCTTATTTTTTCTATGATATACGTGCGTACTTATCTATATCGTACTTAAAAACAGGAGGTTCGACCTACTTCCCTCTAAGGTTGTGCTGGACGCCTCTAGAGCTGCCTATCGCAGTAGGATGAGTGCTTGCTGGCCGAAGTGGGATAACATCCCTCCTCAAATCATAGAGTGCATATGGCAGGATGTTCAAGTATGGATATTTTTCTGTTTTTCATTTTTAATTCGTTTTTGTCGTTTTTCTACTGTTTATATCGTTTAAAGTGTAATCTTTTTTTTAACACAGGCTGAGATAGACATCCAGACAGACGATATGATGCTGGCACGAGCATACTGGATGAAGAAGGTGCGCAAGAACTACAGGGATACGATATCTGAGATTAAGAAATCTGGTAAGAAACCACGGTGGATGGGAGAGAGCGTGTGGCAAGCTTGGTTGAGATACTGGGAGACAGACGAGGCGAAGGCAAGTATACTAATTTTTTTTGAATTATTAATTTGACGTGATCGAAAAATAATGTATCAAATTTTGAATGTACAGGCAGAGTCGGATAGAAACTCTGCAAATAGAAATAAGAATCCCGTCACTCATCGTGGAGGATCGAAGTCGTTTCAGCAGTATCAGCAGGAGTTGGTAAATTTACTGAATAATAAATGTAAATAGTTTATACTATATGATTTTAAATGTATAATAATTGTATGTAACAATCAACTTCAGGAAGTCGAGTCACATGGGCCTGTCAGCTATATGGACGTGTTCACCCGTACGCATGATGTTAATCCAGTCGGGACTGTTTCGTACACATGGCAGGATGCAAAATCCAGCAAAAGCCATGTAAGCATATTTCATTTTATTCAGTATTAATAATTGTTTTAATTGTTAAACTATGATGACATAAGATATGATATTATTAATTTGTTAATGCAGGAGAAGTTTATGGAGCAGCGGCAGAAACTCCTTGCTGACACGGGTCGAGATCAGCTGACGACCAATGAGGAAGACGTTATTTTTGAGTCCGTTATGGATCCAGTAGAGCATGGTCGACGATACGGATTTGGCAATTAAGCAATAAATAATTTACTTTTTCTTAAAATACTTAATTTTCACCTTTTCAAAACAATAAACTTGGATTTTATTTATTTTTCAATTATTGCAGTCCAGTAGTCAGAGTAGGGGACGGCGGAGTAGACCTCAGAGCGATCTTGTAGATATAGAAGAATTGCGGACTAGAGTTGCCCAGTTGGAGGAGCAGAACCGCCAACAGGCCATGCACACCGCACAGTTGTTAGAGTACATGCAGCAGCAGCAGGGTGGTGGTCGCTTTCCTTCCTCGGCTGGCTCTGGATCTGCAGGAGATTGATTCATTACTTGCTTTCTTGTTCGTTCAGGTATGTTTTGTTTTAATGTAGAATGATTTGGTAGACGGCGTAGGTAATTGTTGATTTATGTATAATTATGTTTGACACATTTGATTCTATGGTTGTATGAGGACGTGTATGAGAATATTGATGAATTTGTGTATTAGCAACATGGTAGAACAGTTATTGTTAGGATTATTGTTAATATTGGAATGGTTATTTATATTTTGATGTAATTTTATTTATTTGTGTGTTTATTAAATATTTTATAGTTTGAGTTTGGATATTTGGTTGGATTATTGTATATTGGATTGTGCAGTATTGATATTATAGTGTTTGGAAGAGAAATGTGGTTGGAAGGCTAAATTTGCAGCAAAATAAAAAAAACAGCAGATTTCCGACGGCTTCCGACAGCTTATTGGTCAAAATTTCCGACGGCTCACGACGGATAATGGCGGCCTGTAAGTTACCATTTCCGACGGTTTTCGACAGGCGTCGGAAACCGTCGAGATCCGTCGGAACAGAATACGACAGCTCTTGTCGGAAGCCGTCGGAAATACTGCTTCCCGACAAAGCCATTTCCGACGGCTTTTTCCGACGGCGACCGACGGTTTCCGACGGCCACCGACAGCTTCTGGCCGTCGGAAAACATGTTTCCCCTTGTAGTGCAAGATAGAAAAGAAGTATAAAACTGTATTATTGTAATACTTGATAATAATACAAGCTAGAGGGTTACATGCTTTTATAAATAGGCAAAACAGAAGTATTATCTTAAGTGGGCTGCGGGTTGGCCCAAAGACTACACCCGCATTTGTTAAGAGATAAAACAGTATACTAAATCTATCTCCCGTAATACATGCTTCACTTATTAATGTTGTGCCACATTTCATGGGACCTGGGTCTGGGGTCCTCCCTCTAGCTTTAGGAGTGGACTGAAAACTCTCTACATTCAAGGGTCCTAGCCCATCCATCATCACTTAGGTCATTGAAGCACAAACCATGCCCCCAATCTGTTGCCCAAAGGCATTTGAATGCAAAATGCTTCTTATAAAGGAGAAGTGACAGGCTGGCTGAGCTCCTGGGTGTAATGCTAGTTTGGGTATTGGAACATTGTACGCAAAGTATTGTTCATGCATGACATGTAGATCTATGTTGCTAGTAGGAATGTAGGATCGACCTCAATGGGAATTTCTAGCATCACCCTCTCACGGGCCTCATTTATTATGTTGAATGTGCTTGGGATAGTGGGTTGGTTAGGTGTTTGGTTTATTGCTGTTGGGACAGCCTGGTCGTAGTCAATAATGGCCCAAGCCTCCATCCTAGCCCTAAGTTCATTCAACTCATAGGCAGTCTACCAAATGCCAGTCAGGCCATTAACCAAGCTGAGCCGTACATCGTTGCTCAAGCACAGAATGGGGAAGATGGCGATTGCTCTAATGACGTCGTTGATGTTGTAGCCATTTGAATTATCGACGTTATTTTCACCGTGGTTAACATAGTGGTTTTTTGAGCAGAGAGTAGTGTGTAGAGAAGAAAAGTGATGAAAGTTAAGAGCTTTTAAGGGCGATCCTCTTTCTAGCACTAAAATGTTTGTTAGAAATTTGGTTAACCTTGGAATTGCAATTATGAGTTGATATTGACAAAGATTGCTTGCTAATACCATATATATTAAATTGAAAATGAGGAGAAAAACAAGATAATAAATGCTAAATCAAGTAAAGGAACACGCGGTTTAAAGTGGTTCAATCAAAAATGACCATACATCCAATATTGTAGTCATTTCTATTACTTTCGAGTTTTTGGGTTACGACTGTTTGACTAAAAGAGATAACAATAAGAGCAACAAACGAAATTTTGAAATAGTGCATTCAATGTGAGCAATAAATAAAATTTGACATACAAGTGCATTCAATGTTGCAATTAATGAAATTGCCGCCAATAGTGTCTGTTGAAGGGAATTGTCCTGATTTGCTATTGTGAACGAATGAAGTTATTGGGCTTGGTTACAGATGGCGATACTTTCTTAGTTCGTAACCCATGTTCATTTTCAAATTCCTGGTTATCTCCCGTAGTAGCAGTTTTTTCATCTCCAGATAGTAATTTTACTTTGCAGTCAATTGGTTCTTCAGGGTGCATTTCAAATGAAAAACTAGATGGTGTTGATGTTTAACCTGGTAGCAAAACTACCGCTAATACAAACTGTGCCGGCCTAGTTTTAATCTCTAAACATGTAACTGCTACTCCTTGTAGGAATAATGCTAACCCATTGAATACCATGAAGCTCCATCGTGTTAGGCTTTACTTTTCTCGTCAAAACCACATAATATCGGAGAGTATACTCCTCACAACTTTGATACAAATTATGTCAATGGTAAACATTCCTCCTTAGAAGTTATTGAAGCGGGTACCAAATTTTGGCGTGATCAATCATTGGTTTTTGCCTTGAAGAACCCTCTATTTTTTGTTGTTTAATACCACTTGATGAGTCGATGGAAACTTAAAGGAAGAATTACCATGAGATGTGAGAATTGTATGTTTTTCTTTGATTTTTCATGTTTGAATGATAGATCTAAAATCCTCGAAGCAGATAAAACTATTATTCTAGGGATACCTTTCATTATTAGACGTTAGAATCCTTCTGTGGATAGTGCTCATGAACATATATTGTCTACCCCTATTTGGGTTCAGTTTACTAAAAAAAATCTTTATTACAATATATAACTGGAATTGATTGATTGGAAAACCTTATTGATGATTTGGTTTGTTTGACATTACAATGGTAAAGAGAGAAAGGCCTGCATATGCTAGGGCTTTGATTGAGATTAAGCGGGATAAGTTTTTGCCTTCAGTCCTACCCATTGAATCAACCCCTGGCCAGGCTGCTATAGTGGAAGTAAGTTATAAGTGGAAACCTCTCATATGTACCTGCTCTTCTTTTGGACATTCGACGAATATATGCAAGCATTACTTTGAGTCTATGCCCCCAAATCTTTTAGTAAAGGAAGACATTGATATCTTTCATATTTAGGAAATTCCATTGCCAAAAGTGGTGAAGAAAATTTGGGTCCACAAGTGCAGTCACTTTCCTATTTCTACCCCTTCTTTTGATGCTGAGGAGAGTCTTGCCATTGAAATTCTTAGGTCTGGCACTTGTTCCAGTTCGTCTCCTGACTTGTTATCATGGTATAAAGATAAGCAAACTTAGATTCAAGAAGACACTTGATTCGGATATTCTCCCATGAGTGATTCCTATTTTAGATATGTAGCAGATGAGGTAGGCAAGCGGAGATCTTTGTACTACCAGTTGTTCGATGATTCATTATCTCTTATGGTGGAAAGAGATTTAGGGGATCATAACACAGTTATCTTCAGGATGATGATTGGAATGGTTTTTACCGCTTGGAGAAACCAATGGACTATGTCCCTCTCCTAGGGTAGATGTTTAGTTTGTATGTTCATGTGATTGGATTCGATTCATCCAAGGATGAGTGTGATTCTTCCTCTTCCGAGGGGAAATATTGTTGTACGTTCCTATATTAGTTAGGGTGTATTTGCTCTACTACCGTAATTAATCCTTTTCTTCTATGTAAATGGTAGTGGCCTACTTAATCCCACTTGCCTTGCTAATAGTAGTTGAAATTTGGTTTGGACGGCTCATATTTATATGCTACCCCTTAAGTTTTCTCTTGGTCGTTGCTAGTGTTGAATGGTCCAGATTCGAGCCAGACTAGATGCCAGTGTTAGAACTGGGCCAGCCTGCAGCGGAAGTTATGGATGAATTTTTTTATCCTATTTGATCTTTATTTGGCCTATGAAGTCTAATTTTTTTTAGAATATTTCTAAATTTAATTTAAATAAAATCATTTATTTCATTTAAATTTATAAATAATGGATGAAATTTTATTTAATTTATGTTCAATTAGATATATTGGTACACATATTTATCATACAAATATGAGTATTTGTGTGCATGTGTAATATAATAATCCGTGCAAGGTATAACATGTCCGAATATCAATGTTGGGACTTACATCGCAACGTACATGTTACCTCAACTTATATGTATTGTACGTTGTCCAAATATATGTATGTATTTATAAACTTGTAATAATAAATATTAAAATAATATAAATATTTACTTATACTAGTATGTAGCCCGTGCGTTGCACGGATGCGAAGATGGCTAAGTGTATATGTTAATTTTTTGGCACTTCTTATACATATGATATGGGTTCCTTATTGGTTAAAAACCTTGAAGTATGGACATAAGGTCTACAATTAGGCATGTAACTGAATACTTTTGGATACGGATAGAGTCTCATAACAATTATTTTTTTAGATGACACCATAAAATTTACCTCTTCCGTCTAAAAATGAAGTTCCTTTAACAATGTCCTACCCTAATGATATCAATGTAAATTATTATTTTTCTGTTTACATGAAAATAGTTTGAGCATTCATATATCAAATTTATAGTTAATTAAAAGGCCATGATGAATATAAAATTCTATACATATATATCTTTTATATTTTTCGTCTGTCATTTAATTTAATTAGCTTATTGAATTTGTTATGTGTAACAAAAAAAGATTAATCGAAATTATCTTTCATATGTAGCTATTTGACTAAAAATGTGATGAACATTGCACAGGTTTTGTCAAATTCAATATTATTTAATTCGTTTAATATATTTGGGAATAATTGTACATTACAGTAATAACATTATGGTATTTATCTCGGCACGTATTTTCGTGCATTCCCAACACGTAAATTAATTTGCCAAATGCTAAAGTATTATTAAACAAAGATTACGTCCAGTTGATAAAAAGGAAAAGAAAAGATAAGGGAAATTAAATGTATTATGAAACAACATAATGATATTCCAAAAAGTTCTAACCCATAGATTAAAATGCATGAAGATGATATACCAGTCAGTAACAAATATTAAAAGTTGTAACAAACACCAGCAAGTTTTATAGTAAATATGGAAACTCATGTGTACTTACATCTATAGAATAATAATAACTATAAGGTTAAAATATGAAAATCACAAAACTTAAACAAAAAGATGACAGCTTTGGCTGTACAAATGATGAAGCAAATTTAAAAAAAAAGGACCGCATACATTTATCCAACTAAAGAGACACAAAATTTAAATCATTGGTAAATATTAGTGCAGATTATTTGTTCTCATTATAAAAATGGTATAAACCATCAAATGAAATAACCTAAGGCTAATTTACAACTGTTTTTCAGAATTTCTATTTAAGATATATACACACCTCCACTGTGTTATCATTTCCTAAATATCTTGAATGTGACACTTCAATAGGTAGTCATATAAATAATACAGTTCTATTTAGAACAAATGAACATTATACAACAATACACTGTTGTCTGTATCATATAAGCTGCAATATAAGACTTATCAAGTGGATCAAAAAGGCCAGATGTTTACAGACAATACACAGTTGTGTTTATGACACAATGTCAACCTGGCCAGATGTTTAGAGACAATACCAGATTGCGAATCCCAGAAAATGCTTATAATATTGTAAACTATACAGAGGTTGGCAGATAGATATATGGGAAGAGTTAAATTTGGTAACTGTACTACTAAACATAAAAGCATCTTTAATTAGGGAAAATAAACTGTACAGTAACAATCACAATAGTCTAAAGCCTCGTCATTGGATGAAAAACAGAGTGTAAATACTTTTACAAAAAGATTCTACCATTATTAGAAGTTGACTGAAAGCTAAAGTTTGACAAACAAATGAAGAGAAATAGATAAGAAGTAGTAGTAATTTACCTTTTTAAGCATCGCTGGAAGTTCCAAAGGCAACCATTGTTTGGTAACATCGGTACAAACTAAACCATTCAAATGAATATGTATCAAAATCGAAGGAATATAATTTCTTCCACATCAAGTGAAACAAAGTTGCTACAAATGCAATTCCCATATTGAAGTGTCAAAACAACAAATTAGGATGCAACCTTTAACCAAAAAGGAGAAAATTAACTTCCAACAGCATAGAAATAATTACCATCTTATGGATAACCATATTTTTATATTTTATCATTAGCAAAAAATCACGGAAAATCACCAATCTTGTTCCTTGTTTCTTCATTTATTTGCACCCGAATAGGAGGTGACCGAGTTGCATATGTGACATATAATTTTTTTACTGAGTTGACTTTTTTAGCAAGCTATCATGATCAAAGATATCAACTCATAAGAATGTAACTCACTATCATAAGAATGTAACTCACTATCTACATTAAATTTTTTGGATAACAACAGCAAACACTACTAAGTTTAGAAAACTATTTGCAGACCCAGTAAACTAAATTATTGCTGTGACAAAACAGAGGGAAAAATTCATTTGCATGAAGCACTTTATTCTAAATAGGACACAAAGATATCTGAGGTATCAATTGTCAAACATTAATACTTTGCTACTTGGAAAAGCTTCTTCCGGAGTTTAATGCTTCTTGGCCAACCTTATCATTGTCAACTTTTGTCCGTACTAAATGCAGAATCTGGAAATTTATCTCGAGTCATACGCAATTCTAGGATTAGTGTTTCCTCTCCAGTACTAATACATGTATGTAATCCTAACACGGTATTAAAAATAAGTAATTTAAGAAAATGGAAATTGTCAATCTATAACAGGCTTCTTACCATGTATATGACATCTGTAGAATTCTTATGTCTTCCTCTTACAAAACCTACAGACCTACCAAAACATTAGAGTATTTGGGATAATAATGTAAAAAATGAATATACAATATGGATTTCAAAACTTAAAGTAAACAACAATAGTCAACCCGTAAGAACATTGAAAAGAAATTACCTAAACGATCCAAACTGTGAATGACAGCACTTCACTGCCTGTATTTGAGCGTGCAATTCCGTACTCTACTTGCATCTAAATCGAGATCGATTTGAAAGTTATCAATTTCTTTAGTCTTCGGTGTGATTAAGCAGAATGATTAATTGAGAAGAGGAATGAGGTAATAAGAGAAAACAGAATTGTGTAAATCGTGGGAAGAAGAGAGTAATTGGCAGTGCAGTTACCAATCTCAATCTGGAGGCGGTTGAGTAAAAGTGAGAGATAAGGAGACGTGGGAGAGGTTGGAATTTCTGTCATGAGGTAATAAGATCAGAGCCGTTCTTTATCTTTAATTTTTTTAATCCTCAGCGTTGTTTGTCTTTTTATCTTTGTCCTAGTCAGCACAAAGGAAATTTGTTATATAGTTTGAGCATTCATATATCAAATTTATAGTTAATTAAAAGGCCATGATGAATATAAAATTCTATACATATATATCTTTTATATTTTTCGTCTGTCATTTAATTTAATTAGCTTATTGAATTTGTTATGTGTAACAAAAAAAGATTAATCGAAATTGTCTTTCATATGTAGCTATTTGACTAAAAATGTGATGAACATTGCATAGGTTTTGTCAAATTCAATATTATTTAATTCGTTTAATATATTTGGGAATAATTGTACGTTACAGTAATAACATTATGGTATTTATCTCGGCACGTATTTTCGTGCATTCCCAACACGTAAATTAATTTGCCAAATGCTAAAGTATTATTAAACAAAGATCACGTCCAGTTGATAAAAAGGAAAAGAAAAGATAAGGGAAATTAAATGTATTATGAAACAACATAATGATATTCCAAAAAGTTCTAACCCAGAGATTAAAATGCATGAAGATGATATACCAGTCAGTAACAAATATTAAAAGTTGTAACAAACACCAGCAAGTTTTATAGTAAATATGGAAACTCATGTGTACTTACATCTATAGAATAATAATAACTATAAGGTTAAAATATGAAAATCACAAAACTTAAACAAAAAGATGACAGCTTTGGCTGTACAAATGATGAAGCAAATTTAAAAAAAAAGGACCGCATACATTTATCCAACTAAAGAGACACAAAATTTAAATCATTGGTAAATATTAGTGCAGATTATTTGTTCTCATTATAAAAATGGTATAAACCATCAAATGAAATAACCTAAGGCTAATTTACAACTGTTTTTCAGAATTTCTATTTAAGATATATACACACCTCCACCGTGTTATCATTTCCTAAATATCTTGAATGTGACACTTCAATAGGTAGTCATATAAATAATACAGTTCTATTTAGAACAAATGAACATTATACAACAATACACTGTTGTCTGTATCATATAAGCTGCAATATAAGACTTATCAAGTGGATCAAAAAGGCCAGATGTTTACAGACAATACACAGTTGTGTTTATGACACAATGTCAACCTGGCCAGATGTTTAGAGACAATACCAGATTGCGAATCCCAGAAAATGCTTATAATATTGTAAACTATACAGAGGTTGGCAGATAGATATATGGGAAGAGTTAAATTTGGTAACTGTACTACTAAACATAAAAGCATCTTTAATTAGGGAAAATAAACTGTACAGTAACAATCACAATAGTCTAAAGCCTTGTCATTGGATGAAAAACAGAGTGTAAATACTTTTACAAAAAGATTCTACCATTATTAGAAGTTGACTAAAAGCTAAAGTTTGACAAACAAATGAAGAGAAATAGATAAGAAGTAGTAGTAATTTACCTTTTTAAGCATCGTTGGAAGTTCCAAAGGCAACCATTGTTTGGTAACATCGGTACAAACTAAACCATTCAAATGAATATGTATCAAAATCGAAGGAATATAATTTCTTCCACATCAAGTGAAACAAAGTTGCTACAAATGCAATTCCCATATTTAATTGTCAAAACAACAAATTAGGATGCAACCTTTAACCAAAAAAGAGAAAATTAACTTCCAACAGCATAGAAATAATTACCATCTTATGGATAACCATATTTTTATATTTTATCATTAGCAAAGAAAATCACGGAAAATCACCAATCTTGTTCCTTGTTTCTTCATTTATTTGCACCCGAATAGGAGGTGACCGAGTTGCATATGTGACATATAATTTTTTTACTGAGTTGACTTTTTTAGCAAGCTATCATGATCAAAGATATCAACTCATAAGAATGTAACTCACTATCATAAGAATGTAACTCACTATCTACATTAAATTTTTTGGATAACAACAGCAAACACTACTAAGTTTAGAAAACTATTTGCAGACCCAGTAAACTAAATTATTGCTGTGACAAAACAGAGGGAAAAATTCATTTGCATGAAGCACTTTATTCTAAATAGGACACAGAGATATCTGAGGTATCAATTGTCAAACATTAATACTTTGCTACTTGGAAAAGCTTCTTCCGGAGTTTAATGCTTCTTGGCCAACCTTATCATTGTCAACTTTTGTCCGTACTAAATGCAGAATCTGGAAATTTATCTCGAGTCATACGCAATTCTAGGATTAGTGTTTCCTCTCCAGTACTAATACATGTATGTAATCCTAACACTGTATTAAAAATAAGTAATTTAAGAAAATGGAAATTGTCAATCTATAACAGGCTTCTTACCATGTATATGACATCTGTAGAATTCTTATGTCTTCCTCTTACAAAACCTACAGACCTACCAAAACATTAGAGTATTTGGGATAATAATGTAAAAAATGAATATACAATATGGATTTCAAAACTTAAAGTAAACAACAATAATCAACCCGTAAGAACATTGAAAAGAAATTACCTAAACGATTCCAAACTGTGAATGACAGCACTTCACTGCCAGTATTTGAGCGTGTAATTCCGTACTCTACTTGCATCTAAATCGAGATCGATTTGAAAGTTATCAATTTCTTTAGTCTTCGGTGTGATTAAGCAGAATGATTAATTGAGAAGAGGAATGAGGTAATAAGAGAAAACAGAATTGTGTAAATCGTGGGAAGAAGAGAGTAATTGGCAGTGCAGTTACCAATCTCAATCTGGAGGCGGTTGAGTAAAAGTGAGAGATAAGGAGACGTGGGAGAGGTTGGAATTTCTGTCATGAGGTAACAAGATCAGAGCCGTTCTTTATCTTTAAATTTTTTAATCCTCAGCGTTGTTTGTCTTTTTATCTTTGTCCTAGTCAGCACAAAGGAAATTTGTTATATAGATATAGAACATATGTATTGCATATATGTATATTAACTAAATAAATGACTATATAATTATATATATAAACATATATACATATAATAAAAAATTTAAATATAATATACACGTATATTTTACAGTAAGAAATTATATATATATATATATATACGTATCTACATATAATTATATTTATAATATCAAAAATATTTATAAAAATGTGTTTTTAAATATATACATATACACACAAGCACATTTATATAATTATATCCATACTAAAATTAAATAAAAATAAATATCCTTTTATAGCATTCCAGATCGAATAAATAGCACATCAAAATATTTAACTATAATTTTATATTATTAAATTATTTGTATATATATTAATTAGCCGAAAAGCATTAAAATGATGTTAAAAATATTTTATAACATATTATTCAAATTTTAATTTTCACAAATTCAAACATGATAGTATAAGGTCATGAAAAAAATAACATAATTTTTTGAGTCAAAAAATTATTTTTAGTAATTATTTATTATCGACCCAAATATAAATGATTTTTTAAAAATAAAAATTTTGATCTTTAAATTCTAGGATTTTTGGCTAAGATATAATATGATGATGAAGTAATTTTATAAAATTTAATATATAATTTTTGAAACACATATAATTTTGTATGAATTATTCAACTTATATTTTGATTTAAATGATATTAAAAATAGTAAATAATTATAAAAATACTTTTTTGTTACCTAAAATCATAATTAGTGTAAATTTGCATGTATAACATATAATATCAATTTTTAACATGATATGATGACATAATTAATTATAAGTCATTTAATTTATGCTATAGGACATATTAATATAAATATAAATCAATTAATAAAATACCAAAATTGAATAAATTTATTTGGATATGTATACATCGGATCTTTATAAAAATAATTATTTTTTTATTATACATACATATAACTATTTAATATGTGACAACATTGATACATATAGGAATCTCTCCTAACTAATAATCTATTACTTAAATAGGAAAGGAGAATCCACATCCTGTTTATTTGACACGTGTCTGTTCTTAACATCAAACTACTGGACAAATCTTAGCATTCCCTTAAACGTTCATTTCTTCTCTCTCTACCATACCCTGGCGGTTATTATTTCCCTACCAATTCCAAAAATATTGACAGAAAAATGACGTGAGAAATTCCAAAATCGACATTCTCACTTACACCAACGAATCATACCTCCGACAGAACAACATCGTGACATTCGCCAAAATCGCCTTATTCTCACTGTCTCCGGTGACGACGAAGTCACCGACTTCCACCCTTCCGACGCTGAATTTGTTGCCGCTCTTCAGGTAATTGGATCCAAAATCTACTAATTTTCTGTGTGTAAACTCTAATAAAGGAACCATCTTCACCTGTTTTTATGAATATTACTTCTGTTAAATTAGGGCAGGAGAATATGCTTAGTAATTGAATAAACTTTTCATTTTCAAACGATGCTTTATTGGAGTTTACAGCAATTGAGGTATAATACGTAATTTAATGTGTATAGTCCTAGCAATAGAGAAAATTGTATGCAATTACAACCTTAACATTGGGACTATTCAACGGATTTTACATATTTCATACTGAAATAATTATTTTCCCGCTATTTTTGCTTTTACTGGATTAATGACTCGACTTTAATCAATGAACAATATGATTATACTACTTACAATCTTTCTACACAGGAAACAGTGTCTCCTGTTGGTGACAGTAGCTTCATTATGACACATCTTCTTACACTATTTTTCAAGGTAAGAATTTATTATTATTAAGTAATACATTTTTTATGAGTTATAACACGTATATGATATAAAAATTATGAAAAGTCTTGCCAAAGATTATTACGTGCAGTTCACTCGCTAACAAGTAAAAATTATGCTTTTCCTTTTTGAATATTTTGATTGGTTTAATTTGTTTTCCAACTGTATGCGCAAAGAATATGCATGTTCATGTTCATATGTAAGGGAAAAAGGGGTTACATCATCAAACATCTGTGCCATGCTTATTCTCTATAACATACAAACCTCTATTATTATTGTAGAAGCTCCAACTAATATTTATTCTCCAAGCATGTCAGAGATAATCATAATTTGTAAACCATATATTTTTAAAGACGAACAACTCCCAAATCTCATGATTTCACTCAAAGTGAAAACATATGGAAATGATGAAGGTATCTCATATGCTAAAGAATATATATGTATATATGTGTGTATATGTGTATATGTGTTTATATATATGTATGTGTATATAAGTATATATCTTATATATTATGAAGCAAAACATCCAGTTTACAAGTCAAACTGAAGCCTTTTTAAAATTGCACAAAACATCCATGTTGCAAATTATCTCCACTTTATCTAAGCGAGGGCAGTTCAGTCAATCTAATATACCACTATCTCCACATTCAAATGAAAGAAAGAAAGCGTTCATTCTTCCCAAATACTCATTGTTTTCATGACCAAAATATGCATGCTCGAATTTTTGCAGGTTCATAAAACAAAACCTCAATAGGATATTTGGTAAAGTGTTTACTTCCTATTTCAAACAAAATCTTAGGTATTTGCTTGAATCAAACTTTTGCTACAGACTACCAATATTTTATGATGTAGTTAACTTTAGAACTGATTCACCATTTTTTCCTCCAATATTAGGTGGGACCTCAATAATTGGAAAAGCAAAAAACTAGGTGTGGAGAGAGGCAATACTGAGCTGGAATCGACAAGAAGGATGCTACTACGAGGCAACTTCTATTGAACTTGTAACCTTTTCTCAGTCTTTTATTACTTGCATGGTTTAGTTGATAACAATATAGATTAACTTGAGATCGTAATATACAAATATGATTTGTTTTGCTTCAGGTGGAGAGGAAGAAGAAAAAGTTAAAAAAGAAGATAATGCATTACAAGGAAAAACGTTTTGTACAAACGACTAAAGTTCTAACAAAGATGTAATGCCTGGAGACTGAATGAAATTTTTTCAAGTTGCAGCCAGTAAAGGTACTGATTTAGTCATTCATAACAACCGTTGCTTATTCATATATTTCACTCAGTATGTTACCACACCAATCTTACATTTTGATATTAGTAGTACATTTCCAAGCTAAACATCAATAAACACATTTAAGCATAGTCGTTGTGGTTTGTACTCTATCATTTTTTATTTGCTGGACCATACATATTATAGGTTGCCAAACTTAGGCTATGTATTGAATAGTTCTCTTTATATAAGGTGACAAATTTAGCTTAAATTGCTTGATTGCTTGAGCTCTACACTTATATTTTACAATTGTTTGAAAGCAATAACGAATGATGCAGATGAATAAAGTTGATGTTAAACATTGACTTTAGTACCTTTCTTACTTACTAATTTGTTCGAAAAGACTTTAAACTCGATATACTATTTCCAAAATATATAAATCATAATACTTTATTTTTCGAACTGATAAAAGAAGAAAAATATAAATACTTAGTTCAATGTGTATTTAACTTCGTTGAAAATGATGATTCATGTTAGTAGATGATTTTTTGAAGATAATCTTAACATTTCATTTTTTGACCCGACAGATCTTTTGGCATTTCATTTTTTGATCATATTGATTTCGCTACAACTTATGGTTATTTTATCTAGACTTTGGATTTGTGGAGGTTTTATTGTTTTTTGTGTTTGATTTTTGGGTTTTTGCTTCTCAGACGTAATTTCAACTCCTAAAAAAGATCAGTGTATGTTTTGTAATTTATGGTTTCGAAGTATTATATATGACCTTATATTACTGCGAGTACATGTACAACTACTGAATGCATACAACAACAAAATAATTTCTCATTGCCTCTATATTCCACCATTTCCCATTTTCTTTCTTTTCAATTGTTATTCAGAAAATCCATAAACTCCTCCCCTATTTTAAACTAATCAATCATCAGTAAAGCAGTACATGATGAAGTTAGGATGAAGGTTACTCATGGGAAAAGAAACACTAACTTGATTTATTACTGGAATGACATAATGTGATACTAAATTTTCTAACCTCATGTGCAAATTCGTTAATTGGATTTTACTTATCCGATTAATTTTATAAAGTTGTATGTGTAGAACATTTTTATATTTTGTCTTTCATTATGCAGTGGTAGATGCTGATTGTCATGGTCAAAGATATTGTGGATGGGTGCTCCATGTGCCAGAATTGATGAGTAAGCATGAGTTTGATTAAACCTTTTTTTGTAAATTTGTCCAATGTTTTCTTTAGTGCAGTAGAATGTGAACAAGAATTTAGATCTTCATGAAACAGATACAAATGAGATATATAGTTTTGGAAAGTTGGACCAAAATGTTCGATATATGTTTCATTAGTTGGTTTATTTTTTAGCTTTTAGTTGCTCTTCTAATATTTACATAAAAAAACTTAAAGTCAGCAGAGTCTGGGCCAATGAAAAATATTTTTTCTACTGATTGTATTCTGATTAATTTTGAAATAAAATATTATTGAAAATTATGTAAGTTTAAAAAAACTGTATTTTCCTAAAAGTAACTATATTTAGTAAAACTAACAAAGTAATTTTATGGATATGTAATTAATGATTGTTTTCTATGTTTTTATATTTACAAGCAATAATGTATATATTCCATATAAACTGCAAAATAGGCCTGTCAGAACATTGGTTTATAGTGGTCAAATTGTACATGTCATGGCTATCACTCTAATACCCACTCACCTTTTTAAGGTCACCATCACTTTTTCCATACAAGACCACGCCAATCGAAAGCCAACAAGGATATCTTGGTGACATAAGGAGGTCAGAGAGATAAGAGGGTGTGCGATCATTTTTGTTTATGTTGTTGACTATATTAACATGTTTCAGTTTCTTTGAAAATGTGGTAATATAGATAAATAAATCCTTTTGTATGAAATGATATTTCTTATTCCAAGTTTAGCCAGATGATAAACATGCTGGACATGGAATATTGGACATGTATGGAGATCTTATGGTAAGGAGGCTGTGGAAATTCTTTAGGATTCCTTTTATATCAAATTCATCCATTTGCTGAGTGTAATACCAATCTTTTTTGTTTTCAATTTTCCAACCATATGACAGTTTTTTTGCAATGAAACGAAATATCTATAGAAGTTCCAGTGGCTTGGTAAAACAATTCATTTCCATCACTACAAGAAATGGTTCGTGCAAATAGGCAAAAAGTACAACGTCCTATCATGTCATATGTATTTAACTAATGCCTTTCGTGACTCCTATAACTCAACCAAACTTCCAGCATAAAGAAATACATATTTTAATGGTCATATTCATTAGGGCTGGAACAAAATTAAATTTGCAAACAACTGCGTTAATGCTTACTCATTTCATTTTGGCTTATTTTTCAATAACATATAAGGTGCACAATTATATATTATTAACTGCAAAAGCTACCTAAAGCATCTTTTTCTTTAAGGTTAAACTATTTATATATCTATTATCCAAATTTCTATGCTGGAAAGCTATCCAATACACATAATCTATGTATATATACTGTATTGATTTCACCTAGGACACTATGGACCTAAATTATAGCGATAACTACAATTCAAACTTTTGCTTTATTCAAAAAGCAATAAAAGGAGACTTACTTTTTAATCTTTGCATCTGCCATGATGACATGCACACATTTGTACATCTCGACTTCCCGTGTGCGTAGAACGGGCCCCACACTAGTATAATTAAGAAAAGAAAGAACTTTAAGTGGAGAGAAGAATGTAAGAAAGCCTTCCAAGAATTAAAAAATCATTTAGAAAGGCGAGCAATACTATATAGTCCCAAGGATGGAGAAAGCATATATTTGTATATGGCGGTTTTAGAACATGCAGTTAGTATGGTCCCAATTAGAAAAGAAAATGAAACTCAACTTCCCGCTTATTATGTCAGTAGACGGTTGAAGGATGTCGAGGTTTGATATCCAGTCACTGAAAAGTAAGCTTACTGTTTAATACTGACAACACGGAAACTCAAAGTGTACTTTCAAACACATCCAATCAGACTATTGATTAACTTTCCACTTAAACAGGTTTCCAATAAACTTGAGACTTCAGGGTGGCTAGTAAAATGGGGAATTGAACTTAGCCAGCATGACATTGAATTTCAGCACAAACAACAATTAAAGGGCAGGCATTAGCAGACTTTGTCAATGAATGTACAAAGTTCGTTAAGGAACAGTTAGAGAAAGGGAGAGATCAAAAGCCCATATGACAACTATATGTGGACGGGGCATCAAACGAGTGGGGAGCTGAAGCAGGGTATGTCATAATTACACTATATGGACACCGCCTGCACTATGCAATGAGGCTAGGATTCCATGCAACAAATAACGTAGCCAAATATGAATCAATGGTGACAGGATTAACTATGGCCTTACAACTTAAGGTCCCATGAATTCAAATTTTTAGCGACTCTTAATTAATGGTGAATCAGATAAAACAGATATATCTAAAGATGCTAAGGTATCCCTATATTTTAAGAAAGTGTTAAAATGCTTACCCTATTTGAAGATTTTTCCATACACCAAGTCCCAAGAGGAGATAATTCTCAAGAAAATTCATTAGCAAAATTGGTTAGTTCAAGAGGAGCTCCAGAAACCCGTATTGTACCAGTAGGATACCAAGCAAATCCCAGTATTAAAGGGAAAATGCTCGAGCCAGGGAAAGAACTATTGGTTTTAACGAGATCCCAAGCCATGATGCAAGATAGAGAAGAAATAGAAATTGATGAATAAATTCCATATGAAGAGCCCAATCTCTAAGGGAGAATAACTATTATAGTAACACTTGTATAACACTTATTGTAGAATATCTTACCAATAGGATATTGCCATCTAATAAAATGGAAGCTAGGAGAATCAGGCGGTAGGCACCGACCTTCACTATGATGGATGGAATTATTTATAAGAAAGGATATGCTCTTCCTTACTTAAGATGTGTGAATTTGGAAGATGGGTAGAAATTACTAAAGGAAGCGCATGTAGGATTTTTGGAGACCATTCCAATGGGATAAATTTGGTTAACATAATAATGAGACAAGGTTTCTATTGGCCTCAAATGACTAATCAAGCTATAGAACACGTAAAGAAATGTGAAAGGCGTCAAAAATACTCGAACATTTCCCGTTTACCACCAAGCCAATTAACTCTGGTCTTTAGTCCATGGCCCAATGATGTATGGGGAATCAATTTAATCGGACGGTTGCCAATTTCTAAAGGAGGAGCGAAGTATGTTGTAGTGGCCATTGATTACTTTACTAAGTGGGTAGACGCAGAGCCACTTCCCAAAATCACTTCAAGGAAAGCACTTAGGTTCATCATTAAGAACATAATCACTAGATTTAGGGTCCCTTACAAAATTATATATGACAATTGAACACAATTTGAAAGTGAAGAATTTTCTTGATTTTGCTATAAGAACGGAATTATCAAAATCTTTTCTCCTGTAGCATATGTAATGTCCCTAATTTTTGATAACATTACTAAGGAAATTTAATTCGATAAATTAAATAGAATAATGATGATAAGGAGATTGAGATTTGAATAAACTATATATATATATATATATATGGTCGTGCTTATTAATAAAGTAAATGGGCTTTAAATTGGTTTAAAGGTTAATTAACTTACACATGGACATATTAGTAAATTAGCCAATTTATAATACATGGCTATGACCCTTTGTAATTGCCCATTCACGTTCCATTTTCCACTTTCACAAACGAAAATCATAAATCTAAATTAGAGCCGCCATTACCAAGGAAGAAAAGAAGAAATTTTAATCTAAAGCCAAGGATTAAAGCTAGGAAGGATTAATCAACAAAAAATCTCAAATTCCTTAACAAGTTTCAAGTGAATAATAATTCATTCCATCTCATTTTGGTTTCTATAATCCTATGATTTTGGATTTAAGTATTTATGTCGTTTCTATGATATTTTGGATGATGATATGCTAAAGTTATGGATTGTTTGATTTAAACAATTTATTTATATACAAAATTCGTATGGTTTTAGGGGCAAAACAATAGTTTATTGATTATAAAATGCCATGAAATTTTTTTATGTTAGGTAAAACATGATTTTGGAGATGGGTTTTAATTGTCATAATTTTCCAAGCTATGGAAATTTTATTTTGAATTTTTGATGAAAAGTATGATGTAATTGGTTTAAAAATTTATTTTGAATATTTCAGGAAGAAATTGGGTCTAAATTTTTAATATATTTGATTACATGATGAAATCGAATTTCTATGATTTTTGGGGATTTTTCCCAGTTGGTTTACCAGGGGAAATAAATTATTTTAAAAGGACTTTTCTAAAATAATTGGTTTTGGTATATGAAAGGGCTTAAACGTTACAATTTTTATGGTTTAGATTTGATATAAGTGTAGCAGTTCCAAATTTAAGTATTTGAAAAGTCTTATGGCAGCAAATCAATGGTTTACAAATAGGCAAGTTGTTATAAAGCAATTACTAAAAGAAGCAACATTTCAGCCTTAATTCAGAAAAAGGTGTTCCGCCTCAATTAGTAGCCCTTTCGACTCCATTGATTCTGCTCCATCCTAGTATAGTTATGATACATAAACACACAATAAAATGTTATACACTAATCATAAGTCATACGAAATAGTAAACACATACCAAAAACTATTCCTTGAAGTACACCTTGCTATGATAAATCTCGCCCCTCGAAACTTTTCTTAATTCGATAGGTTGCTAATCCTTGCATTATAGACCATCGGCTATCCAATAGTTGTTTCTTTGAAATTGATTTGAGAGGAATTTTGTTGGAGCCTATGTAGGTGAATTTGGCCAGTAAAGATGGGAAATGGCAGCCAAAAAGGTTCCATATGCATTAGGGTTAGGAGTCCGTTTATAGTGGAAGGAATAGAGAGAAAGGTGGATCATATCTCTTACCCATTCTCCCTAAATCTTAGCCATCCATCTAAAATACCCCTAGCCCATTTTTTAGTCATCCCCTTAATCCTTTTTGCTACCGAAATATATCACCATACATCATGGGCTAATAGCCGATTTAGGTCTAAATAAATATTACGAATTAATTCTGATTTAACTACTTGTCGATATCGCATATCGATCGATATATTTATAACTATTATAATATATGTACAACAATATTTATTCCACAAATCATATTCAAAGTTTTATAATTAATATTTCATAAACATTAATTAATCTAATTAATTTATAACAATTATAAACCAATTAAATTGTTTGGTCTAAAGAGAATTCATCATATCGGTTGTGTGACTCGTCAGGTGTAAATTTGGTCAGCAATTAACATCGAACTATTCAAATGTTAATATTCACATGTCACTTAGTAGATGGTGTGACATTTTACCTAAATTCAACGCTTACTTAGTTTCAGTAAAATTCAATTTTAGTTTATTAAGCCTTACCTGGTTGTGATATTTATTTACACCAATTCTCTTTGTCAAAACTATATCATTATGGAATGATTGAATTTGGTAATGATTAAATTACAACATTGTCCATATTCAACTCTATAGTCCAAACACAAAATCCTTGGTTTAATAATAACAATTATTATTAACCGAAATGCTCTAGCTAGATACTTTGACTTTAAGTTAACTTGAGTTGACCGTGTAACTAACCTCATATAACTGAGAAGACGGATCCTTTCTTGAATAGTGCTTCACTTCCAATACTTTCACTCGACCCAACTATAGTCACTCGTTGGACGTCGTGTCACGATTTGACTAATCAAAGCGGAGCTTTCATATGGAAGATCGACAATATTCTCAAAACGAGAGAACTGTGTAAATTAGTTACATCGATATTTTTCGTTTGCCCTTAGTTATATTAACCAATAGAAAAATATCGAGTGAGTCGTTCCATAGTTATCCAACAACTATCAGTACGTAACCTCTTGGTGCCACCAGCAGTCATAAGTAATACACTACCCAACATTTGGAGAGCGTTACGTAATCTAATCTCAATGGATACATCGATATCCAGTCTCGATGCATCTTGACTGGGAACATTAAAATGGTATATTTATATTTATTGTGATAAATTACTCACGGTTACAACACTTTTAACTACTATCACATAATATACCATTTATGGATTTTCTGTTAAATATACTTTTAATTATAATTAATTAATATAAAATATTATATCAAGTATATAATAAAAAGAAAACACCTATTTTTTCGAACAAGATTGGTTATCGAGTTAGATATATGTAACAAATTACATAACTCCCTTTAGGGCATACCCCTAACTCTATCAATTTCTCACTTGCACTTGGGGTCAATTATGGAATCTTATTCCAATTTCTTTAATCGGTTTTCTAAAAACTAATTAGGTCAGTTTTTCAGTGAATGGGTATGCTATTATGCTTAATTATATACTCTGTCAATCAACTCTCTTCGACGCCGATAAACTTCCTTTATCATGTAGAACAATTCGAAGTATGTCTCTCGACTTTTAGTAAGCTCTAAATTCTATTATGAACTATATTATGACATTGTTATCTTGTAATAATGGTATGGAATTCGCAACATTTGGAATTACAATTAGCTCAGTTATAAATTTATGAATTTATATTTATATACACTGTTTTTATTACGGTGCTATTCAAGGCAATGCGCTTACCATTTTCATTAAATCAGCCACAATCTTTCATTTGGAATATTTCCAACATAAAGATTCTTAACCTGAATTTATTATTGATATATTATACTCAGCACACTTATCCAAGTTTGAGTCCGAACATTCCTTCATAAGGAGTTCGTTGTTTCTGTAAACAATTCTCTAGTATTACATAAATACATGAGAATACTTCTAATAACCATTTAATGATATCAATTTGGATTTGATATTTGCTTCATGTATCAAATACATAAAAAAATCATGATATCGTAGACAACATGGCATGTATAATAATTTTTACTTCCAATTCATAAAGAATCTATCTTCCACGTTCCGTATTAAACATTTTGAAAAGGTGTCTTTGCATATCGATTTGGGACATTCCTAATATCTTTTATACTTACTATAAAAGACATCATTTACAAATCCAACGATGAGTATTAAAACAAATAAGGTTGTTTTTAACACAAGCAGATTGTTAAAAATCAGCAAAGTGTTGTTTACTTATAGTTTAGAAATACCAAAACAAGCAGATTGTTAAAAATCAGCAATGTGTTGTTTACTTATAGTTTAGAAATATCAATGTAGCTTTTAATGTTATTTCTTATAAACACATGCTTCCTCTGCATTTTGATTGATAATCAAGCTATTTAATATTTCTATCGAAATATTTGTTTAATTCTAATGCTTATAAAATGATACTTTCTATCATTTCTTGGATTATATCCAAAGAATCACAAATTCAATATTGCTCCCACTGACTTCGAGACATTTTGGTTATTATGTATAAACAGCTTACTCTAAATCATTAGTTATAATTTTCCATTTCAACACATACGTACCAAAACATAAAGTCATACCAAGTGATAATTTAAGTACATTCGAATTAACTTGAGCATGTTTAATATCAAATCTATTACGCTAATTTCAACAATTGAAATTTATGATGCTATTCTTATCAATGTTGCTCATTATATTCCGACTGCATTAGTCTTTCTCTTGAAAGACATATTTGTAGCCGATGGATCATATCCCATTTGGACATATCTACCAAAATCATATTTTGATAATGTACTTGAAAACTATTTCAGATCTGCACATCATACCATATTATAGAGTCAACACTCTTAATGATTTAATTAAACAACTAAGGATTATATATTTCAACATTAATAAGAAACTCATAGTTTCTCTTCAATATGTGAGAATACTTATTGGGCACTCTAATGTGATGTATTCATTTAGGTTAGTTAATTTCATTTCATGTGTTCAGTTTTATCTTTGGATCGTATCCAATTCTATTTTACTACAAATAATTTCTCAAAGAAATTCCTTCACTATGAAGTCGGTGTTTCTTGAAACAACTATTATTCTCAATGCTACGAAATATATATTCATAAACACTTTATGGGTTTCCTTTTATATAAAACTAATTTAGGCTTTAGTTCACAAAATTTATGTTCAAAACATAAATTTGTCATCCAATGACTGTCGTTCCCAAACTCGTTTTGGGGCGGCTTATACAAGATTCCTCGCAAACGATTATTACGTGCAATCTTTCGACTTGCACATTCTGCCAACTCTTTGGCATAGGAAACGTTAGGATTTCTTGTAAACCCTTGTCTTGTATGATTTTGTAAACTATTATTTTGATGAATTAATATTAACCTTATGTGTCACTCTTAAGTACACTACCTTATGGAAAGAAGTTAATCTCAACTTCACTCACAATTAATTGTACTTCGTTTAACAAAATTCGATTACTTCTTATCGATACATCATTATGTATTATAGGGAGGAGTGACTTCTGAGATTGAATCTTTATTCATTATTAGGCACGTTCGGAATTCGTTCCAATATACTCACATATTCGATCAAATCGAATCACTTTATTTTAGTGCTTGTTATTTTAGTTACTTTCGTTTTATATTCTATGACCCTATCATAGACTTATATATGCGTATCAATTTCATATGTATATGTCTACGATAACTCATCGGTGAATATGACGAAGTACATGAAACCGTTTTGGTTTTAATAGACATATGATTGCATACATCTATATGCATCAATCCAAAGAGTTCATTAACTCTTATGATGCTCTAACTAAATGAGTGCATAGCCCTGAATTCTTTGAGGTATAATTAACCAATATCATATAATTCATAATCATAAATAATTTTTGTCAAAATTATGGCTTAGTCTATCTTTCCAAAATAATTGTAAATAATTTTAGATACTTATATATTTTCCAATGCATCAAATACCTCTACTATAGTTTTATTTCACAACAAAAATTCATAATATTCTCATTGAAATAAAACTATGTCTATTCTTTATTCATCAGCAAAGAATATATATTATTTCATAAATAACATGCGGAACGTTTTACGAAAATAATTTTTGTAAATTGATGCAATTAATAAGTGTTATATGGCATGATTCCACTATTTCCGCCATCACTACATAACATACTGAATCTAAAGGTTCGTCAACCACTTAATATAGACCATTTATTTTATACAATGCAACTAATTTACAGTGGAGAGTTCTTTAATAAAATATCTTAAACTAACAGAAATAAATCTCATAGAAAATAAATTTCTATACGAAATTACATTTCGAAATAGAAATCATATTTATGATTCCAATGTTAAGTATCATATCATTATTATTGCAATTCTCATTCCCGATGTTCCTTTATGAAGCAGAAGTGACTATGCTCTCTTCATCCTAACTGTACCATAAATCTTATCCACTCTTGTACAATCGTTTTCCTTTCTAAATGGACAAAGCATTCAAAAGAAAACCCTTACTGCAGTATCATAACAAACTCTTTACAAAAGTGCAATTGATCATCCTTAACATTTAAGGACATTATATATGTTGCACTTTGGTAAACAGATCAAATAAACATTTTGGTGATTGAGTTCGTAGATCCATCTTGTAGTTTTAGTCTAGTGTTACATTTAACATAATATGATCTTTATTGTAATCAATCAAATTGAATACTCGATATCATAGTGCTGTTTTTTTGCTTATTTTGAATGAACTAATTTCATCGAAATATTGTACATTACGAACTATGATCATTCACCATATAACATTTTATATATGATAGTATATGGATCAAATGTCCATAGTATTATATTGCCTTTTAGAGTTTGAAACTCATAGAATGCAATACACGGTCACGACTAAATAAATATGCAGGCGACCAAATTACGAACGTATTAAGTAGTTGTAAAATTAGGCGCTTGCATGGGTGTAGAAACATTCACATGCAATAATCATTTATTAGCAAGTATGTTTTATATTTCTATTTGTCAATTTTCAATTTGGTTTATTTATATATCTTAATTGATAAACGATTTATCAATCATTTTAAAAGCACAAATTTACAAATGTAGATAATTATAACATTATATATTATATGTTCTTACAATATTAGAAAGGTTAAATGTTATCATTTTATTTTTCTAATAAGGCTCCCAGCAGTCTTTTATGTTTTGCATATGTTTCACCAAACCCTAAGCGAAACATAGAAGTCTTTCAACTTCATTAGTGGGTGCTAGGATGTTTGTCTTGGGATTCTGACCTTGAGTTTTCTCAATAAACAATAGCCCCACAAACAATGGATAACTTCTTATCAATTGTATCACATACAACTCCTAACTAATGGTTCTTTGTCCTAATATTATTTCGACCTTGAGTTTGCTCTACAAATAGAAAGACATTATTCACTCGTACCTACCATACCGTGACGGCCTTAGTATATGTACCTTGAGTTTGTTCAAAAAATAAATTTTGTTATCTTACCTAGTTTATTCAATATATATATATATACATATAATACTACACATACATGGCTACCTTGAGATTGCTTAACAACTAAGGATCATGCAAGTAATTTATTAATATATATATATATATATATATGGTAGAGGACGACATTATATTGAAGGTGTATAATCTTTAATATATTATATTGAGTGATATTGACTTATGGAACAATGCATTTCTTATGAAATACCCACATGATTCAAGTGTAAGACACACTGGAAATCATGGTATACATATAATTACATATGTGCTTATTTCTCAAGTCTAATTAAGGGTTCCTTATGTTCCACTTTTAATTTATACATTCATATTATATAATTTTTATTTATTTCATAACTTTTATATTTCATATTACTTACATATTAGTCTTATGTATAACATTATATTAATTAAATCTTACTTAACTAACTAACATTTTAGTTAATTTTATATTATTTAATGCAATATTTATATCAAATATTTATTACATAATATAACTTTATAGTTTTACACATATATCATATATATATCTATGTATGTATGTATATATATTTTTTAATTAGTTAACTCTTAATTTATTTAGTTAATTAGTTAACTTTTAATTTATTTATTTAATTTATTTATTTAATTAAACAATTTTAACTAAATTATATTAATTTTGAAATTCAATTCATATACATACATGTATACTTATGTTATTTTAAACATTTTAAAAATAACATAACATATATCATAATATATAATACATGTATATATTTATTAATTAATTAACCTATTTAAGTACTATATTTTATTAACCTCATTAATAAATTTTATAAATTTCAAAATTAATTTTCAAATGTTTCGAAAAGTTTACTATATTATAACACTTATGATGTGTATATATTTTATTTTTAATTTAACTTTTAAATTTAAAATCTTATATTTTAAATTTTCAAAACAATATGAAAATTTTATATTATAATATTTATATTAATTTTCTTATTTTAAATTTAACCATTTAAATTTAAAAATTATGTCTTAATTTTCAAAAAAAATTGAAAATTAGCCCAAGGCCCAATTCAGAATGGGCCTTTTCTATTAGGGGCAACCGTTGGGCTTACATATATGTTCGAGCCAGGCTAGTAGCCAGGTAGGGCAGAATATTTGATTACCCAAACTCAATACTAGACACTACCTTTTTAGACACACTACTAACTAGACTATGAGCTTAATTAGTTAACCCTAACAAGACTAATTATACCGCATAGGCTATTGGGCTCTGATACCATAGTTGGATCTAGGCCAGCCCACAGTGGAAGTTATGGGTGAATTTAATTTTTTTACCCTATTGGAAATTTATTGGGCCTATAGAGTCTAATTTATTTAGAACATTTCTAAATTTAATTTAAATAATTTTTTTTTCATTTAAATTTATAAATAATGGATGGAATTTTATTTAATTTATGTTCAATTATATATAATGGCACACATATGTATCATATACATATATGTATGTGTGTGCAAGTGTAACATAATAATTCGTGCAACATATAACATGCACGTATACAAATGTTGGGATTTGCATCGCAACAGACATGTTAGCTCATCTTATATATATTTTATGTTGTCCAAATATATGTATGTATGTATGTATAAACTTGTTATTTAAATAAATATTAGAACAATATAAATATTTACTTATATATATAATATATGTATTGCATATATGTAAAATATGTATCACATATATGTAAAATATTAATAATATATATATATATATATATTAAATTAGATATTAATTAAATAAATGATTATATATATATAAACATATATACATATATATAATATACAAAGTTTTTATAAATATAATATACACGTATATTTTATAGTAAGAAAATAATGTGTGTGTGTGTGTATGTATATACTTATATATAATTTTACTTATAATATCTAAATTGTTTATAAATATGTGTATGTAACTTTATATACTAACACACACACATTTATATAATTATATCTATTATGAAAATTAAATAAAATTATATATTTTTTACAACAATATAGATTGAATACATAGTATATGAAATATTTAACTATAATTTTATATTACTAAATTATTCATATGCATATTAATTAGCCGACAAGAATTAAAATAATATTATAAATATTCATAATATATTTTTCAAATTTTAAATTTTTAGAAATTCAAACATGATATTATAAGGTCACAAAAAAATTCCATAATTTTCTGAGCCAAAAAAATATTTTTTATTAATTATTTATTATCGACCGCAAATATAAATGATTTTTTAAATAAAAATTTTGATTTTTAAATTGTAACGACCCCGGATTTTATATAAATTTAAATTGATAATTAAATTAATTTTTGAATAAAAAAATTGTGGAATTAACTGATAAACTGATTTGAGTTTCCCCAAATTCCAATAGAATATATGTTAAATCATTTTAAATTCAAATATTGTATATATATGTGAATATGAGTAAATATGAATATATTTATTTATATATATATATATATTGAATTGAGTTTAAATCTTAGATAATATTAAATATAAAAATATAGACTTTGACATAAGAAAGAAAATAAATAAATAGTTTAAAATTTAGAAATCGATGGTTTATGTTAGGAAATAAATATATATATATATATGACACAATAAATGTTAAAGTAAAATCTATAATAAATATTCAAGTTAGAAATAAATAAATATAAGATAAACTAGAAAGGAAAATAAAAATACAAATTAGATAAAATAAATTATAAAAATGAAGTAACACTTAAATGAAATTTAACAATAAAGCTAAAATAGAAATTTATTTATAAGTAATAAGACAAGTTAAAAAGAAAAGAAACATATGACACATTCAAGCAATATAAACAAAAAAAATACAAGTATGTACATTTGCAAAGGAAGAAAGATAAGATAAGTATGAAACAAATAAAAATATAAATATATATGAAAGCTTCCAATACAAGCCACAACAACATCATTTCAGCCACAAAAGAGAAAAAAAATCTCTGACTTGATTTTGTACAAACAAAATATCAACTTGTACAAAATAATATATCAACCTGTACAAATATCGTCACCTAGTAAAACTCAATTCATATATCTCAGTTCGTATATTTTCAACTGAGTAATATTTGTAGTTAGTGCCATCTAAAAAACAAAACTTAAACAAAATTCAAATCTAAATGGCAATACAAATCAGAAATCAAAGAAGAAAGATTTCAACTTGCAAATTTCAACATGTTTCAAGCATAAAAGGGATGCTCTGTTCATCTTCTCAGAACAACTGTGAGTAACCTCATCTTTTGAAATTTAAAAATATAATCCGTTGCTTGCATATTAGTGAATAAGTATGGTGGTATATATATATATATATATATATATATATGTATGAGTTTTCTGGAAAATGAATTGTGTGTAGGCTTTGTTCATAGGTATATTCTCTGTTTAAACTCTGCACGCAAGTTGCTCAAAAAAAATCAATTTCTCTTGACGTATTAACTGTTTGGACTTAAGATCAAAACAAAAATTGTTTGTTTGCTCATGAACTAAGTGTTAAAAATCATTTCAAATTGTAACAACTTATCTATGCTTCTGGAAATCGACATAACTGAGCAAATCTTTTAAAAATCTAAGATTCAAAACTTTTAATTCTCGAATTCAGGTATCTAAGCTGAACCCTCATACAAAAACATGATTTTTAAAGCAAGATTCACAATTTTTAGTTGTGTAAGTTAAGAGCAGTTTGAAGTTGATCAAAATGGGAGTTTCGATCAATTTCTGGCGATCGGAAGCATACTTGGTGTGGAGTTTTTGATCGAAGCTATTGTGTATGATAGTGAAGTCAGGAAAAATGTTTGATAATTTTTCTATTGCAAACAATGATTGAACGAGGCAAAACTAGGGTTTAAGAACCCATTTTTGTTCACGATCGAAATGATGGTGCTGCTCCATCTAAGGGTGATCGGACTGCATAGCGACGGGGCCAATCGCGGCGTAGCACGTGTATGGAGCTTCGGTCCAAATTTGGTGACCGATAACAGTCAGGGGAGGCGGCGCAAGGCAGTTTTCCGGTGATGTTCCTGATGTGTAGTTGGGTCGAAGTGTCTCGATTCTTGTTTTCAAATCTTTCTCAAATTCTGGGTGTTTGTGGTGTTTTGGGGATGGTGGTCGACTCGTGGATGGCTGCAGCTTCGACCAACGGCGGCAAAATTGGCCGTGCACGTGCACGTGTTGGTTGTGTGTCAGGTTGATGGTTTAGGAAAGAAGATAGGGGAGCTCGAGTTAAAGCACGTGTGAATAGGGGATGGACTCGAAGCTTTCCAGCTTTGGTCTCGAAGCAGGAATAGGGAGGTTCGGGTATAAATGGATTTCCAGGTTTAAATAGAAAACCTGTCTCTGTTTTGAAAATTTAAATTTTGTAAATCAAGGTTTAAACTTGAGTTGAAATTTAAAGTTTAAATATAAGATTTAAGCTTAAGTTGAAACTTAAATTTAGAAATAAATCAAGTTTAAATTTAATTTGTTTAATAACTAAAATTGGTTAAGCAACTTGAAAGTATATTTTAAACAATTTAAATTTAAAATGGAATTTGAAATCATGAAGGAATGATTTAAACAGAGATTAAATCAAAGTTTTAAAATCTGAATTTAAATCTAAATTTGAATTCAAGATTTTGAATAAAATAAAGTTTATAAATTCAAATGTTTAAAAAGTTTAAATGAAAGAAATTATACTTTTAAATATGTGAAGTTAAAAGAAATTTGATTGAATGGTTGAATTGTTGATATTCCCTGATCTGTGATGCTTTGTGATATATCCTGATTTGTGTTGTGACCTGTAATGTAATTTATTTATCTGGGATGAATGTAATTAATTATCTATAATATATCTATCTGTGATCTGTGTATGAAAGATAAGCGTTATAGTTATACCGCTTATCAAATATATTGTTGTATTTGATCTGTGATGATTGAATGTTGTTGCACTATCGTGTTAAACCCCTGGACTACACCATACACACACAAATATGGATTTCACGAGGAAATCGGTTAAGTCATAGATTTTTGACAATTGTAAAGATTGAATTCTTGAATCCAAAATAGTTTTGGAATTGGAATTGAAAGCTTTTGAAAATGAGTTCAAATGATTTAATAAAAACTTGAAATTTAAGTAATCTGATTTAAATTTGAATTCAATATTTGAAATTGAATTCAATGGTTTGGAAATTATGGTCTAAAAAGACCATACCAGTTATAAATGTGTTTTATATGGATTTTTAACCATTTAAAAGTATGGTTTCGGAAATTTAAGGAAATTTAATCCAAGTTTATACTTAAATGGTTTTAACTTATGTAAATTGTAATTAGTTTTCCAGAATGGAAACTAATTGTTTCAAATGATAAAAGCTTTCATATAAGAAATGAAATTCCAATTTAAATTAAAGGAATTTCAAGTTTGAATTGAAAATGGTTTCCCAATCTATGAGTAGATCTTTGTGAAACTGGGTGAACTTTGTGAATTGAATCTGTTTATTTTTAACAGATTTAAAATGGTGATTTGTTTAAACCATTCGAAATGGAATTGTTTTGAAAGCTATCAGTTAAATCTTTGATTTAAAGATTTAACGAGTTAATCCAATTGAAATGGAAATTGATTTGGAAAATCTATGAATAGATCTTTGTGAAACTGGGTGAACTTTGTGAGATGAATCTTTTTGTGTAAAAGATTAAAATGGTAATGTGTTTAAACCATTTGAAGAAAAGTTTTGGGTAATAAGTTGTGACTTAACTGAAGTCCCAATATCCATATGTTTTTAAATATTATGCTCATTATTCGGTTTAGCCGGGAGAGGACTTTGTGTCATATAATCCATTCCGAATAATGATACGACGTATATGGATAGCATTTGAAGACCGGTGGTGAAGACCGGATACTTTCGAAAATGAAAGGATTACCATTGATTGTCTCTGCATCGGCTGATCCCCAGTATAGAGATTTTAGCACCCTTTGTGATGGGAAGTCCGGACGTGATTAGAAATTATCCGGATTTGCAAGGGCTTCTTCGGAAGTGCCTTCGGTTCTGTTCGAACCTGGAACAGACTTGTATGGTTGTATGTCTGACATTACACTTTGAGATATAAAGCTGATTTCTTTCAAATACATTTCTGTTTGGTGGCGGAGATTTATTCTCTTAGCTTAACACCCTTCTCTGAGACGTACGAGCTCAGAGGTTATGTAGTTGAAGGTTATCAGTGATATACTCCCAATTTGGTAGTGTGGCATGCTAAGTGTTGCTGTGTGTTGCTGATCATTTGTTGATCAAAGCATGGCTTTGTGAAAAAGCGTAGATTTGTGGACGAGACCTCATCGGATCTCACACCCCGGTAATGGTTGAAACAGGAAAGACGCGGCAAGGTTTCAGGGGTAGCTACCCTAAGGTATGTCCATTCCTTCTGGAAAAAGGTGGTATCATGGTATGGAGCCCAGATATTTACCTGTGTGGTTGCTCCAATCTCATTTACTGTGTGATTGTTGTTGTGTGATCGAGGCCTCGGATAAAGGTCCCAAAGGACCGGGGGGTGGCATACTCGAGTAGTAGTTACCTAGTTACAGAGGTAACCCGGCCTTGTGTTGGCAAAGATCCGGGTAGGTTCTCGGGACGTCCCTCCAGAGGCGTACCCATGTGGCATAGGAAGTTCCTTAGCCTGATCATTTGTTGGAAATCCAATCAAACAATACGAACCCAGTATGGTTTTAGTTGTAGAACCTGCCATTTACTTATGGTGGTCACCACTATTTAGATGGTAGCTATAGTAGGCATAGTTCGGAATGTCTATGTTGGCTAAGATTAATATTATACTTTCGAAATGGCTTTCTACACTATGCACTAGTAATAATATCAAAGAATTTTTCTCGTATTAAGCATGTTTGACTATCATAAGAAAAAATCTCCTCCAAGTCTGTGATTGCATTGTGTGTGTGGTGGGAGGTCTTATGGTAGTTTCATTTACCAAAAAGCATTGCGAATTTAAATTTTACTTTGTTTTCCAAAACCAACTGTTTTTGTTACTCACACCAGTCCCATGACTGACTCGGAGTTTATTGTTCCCTTCCTAAACTCTGGGTGCCCACAATTTTCCACACGGGCAGTCTGGAGTTGAGGTTTTCAAGTAGTCAGTTTTAGTAGATTATCGGGAGCTAGTTCAGTTTTTGGAGTTGATGACTGACCTTGCTTCTCTTGGTGAAATGTGATGGTGGTTCGAGCTTGATGTTGGAGTTGTTGGATCCATTCTCTTTTTCAGATCATTTGGAGTTATCACTTCTGTTATTTCCGTTGTAGCATTATTTGTCTCTGATATTGTTGTATCATATAGATATCATTATTGTATATCATATTCTGGATATTGTATCATTTATGATGTATATGATATCATTCATTTCTCTCTTCTGCTGTGTTGTTATACTTACTGTGTTATAAGCTCTGGCGAGACAGATTCGGCATTTGAATCTGCGGCATTCGAGTACAAGTGAAGTACGGGTGCCGATTTTTGAAGACCGGGTCAGGATCATCACATAAATTCTAGGATACTAGCCGAGAGATAATATAATGAGGAAATAATTTTATAAATTTTAAAATATAATTTTTGAAACATACATTATTTTGTATGAATTATTTAACTTATATTTTGATTTAAATAATATTAAAAATAGTAAATAATTATTAAAAAATACTATGTTGTTACCTAAAATTATAATTAGTATAAGTTTGTATATATAAAATATAAGATCAATTTTTAACATGATATGATGACATAATTAATTATAAGTCGTTTAATTTATGTTATACGACATATTAATAATATCAATTAATTAATCAAATAATAAAATTAAAATAAATTTATTTGGCCGTGTATACATCAGGTCTATATAAATTTTATTTTATTATTATACATACGTATAACCATTTAATATGTGATAACATTAATACATATAGGAATCTCACCTAACTAACAATATAGTTATGATATATAAACAAATAGTAGAATGTTATACATTAATCATAAGTCATAAAAAATAGTAAACGCATACCAAAACCTATTCCTTGAAGTACACCTTGCTATGATGAATCTTCCTCCTTGGAACTATTCTCAATTTGGTAGACTACTAATCCTTGGATTGTAGACCATCTACTATCCAATAGTTGTTGCTTTGAAATTGATTTGAGAGGAATTTTGATGGAGCTCCTATGTAACGACCCGGAATTTTGGTCGTTAGATTTTGAACATTTAATTTATTTTAAATGTTGAATGTGAATTATAATTTGATTTTAAATAAGAAAATCTTGGTTAAATCAATAGGATTAGTTATATTTCAAATATGACAATTTTAAATTGGATTTGAATAACAATAATTTAAATATTTGAAATTGAGATAGTTTGTAAATCTGGATATAAATGGTTATGAAAATGGTTTCTAAAATTTATTTTAAGTCTATTTGGGTTTAAATAATGATATTGGACTTTTGGATGGAATCAAAAGTCGATAAGTCAAATTTGGAATTTTATATTAATTTAATAATGAGATTTAATAATATAATAATGTAAATAATCAGATTTTGATTCGGGATGAATCAGAATGATTTCTAATGTGATTATAAATTCTATATGATTTATAATTATGTTAGTAAAATGTTAAAAGTGAAATTTTAAATGATTTCGACAATTTTGGAAATCGGTCGAATCAATCGACGAGTTAAAATAGCCTTCCGGGGCACAGTCTCGGAATTTGACGAAACCAATTCCATTGGATCCATAATAGTTAGTTATTATCGGATTTCAATTTTTGTAGCAATCGGAGTTGTCGATTGACCGTGGCAGCTCAAAACGCACAGAAATTATTTTAATTGATTTAATTTAAAATTGATCATTTATTTCTGTAACTCGCGTATATGATCGAATTAGCCTCCGAAACACATTCCATTGTGTTCGGAATGCGGGTAAAACCTTATGATCGCCTGTCGGCATGCGTTGTTTGGAGATCGTTTGAAAAAATCGTTTAGAAGTGAATTTAATATTAAAATATTATTAATAAACGTATATATATACGCGTTCAGGGTTGAAACCCTAGCCGAGTGTGGAGCCGCCGTCTTCATTCATTTCAATGGCTATAACTCTCCGATCTTCCACCTCAAAAATCTCCAAATCCGCTCACTAATTTCAAAAGCTTTCAACTAGTAAATCGAAGAGTATGACGTAGGCTTCACATCCGTACGGTGGGTCGACGTGAAGATCGACGAGATGGCCAGAAATCGATTGGGAAGGCTGCCATTTCGCACGCAATTTTTAAGGCGAAGCCATAGCCGAGCTCGACCGGTCCTTCGGTGATGATGGAGTTCGCGATGGGCTTTCATTTGGTGGTATTGGATCGTCGCGTAGTCGAGTAGGGGAAGAGCGGCACTCAACCCTAGGGGGACGGCAATGGGTTCGTTCGGAACCTGGTTGTTGCATGAGTGAAGAAAGCATGTTCAGCCTTGATTTTCTTGTTTTAATCTACGTCCTTGATTTCGTTTGGTAAAAATAAAATTAAAAAATAAAAAGAATTTGTTTTAAATTATATACAAACCTTTATAAAACCATAACTTTTGCTTACATTGTCAGATTCTGACGAATTTGGTAGCGCCGGAATTGCAGCGACGCGATCTACGCTGCAGTACAAGTTTGGAGACGATTGGAGTTAGCGAAAATTTTATATTAAATTGAACGGACTCGATTTAATTTAGAATTTAAACGCTCGGCGTTTCGAAATTCATGGTGAGTTAATCTCACTCACATCTGGATGCCGGTTTAATTTAAATAGTAAATATTTAAATGATTGATTGGTTGATCTATTGAACGTGATAGTTATTATCAGATTTGATTGATATTTATCCTTGTGTTAACATCTGTGGATGAAGGGAAACATGTTGGAGGGATCCAACTGGATTCCTCGCAATATATAAATTATATTCATATTCTGTGATATATTCATTTATATCATGTGATAAAATAATTTGGAATTTTGTTATGCTGTGTTATGGTTGGACAATATAATTTGGTATCTTAAAATATCAATAAAATGAAATGGGAGTAAAAAGGGGAATGAAAAGTAATTTTAAGTAATGAATTTAAAGGAATTAAATTCGGGAAATTGGTTTGAATTTGTAAATGGTTTTGAAACTGTGTTTGAAAGGGAAATGAGAAATGGAAATTTATAAACTGGGTTTATAAATTAAATGTAATATTTATCGGTGGATAAATTTTGAAAGATAGATTTCCGGTGGGAATTTCTATAAGAGGTGCAAATTGTTTTTAAAAATAATAGTGAGATTATTTTTAAAAGGATGGAAAGTGTACTTTTCCTGGGAAATGAAGTATGTTTCAAAAGAGAACTTTCAAAGTATAAACTGGAAAGTTTAAAAATGTGTTTTTAGAATATTTTAGAAAAATCATTATCTTTAATTATTTTTAGGTGAAAAATAAGTATTTATTAAGAATTATGGTATTTCATTATTTTAAAGGTAAACTGGTATTATGTTTTCTAAAGGAAATTTTATTATAAGTATTCGATATAATAACTTGATATTTAAAAGAAATTTTTGATTTAAGTTACCCAATATAAACTTTTATAGTTTTTCAAAAGTACGTTTTTAATAAAGAATTTGGAAACTCATTTTAAATAATTGAAGCGTATATTTTGGAAGTGATTTCCAGGAAATGGGAAGTGTGCTTAAAAATAAAAGGGGAGTTTTATTTTTAAAGGGTTTGGAAAAAATTTAAGGGATTTAACGTAAATTTGAATTGAGATAAATCCAGCGGGATTTATAAAAAGAATTCTTTGGGTTATTCTGGAATGGAAGTGTATTTCTCTGAAAAGCCAAGTACGTTTTAAAACAGATTTTTAAATAAAAGTAAAAGCTTTAAATTTATTTTAAAAAAAGGATGTTTTCACGAATTTATTATATAAGTTGTAAGAATTTTAAATTAAATATTTACTAAATTAGTTATAGTAGTAATTCTTTTAAAGGATAAATTGGTATTATGTTTTAAAGAAATATTATTAATATTGATATTTTATAAAATGGATTTATTTAAAGGTAGTTTGGTTTAAAGTTTTATTTGAAACTTATATAGAAGTTTGTAACTCTTATTTTAAAATTTAGTTCGATTTAACTTTTATTTTAAAGTTAGTTTTAAATTATATAAAAATGGCATTACCTTAAATATTCTTAAAATATATTTTGGATAAAGTGATTTAAATTATTTTAAATCTTAAGTGTTTGTACTTGGTGATTTCAGTGGAAATAGAAAATGTTTGGGAAATTTATTTCCGTAAAAGGAAGTGGGTTTAAACTATTTTCAAAGGGTTGAAAATAGAAATATATCTTGCGAAGATATTTTGAGGAAAACATAAATTTGAGGAAATATTTATGTTTGATTGATGGATGTTTGTGAATGTTAATTGATAGTTAAATAACCGACTATCAATATTGGCCAATGCGCTGATCGTTTCGAAGAGACCGGGATCGAGATTATTTTCTCGAAAACCACTTCGATTCGGTTTATACGTTTTCGTGGAAAACGAGTTTGGAATCGAATATGGAGCAGTGAAGTGCAAGGGCTAGTCGCTACTACTCCTGAGGGTGATTCCAAAATGGATGTAGTAGGAGTAGTGCCTTCGGTTCCGTTCGAACCTAGGACGGACTTGTATGGACGAATGCTTTCGGAACATCGTCGGGTGGACGGTGGACATTCTAAGGGATATGTTCTAAAAAGGTAACGCTTAGCCTCAAGCCTCATCAACCGGGAATGACTGAAAATCAGGGGTTATGCAGCAAGGCTATGTGGGTTGCACCCATTAGGGTGAGGTCATCCCTGTCTAGATGTCCCTTTTTATTTCGGCTTAGTGATGCGGTTGCTGCTCACAACCGTGGGGTGATCTTACTTGGAATTATCCAGTAAGGGATGGTTCCGGTCTTGTGTTGAAGGGGATTGGGCTTGGTCCTCGATATGCTGATCTAGACCAGGTACTGTGACAGGTGGTACCCCAGTGTCTAGTCATTAGTTGGAAATCCATTCTCCCTACGTACCTTTACGGTTTTTGTTTGTATTACCCACTTTGTGGCTAGTATGCTGGAATTTAATCATGTAACAATTTCAGCTATTTGAATAAGTATTTGTATATAGACACTATTATAATATCAGAGGATTTTGATAAAAAGTGTTTTGGCTATCGTAAGGTAAAAACCCGACATGTTTATTTGTGGCGTGGTCTTACGAGATGCTTTTGATTTCAAAGGATTTTTGAAACTTTAATAATCAGTTTGGATGTATTTCTCTTACGTTGGTATTCCAGACTGACTCGGGTGTTATTTCATTATAATGCTTGGGCCAAACCGAGTATTTCAGGTTCAGGATAGGATGCTGTGGAGCTCAGGTGTGGAGCTGGAGTTTGAGGCGTATTATTCGTACTTGTTTATTCCGCTGTTATGGTTGTTTGAAATTGCCAGCAAGTTGTGAGGCAGGATGATATAACTGCCAGGCTGGTAATTGTTGTTTACTTGTGATATACGCTGATGATGTATTGTATATAACAACTATGGTTTCATTTTGTGTAAAGATCTATTATTATTTATTATATTTTGTTCCACTGCGATTGTGAGATTCTGATGTTGTTTAGTTCCTTCTTCTTCCATCTTCTTTCTTTTTCCTCAACAATCTGTCTTTCCCGGCACTCGATCGTCGGCATATTACACTGTGGTGTATTTTGTGTCGATTTTCGAGAGTCGAGAAGGTCGGGTTGCTACATCGTATGTAGGTGAATTTGGCCAGCAAGATGGGAAATGGTAACTAAAATGGGATCCATATGCATTAGGGTTAGGAGTCTGTTTATAGTGCAAGGAATAGAGAGAAAGGTGGATCATATCTCTTACCCATTGTCCCTAAATCTGAGCCATCCATTTAAAATACCCCTAACCCATTTTTTAGCCACCCCTACATCCTTTTTGCTGCCAAAATATATCACCATACATTATGGGCTAATAGCTTATTTAGGTCCAAATAAATATTAATAATTAAATATGATTTAATATCTTGTCAATATCACACATCGATCGATATATTTATAACTATCATAAATATATACATACAATAATATTTATTCCTCAAATCATATTCAAAGTTTTATAATTAATATTTCATAAACATTAATTAATCTAATTAATTGTAACAATTATAAACTAACTGAATAGTTTGGTCTAAAGAGAATTCATCATATCGGTTGTGTGACTCGTCAGGTTTAAATTCGGTCAATGATTAACATCAAACTATTCGAATATTAACGTTCATACATCACTTAGCAGGTGGTGTGACATTTTGGCCAAGTTTATTGCTTACTTAGTTTCGGTAAGCTCAAATTCTAGTTTATTAAGCGTTACCCAGTTATGATATTTATTTACACCAATTCTCTTCATCAAAACTGTATTATATTGGACTTATTGAATTTGGTAAAATTCCAAAATCGTCCATATTCGACTCTATAGTCCAAACACAAAATTATTGGTTTAATAATAACAATTATTATTAACCCAAATGTTCTAACCAAAGTCTTTGGCTTTGAGTTGACCGTGATACTGACCCTATATAATCGAGGGGATGAAACCTCTCTTGAATAGTACTTCACTTCCAATACTTCTACTCGACTAAACTATAGTCACTCGATGGATGCCGTGCCATGATTTGACTATAATCAAAGCAGAGTTTTAATATTGAAGATCGACAGTATTCTTAAGTCGAGGGAACTGTGTATATTAGTCACATCGATATTTTCTGTTTGACCTTGGTTATATTAACTAATAGAAAACTATCAAGTGAGTCGTTATATAGTTATCTAATAATTATTAGCGCGTAACCTCTTGGTGCCCCTAGGGGTCATGAGTAATGTACCGACTAATATTTGAAGAGCGTTATGTACTCTAGTTACAACGAACACACTGATATCCAGTCTCGATGCATCTTGACTAAGAACATTTAAAACTGTATATTTATATTTATTGTGATAAATTACTCACGGTCACAACACTTTGTAACTACTATCTTTAAATATACCATTTAGGGATTTTCTATTAAATATACTTAATTAAATTAATTAATTAATATAATACATTATATCAAGTATATAATAGAAAGAAAACACATATTATTTCGAACAAGATTGATTATCGAGTTAGATATATGTAACAAATTACATAATTACACCTAGGGCATACCCTTAACTCTATCAGCTAGTTGGGCTGAATGGTTCACATAATGGAAAACTGGCGAACAACACCAAAACATGTTGTTGTCATATAGTGCAGCATGTGGTGTCGTTGAATAGTAACACATTGCCATATGGACAGTGAAGAACGCGGAGTGTTGTCGCACAGTGCTGTTTTTGTCAGGTGAACAATGTTGCGTATGCAAATCTTTTCAGTGGAATAGTGCAGAATCGTTGCTTCTTTATGCAAGGGGGATCATACACTTTTGGAAAAAGCCCGTCAAGTTTAGACAAAACAAGGGATACAGAGCAGGCTCAGACCCATGGATAGGTTGAAGCGGTGAGTGCTTAAGAGCCTAAAGAGGAGAACTGGAGGGGAAAAGTGGCCTACATTATGCGAACATGTACTCTTGGACAGGCATCTCCCTTACTAAGAACAATGTCTGAACGGATTGCCACCCGTTGGGAGCTTTGACTAGTCAGGCAGCTATCTAGAGCTCTTTTTTGTCATGATGAAAGCATTGTCTTTTACGGTTCACACAAGAATCTTTGAATACAATGGATAGGGTGTGGTTAGTCGTGGCTATACGGGCGAGACGAGATCGCTAGGAAATTAAAAGGTCGGCTTCTTTATCATTTTGTGAGAAAAACAAGCAACATATATATGAATTTAAATATATATTTTAATCGATTTTTAATTATTTCCTTATATTGTTTCCTTAAATTGTTTCTCCTTATTATTTCCCTTATATAACTTAGTTTAAATTGTTTCCATTATCTAATATGTTCCCCTCGTTGCTTCCCTTATATATAACTTAATTTAAATTATTTCCTTTATCTAGACTATTTCCCTTAAATTGTTTACTTTACACAATTCAATTTAAATTGTTTCCTTTAAATTACGACTGGAAACTTTTACATATATTAATAAATATGTACTGGCTGAAATAACATTGTATGTATATTTACAAATATAACATTGTATGTATATATACAAATATATGTATGTATGTATATGTATGTGTATATGTGTATGTATATCTGTATATGTGTGTGTGTGTATATGTATGTATATTTGTGTGTATATATGTATGTATGTGAACTTTTTATCATATATACACATATTAATAAATATCTAATGGCTGAAATAACATTGTATTGATATTTACAAATATAACATTGTATGTGTATTTACATACACACACACACAAATATATATATATATATATTATCATATATACATGCATTAATAAATATTTAATGGCTGAAATAACATTATATGTGTATTTACAAATATAACATTGTATGTATATTTACAAATACACACACATACATATGTATATATGTAAGTCTGTGTGTGTATATGTATACATACATATGTATATATGTATATATATATATATGTATGGGCAATGTTCAGCTACACCTCTCTTTTGCTAAGCCTGTAATGAAATAACATTGTATGTATATTTACAAATATAACATATGTATACTTACGTATGTGTGTGTGCGTGTGTATATGTATGTATGTGAACTTTTTTATCATATATACATATATTAATAAATATTTAATAGCTGAAATATATTGTACGTATTTACAAATATAACATTGTATGTATATTTACACACACACACACACACACATATATATATATATATATATAAACATTTTATCATATAAACTTTATTAATAAATATTTAATGGCTGAAATAACATTGTAGGTATATTTACAAATATAACATTGTATTTATATTTACAACTATATATGTATGTGTGTATATATATATGTATGTGTGTGTGTATGGGCATTGTTAGGCTATAGCTCACTTTTGCTATACCTCTAATTCCCTTTGATTTCAACCACATATTCCGAGTTAAATAATAATACTTTCTCTCTTTTGGTGATGAGAGAAAGAGAAAATATTATTATTTAACTCGGAACATGTGGTTCAAATCAAAGGGGATGTGTGTGTGTGTATGTGTGTGTATGTATGTGTATGTATATACATAGATGTATGTGAATATATATATATATATATATGTATGTATGTGTGTGTGTATATGTATGTATGTATGTATGTATGGTTATATACACACACACACACACATATGTATGTATGTATATATGTATGTACGTATGTATATGCATGTGAATGTATTATCATAATTATCATTCCTTGTCATAATTTAACATATATAATAACCACAAATCCTAATGGTTATTTATTAACATGCAATATCTACACATTTATGCACACCCTTAATTAATCTATCATGTTTATAGTACTTACCATGTTTGCATTATGAATGCAAATGTATCATAAATTCAAACACAAATTAAAGTAAATTAAAACAAAATAACATTAGATTTAACACTTAGTAAAGATAAATCATTGTATACGAAAACAATTTTTTTAATATAAATTAATAAGTTAAAATCAAAGGACTAAACTCCTTTATCAATAACGAGTATATATGCACGTCCACATGGACGTGCATTTGCTCATTTAGGATATGTGAAGTTGTGAACACTATTTTGCACATGAACATTGTGACAGTGGAAAAATTAAAAGTGAAAACTCTTATCGTAATAAGATTTCAACCATTGTAAAACTAAAAACATCATACACTTCAAAAATAATAGAAAACTAAAACAAAAAGGAATTCAGACATTATCAGTAGAACGTTAAAACAATTATAAAAAGAGATGAACTGGAATATAAACAACATCAAAATATCAGTTGTGTCAACATAAAATAATAGTAGCACCAAATAACTTCAAAAAGTACACAGCCAAAAATTAAACAAAACTACATATGAATAACAATATACATAAAACATGGCAGACTTCAGGCGCAACATATGAATAACAATATACAAAAAAACATGGCAGACTTCAGGCACAACATATGAATAACAACATAATAAGTCGCCTTCATTAAAAATATAATATAAAAATATGCAGCTATAGAAGTTTTTATAGCAAAAACTAAATATCAATCTTAGTTTACATATTCCAGCATATTTACATAAAAATGACTACAATGGGCAACATTTAAAATAGAAAAGGATGTATGCAACAATCACCATAGGCAAGTGTCCAATAGTTAGACCAGTTAAAAAAATGAGCTGTTTTATTTCATTTGAGCTTTTCATGTTATCATGGTCAAGTTGAACTTACTCCACCACGTTGCCTCCTACGATTCCATCTGAACCACATAGCTAGTCAAAAACGGCTTTCGCATATTATGAGCATCGTTAAGTTTATGCCTAATGGACATAATACATCATCTCAGAAAACTCAAATAGAGTTCTCTTGAATTCTCATAACCCATCGCCTATATTATTATGTGTACATGTAATGTTTGATCATGTATATTATATACGTTTCAATGTTATATAGTAGTTCCCTTGAAGTCACGTATTATTGTGTGTACATATACTGTTTGTTGTTATGTATGCCTAAACTGTAAAGGTACCATGAATTTAAAATTTGAGTTGAATGGTTCAAATGGAACATTTTCCAAGTGTTGGCTAAAATGGTGCTCCTCAATATATATTAGAAAGGTAACAAATGTGACATATTTTGCACTACACAACCAAACCATCCCATGAGCCAAGCAAGGAATATGCTACCATGACACCTTTTTCTATTGAATGTTCACATATTATTTTTCCAAATATTTAAGTATTGAATCTTCATAGGTTTAACTGTAGTTCTATATGAAAGTCAGTATCTTATGGGGTTCCTGTTAGTCTTCAGAATCAACACCCATGAATTGGTTTCATAAGCAAATAAAATAGCTTTGCTTTAATCAACATCATGTCTAAAATCTACTGAGAAAGATGAACCAATCTATTAAATAATAGTAAAGCAGACGAAATTCTAGCTCCCACGTTAATTCTAGCCTTTCTCTCAACCCTCCTTAACTTTCTCGGGATATTTATTAACATTTTATTTTAAAGACCTGATACTATTTATTATTTTGAATTGTTTATAATATTTTATTAATTTTATACTATCGTTTTACATTCAAAAACATACACCCGCTTTCTACTATTATTTTCAGAGTTCTCAATTTTAATGTACAATTTACATTTAAGTCTAGATATTTAAATTAATTAAATAATTTAACTATGAACTGTTTAAACTAAACTAATTAACCATTATTTATTAATTTGTCTAGTAAGTAATACATATGACAATGTCAACAAATATATCACAATCATTGTAACAAAATGGTATAAACAAAATTTTCATACATATATAAAAAATATGGATCACATAAAAGATAATAAGAACAACTTTAATGTATAATTATTTATTTTAACAATTATCATTTAAATGATAGAAATGCTTAAAAATTATAAACCATCCACGTAATTATAAAAATTTCAACACCACTTCTTAATTCTCTTCGATTTTTTTTGAATCCATATAAATTATTATTTTATAGTTATCGAAAATATTGCGTTAATTTTTTCCATGATTTTACATTCATATACCGAGATTTTACAATTTCTATAGTCATATAGAAAAATTTCATCAATTTTCTCTTAGTATTTTGCATTCAAATCCATGTATTTAAATTAGCCCAACACTATAAATCCTTACTATATAAATAAATTCAAGTAGCTGACACTCATTAAGTTCTCTGATAATTTATTAAAAAAAATGACAATTCCAATTTATATACCACATTCGTAGTAACAAAATGGTAAAAGAGATATTTCTTTCAAATATAAAAATATATGAATCACTTAAAAAAATTGTATGCATAAACAATAATAAAAAGTTTAATTTATGATTGATATATCGAACATTGAATTACAAAATCTTAGTTTAACAATACCTAAAGTACGAGTACTATGTTTTTACAACATTAACATGTGCAATACATGAGATACATTCTATCACTTTATTATTATTATTATCTACCATTTTAGTAAATTAAAAAAATGTTTTCCCTTAATTATCTCATATTATGTTTAAAATTCTTATCAATACAACTAAAACCCATCTTCATACACATGTACGGGTGCGCATGCGCATAAATACACACAAATTCATGAATTTACTTAATATTACTTCAAAAAGGAAAATATTACATCAATATTTTTCTTTGAAATTTATTACATAAATAAATACTTACAATTATTTCACATATATAGATATATCAGTCATATTTAATGTATAATTTCTTAATTTCAAAATATAAATTAAACTTGTTTTAAAATTGAGATATTTTAAAACATAAAATTTTGGAAATAACAATAATATATCTTTATTTATTTACATTTTTCAAAAGTATAAATTAATAAAATAATATGTGTAACATATAATTTCCTTAAACTTAAGAAATATTATAGTAAAACTAATTTGAAACAAAATATATCAATTTAAATAGTTAGAATATGAATATAATGAATATATGATTAATTTTTAACCATTCAAAAATAACATTTTAACATATTCAAATCAAAAAATAATGATGATGATTTTTCTATAAATTCAACTATATTTATTTAACAAATATAAATTGGTGAAATATTATACTTAATGTTATAAATTTTAAATTTATTTTGTAATCCATATATTTTAGATATTAAAAGTCTAAAAAATATATACGCACTTACAATCTATTTTGTTAATATATTAAATTAATCAATATATATATGTTTATTTAAGTAATGATCTGTTAAATAATAGTAAAATAGAAAAAAAATCTCCTTAATTCTCTTTTTTAAGCTAAGATTTCTTCTTTATTATCTCTGTTGATTTGTCATGAAGCTTCTCACGATTTCAGTAAATCAAAAATAAAATAGTATTGTCCTTGGTTATCTTTTATATATATATATATATTATAATTTTATACTCTCATCTAAATCTAATTTGAATATTTCATATAATCTGAAGTATAACTTAATAAAAAATTAAAATATAACGTTATTTTGAAACTAACTTAAAACTATATATTTCACTGTGAATATTTAGAATCAGAAAATAATAGTAATTATAACTATTTATCACTATTCAAGAATTTCATTTCGCAACGGAAACTCTTCTAAAAGAAGTTCGAATCTGTTCTGTTCGGATATTGATCGGTCTTGGTTTGATATGGTTTACGTGTTACTGGTTCCTAGAAGAGTGCATTTCTCTATTAGCTAAACCCTTTTGAAAAATATTATTTTAAATTATTTTACAACAAAAATATTATGTGTCTAATTTATTTCTATCTAAATATAGAAGTGCCCATATAAATCGAATTTCATAGACCATAATACCCTATTACTTACCTTTTTAGTACTTTATTACAAATTACAAGATCTCGTTCATTAAAATTAATAAGATACATCGAAGGTATCTTTTCTTAGTTCTACTTCTACTCTTACTCTGTACGGTATCCATATCATTTATACCTATGAGATACCATACAAAATAGAATGATTTTACAAGGAAGGGATATAATGAAATTAGAAATTGGATCTTATCATGTCATGGTAATGATCTATTTTATTTGATTGATGGATCCAAGAATAAATTCTACTGAATTAACGAATGGTTTTATTCGAAACGTCTCGTGATTTTAACCAATTATGTGCTTCAATATAATTACCTGGAGTAAGCGCTATAGCCTGTTTCCAATACTCAGCAGCTTGATCGAACCACGCCTCCACAATTTCAGAATCACTCTGTAGAATGGCTTGGTCTCCGCGGTTGGAATAGGTGGTTAAATTCCTTCCCTTAGAACCGTACTTGAGAGTTTCCTATGTTTCAGTTCGCCAGGTTGTCTCTTTCCTACCCATGGATTCAGCAGCAGTTCGAAAGGTTGACCTATTCGGGAATCTCCGGATCTATGCTTATTTTCAACTCCTCGAAGTATTTCGTCTCTTGCTACGCCCTTCCTCGTCTCTGGGTGCCTAGGTATCCACCATAAGCCTTTCCTCGTTTGAACCTCGCCATTAATGTTAAGGCTATGCCATCCTAAGGTGCTGCTAAATGGAAGGATCTTATCAACGTCCATGAATGAAAAATCATAGATCGAACTGCCGAATTGAAAAAATTGGGTGTTGTCATAGTATCAGCTAAGTGCATGGGTTGGAGATAAGCGGACTCGAACCGCTGACATCCGCCACAGGGTAAACCACCGCCTCTCGGTCCTCCCCGGCTGATTCTACCATAGACGCCAACGATAGACAATAACTCAGCACAAACATACGAAAATAGCAATATAAATTTTCTGTTAAAATATTTGTATGCTCATTTATACATATAAATTAATTAAATACTAAACTTATCGTAAGACTTATTTAAATTTCAAAAACATTTTTCTAGAATTATTTTAAATTCACATGTATATATTTATAATCCAAAATAATAATAGATGTAATTTTCGGTAACTTATTCTTATGTAACTTAAATTATTGATAGAATGATTTGTTAAATATATTCTATTAAATAATAGTAAGGTAGCAGGAATTATATCTCACTTATGAATTTCAAAAATTAAAGTCTATTAGTATTTCGATTTTGTATTTTAAATAGACACTACTATTGTTTATAGTTTATGATTATTACAATTATTAATAATTCTCTCCTTGATTTTGACCTACAATTTAGTTTCAGGTATAAAATCTATCATTGTTTAAATAACTTCAACTATTTTACATTCAAGTTTGTATTATTATTTCTTTCTTAAATGAAATTTAGCAATAATAAACATGCATAATAATGAAGGCTCTCTTTATTTTTCCTTACTACTCTATACTGAAGTATAATTTACAAATAAATTATTTGGAATGTTCACTTTAATTCCATTTAACTAAGCTACATTTAAGTTTGTATTGTTATTTTTCTTCCAAATTGGTGTTTTATTATAGACTAAAATATACACAATAGTTGAAGCACATGGCTTACACAAATATATGCTTAACATTAACATATTACAGTGTACGTCAACTATTTCACTATGTATATTTGACAATTTCTTTTACAACATTACCATGTGCAACGCACGGGTTACACACTAGCAGTGTTATATGGTTGTAGTTTTGTTTGATAGAACACTATTACTTACTACTAAATGAAACTATGCTATAAAAAATGAACATAAGAGCAAATCAAGTGAGTTATTCCTCATTTTTGAGTTATTCCTTAACTTTCGTAAAATTCATCATTTGAATAGCTTTAGTTCTTGCTCAAATGTTGAAATCCTAGGTTTAAAGGAGAATGGTGGTTATGTCATGGATGAAATTATGAGTACAACTTCTGTCCTCAAAGTCCAGCAGTTTGATACCTAATAGCAAGCTTTGAAGCATACAGCAAACAGGTTGCAACCTTTCTCAACTTAATTTGTTTGTTTTCCTATGTGTATTTAGAACTTAAAGGCTTATCAGTGGACTTTATGGGTGCAAGCTTGGTCGTCATTTAAATTTTAAACATGTTTAAATATTGGTAAAATGTATAAATTTCGTTTGTATAAGAAAATGATTTTCTGGTACACTAACCATAAATTGTATAAATAAATTATATCAATTCCTAAGTTGACATTTGTAGAAACAGATTTTTTTCATCTGAACAATTATTAGTCTAATTTAATATTACTAATTACATTGTAGAATAAATAAGCTTAGTGTGGTCAGTAAGTATGTAAGAAACATTAAAATTGAAACATGGATGAAGTATCATGATATATCAAAAATAAAATCAAGCTTAAAGTTTATAAACCGAATGCAATTTTACCCCTCTTTATGTTTGAATAAATTCATGGCATCTTCTTGTAGTTGGCTCACGTTGTAACAAAGTGAATTGGTGTACAATGCATTTTTTAATGCATGAATGAACGTACACATCACCTAGAACCTGATATGACATTAATGGGTATTAATACTTCATTTCACTACACATCTTCATGTTTTCGGCTCGCGTTGTAAATGTTTCAATGCTTCATGATCCGTATACAAAATAAATTCTTTGTGGAACAAGTAATGTCTCCAATGCTTCACGGCCTGCACAATAGCATAAAACTCCACATCATAAGTATTGTATCTCATCTTTGATCCAGAAAGTTTTTCACTGAGTTAATTTGATGATAACCACTCTTAAGGTCGATCTTAGAAAAGATTACAGACCCACTGAGTTAATCCAATAGATCATCAAGTCTTGGCATAGGAAATCTGTATCTGACAGTTATTTTGTTGAGTGCCCTGCTGTCTGTACACATTCTCCACGAACCATCTTTCTTTGGAACCAACAGAGCTGGTACGGCACAAGGACTGAGACTCTCTCAAACATGCCCTTGCTCAAGCAACTCCTCAACCTGTCTCCTCAACTCTTTATGCTCTTTCGGACTCATACGATAATGCGGCCTATGCGGTAAAATAGCACCTGGCACTAGATCGATTTGATGTTGTATGTCCCTTAGCGGCGGTAAATCCTTGGGTAATTCCGCAGGAAAGACATCGTCAAATTCATTTAACAACGGTCTAACCTCCGCAGGAATTTTAAGATCTTCACTTGTTTCATACCCAATCAACATAAACAATTCAGCACTATCTTCTACTTCTTTAACAAATTCTCTCGAAGAGAATAGACTAGTTGGTTCCACTTTCTTCTCTGACTTGCTTTCACTTTATTCACGCTTCTTAGGAACTAAGGTGATTTGAGTACCTTCGAACATAAAACTGTAGCTGTTGGTGCGACCATTATGTTGTACAGCTCTATCATATTGCCATGGTCTTCCCAATAGTAGATGACACACATCCATATTGACAACATCACACCATATATCATCTTTGTACTTCTTCCCAATAGAAAATGTAACAAATGCTCGTCTTCCCACTGTCACTTCTCCACCTTTCTTTAGCCATGCCAGTTTATAAGGTCTAAGGTGTTTTTCAGTCTTCAACCCTAACTTCTTGACGGCTTCTTCAAAAATAATGTTATCGCAGCTTCCCGCATCAATAACAAATTGACAAACCTTTCCCAAGATAGTACATGTAGACTAAAAGATATTGCTTCTCAGCCAGCTAGAATCATCCTCATGCTTTGGCGTTAAACAAGACCTCCTCATCATCAAGTTACACCCTTCATCTCTTGACACAACTTCTTCATCTTCATCAAACTTCGATGGATGAGAATAATCAATTTCAGCTTCCACATCCTCACACTCACATTCCTCTGCAACTAATGCTCTCTTCTTTGGCTTTGTACATTCATTACTTTTATGGCCAAACTCCTGACAATTATAGCACTTGATACTGTTATTGACCTTTGCTTTAGCGGCTTCATTGACAATTGGTTTATTGATTGTCTTGGAAACATTTGCACTGCTACTAGCACCCTTATTCTGGTTGTTGGAACTTGTAAACACACCACTTCCTCGTCTCCCTTGTTTCTCCCAAGCTAGAGCTTTCTGATGTGCTTCAGCAACAGACATTGGATTAACCATATTAACCATGTCTTGAATTTGCATTCGTAACCCTCCAATATATCTAGCCATTAGCTATTCCTCGGTTTCCATAATATCATTCCTTGCAATCAATTGATAGAATTCATCTGCATAGTCATTCACTGTCTTCGTCCCTTGTCTCAAATTCTGCAATCATTGATACATAAGACATTGATAATTGTACGGCAAGAAAGTCGCTTTCATCATCTTTCTCATCTTCTCCCAAGTGACAACTTTTGATTTTCCAATTCTCTCCCGAGTTAGTTTAGTTTGTTGCCACCAAGCCATAGCACTTCCCCTTAGTCTTGTAGCAATTAATTGGACTCTGTGATTCTCAGGTACATCCTTGAATTCCAAAATTTCTTCCACATTCGACAACCAATCAAGAAATTCTTCTGCTTGCATACCACCTTTGAATTCTGGAATTTCCATCCTCATACCTAACTCCCATTTACGATCATTTTCTGAATCCCGAAATTGATTTCGCACTTGGCCTTGATTTCGATAATGAATACTACCTCCATCACCATCTTCCTCAAAATCAGATGTATTTCGATATCGATCCTGACCATCCACATCCCTACGACCACGCATGTTCCTTCTACCTTGTCTTTCAGCATCACGATATGGTTCATTTTCGAAACCACGTTGAGTTCCTTCCTCTTCATTTCGGTACCCATTATGGTCTCGCATCATTGAAACTGATGATTCTCTCCTATCTCGATAGGACTGGGGTGACATCCTCCTTTCTTCCGAAACCGATGGCGAAACCCTGTTTTCACCCTGGTTCGAAACTGGTGACGTTCTCCTTTGATTTTGATTCATGTCGTTCATCAATTTCTCCAATTTTTCAATACCCTCATTGAACTTTTCATTGATACGCTGCTCCATCTGCTCAGCTTCTTGTCTTCTATATAAATCTTCAACATTTTGATAGCGGTTAGCACGTCTCGGAGGCATGATCAAATCTTCAACAAATTCAAACACAAACTTCACTTCGATCCAAAAAATCTCGAATCAGAACTCCCCAACTTGTTTGAAATCTCACGAACACCCAAATGAACAAACAACTCAATTCGAACTCCAAAAACTTCAAATCTCGAAATTTCACACCCAAAGAACTTGGAAAAGTTCGTCTCCTTGCTCTGATACCTAATGACGCAGCACGAAAGTAGATCTGAACCAGCGGTCAAATCTGTCCAGGATCCGATCACGAAATGCGGAAAAATGAATCGATGAAACAAGATAAATTGATGAATTGATGATACCCAAGTGCCCAAATCCGTTGATCTCTCGAGATACCGGATTCTAGCTATCTTCAACACGTTGATCGCGCACGATACCGTGTTAGAAGATCTACGATTCTTCGACGTTGATCTCGCGCACGAGATTCCGTGAATCGGCTTCAAGTTCGTTGATTCGAGCGCACTCGAATATCCGAATATGGAGAAAGGAGATCACACTCAACTTCCAATTTTAATGGAGGCACAAAGCTCTCAACAAATTTTTATTCAAAATTCAACTCCTCTTTACAAATGACAACACACTCCTATTTATAAAAAATTACACACATGCGACTCACGACTTAACTCAACACATACGACTTAACAACATACGACTTAACAACACACGAGTTACAACATATGACTTAACAACAATACATCACAACTACAGATAAAACCAAATAGCGACTCAAAGAAACAACATAAGGAAAACAACGACATAAGGAAGTTCGCGACATAAGAAGCAACGTCATAGCAATCAGCGACATAAGAAAACAGCGACCTACTGGAAGCGACCTAGGACTTCGCGACATAAGGATTCTGCTCGCGACCTAGGGCTTCGCGACATAAGGATCTGCTTGTTCGCGACCTAAGCTGGAGCGACCTAGGGCTTCACTTTAGGTTTGAGGCTGAACGACTTATGAGGCGGCGCGACTTATGGTTGTGGAGCGACTCAGACTTGTTGCGATTTGGGCTTCTTCGCCTTCGCGACCTATGGAAGCGCGATTCAGGGAAGCGACTTTGGAGGAAGAAACGACTTAAGGTAAGTCGTTTATCTCGCGCTGCATCATCCTCCCCTGGTTGAAAAGAATTCGACCCCGAATTCACACTTTCCTCTTCTTCGACATGCTTATTCTCATGATATGGAATCAAGTGTTTGACGTTGAAAACGTTGGCAGTATGGATATGATCCGGCAATCTTAACCGATAAGCATTCTCGTTAATCTTCTTTACGATTTCCAAAGGGCCAATCTTTCTTGCAGCCAGTTTGTTGTAAGTACCAATAGGAAATCGATCCTTAGTCAATACTGCATATACAAAATCTCCTTCTTTGAACTCAACATTTCGTCGCTTAATATCCGCGGATTGCTTATATTTCTCATTCGCCTTAAGCAATCGTTCCTGCACGACCTTGTGGCACTCTTGCAATTCATTCACAAAATCACTAGCTCGTTTGATCACTTCTTTCTATTGTGGCACTGTAGATAAATCTAATGGTCCGTTAGGCATTGTTGAGTAAACGACCTGGAATGGACTGAACCCAGTGCTACGATTAACTGCATGGTTGTGTGCAAACTCAGCTTGACACGGCTTGGAATCCCAACTCTTCAAATTGTCATTTACGCGGCATCTCAATAGATTACCTAGGGATATATTCACAACTTCTGTCTGTCCATCTGTCTGTGGATGATAAGCACTATTGAATTTCAGCTTTGTCCCGACCATTCTCCATAGACTCATCTAAAAATGACTCAGAAAACGAGTGTCTCTATCCGATACAATAGATTCAGGCAACCCATGAAGATGATAGATCTCTCTGAAATATAACTGTGCGACATTAACTGCATCTATCGTCTTCTTGCATGCGACAAAATGTACCATTTTTGAAAACCGATCAACCACCACGTAGATAGAATCATTGCCACGTTGTGTTCTCGGCAATCCCAATACAAAGTCCATACTAACATCCACCCATGGTTTAGTAGCTATAGGCAACGACATATATAATCCTGCATTTGTTGCGGTCCCCTTTGAAACTTGACAAATATGGCACTTCTGAACGAACTTTTCAATCTCCTTCCTCATTGATGGCCAAAAATAAGACTTTGAGATCAACTGCATAGTACGGTCATGGCCCACGTGTCCTTCTTCATGTAATTCTTTGATGATTTTCATTCGCAGACTGCAATCTGGAATACAAAACTGATTTCCTTTGAATAGAAAACCATCAACTAGCATATATCCATCCATGTTTCTCTACTTGACTTTGTCTAAGATCTTGGAAAAATATGAATCTGAAGTGAGCAAATCTGGAAGTAAGTCAAAACCCATCACCTCTACTCGCATGGTTGTTAGTAAATTATTCCTCCGGCTCAATGCATCGGCGACACGATTGGTTACTCCAGACATGTGCTTTACGACGAATGTAAATTGATGCAAATAAGCTATCCACGATGCATGCCTAGCTGCAATTTTATTCTGCCCTTGTAAATGTTTCAATGCTTCATGATTCGTATACAAAAAAAATTCTTTGTGGAACAAGTAATGTCTCCAATGCTTCACGGCCTGCACAATAGCATAAAACTCCAAATCATAAGTACTGTATCTCATCTTTGCTCCAGAAAGTTTTTCACTGAAATAGGCAATTGGATGACCCTTCTGACTCAACACTCCTCCAATTCCAACTTTGGACGCATCTGTATGTAACTCAAATAGTAACTGAAAATCTGGCAACACTAGAATCGGTGTTGATGTTAAAAGTTCATTGATCTGTTCAAAAGCAGATCCTGCCTCTTTCGTCCATGAAAATTGCTTTCCTTTCATACAATCAGTAACAGGAGCCATCACACTACTAAAGTGTGGTATAAATCTTCGATAAAATGAAGCTAATCCATGGAAACTTCTGACTTCTGTTATAGTTTTGGGCTGTGGCCAATTTTTGATTGCGGCTACTTTACTTTGGTCCACTTTTATCCCTTCCTTGGACACGACATAACCCAGAAATAAAACACTAGGCGTCATGAACACGCATTTCTTCATCGCCGCATAGAACTGTTCTTGATGAAGAATAGTTAACACCTTTTGCAAGTGTTGAATGTGCTCCTCTGTGCTAGCACTATATATCAAGATATCATCAAAGTAGACTACAACAAACTTCCCGATGTAAGGTCTGAAAATTTGATTCATCACCCTCATAAATGTACTTGGTGCATTAGATAGACCAAATGGCATGACCAGCCATTCATATAATCCTTCTCGAGTCTTGAATGCTGTCTTCCATTCACCACATGGTCTTATGCGAATTTGATGATAACCACTCTTAAGGTCGTTCTTAGAAAAGATTACAGACCCATTGAGTTGATCCAATAGATCATCAAGACTTGGCATAGGAAATCTGTATCTGATAGTTATTTTGTTGAGTGCCCTGCTGTCTGTACACATTCTCTACGAACCATCTTTCTTTGGCACCAACAGAGCTGGTACAGCACAAGGACTGAGACTCTCTCGAACACGCCCTTGCTCAAGTAACTCCTCAATCTGTCTCCTCAACTCTTCATGCTCTTTCGGACTCATACGATAATGCGGCCTATGTAGTAAAACAGCACCTGGCACTAGATCGATTTGATGTTGTATGTCCCTTAGCGGCAGTAAATCCTTGGGTAATTCAGCAAGAAAGACATCTTCAAATTCATTTAACACCGGTCTAACCTCTGCAGGAATTTTAAGATCTTCACTTGTTTCATACCCAATCAACATAAACAATTCAACACTATCTTCTACTTCTTTAACAAATTCTCTCGAAGACAATAGACTAGTTGGTTCCACTTTCTTCTCTGACTTGCTTTCACTTTGTTCACGCTTCTTAGGAACTAAGGTGATTTGAGTACCTTCGAACATGAAACTGTAGCTGTTGGTGCGACCATTATGTTGTACAACTCTAGCATATTGCCATGGTCTTCCCAATAGTAGATGACACACATCCATATTGACAACATCACACCATATATCATCGTTGTACTTCTTCCCAATAGAAAATGTAACAAATGCTCGTCTTCCCACTGTCACTTCTCCACCTTTCTTTAGCCATGCCAGTTTATAAGGTCTAGGGTGTTTTTCAGTCTTCAACCCTAACTTCTTGACGGCTTCTTCAGAAATAATGTTATCGCAGCTTCCCGCATCAATAACAAATTGACAAACCTTTTCCAAGATAGTACATGTAGACTAAAAGATATTGCTTCTCAGCCAGCTAGAATCATCCCCATGCTTTGGCGTTAAACAAGACCTCCTCATCATCAAGTTACACCCTTCGTCTCCTGACACAACTTCTTCATCTTCATCAAACTTCGGTGGATGAGAATAATCAATTTCAGCTTCCACATCCTCACACTCACATTCCTCTACAATTAATGCTCTCTTCTTTGGCTTTGTACATTCATTACTTTTATGGCCAAACTCCTGACAATTATAGCACTTGATAGTGTTATTGACCTTTGCTTTAGCGGCTTCATTGACAATTGGTTTATTGATTGTCTTGGAAACATTTGCACTGCTGCTAGCACCCTTATTCTGGTTGTTGGAACTCGTAAACACACCACTTCCTCGTCTCCCTTGTTTCTCCCAAGCTAGAGCTTTCTGATGTGCTTCAGCAACAGACATTGGATTAAACATATTAACCATGTCTTGAATTTGCATTCGAAACCCTCCAACATATCTAGCCATTAGCTATTCCTCGGTTTCCATAATATCATTCCTTGCAATCAATTGATAGAATTCATCTGCATAGTCATTCACTGTCTTCGTCCCTTGTCTCAAATTCTGCAATCGTTGATACATAAGACATTGATAATTATACGGCAAGAAAGTTGCTTTCATCATCTTTCTCATCTTCTCCCAAGTGACAACTTTTGATTTTCCCATTCTCTCCCGAGTTAGTTTAGTTTGTTGCCACCAAGCCATAGCTCTTCCCCTTAGTCTTGTAGCAATTAATTGGACTCTGTGATTCTCAGGCACATCCTTGAATTCCAAAATTTCTTCCACATTCGACAACCAATCAAGAAATTCTTCTGCTTGCATACCACCTTTGAATTCAGGAATTTCCATCCTCATACCTAACTCCCATTTACGATCATTTTCTGAATCCCGAAATTGATTTCGCACTTGGCCTTGATTTCGATAATGAATACTACCTCCATCACCATCTTCCTCAAAATCAGATGTATTTCGATATCGATCCTGACCATCCACATCCCTACGACCACGCATGTTCCTTCTACCTTGTCTTTCAGCATCACGATATGGTTCATTTTTGAAACCACGTTGAGTTCCTTCCTCTTCATTTCGGTACCCATTGTGGTCTCGCATCATTGAAACTGATGATTCTCTCCTATCTCGATAGGACTGGGGTGACATCCTCCTTTCTTCTGAAACCGATGGCGAAACCCTGTTTTCACCCTGGTTCGAAACTGGTGACGTTCTCCTTTGATTTTGATTCATGTCGTTCATCAATTTCTCCAATTTTTCAATACCCTCATTGAACTTTTCATTGATACGCTGCTCCATCTGCTCAGCTTCTTGTCTTCTATATAAATCTTCAACATTTTGATAGCGGTTAGCACGTCTCGGAGGCATGATCAAATCTTCAACAAATTCAAACACAAACTTCACTTCGATCCAAAAAATCTCGAATCAAAACTCCCCAACTTGTTTGAAATCTCACGAACACCCAAATGAACAAACAACTCAATTCGAACTCCAAAAACTTAAAATCTCGAAACTTCACACCCAACGAACTTGGAAAAGTTCATCTCCTTGCTCTGATACCTAATGACGCAGCATGGAAGTAGATCTGAACCAACGGTCAAATCTGTCCAGGATCCGATCACGAATTGCGGAAAATTGAATCGATGAAACAAGATAAATTGATGAATTGATGATACCAAAGTGCCCAAATCCGTTGATCTATCGAGATACCGGATTCTAGCTATCTTCAACACGTTGATCGCGCACGATACCGCGTTAGAAGATCTATGATTCTTCGACGTTGATCTCGCGCATGAGATTCCGTGAATCGACTTCAAGTTCGTTGATTCGAGCGCACTCGAATATCCGAAGATGGAGAAAGGAGATCACACTCAACTTCCAATTTTAATGGAGGCACAAAGCTCTCAACAAATTTTTATAAAAAATTCAACTCCTCTTTACAAATGACAACGCACCCCTATTTATAGAAAATTACACACATGCGACTCACGACTTAACTCAACACATACGACTTAACAACATACGACTTAACAACACACGAGTTACAACATATGACTTAACAACAATACATCACAACTACAGATAAAACCAAACAGCGACTCAAAGAAACAACATAAGGAAAACAGCGACATAAGGAAGTTCGCGACATAAGAAGCAACGTCATAGCAATCAGCGACATAAGAAAACAGCGACCTACTGGAAGCGACCTAGGACTTCACGACATAAGGATTCTGCTCGCGACCTAGGGCTTCGCGACATAAGGATCTTCTCGTTGGCGACCTAGGCTGGAGCGACCTAGGGCTTCGCTTTAGGTTTGAGGCTAAACGACTTATGAGGCGGCGCGACTTATGGTTGTGGAGCGACTCAGACTTGTGGCGATTTGGGCTTCTTCGCCTTCGCGACCTATGGAAGCACGATTCAGGGAAGCGACTTTGGAGGAAGAAACGACTTAAGGTAAGTCGTTTATCTCGCGCTGCATCATCCTCCCCTGGTTGAAAAGAATTCGACCCCGAATTCACACTTTCCTCTTCTTCGACATGCTTATTCTCATGATATGGAATCAAGTGTTTGACGTTGAAAACGTCGGCAGTATGGATATGATCCGGCAATCTTAACCGATAAGCATTCTCGTTAATCTTCTTTACGATTTCCAAAGGGCCAATCTTTCTTGCAGCCAGTTTGTTGTAAGTACCAATAGGAAATCGATCCTTAGTCAATACTGCATATACAAAATCTCCTTCTTTGAACTCAACATTTCGTCGCTTAATATCCACGGATTGCTTATAATTCTCATTCGCCTTAAGCAATCGTTCTTGCACAACCTTGTGGCACTCTTGCAATTCATTCGCAAAATCACTAGCTCGTTTGATCACTCCTTTCTGTTGTGGCACTGTAGATAAATCTAATGGTCCGTTAGGCATTGTTGAGTAAACGACTTGGAATGGACTGAACCCAGTGCTACGATTAACTGCATGGTTGTGTGCAAACTCAGCTTGACACAGCTTGGAATCCCAACTTTTCAAATTGTCATTTACGAGGCATCTCAATAGATTACCTAGGGATCTATTCACAACTTCTATCTGTCCATCCGTCTGTGGATGATAAGCACTACTGAATTTCAGCTTTGTCCCGACCATTCTCCATAGACTCATCCAAAAATGACTCAGAAAACGAGTGTCTCTATCCGATACAATAGATTCAGGCAACCCATGAAGATGATAGATCTCTCTGAAATATAACTGTGCGACATTAACTGCATCTGTCGTCTTCTTGCATGCGACAAAATGTACCATTTTTGAAAACCGATCAACCACCACGTAGATAGAATCATTTCCACGTTGCGTTCTCGGCAATCCCAATACAAAGTCCATACTAACATCCACACATGGTTTAGTAGCTATAGGCAACGGCATATATAATCCTGCATTTGTTGCGGTCCCCTTTGAAACTTGACAAATATGGCACCTCTGAACGAACTTTTCAATCTCCTTCCTCATTGATGGCCAAAAATAAGACTTTGAGATCAACTGCATAGTACGGCCATGGCCCACGTGTCCTTCTTCATGTAATTCTTTGATGATTTTCATTCACAGACTGCAATCTGGAATACAAAACTGATTTCCTTTGAATAGAAAACCATCAACCAACATATATCCATCCATGTTTCCCTGCTTGACTTTGTTTAAGATCTTGAAAAAATATGAATCTGAAGTGAGAAAATCTGGAAGTAAGTCAAAACCCATCACCTCTACTCGCATGGTTGTTAGTAAATTATTCCTCCGGCTCAATGCATCGGCGACACGATTGGTTACTCCAGACTTGTGCTTCACGACGAATGTAAATTGATGCAAATAAGCTATCCACGATGCATGCCTAGCTACAATTTTATTCTGCCCTTGTAAATGTTTCAATGCTTCATGATCCGTATACAAAAAAAATTCTTTGTGGAACAAGTAATGTCTCCAATGCTTCACGGCCTGCACAATAGCATAAAACTCCACATCATAAGTATTGTATCTCATCTTTGCTCCAGAAAGTTTTTCACTGAAATAGGCAATTGGATGACCCTTCTGACTCAACACTCCTCCAATTCCAACTTTTGACGCATCTGTATATAACTCAAATAGTAACTGAAAATCTGGAAACACTAGAATCGGTGCTGATGTTAAAAGTTCATTGATCTGTTCAAAAGCATATCCTGCCTCTTTCGTCCATGAAAATTGCTTTCCTTTCATACAATCAGTAACAGGAGCCATCACACTACTAAAGTGTGGTATAAATCTTCGATAAAATGAAGCTAACCCATGGAAACTTCTGACTTCTGTTATAGTTTTGGGCTGTGGCCAATTTTTGATTGCGGCTACTTTACTCTGGTCCACTTGTATCCCTTCCTTGGACACGACATAACCCAGAAATAAAACACTCGGCGTCATGAACACGCATTTCTTCATCGCTGAATAGAACTTTTCTTGACGAAGAATAGTTAACACCTTTTGCAAGTGTTGAATGTGCTCCTCTGTGCTAGCACTATATATCAAGATATCATCAAAGTAGACTACAACAAACTTCCCGATGTAAGGTCTGAAAATTTGATTCATCACCCTCATAAATGTACTTGGTGCATTGGATAGACCAAATGGCATGACCAGCCATTCATATAATCCTTCTCGAGTCTTGAATGTTGTCTTCCATTCAACACCTCGTCTTATGCGAATTTGATGATAACCACTCTTAAGGTCGATCTTAGAAAATATTACAGACCCACTGAGTTGATCCAATAGATCATCAAGTCTTGGCATAGGAAATCTGTATCTGACAGTTATTTTGTTGAGTGCCCTGCTGTCTGTACACATTCTCCACGAACCATCTTTCTTTGGCACCAACAGAGCTGGTACAGCACAAGGACTGAGACTCTCTCGAACACGCCCTTGCTCAAGCAACTCCTCAACCTGTCTCCTCAACTCTTCATGCTCTTTCGGACTCATACGATAATGCAGCCTATGGAGTAAAACAGCACCTGGCACTAGATCGATTTGATGTTGTATGTCCCTTAGCGGTGGTAAATCCTTGGGTAATTCTGCAGGAAAGACATCTTCAAATTCATTTAACACCGGTCTAACCTCCGCAGGAATTTTAAGATCTTCACTTGTTTCATACCCAATCAACATAAATAATTCAGCACTATCTTCTACTTCTTTAACAAATTCTCTCGAAGATAATAGACTAGTTGGTATCACTTTCTTCTCTGACTTACTTTCACTTTGTTCACGCTTCTTAGGAACTAAGGTGATTTGAGTACCTTTGAGCATGAAACTGTAGTTGTTGGTGTGACCATTATGTTGTACAGCTCTATCATATTGCCATGGTCTTCCCAATAGTATATGACACACATCCATATTGACAACATCACACCATATATCATCTTTGTACTTCTTCCCAATAGAAAATGTAAAAAATGCTCGTCTTCCCACTGTCACTTCTCCACCTTTCTTTAGACAAGCCAGTTTATAAGGTCTAGGGTGTTTTTCAGTCTTCAACCCTAACTTCTTGATGGCTTCTTCAGAAATAATGTTATCGCAGCTTCCCGCATCAATAACAAATTGACAAACCTTTCCCAAGATAGTACATGTAGACTAAAAGATATTGCTTCTCAGCCAGCTAGAATCATCCTCATGCTTTGGCGTTAAACAAGACCTCCTCATCATCAAGTTACACCCTTCATCTCCTGACACAACTTCTTCATCTTCATCAAACTTCGGTGGATGAGAATAATCAATTTCAGCTTCCACATCCTCACACTCACATTCCTCTGCAACTAATGCTCTCTTCTTTGGCTATGTACATTCATTACTTTTATGGCCAAACTCCTGACAATTATAGCACTTGATACTATTATTGACCTTTGCTTTAGCGGCTTCATTGACAATTGGTTTATTGATTGTCTTGGAAACATTTGCACTGCTACTAGCACCCTTATTCTGGTTGTTGGAACTCGTAAACACACCACTTCCTCATCTCCCTTGTTTCTCCCAAGCTAGAGCTTTCTGATGTGCTTTAGCAACAGACATTGGATTAAACATATTAACCATGTCTTGAATTTGCATTCGTAACCCTCCAACATATCTAGCCGTTAGCTGTTCCTCGGTTTCCATAATATCATTCCTTGCAATCAATTGATAGAATTCATCTACATAGTCATTCACTGTCTTCGTTCCTTGTCTCAAATTCTGCAATCGTTGATACATAAGACATTGATAATTGTACGGCAAGAAAGTCGCTTTCATCATCTTTCTCATCTTCTCCCAAGTGACAACTTTTGATTTTCCCATTCTCTCCCGAGTTAGTTTAGTTTGTTGCCACCAAGCCATAGCTCTTCCCCTTAGTCTAGTAGCAATTAATTGGACTCTGTGATTCTCAGGCACATTCTTGAATTCCAAAATTTCTTCCACATTCGACAACCAATCAAGAAATTCTTCTGCTTGCATACCACCTTTGAATTCTGGAATTTCCATCCTCATACCTAACTCCCATTTACGATCATTTTCTGAATCCCGAAATTGATTTCACACTTGGCCTTGATTTCGATAATGAATACTACCTCCATCACCATCTTCCTCAAAATCAGATGTATTCCGATATCGATCCTGACCATCCACATCCCTACGACCACGCATGTTCCTTCTACCTTGTCTTTCAGCATCACGATATGGTTCATTTTCGAAACCACGTTGAGTTCCTTCCTCTTCATTTCGGTACCCATTGTGGTCTCGCATCATTGAAACTGATGATTCTCTCCTATCTCGATAGGACTGGGGTGACATCCTCCTTTCTTCCGAAACCGATGGCGAAACCCTGTTTTCACCCTGGTTCGAAACTGGTGACGTTCTCCTTTGATTTTGATTCATGTCGTTCATCAATTTCTCCAATTTTTCAATACCCTCATTGAACTTTTCATTGATACGCTGCTCCATCTGCTCAGCTTCTTGTCTTCTATATAAATCTTCAATATTTTGATAGCGGTTAGCACGTCTCGGAGGCATGATCAAATCTTCAACAAATTCAAACACAAACTTCACTTCGATCCAAAAAATCTCGAATCAGAACTCCCCAACTTGTTTGAAATCTCACGAACACCCAAATGAACAAACAACTCAATTCGAACTCCAAAAACTTCAAATCTCGAAACTTCACACCCAACGAACTTGGAAAAGTTCGTCTCCTTGCTCTGATACCTAATGACGCAGCACGGAAGTAGATCTGAACCAGCGGTCAAATCCGTCCAGGATCCGATCACGAATTACGGAAAAATGAATCGATGAAACAAGATAAATTGATGAATTGATGATACCCAAGTGCCCAAATCCGTTGATCTCTCGAGATACCGGATTCTAGCTATCTTCAACACGTTGATCGCGCACGATACCGCGTTAGAAGATCTACGATTCTTCGACGTTGATCTCGCGCACGAGATTCTGTGAATCGGCTTCAAGTTCGTTGATTTGAGCGCACTCGAATATCCGAAGATGGAGAAAGGAGATCACACTCAACTTCCAATTTTAATGGAGGCACAAAGCTCTCAACAAATTTTTATTCAAAATTCAACTCCTCTTTACAAATAACAACACACCCCTATTTATAGAAAATTACACACATGCGACTCACGACTTAACTCAACACATACGACTTAACAACATACGACTTACCAACACACGAGTTACAACATACGACTTAACAACAATATATCACAACTACAGATAAAACCAAATAGCGACTCAAAGAAACAACATAAGAAAAACAGCGATATAAGGAAGTTCGCGACATAAGAAGCAACGTCATAGCAATCAGCGACATAAGAAAACAGCGACCTATTGGAAGCGACCTAGGACTTCGCGACATAAGGATTCTGCTCACGACCTAGGGCTTCGCGGCATAAGGATCTGCTCGTTCGCGACGTAGGCTGGAGCGACCTAGGGCTTCGCTTTAGGGTTGAGGCTGAACGACTTATGAGGCGGCGCGACTTATGGTTGTGGAGCGACTCAGACTTGTGCCGATTTGGGCTTCTTCGCCTTCGCGACCTATGGAAGCGCGATTCAGGGAAGCGACTTTGGAGGAAGAAACGACTTAAGGTAAGTCGTTTATCTCGCGCTGCATCAAATAGAAAGCCAGTAAAAATATATATCTCTTTTGATGTCCACAGAGAACTTATTTTCAAGCATTTCATATTGTGCTTGCAGAATGTTTCTTATACTTTGTACACATTAAATACTATATAAGAAACATACAACAAAATGAAATCTTAAAAGAAAAGGATAAGCAGCAAGCAATTAAGAAAGTAATAAGTAGAAAGACTGTTATGCAAAGAAAGAACCCGATTCCAGTAAATGTACAGTGACTTAAAGCACGGGCTTCAGTTGCTTGGCTTTTTTATCAAGCTGTCCAAGAGTTTTAAGCATGATTATGAAGTGATTAGATGATTGGAAAATAAGTACAGAAACAAGCTATTTTGGATGTTTTGACTTCAACCGCAAAATTCAACTTCAAGTGGCAGCATTTTTTTTATTGCTTGAACAAAATTAGAAATTCTGAAAATGGATTTGAAAAGAAGATTAGAATTAAAGAAATATTAAATGCACCACTTTTCATGGATACATTTCATTTTTACATATTCCATTTTTTTCTTCCTTTTGCATTTGAGAACTGGTATATTTAAATGCAATTCAGAGTTGATAAAGCAATTTAATGAACTAATTTAAATATTAAATACACCATATCATTTTGTTGTAAATATGTTAACTTCATACAGTCAACCGCATTTATCCATAAGAAGTAACATATGTGAAGTGATACTATTTCCCCATCTGAATCAGTGACGGATAAAATAAAACTATTTAAGAAAAATGAATTCACAATATGTACATGATAAGCATATGATTTCTCAAGTGTCAGTGACATATATTTCACATTTTTGTATTTTTAATTCCAAACATTAAAAATTATTAATATAATCTAAAAGGCGTGACTATTGGCAGTAACAACATGCAGATGTTGTATATATACAATAGTTAACAAAATATAAAAGAATACAAAGCAGCCAAGAAGGTATAGAAATGCACTTTTATTTTCTAATCCAGCTAACCATGTATAATAAGATTGAGAGTAGAAATAACAAAATTTAGGCAATCCTTGAGAAAATTGCCAAATTAATTTAGCAAAGACTGTAAAAGCTTAAACGATCTAGTATTTAAAAAAAAGATAGAAATAAGCAATATACGTAACAATAAACAAAATATCAATATTCAATTGTTAACTCAGACATTTGTGAGGTCAACTTTGAAAAAAAAACAGAAAAAAAAACGTACTAGGTATAAATGAGCAAAGGTACCTTACGTTGCCTAATCCATGCATGCGGCTAGTGTCGACAATTTTGGGGAAGCATTCGGCTCCGACATTGCGCCATCCCAATCATCTACTTCTCCACTGGAATCTGCAGGGAACGCATCCTCCGCCCCCGTCTCCGCTATCCATTTATGCCCTCCATCCCCACTCCATTCTCATTTAATACCCAGCGGATTCGGATAGATGAATACCCATCGGTTATATGGAACCCATTGAGTACCCATTAAGGCAAGATGAAGAAAAAAAAATGGCAAAACAAAAGTTTTAAATTTAAATCAAACAAATATTAATTATACTTCATGATCCCTAAGAATAAAAGATCGGCCTTCAAGTTTGAAATAAAAAACATAACCAACCACATAGTCATAATTTCATAACTCTTAATAATTTAAAAGTTGGACAAATCGTAAACAACAAAATGAAACTAAAATAGTCACAGGGTCAAATAATTTTTTCTTTATATACAAACACACGTTAAAACTATAAAAAAACACTACATATACCAGGATCGGATATGGGGCAAACAGTATCACCTCCGTACCCGTCCCGGCCCCGTTTCTGGTATTGAAACCATCCCTCACCACCGCCCCATTACCTGCAAAGTCGAGGAATCCCAACCCGATTAGGGTCGGGTCCCCACGGGTATCCATCCTCGTGGATTAAATTTTCATCCCTACCTATATCCGTCTTTTCCATTTCCATCTAGGTCTGTCAACTGACATTTGCGGATGCGGATAATATCATATCCATATCCGTATCCAAAATCATTTTTGGATATCCGATATCTGTATCTGCAGATGCGGACGGATATCGAATAATAATCCTATCCACTAACGATCAATAAATCAAGAAACATAAATGGAAAATTTTAGTTTAGCATAAACATTTTTCAATCTCATTTATTGTTAAAGTGTTAAAAGTAAACAAATATGATGATAATAAATAGTTTTGAGCAGTTAATATGCATTTAATGCGTATAATATGAATTTCCAACTTAATAAAATAATAAATAAGTATATTTAATTCTACTAAAATACACATAATTTAAACTATAACCTTAAGAAGAAAAATTGAACGGAGAATTTTCGAATGCGAATATATTTGTATCCGTATCCATTTTTTCGAATATCGAATATTTATCCTTTTATTTGATGCGGATGCGGATGGATTTCGATTTTTGGAACGACTGACGTGAGCCTGTTTCCATTTCAAATTCATCTCCGCCTATTTCACACCTTCTCGGGTTCTTACCTCTGAAGTCGATCTCTCTTTATTTAACTTCTATCCTTATTTTTATTTATGCCTTCTCCCTTCTTGTTAACAAATGGGCCTTTTCCATTCTTACTGCTTTACTCCACCCTACTTTTCAGCTTTACGTCCTCTTTTCTTCTCTGATCCATGTCTCTTGCTGCCGTATACACCTCGTTGCCCTTTCAGTCGCCTTCCCCCTATGCCAGAAGTCCAGAATGAGCTAGAACGTCTGAGGAAATCGACGATTGTATGATTGCGTTCCTCCGTGCCTGCTTTCCCTGTTAGGATTTCAATATACTTTAGGATAGATTAATCATGAAATCCTAGATCTGAATAGGTGGCCCATATTGATTTAATTGAAAAGAAATAGAGGAGTAAATGGGTTAGCGGAAGCCATACCTGAATTCATAGTTGCTGTTGGAAAAGTAAATTTGGTTTGGTTTTCCATCGTTGACATAAACCCTAGACCTTATATTAGATCTGAATTCATAGTTGCTACTTTCATAAACTGATTAAGAGAAAGAGATAGATCTCAAAGATAAGAGTTGGATCCGATCTTCCAAATTGACATAAACCCTAGATCTAAATTATTTCCATAGAAGAGATTTGGAGAATAACTGGAGCTTATGTAATTTGGGGACCATAACCCCTTATTTATAACGTTGGCATTTTCTAATTTGGCCCTTCCACAAAATAGAATTGCCTCAGTATCTACACATTAATACCATGACAATTATACCTATAAGCCTTTTAACTTTAATTCATAATTTGATCACTTTAATTAGGCTTTACATCAAAATAGCACGACACATTTATTTTACATATGTGGCCCACATATTGAAATTTTCCAACAATCTCCCCTTTGGGCCATATATGTAATAACCTTATAAATGTGTTTAACTTTATGAGCTCCAAAATTTGCTATTTATAACATAGGGTGTTTTTGAAACAATCTCGTCCATTAACTATGCTGATAAAGGATCAAAGTGGCTTTCGTTACATTTAGTGTAACTAAACCAATCAATGGTCACATATACCAACACAATCAAACGACATAGATCAATCATGGATGCGTAGCATGGAAATTACATGAGATGTGATCTATACATGTCTATTCCAACTGGTCCTACTTTAGTGAGATCAAAACGTTCAATATTTGAACAACCTAGAGTGCAAAAAAAACTTTATTACTTTATTTCTGATCAGAAAAAGAACTTGATATGTATCTGTAACCAAAGTATAGAGCAATGTGTCATATGATAGTACCAAATACAAACTCCCCCTGAACAAAAATATTCTTACATAAAAATTACACCGATTGAGCAAGATGCTCATGAAAGACCTTGGGTGATCATTCTTTTGTAAGCGGATCCGCCATATTGGAGTATGTTATGGTATGCTCTATGAATTACAATCTATTTTGCACTCTCCCCTTACTGGAAAATAATATGTTGTTTATTGTTACAATATTACTTTAATGATCTTTCAATTTCTTTATTCGATAGTCCATTACTTTATGACAAAATTATACAATTATTTTCCATCGTTGGATGCTCTATAACGGAAAATAGCAAAGAAGGCTATAAGTATCTGTATGACAGCTTTCCTTATATAGCTTCATCCAACAAAAAAAATAACAACAACAACAATAATATTATTGTTATCTGAAGTGGATCTTTTGTACTCTTGGCATCCAAAATAGTCGGACTGTAATGCCTTATGATCTCCAACCAATCCGTCTTGAGCATATAATCCTTTGTTTCTTAAAGATATCTCGTAACCATTTTGGTTACTAACAATTAATTCACTTTTAGTGTCAGTAAGATACCTGCCAAATAATACACGCAATATCCATATGTGTATATGCTTTAGCATGCACTAGACTCCACACTGCAAATGCATGAGGAATCTTTTGCATTTCTTTAGCTTCAAGGATGTTCTTATATTACTATATAAGACAACATTTGTCTATTTTGGCAAAAGAGAATTGATTTGCAGTTTGCATACCAAACCTTTTTTTTATTTAAAGCCTTATCCACCCAGCCCTTTTGTGATAATCCAAATAGCACCCCATGAATAATAATGGTGTATTTGAATCCCTAATACATAAGGGTAATCCATAAGTGGTTTTATTAAGTTGTTTCATCAATGTCTCCATTGAGAAACACGACTTTAATATCCTTCTAATATTGCTTAAAATCATAATCTATGACAAGTTTCAAAATAATTCTAAAGAGTGTTTCAGTAAAACCAAAGAGAATGTCTCTTTAAAAATAAAACATTGTTTCCCTTTTGAGTCTAGTCTTTTCTATAATAAGCCTTATACATTTTCACATTACCCACTTGATCCCTTTTTGTATTGAACAGTTACTCATAACCAATGATCTTATTATCATAAGGTGATGGGAAAGATCTCAAACTTTGTTGTCTTTATAGATCTACATTATATATTCATACCTTAAATCCACATTTCAAATTAGTACCTTGTATGGATTAATGTAAGCCAAAGAATCATATTCACCAATCCAATATTTATCTTTATGAAAAAATACTACATAGTCATCCAGAATAGTATTTCTTCCTTTTTAAGTGGATTTCCTTAGTGACCTTGCACTTTGAGGTTGTTGAGTCTATTTTCTTAAAACAATAACCTTAATTTGAAGAAAATTTTGTTTGACATTGTCTTATTATGGTTCTTAATTTACTTCCTTTTAATGAAAGGAAATAAGTCATATACATTATCCAAAGAAGTAACTGTAGTTGAATCAAAGATAATGATTCTCCTTAAAGACAATGATATATATCTTAAAATTTCATTTAGCATTGCCTTATTATGGTTCTTAATTTACTTCTTGTTAATGAAAGGAAACAAATCTTATACATTATCCGAAGAAGTAATTGTAGTTGAATCGAAGATAATGATTCTCCTTAAAAACAATGATCCGTACTTTATTTCTCCTCCCAAACTCAACATCCTAAAAAATTATAGCATTTCCCATCTTATAATTTTTTTCTTGGTGTGGGTTTATAAAACTTGTAGTTTTTTTTAAGTCGCTTAGAATACTAACAAACTTTTTCCATCTTCGGTGCCACAATCTACAATTATTTAGTAAGCTGAAACATAATCGTATTAATCACCGAATCAAAATTTGAGACTTCATTATAAAAGGTATTTAGCATAAGTAGATATACATATATATATAAGCTATATTTTAAACATTAAGAGCTTTAATTCCAACAATGTTTGAATTTATTCATAAATCAATCTTATTATTTCTAAATGAACAGTAATAACCCAATTTGTTCATATTAGAAATAGAAAACTGGAATCTATCTAAATGACAGCATAACAAAAAAATATCAAATAAATCCAAACAATATTACTGAAATCTCAATAATATCAAAAATAAATCTAGTAAACTTTTCTTTATATATTTGTATATCTTATTAAAGAAACAATTATAAATATATTTATATGTTATTTCTTTTCTTATAGATCCTTAGTAACTTCTTTATCCTTATTTATACATTTATGTACAGTGTACGATAAATAGGTACTTTCTATCTTACCTTAAGGTTCATTCTCAATAAAAAAAGAAAACTCCTTAAAATTGGTTATCCCTACGGCATCCTTGAAAGCTTCTGAAATATTTTACTTTATGATCTTTTGACTCTTTCTTTTTGAATTGTCTCACCTTTGAATGTTCCTCATGATATTATAAGAGCATTCTAATCGCAAGAGCCAGATCCATGAAGTTAAGTAGAAACAACATGTTCTCTTAATAATCCTTAAAGTTAGTCCCAAATAAGATGAGTACGTTAAAATTGGCAGACACTTTAGTCAAATTAGTTGAACAAAAATTAAGGATTGACCGTATATGCTCATATCCAATATCAGCCATAGTAAATTCAAATAATTGGTAAGTCTCTTCTCAAGATACCTAGCACAACATTAATATCAAGTCTTTGGACAGTAATATTAACTATAAGTGGTACTCTTGTTGTAATGATCAAACACTGATAATAAATTCAAGTCAAATAACAATCTTCCTTTGGGCCGATTAGTTATTCACTTGTAAAACCTTATAATTATCACATATTTATCACCACACATGTGTAAGTTATTCGGCCAAATATTAGTCTTCCTTTGGGCTGGCTAACATCCGCATGAATAAATACACACAAATATCAAACATTTTCATGAACAACTAAAATAAGAGAGGTCACTTTGGTGACATGTTATTTCAATTAGCTCACTTAGAATGTAATATATTTACAATTAGTTCGCAAAGAGACACCAAAAATATTTTGAATTTATTTCTTAGTGTATGTACAATATTTCAAGTGCTATAAATACTTCCAAAAGCATTGTAAGTCTATATGACACTTGAAAATCTCAAAATTATAACTGTGGCACAACATGTTTTAATCATAGCTGTTATAGTCTTTTACTTTAAGTATGTGGTTACATTCATGACATTTTATAAATAAGTATGATACAAGATATCATAAATAAATCACATAACAAATGTCACAGATGAACGCCAGAATTAAATGCCATATAAAATTATACATAAATGACATAGTAACGGTCATACTAAATAACATGCAATAGCTATAATGTACATCTGAACCATAATATAGCTATATAGAATGCTACTGTGTCACTTTATCTTTAGTTTATTATTCGAATACTTAATTAAGGTCAGTAACCATGCATTTTGGCAAAATATGAAAACTACTGCTCCTTTTATTTTATGCTAACCAAAGCACGAAAGTGAAACATGTTTCCAACAAGCATGGGTTAAACATATAAAATATATGTAACTGTTAAACATAAATGCACCAAATAATAAACCATATGTCTTTTCTTATTCCAAATACAAACATGCTGCATCTTTAAATTTATTGTAACCGACACATTTAGTGCATTTATGATAATAAGTTAATTAATTTATTACCATAACAACCACATTTCATGCATTTATGATAAAAAATAAATGCAATTGACCGTTATGTGGATTAATTTATTACCATAACAACCACATTTAATGCATTTATGATAAAAAAATAAATGCAATTGACCGTTATGTGGATTAATTTATTACCATAATAACCACATTTAATGCATTTATGATAAAATTAAATGCAGTTGACCGTTATGTGGTCCAACGTATAAATTTATGTCATGTTAAAATTTATTTCAATAATAAACATAAACACAAACCTTTGAAGAAGCATACTTTATTTATTTTTATTTTTTTAATTAACTAAATTTTTTGAAATAACACATACCATATATAAATATCCAAATTACTTAATCAAAAGTTAAGTAAGGTAAAATAATCATAGAATCAGATCTATATTTCTTGCATAAATGGTTACAAATTATACATATCTTTTTATACCATTTATAAACATTAAAGAAAATGACTGTACATATCAGATCCAAAACATTCCTCACCTTAAAAAAATTCACAACTTAATAACCAATATAAATTATTTTTCAAAATTTAGAGGATGTTAGATTATTTCTCATAATTTAATGATTTCAAAATTCTATCCCATTTCATAAATAACATATAGATCATTTAGATCTATCTATCTTTCTACACCAAAATAATTTCATAAATTAGCCTTTTAATTTACCACAAATAATTGATATAAACCAATTCCAAAATCATCATCAAAAAGTTCTTGATGCATAGATCAAGCAGATCTGAAACTTAAGTAAGATTATTACAGGACTTCTAAAAAGAAGTTCAATTACTCGTAATTAAAAAAATTTCCAATGAAATCAATGATGGGTGGCTCCGATACCACTTGTTAGGATTTCAATATACTTTAGGATAGATTAATCATGAAACCCTAGATCTGAATAGGTGGCCCATATTGATTTAATTGAAAAGAAATAGAGGAGTAAATGGGTTAGCGGAAGCCATACCTGAATTCATAGTTGCTGTTGGAAAAGTAAATTTGGTTTGGTTTTCCATCGTTGACACAAATCCTAGACCTTATATTAGATCTGAATTCATAGTTGTTACTTTCATAAACTGATTAAGAGAAAGAGATATATCTCAAAGGTAAGAGTTGGATTTGATCTTCCAAATTGACATAAACCCTAGATCTGAATTATTTCCATAGAAGAGATTAGGAGAATAACTGGAGCTTATGTAATTTGGGGACCATAACCCCTTATTTATAATGTTGGCATTTTCTAATTTGGCCCTTCGACAAAATAGAATTGCCCCAGTATCTACACATTAATACCATGACAATTATACCGATAAGCCTTTTAACTTTAATTCATAATTTGATCACTTTAATTAGGCTTTACACCAAAATAGCACGACACATTTATTTTACATATGTGGCCCACATATTGAAATTTTCCAACATTCCCTTCCTGGAACTTCTTCGAGGTTGCGTGGTTAGTCACTAAGTATGGGTAAGGATTTGTTTTTGGGGTTTCTACTCGAGGTTTTGGTCTGTTTGCATTAGTTCTATTTTCTGCAGTTTTTTCTGTCGTTGGCCTTTGTATTTGCCCGAGTGCTTTCTGTTCAATTGTGTATCTACTGCTACAACTGTCTACTGCTATTTCTCTTCTCTTCCTTCAATACATCACCACAGGGACTGCCTTAGTGCTGCAATTGTGTGCTTGCTTATCGGACTTAGTGGCGGATGATGGCATGTTGGGCTATGTTATGGATGTTAATCTTTTCATCTGGGTTTGTGAAGATTGTAGACATTTTTTTCATAGATTATTTGCTTTGATAATGTAAGTGATTGAAATGCATCTTGTATGCTGAAAGGAAATTGCAATTTTAAATGAAGCTTATTGCTTCTTTCTTGTTATAATTTGGAACATGTTTGTTTGAAATCTTCTGTCTGCAAATTTGAATTGTTGAACTAACTTTGGTTTATGTTGGAATTTTTTGTGGTTTGTCCGGTGAACGTCATATATTTGTATTCTATCATATTGTAAGTATGTTAATCCATCTAGTCCTGGTGCTTGAGCTAGTGTGTTCCTAGTTTTCAAGGTTTGTAAGCGTGTATTCTAGTTTGAGGTCTATCAACCTCACACCTACTTTTAACCTTTAATAATAAAGTGGACGATCCACTCTAAAATAGTTTGCCTTGCAAAAAAAGATATAGTGCAAATTAATAAAGGAATTATTTTTGAAATTTCCCCCTTTACCCCACTGTCAGTGCACCAGATCCAAAATGCATTAGGCTAGATGTTGCTTTTGCACCAGGTGCAATTAGCCAATATCAATCGAATTCGAGCAAGAATCATCGGACATAGGTTAAGGTCATCCTAAAGTATTTAAGAAATACTAAGCATTTGTTTCTTATGTTTGGAAACAACAAACTCCTTATGAACCAAGTAATCAAACTCTAGTTTTAAAGTGATTTCGACGATCACAAATAACTCGAGATTCGTACTAACTCTCAATTGATAAGTAGTTAGTTGGAAAAGTTCCAAACAAGAAGTTGTAGCTGATTCAACCATGAAGTTTGAGTACATCTCCTTAACGATGTCATAAAAGGAGCACCGTGGATGCGCAAATTCATTAAAGAACTATGAGTGATCCCAAGCATTGAAAGTCCGATATTGATGTGTTGTAACAATAATGCGATAATACATATTGCTAAGGAACCATGAGCTCGCATAAAGTCGAGACACATCCTCCACAAGTTTCTCATGATAAGACAGTTTATCAATGAGGGAGAGATAATAATCAAGAGAGTAGATTCTAAACATAATATCGCATATCCATTCGCTAAGCATTTTCCCAGCTTAATTAAGCCCTTGAAGTTACGGAAATGGGGCTCCATTATTGGCTCCAAGTGTAAGTTAAAGATTGATAAAGTTAAGAGTATGTATCATAGGCAATTATATAATTTATTATATAACCTGACTCTTATATAAGAATTTTGTTTGAAGTAAAGTATGTTTTTCATTTTATTTTCTATATATGTGTTGTTGTATTGTAATATAAATAATAATAATATGAATACATTAAACACGTGTAAGTAGAAATCCTTGGGAAAAGTGATTATCGATTGCAATTGTGAATGTGTTCATAACTATGATTTTTGAATTGAATATTAAAAATACTTATCCTTTAATGTTCCTAGTCAAGATATATCGAGAAAAATGACATTGATACATCCATTGAGACTAGTGTATGTAATTCTCTCGATAAGATATACGGTGAATTATTCATGATAGCCGGAACACCAAGGAATTACATACTTGTGGTTATTTGAAACAATCACAAAACGAATTAACGATAATCTTCTATATGTTAATAAAACCAAGTAAAATAGAAGATTTTATGTAATGACACGTAGTAGTCTTCAGACTTGAGAGTACTGTGGATCTTAAGTAACTAGACTATATTTTGATTATGTTCAATCACATGATGTCATGATCATGTCATGACAATAACTGATACACGTTTAACTACTTGAAGTTAAACACTACTCGAAATAGGACTCATCTCATTTTCCATAGTAGGTTAGTTGTAACGCCCCATCTATATACCCATACTAAAAGTGTAATACTATAGTGATATTGTTTGATAGTGCACATTCCCTTGGGTGTTCCATCGTACATGTTCCCTTAGGCCAACACGGAAATGTGATAATGCACTAAAATAACTTGCTAACTTGTACCCCATCCCGGCATTAAGCAATGGTATGAGGAGTTTTCCAGGATAGAATAATATAGAATTGGTAACACGAATAAAAATTCTTATGAGAGAATGTCAGAAGCGAATAAATTATAATAAGTAAAAATATAAAGTAGTGTGTACAACATATAATACAATATCTCAAGTAATGTACAACACCACTACATAAGTATATATATATGTATACATATACGTACATATGTACAATCTAATACACGTACACAATAATACACATACATATCACAAATGGCTCCTGCAAGTCCTCCAAAAGAACCCGTAAAGATCCTAGCACAAACATAAACCTCCAACAATTTTTGGTCTTACCCGAGAATTGTTATAAAGTTAACAATACCCAGGTCAAAGTACATCTTGTTGTGAGTGTAGTAGTGTATAAAAATAGGGAACAATAAATAATTGATGTATATAAGGGCAAATGTCACTTACTCGCTATCTACCCAACATCTCATCGCACACACAATGTTATAACACTTGTGTCGGGTCTTTATCAATAGTGAGTCACAGTCATAACTCCAATCAACTAAGACTCACAAATCACATCTTATTAGTTACAACTTTTGTTTTAGACACTCGGTTATTTTAATTAATCGATAATATTTGTAACTAGTTCACTTCAAATTTATAATTTCACTCTACCAGAAGCTAGGTCGACACTAAGAGATTCCTCCTCCCCTTCGACCCAGAATTGTGGGTGTTACCATACGATCTATTTGCTGCACTATATCTCTCACCACACCTCGCTTTCTCATCTTGCTATCCATCATTCACACCATCTCGTTTTACCTCACTTGTTGTGTCCGTGCAACAGGTTTGTGGACTTAGGATAATAACGCTAAGTTGTCATGACTAGGGGAGCTACCCCATAGTCAGTTCGGTTAAAATCCAATACTAGCCCATCTGGTGTCTCACATCGCATCGACCAATATATTGTTATACACACCCTCACTCACAACAATAACCCACTTAACCGTCATTTTAACCCGATGTCACTGATATCACTAAGGGGTTTTACATTATAAAACATAAGAACATAGCATATGATAATAAAGAACCATATGAAATTAAATAATGCAACATAAAAGGTTTCAACATCATAAGCACAAGGACATAACATAAGATACACAACATATCATATGATATGGATCATGCAAAGTAAAATATGTACTATATTATATAAACAAGCATAAGAACAAGAATAAGGCGGACATTCTTTACACAAGAATGATTTTATCATATTGTTTTTATAAGTAAGAGTAACACAATAATATAGGTGCCTAATAAACACATTATCATCAATTTCACACAACATATGAACATAAGCACCCAAACCATCCAATTAATCGATATTCATATAAGTACAACAAACAACCAAACATCACAATGGTTATTGTATAAATTTAAAATTTGTATTCCATGTCTATTTTTAACAAAAAGTTTTAAATTGAAATTTTAATGCTTTTATTCTCACAATATTTTAACTCCTTACCAATTTAAATTTTAAAATAAAGGAATATATCGCTATTGTACAACAACACTTCATTATCATCGGTCTTTCGAAACTTACATAAAATTTACAAATATATATTATATCTTTTCTTTCTAAAGTTTGAAATTAATTAAATAATTTTTTCCTATATTCCTTTTACTTCTCAACTCACCCTTTAAATTTTTATAAATATAAGCTAAACTTCGTAATTATTAACTTCAGATATTTATGACCGAATTTACTTAAAATAATTCCATTTATTGCAAATTTCATAAAAGAATTAAAGAAAATAAATTTGACTTGGATTTTATTCAAATACTATAGTATTGATCAAATAATTTCAATAACTCTTTTGTCATTAAATGAAAATGTCACACATATTCCAAATATCTTATTATATGATATTTAATTTGAAACAATATCGATAATAAGTTCATATATCACCGTATTATTTCATTCACCTTCATATTCAAATTCACCAAACATTTAATCTCAAATTGCAACAATTATTTGTTTAGTAAAAAATATTTTAATCGAACAAAATATCCTTGTATTCAAAATTTCATGTAAAACATAAATGAGAATAAATATATTAAATCTTATTTCACTAATCCCTCCGAATATTCTTTCTTTTTTCTAAAATATTACTGCATAAATTTAAGTGAACACGAACTAAGATTCCATATATATACAATTCATTAATAATTATTTTTAACATTACTTATTAATTCATATCCTCTCAATTATATCACGTTTCACACTAAATTATTCAACACCAACAAATATATATTTTCCATTAAGATGCATATATATATATATTAAAATTATAATGTGCTTTTAATTTCAATGTTGGATATCTATATAAAATTAGTTTCACTTGCATTTTAATCAACACACCATGCAATACATAAGCCACCAACAATCATTTTATCTGTGACAACCCGCACCTCCCGACACAATGATCCAAAGTCTAGGGTGACTTTCAAACTTGCATCGGTGCCAAGAAGTATGAGCTGTCATGGTTTTAAACATTTCAGAGACTAAAGATCAAAGATAAAATCCAAGAGATACTACACTTTCAGATCTCACAACGGAAGGCAGATAAATATAAATACTGAAAATAGCCATCTCAGAAAATAACTAAAACACAGTCACAAAACAGTACGTAGTCAATCCACAGTATCAAAAATACATCAAATAGTCCGATAAAGTACTAAATATGATAAAAAGTACATGGAGAGTAATAGAAAATAATAACCCTGATGTTAAGCTCGCCTCTCCAAGTACTATCGTTGGGCCTATCACCTACTGCCCTATCATTCTGTGGTGGGGAAAAAGAAAGGAAAATGGGTAGGTTAGACAAAACTCTGGTGAATGAGTACACCACTAATATATGGTGACCACATGCAATTGATTTTGGTAATTATATGTGACTTAAGATGTCCTACAAGTGTCCGTGAATTACTTGTTTCTTTATGTAAGGGGTATACCTCAATACACACCTATACTAACTATTTGTGCAGGCTCACACTTAAGGTCGAACAACTAATCGAACCTCAAAACCACTAACGATTGACTAGCTATTAGAACTATTCCACATAGGTTTTCCCTATAAATTTCCACCATGGGACTAAATTTCCCACAACTATGTCTTCATGTAACTATTCCAACATAGGTTTCCCTACAATTTCCACCATGGGACTACATTTTCCACAACTACATGTACTCTACTTACGCATTAAGGGGAGCCTGCAATGCTGACTCTCCGAAGTGCATTATCGTCGCTGCATTCATGTTCACCTCTCTCAATGGTAACGTAACGCCTATTATTGCACAGCGCCGAGATCCATCAACAACACAGCATCATGTCATGTCGGCATGAATACCAAGGAACTCCAATTGGTGATGAGTAGCACACTCCACAGGCATCATCATCAGTGTTGCGTGTCCACCGTAGAACCTCATGTGAGTGCAAATTTATGATAGAATCGCCCCAGTCGAACATCGACCTCTACTGGATAAATAGAATTTACCCAGTCTCGCAACATTCTAGAGTCACCACATAGGGAACTAACTTCCCTACCCATACGAACATCTATATATATAATATATATATAATATACACTAACTATTTTATTTATAACCTGAGCCTCATGACGAGGTTCATATTGTGCTCAAAAACATTAATCGGTCGACTGTATGTTCCTGGAGCGGTCGACCACTTACTGTTGGCCGACTCCAGTGAGCGGTCGGCCAGTCGAAATGTTAATTTTTACGTTAACTAAATTATCATCTTTGAATTTTGGTTAATTACAATCGTTCCTAAATTCTGAACAACAAACCTACAGTTTTCATATTATAGAAATTTCTATTAACTCTAAATTTGTGAAATCTAAATTGTATTTGCCCAAACTCAATCAATTTCAGCTACAGTAAAATAGTTTAACATAGGTTTAGCATCAACATCAACAAGTTAAATAAGTTTATATTTTATTAGAGAAAAGTCTATAACTTGGATCAATTTTTATTTAACAGTTTACATCAACTTATATTTATTGTTAAATCTTAAATCTAAACTAAAAGATTCCCAATTTAACTTTTAACAATCTAAATCAAATATGGTATACTAAAATTAACTATACATAAATCATTTAATTAACACCGTACCCACTCACCTCAAATCCAAGCTATTCCTTTCTTTTTTAGCGCTTGGAATCACCTTCGTCTGGTATAGATCTTCCTTTGATTTAGTTTCTCTTCTTCTTCTTTGGATTTTTAATTTAATTTTTGTTTTGAAGAAATTTAGCTTGAAGAGAAAAGAATTTAGTAGAGTTTGGACATACTGGTTAAAATTTGTGAATCAAGGTTTTCAATAGATGTCTATTTATAGGGGTTCAAACTGATATCGACCGTTTAAAATGTATGGTCAAATCTAAGGCAGTGATAAAAATATATGATTAAATCCAGGTCGTTGGCCTAACCAAACCCTAGCCGTTTTATCATCGATCGGTCAACCGCTTACCTTAGGACGGTCGACCGCTAGGGGTCGACCGGTGGAGCTTTCTAATTTTAGAATATTTTTTTCCTAAATTGTTTATTTAATTAATTTCATTTTCAATTTCCAAATGTTTATAACTTCTTCATGCTAGCTCCGATTTCAAAAAATTATATATGAAAATTGTCTAGAAAATCGCTATGAACATAATGGTGCAAGTTTCGTAGCCAGATTCAAACATTTGCGAAACTTTTACTTTTTCCCTTGTTATATTTAAATTTAATTCCTTTATTAAATTTCCATCTAAATTTTCAGAGTGTTACATCTGTGCAGTTAAAGCGCTCGGCAGATTCAATGCAGCGGAAGCGCAAAAAGTCATAGCGGGGATACAGCGGGATATAGCGGATGACTATAAAATAGCATATAAAACTCATACTTAATTTTTTTACAAATATATAAATGGTAATTAAATGAAAAATTAACATTCAATTGAATTATAATTAATACATAAATAATTTTAAATAATAACATGTGCGAATATACTGTAAATGAACGTAAAACTGTTATATAACATAATTGAATTTAATAGAATATTAGAGTATTTTCATTTCTAAAAATATATTAAAATTTCAATTAAATAAATTAATTTCATAATTTTTATAGTGTATGAATGTCATTTTTCAATTCATTTCTTTTAAAGAAGATATAGTAGAAATAGCGGGAATAACGGGATATAGTGGAAATAGCGGGGCTTAAAGCGGAAAGGCTATATTTGGGGCTACATGGAAAAATCATAGCGGTAGAAATCCACTATGAGATATAGCAGGGTTATAGCGGGGTAATAGCGGGGCATTAACTACATAGTGTTACATTCTCCCTCTTAAAAGGACTTCGTCCTCGAAATCTCCAAGGACGAAAAAATGTAACTCCTGCATACAAAAATCACTAACTACAACCATTAATCATCCATCATCCACTAGCAATCATTGCCCTTAATTAAATTCTAATGCAATATGTACATGCAGACGTAGAATGCATATAAACCTATACTAGTGCAAAAATTAGGGGGTCTACTGATCTAGTTAACGTCCTAAAATGCAAGCGTTTATGCCATGTATCCAAATGTATGCAACATCCTATATAAATATGTACCAGCAATTTTACATGTATGTGCAATCATTCAATCCATATGCAACAACCGTTCGCAACCATTCCTACCATTTAATTGTCTCTACTATATGGTATACCAAGCTAGAACCTAACATATAAGTAGCATATACTTATTCTACTAAAATGGAAACATATTAGAAAAGTGTTATGGGTGGGCAGCTCTGATCCTCTTCTCAGGCTTCCATGTACTCTCCACTGGATCATCTCCTCACTGAACTTTAAAAAGCTTGATAACCTTGTTGCGGAATCACTTTGTACCATGCTCGAGAATACAAGTGGGTGCATGGTGAACAAGTAACTCCCTCTCCACTTCCACGTCCTCTAGCTGACTCGGCTCGACTACAACGGCTATATCTCGTAAGCACTTCCGCAAGTGTGACACATGGAAAACATCGTGTACTCCCGCTAACTTCTCAGGCAGCTTCACTTTATAAGCTAACTTTCCAACTCTACTAGTATTGGAAAAGGCCCTACAAACCTCGATGCTAACTTTCCCGAACTACTAAACCTCATAACATGCCTAAGTGGTGAGTCCTTCACAAAAACCATGTCCCCCGTTGCGAACTCTAACTCCATGCATCTCCTGTCAGCGTAAGACTTCTGCCCATCCTATGTGGTTTTCATCCTCCTACGGATCAATTCTACCGTTTCTAATGTCTCCCTCATCATATCTGGTCTAAGAATAATCCTATCCGTAGTGTCTCACCAACATGACGGTGATCTATAAGGTCTCCCGTATAATGTCTTGAACGGTGCCATCCTAATACTCGCATGGTAGCTGTTATTATAGGTGAACTCCACTAGTGGCAACTGATCCTTCCAGGATCCTCCAAAATACAATATGCACATCTGAAGTAAGTCCTCCAATACCCGGTTCACTCTCTTTGTCTGTTTATTTGTCTGTGGATGATAAGTGGTACTCAAGCTCAACTTGGTGCCCAAAGCCTCCTGTAGACTCTTCCAAAACTCATCGATGAAAAGCGGATCTCGATCGGTAACAATGCTTGAAGGAACTTCGTATAACCTAACTACCTCCCTTACATATATTGTAACCAAAGATTCAGTAGTCCTCTTACTCCTATCTGGAATAAAATGAGCGCATTTGATAAGTCGGTCGACTATGACCCAAATAATCAAGCCCCCTCCTACTCCAAGGTAGTCCATCGATGAAGTCCATAGAAATACTATCCCACTTCCACTAAGAAATATCCAACAGCTGCAACAATCCTTCCGACTTCTTCTGCTCCACCTTTACCCTTTGGAAAGTCATACATCACGCCACATACTCTGCCACATGTTTCTTCATATCAGGCCAATAAAAGACCCTCTTCATATCACGGTACATTTTGTCTCCGTCGGGATGAATGGTCATCCTAGAACGATGAAACTCGGCTAGTACAATGTCAATCAAATCCATAATGAAAGGAACACATAATCTAACATCTCTTCGTAGTCATCCCTTCGAGTCAAGGCATAACGCTTCAAGTTACTCGACTGCTCTACTCAACTAATCCTCTTGAAAATATCCAATAGGTCCTTGTCTTATTTCTGACCTAACCCAATACAGTCGATAAGTGTAGGTTGCACATCCAAAGCTGCTAACAATCCTAGACCGATGTCTGATGATGGTTGGAAATCGAACATAGAAATGAACGCCAAATGCTTCCACTCTAATAACAAAGGACTCAACACCGCACGCTGCCTATTGAAGGCATCGGCTATAGCATTGCCCTTGCCCAGAGTGTATGAAATATCAAAGTCATATGATGCTAAAAACTTCATCCACCTTTGCTACCTTAAATTCAGATTCTTCTAGAAGAATAAATACTCCAAAGACTTATGATCCATACATAGCTCAAACCGCTCTCCTAAAAGGTAGTGCCTCCATGACTTGAGTGCAAATATAATGGCCGCCAACTTAATATCATGCGTAAGATAGTTTCTCTTATGGATCTTCAACCGTCGACTAGCATAACTCACCTCTCCCACTTCCCACATTAACACCGCGCCTAACATCGTACCATAAGCATCGGTATATACTGTGAATGTCTTCATGCCATCAGGTAACACTAGAATAGGTGCACCAGTCAACGTCACCTTCAGCTTAATAAAAGCATCCTCACACTCCACGTCCCATGAGAAAACCAAATTCTTCTTGGTATGGCGGGTCAGAGGGGCAGAGATTTTAGCGAAGTCCTTAATGAACTTCCTATAGTAGCCTGCCAAGCCAAGGAAACTTCTCACTTTCATGGCATGTTTTAGCACATGCCAATCCTGTACTACAGCTACCTTAATAGGATCGACCGCCAGCCCACTTTTCGAGACAACGTATCCCAAAAAGCGTACCTCCTTGTGCCAAAAGTGACACTTAGAAAACTTTGCCTTAAACTTATGCTCGCAGAGTATATTGAGTACTTCTTCTAAATACAACCCGTGCTCCTCATTGCTTTTCAAATAGACTAATATGTCATCCACAAATACCATCATGAACTTATTAAGCAACCCTCTAAAAACTCAGCTCATCAAATCAAAAAAGTATGCAGGTGCATTAGTCAGTCCGAAAGACATGATTAACCACTCATAATGTCCATCGGGTGTACAAAAAGTAGTCTTCTGAATACTATCCTCAACTACACACAACCGGTGGAATCCGATAGCCAAATCAAGCTATGAGAGCACCTTTTCTCTATCGTCTATGCAAGGCAGTAGGTAATGATTCCTCACTTTCAGCTTATTCAGCTTCCGATAATCGACGGAAAGGCTCGGAGAACCATCTGCCTTAGTGGAAAATAAAACTGGTGCTCCTCACTCTGAAATACTTCTCCTAATGAAGCCCTCCTTCAATAGCTCATTCACTTGCTTATTCATCCCGCGTCTCTCCTACGGAGCCATATGCCTCAAGGGTAAGGCAACGGGTCATATATTCTCTATAAGATAAATCTGAAACTCGATCTCTCTCTGAGATGGGAGATCGGTAACCTCAGAAAAGACATCTAGATAATCTCTAAATATAGAAATGAATCTAACTCGTCATGTGACAGGTCTAATGAATATAGGTAATTCAACATAACTGAACCTTTGGGATTGCAATAAACCTCTAGACTACGCCCACTACAAGTACCCAATCTCATAACATTCCTATCACAATCCAGGATTGCCCCATACATCGTCATCCAATCCATGTCCAAAATCAAACCAAATTCAAAAAATCCTAAGACAAAAGCATCGCAATCGAACACAACCCCCAAAATAAACAATTTCAAACCCTACATATCATAGACTAATAAGATGATCCTTCCGCATGGTTTAATACAACTACAGGGTCCGTAACTATGCTAGCGTCTAAGTGTAAATCATCCACAAGTCTACTTGAGATAAAAGAGTGTGATGCCCCTGTGTCAAATAAGGTACGAATGGGTAAATCAGATAAAGTTAACACATCTTTGATTATGACCATCTTCCCCTTATCCACAACTAGAGGCACACTCGAGCTAGGAACTGCATCTAGTGCGTAAGCTGAAACCATATGGGTAGAGGTCTTTTGAGGTTCTCGACACTCCCACCTCATGTGCCCGTATTGATTGCAGTTGCAACAATTAATCTTTAAACTGTCAATCTTGTATTCCCTTGCAAAATGCCCCTTCTTGCCACAATTCTTGCATTGTAGCTCTTGCTTCTTTATCTTTCCCTTGGGTCCCATTCTACCTTTGCGCTGGTTCTGCTGAGGCATCTTCCCTCCTATCTTCTTAGGCTCACCCTTCACTTCCTCCTTGGAAACAACATTAAGCAAAGCCATTTCCACCAATCCCTTGAAAGTCGCACCCATGAGAAATAATATGACTAGGGGCCAAATCCTGAAGAGGTTGATTCTGTACCCTAGCGAACTTCAGAGTCATCTTGTGAGGGATATTGATCAGCTCCATTCCAAACCTAGCCAACTCATTGAACCGATTAACATACCCTTTCACTGACATCTCTCCTTGCTATAAATGAATAAAATTCTCCAACTGCACTCGCTCTTCAGCCTTGGATAGAAACTTCTTCTCAAAACGTCCCATAAACCCCCAAGTAATCTCTTCGTCATCAATCTCAGCACTACCACATCCCACCAATTCAGAGCCTCCTCTTGTAAATGCCAAATAACAAGCTGTCTCCTAACATCATCTCTAAGGCCCATCAATCCAAAAATCCTCTCACAAGTACGAATCCATGTCCTCGAATCTGCATATGAATCAGTCCCCACGTATGGCTTCCCTACTAGGCTCGCAAGTCCTTACATAGCTTAGAAAAATCGACGGTAGACGGGTGGGTAGAAACTTCACCTGGCGCTCGCACTGTGGATCCTTTATTAGAATCAAGCTCGGCTTGGCCTCTTTCTTGCAGATACCAACGAAACTAGATCAGAACGTTCACACCTAGAATCTCAATCGCATCGCCTAAGCCGCAACCATCAGGATCGCTCATCCTTTCTATCTATGATTTTTAGGAATTTATTAACAACTTTTCCACATATGTATTGGATAGAATAAGGGAAAGAGTTATTCGCATTACACTTATATATATATATATAAATTTTAGAAAGCTTTTACCTATACATAAATATATACACACACTTAGGAAACCCATTTTGAAAGCCTTTTGGAATTTTTTTAAAAGCTTTTCAAGTACGTTCTCTCAATACACCCCTAATCCTTAAGAAATTTCAAACCTAGGCTCAGATACCAACTGCGAAAACCTACACCTTCCAACACACCGATCCAAAGTCTAGGGTGATTTTTGGCCTCGTGTTAGTGCCAAGAAGTACGAACTATCAGTGTTTTTAATAAATTTCAAAGACTAAAGATACAAGGATAGAATCTAAGAGATACTACACATTTAGATATCATAGTGGAAGGCGGAAAAATATAAACATTGAAAATAGTCATCTTGGAAAATATCCAAAACACAAATTCAAAATAGTACATAGTCAAATCCATGGTATCATAAATACATCAAGTAGTCTGATAAAGTACTAAATACGATAAACAGTACATGAAGAGTAATAGAAAATAAAAAGCAACTCTGATGCCAAGCTCGCCTATCCAAGTACCATCGCTTGGCTATCACCTACTGTCATATCCTCCCGTGATGGGGAAAACGAAAGGAAAAGGGGTCGGTCGGACAAAAGTCTGGTGAATGAGTACATCATTAATATATGGTGGTCACATGCAATAAACTTTGGTAATACTCTATGTGACCTACGATGTCTAACAAGTGTCCATGAATTACTTGTTTCTTTATTTAAGGGGTTTAGTTCAATACACTCCTATACTAACTATTTGTGTAGGCTCATTTTTAGGATCGAACGACTAATCGAACCTCAAAACTACTAACGATTGGCTAATAGCCACTAGAACTATTCCATATAGGTTTCCCAACAAATTTTCACTAGAGGACTATATTTCCCACAACTATGTCTTCACGTAACTATTCCAACATAGGTTTCCCTACAATTTCCACCACGGAAATACATTTTCCATAATTATGACTGCACATATCCTAGTTACGCATTGAGGGGGAGCTTGCAATGTCGACTCGCTGAAGTGTCTCATCGTCGCTGCATCCATGTCCATCTCTCAATGGTAAGTAACGCCTCTAATTGTACCGCGTCGGGATCCATCAACAACACAACATCACGTTGCGTCACCATGAATACCAAGGAACTAGGTGTTGGGCCGCACACTCCTTCAAACATCATCATCAGTGTTGCACATCCAACGCAGAACCTTCTATAATTGCAAATTTGCAATAGAATTGCCTTCAATCGAATATCGGCCCCAGTTGGGTAAATAGCATTTACCTAGTCCCACAATGTCCCACATTCGCCATATAGGGAACTAGTCCCTACCTATATTAAAATCCATATGTATATATAATATATACACTAACTATTTTATTTATAACCTAGGCCTCAAGCCGAGGTTCATACTGCACTCAAAAACGTTAACCGGTCGACTGCTTGCTCTCGACCGCATGCTGTCGATCGGCTCCAGTGAACGGTCGACCGGTCGAAATGTTAATTTTTAGAATAATTAAATTATCATGTTCGAATTTTGGTTAATTAAAATCGTTCCCAAATTCTGAACAACAAACCTATAATTTTCATATTATAGCAATTTCTATGAACCCTAAATTTGTGAAATCTTAGTTGCATTTGCCAAAACTCAATTAATTTCACTTTATAGTAAAATAGTTTAACCTAGGTTTATCAATTCATATTTGATTAGAGAAAAGGGTATAACTTGGATCAATTTTTATTTAATAGGTTTACATCAACTTATATTTACTGTTAAGTCTCAGATCTAAACAAACATGATTCTCAATTTAACTTTTAACAATCTAAATCAAATAGGGTATACTAAAATTAACAGCATATAAACCATCTAATTAACATTGTATCCACTCACCTCAAATCGAAGCTATTTCCTTTTCTTTAGCGCTTGAAATCACCTCCGTTTGGTGTATATACCTTCTTTTGACTTAATTTCTCTTCTTCTCCTTTGGATTTTCAATTTATTTTTATTTTGAAGAAATTTAGTTTGAAGAGAAAAGAATTTGGCATAGTTTGGACGTATTGGTTAAAATTTGTGAATTAGGGTTTACATTAGCTATCTATTTATAGAGGTTCAAACTGATATCGACCGTTCAAAATATACGATCAAACCCGGGCCGTTGGCCTAACCAACCTTAGTCGTTTTATCGTCGATCGGTAGATCGCTTACCTTGGGGATGGTCGATCGCTAGGGGTCGACCAGTCAGGGTAATGATGTCGAATGGTGGAGCTTTCTAATTTTAGAATATTTGTTTTCTTATTGTTTATTTAATTAATTTCGCTTCCAACTTCCAAATGTTTATAACTTCTTCATACTAGCTTCGATTTTAAAAAGTTATATAGGAAAATTGTCTAGAAAATCGCTATGAATGCAATGGTGCAAGTTTTATAGCCAGATTCCGAAGTTTGTGAAAATTTCATTTTGCTCAAGTTATATTTAAATTTAATTCTTTTATTAAATTTCCGCTTAAATTTTCAAGATGTTACATTATCCATACTAATTCAACCAATTATACATATAGCATATTCATAAGCAACTATCAATCAATCCAGCCATATTGATTCATTTTATACATATGTATAATTTGTCTCAATTAAAAATATATAATGCATATATATCATAATTTACCATGATCAAATATAAATTTTATGAAAATTTAAACGATATATAAGTAGATTCACTCACCAACATTGCATCCAGCTCTCTACATCGCCACCAGTTGTGACAAACTCCTACAACATGCATGGACTCCACCAGATTACATGCCAAATGCCTCACCAAGTTTGGGCTCCATCCCCAAATCCCTAGGTTGTGAACTTAAAGTTAGCAATGCACCCCCTTTATGCACATAATACTAAGATTGAACAAGCCTCCACTGATGCTACCTATCATGCTCGCCATATCGTGCCTAATGTCACCATCTTCGATCTCGTCCTCCCGCTCTCCCTCTAACGATATACGAGTAGATTCACTTACCAACATTTACTTCAAATAGTATTATTTTGTGTAAATGACAAAATAATTGATTTTACGGTAGTCATAGTCTGAAATATTATTATTATTATTCGAGTAATAAAATAGAAGACATTTTCTGAATAATAATAGTAATGAAAACATGTTTTCAAAGTGTTCTGGATTAAATAATTATTATTTTTAGATAAATAGAAATAAAAAGGAGCTTTAGTGATTTAAAATAAAACATTATTATTCTGGAGATAAATTGGTTTTGAAAACTATCACAGTGAGTTTAAAATATATTATTATTTTGCCGTGAAATATAATATTATTACTTTAAAAAGCAATTTTATGTAAATTACCATTTTTGGTGGAAAATACGACATTTTAACGGATTTGAAGCAATGAGCTTATAGTAAAGTATTTCTGAAGTATTTTATCATTTTAAAGGATTATTATTGTTTTGGGATAAACAAAGATGTTTTATAATAAACAATAGTAAAGCAATTTTTATAGGGAAATAATTGTTGTAAATGCAATGTTTGGATGGATATAATATGTGAAATGTTTGTCTTCTGATGATGACATCTCATTATGATGAGTATGCGATATTTTACCATTATTACTGCTAGACGATAAGTAGTTAATTATGATTGCTTGATGATTGATGTCGTGTTACTAATATTGATTGGGTTAGTACACACTTGATGATTGATGTCGTGTTACTAATATTGATTGGGTTAATACACACTTGGTGATTGATATTGCGTAACTATTGTGGAGTGATTAGTACACATTTGATGAATTGTACTTACATTGATGATGATGTATGTAAGTATATTTATACATTATTATAATCTTATTTAATGATTGAGGTCGGCATTGAGTGTTGTTGTGTTTGATGGATGTGTGCTATTATTGTATATGATGATTTTTTATGATGGATAAGTAGAAATATTATTTTCTGCTTGTACTATTTGTATTGGTTACATTGGTTGCATTGATGCTATGGTTATTATATACTAACAAATATTTGGATGTAGAAGAAGAGTAGAAAATAAAACTACATGGCTTGATTTTCAAAAAGGGGTACATAGACAGTCTTTCCATATGCAATAGCCACCAGATCCCTTAAGTTGGGCTGGGATGTATAGGGTTAGGCGCAGTCCAAAAACTAGTTGACACATTTTCCCTTTTATTTATGTATATATGTGTATTTGTAAGTTTGCAAGTGGAAACAAAGGAGGGAGCAAAGGTTCTAGAATGAGTCATATCCATAGGATGGTTCGGTATATCTCTTAGTTCATAGTTATGTAGTTGATGTTTTAATAATTGATATATTAAAATATGTATATTAGCTGATGTATTGGGTTTGTGTAATATTTAATTGTTGAAATTATATATATGTGTGCACGCGCGCATGTATTGATGCGTTTCCTCTCCAATATATATATATATATATATATTGATGTGTTTCCTCTTCCATATATATATATATATTTATATTTATATTTATATTTACATGATTAAATTCCGTTGTGATGTTTTCCTTTTTGGGTTCACAGTTTTAGACTTTTTAATTTTATATATACCTGGTCCACTTTTTAAATACCTAAATTTAATTGTAAGCGTATTTTGACGGCCTTTATAATTATCTTTAGATGTTAAAAATAGCAGATCGTCACACAAGCAATCGATAAAATTGGAAAACTTAGTACCTTTAACCATTTCTTCGACAAAAGTACATTCATTTTCTAGATTTCATTTACAAAGAGTCTCAATAAAGAGTAGGAATGATTTTACCTCACTTTCCCATCTTGCTTTTGTAACGTGATCTTTAAACCAATTAATAAGTAAGGATCTTATGGAGTAGGATCAGTAATCTCATCTTCCTCCTACATTTCCATATCAAATTGATAATCACAAATCTTATTTTCCATGTCATTCCCCTCCATACTAGCATCGTCTCAACTTCATTACCACCTTCACTATCTTTTTTATCACATTGAGTATATTCATTATCGTCCTATGTATCTTCATTAATGGCGTCACTAGATCTATCTTCGTTACCGCCTACTAAAATTTCTCCTCCTCTTCATTTTCACAAATTAAATTCTATTTTTTCGTGCTACATTTTTCTCCTTAGTTTTTTTTTTCAATTCGATTGCTTCTTCTTTTCCTCTTTCATTGTTTTAAAATTCATCGGTGATTGCAGACGATAGTAGAACACGTGGGGATTCAGTGTTCAAAATCCTTAGAAAAATACTTGATATATTTGAACGTTCTTTTTATATTGTATATAATAATTTCATTAACCATTTGTAATTCCGAAATACCATTTTCGATGTTCTTTTCAAAATAACTACAGTCAGTTTCTACAGCGATACCATCAGTTTCCACAACGATACCAACTATCATAAAAAGTCATCTAAAGAATACAGAAACGGAAAAAAGAAGATAAATTCATAATGTTCATTGTTTCAAAATTTTCTATCATTTTTTGTTCCAGTAATCTCCAAAATCAAATTAGGATTTTGAATTTTTGCAAATTGGGTACAAATTCAAAGAAGAATTGGATTGGGCAACGAGGATATTGACAAAGCAGGCGGCGACAGGCCTGGAGCATTTGGAGACACACGTGAAGGAGGTGGTGCTCATGTAGCAGGTGGCACCACCGGTTGAGATAGGACTTACATTTCTTTTTAAATAAAAAATAATTAAAAGAGAGAACTAGAGCGGGTAGAGATGAAATAATGGATAATAATTTTGCATAAAGAACGTGGTTATCCGTCATTGTTAAAGAAAGAAACAAATTGGATAAGTAGCATGGTCGACTAAAGGAAAAATAAGAATATATAACATTTTAATAAGGAAAAAAATGCTAAGCTGGTTAAGTTGTTTTCACAACAATTATTGACCAATACCATTTCGTGGAAAATAAAAACTAGAAATTTTCAAATAATAAGTTAGATCTTAAATTTAAAATCCAAGAATTAAAAAATGAATTTAAAAAAAATAAGTTTTAGGTTTCAAAAATGATATATTTAAAAAACAATAGTAGTTAAACTTTAATAGTTTCCAACTTCAAAAGGTTTACTTTATATATTTGAAACCTTGTAAAATTTGTCAAAATCTAAGAAAAAAGTGAAAGTTATTTAATTTTTTTTTCATTTTTTAATCGGTTATTTTCTAAAGGAGTAAATATATAATATTAGTAAGAAGAAACATTTTTTATTACACATACCGGTTTAATTCTTGTCTTAAAATATTACATTAAATAAAATTTCAGTTAAATCTATTAACATCCCAGATATTTCTTTTTCAACCCTGATGTTTTTAAGTTACACCCCATAAATTACCATTCTCTTCCCGTTTTATACCTGTTGGATGAGACTCCACCGAACCAGGAGAAACGATGACACTACCGGACCGAATACCTCCCAGATGCTACCGGACGAGACATAGCTACACCAACTACAAGGCTATCCCTGCCGAACCAACTGCAAGGCATCCCTGCCGAATCAACCTCCACCAAACCAGAGTGCTACCGAACCAGCCACCCTCCATCCACTACCGGTCCAAGCACTGCCGGACCAACTCCATCCACCTGCTACCGAACTAGGGTGCTACCGAACCAACGCAAACCAAAGCCACTCCACCTACCACCGGACCAAAGTCCCACCGAACAAAAGTACTACCGGACCAAGACCTCATCTCCAACCATCTACTACCGAACCAAGGCATTGCCGAACCAAAGTTGCCAGGCCAGATTGCATCAGCCCAGGCCCACCAGCAGCTATATACCTCCAAGACCCCTGCCCCCAGCCTCACTCTATAAATAGAGGGGCAGTGGTACAACAATGGGGGACAAGTTTAAGAGCTCAAGCACGGAGAGAACTTTCAAACAACTTTCTTTTACTTGTATCAAAGCTTTGTACTTGTAATCTAAACAAGAAAAGAGAAATAACATATAAAGTGGACGTAGGCACATTCTGGCTGAACCACTATAAATCTGCGTGTCTTTTACAGCTTAGCCCCTGCTTTTCATATATTTGCATAAATCACCCAAACCACTAAGAAGAACATAAAATCTATTAAATCATACAACTTTGAGGTGTTTGTCCATTTTTTGTGCAAACATTTTTGGTGCTTTCACTGAGAACTAGAAGCTCGAAGCTTCAGCTTCTTCCACTTAACCTTTTTCCTAACAGCATCATTCATCGTTTGGAAAACATGCCTCCCAAGCAGAAAAAAGATGTTAACAAAGGAAAAAACATCGCATCCAGTAGTCTTCCAGATCCAGCGGTCACAGATCAAGTAAATCGTCCTCCTCTAGCAGCAGTACCAAATGAAGGACAGGCTAATCCGACCACTCCTGCCACAGAACAGCCCACAACAATTACTAGGGCAGATTTAGACAGGGTTGTGGTTGAAGTAACTAACCGCTTCACGTCCCAGCAGGAAGCCTTGGTGGACCATCTCATGTCACGCTTAAGGGATGCTGAAGAGTCCAACCGCAACACTGAATCATGGGGCGAGTCCCAGTCTGGAGGATCTCAGAGACAACAAAGATCTTCCTTCTTCGAAGGAGCTAACGGCAGAAGCAGCCATGGTAGGAGCCGAGATCGAGCACAGCCCGAAGTTAGGCCTGAGGAAACATTTGGAACCGAACCCAACGGGGGAGGTACCGGGCGGAGGTCAACTGTAGCTGAGCCTGTCATACTGCCTAACCACGGAAACGTCAGTGAACGGGGCCGAGCTAGAGTCCAGCTCAAAGTTGGACCCGAGGAAGTGCTTAGATCAGAACCCAGCATGGGAAGATCAAGGCAAGGGCCAACTGTAGCCGACCCTAGCATGCTCCCAGAAGACCAAAGGCAGCCACTGGAAAATATGAGGAATGATAGACGATACCATCCCTACAGGTCATCTAGACGGAATCAATCCCACAGAACAGAACCAAACTCGTTTCTATCTGCTCCAAATTCTGATGAAAGGATGGCACGCTTATTCAGGGAGTGCGTCCAACGGGAGCAAAGAGATCGAGGGATAGGCGCTAGGGTAACCAGCCCTTTCGCCCGCAATATCGAAATTGCTATCACCCCCCGAGAATGGAAGATGCCAACAATGGAACCTTACAAAGGAACCTCCGACCCCGTTGTACACTTACAGAGATACACACAACACATTCTCATGAGTGGAGCGACAGAGGGAGTACTGTGCAAATGCTTTCCACTATTCTTAGCAGATCTCGCTACCTCCTGGTTCTGTCATCTACCCCAGGGATCCATCAGCTCGTGGGAAATGTTGAAGGAAAAGTTTATCAGTCAGTTCCGCATTCATGTGGAACAACCTAAGGACGCTTATTCCTTATCCAGCGTCAAACAGAAACCTGGAGAGAAACTGCAGCAATACCTAAACCGATTCAATGCCGCAGCGGCCGCAGTCCAAGATGCAGATGAGAAGCTTATCCTAATGGCCCTCTGTAGTGGTGTGCATCCAGACACTAAATTTGCTAGAAGGTTGACAAAAGAAAAACCAGCTACTTTACCCGATTTCTTCCATGAAGCCGGGAAATATATGAGGCTTGAGGATGCTGCCGTTGAGGGGTAGTCAGGACAGCAAAATAAGGCAACTCACAGCAACGCACCCGCTGTGGCAAGGGATGTTCGAAGAACTGATTCCAAAGACAATGCTGGGGGCAAGAAAGGAGAAAAGCTCCTATATCGGCCAGGACCGAGATTCGACACTTACACTCCTTTGAACGAAACCGTCGAAAACATCTTCCTTGCCACTCAAGGCGAAGTTAGATACAAATGCCCACCATACAAGAAAGAATCAGATAACGCGTAGAAGTCCGGAAAGTTCTGCCGTTTCCACGAATCTCATGGGCATGATACCAATGAGTGCCATCATCTCCGGGACTTGATTGAAGAACACATCAGAAGGAAGAAACTGGAACGCTATGTAAAAGGTCAGGACAGGACTCCAGCTCCTGCCAATGGGAACCCAAGGCTACCCTCACCGGAGATCGGCAGAGGAAACCGCAACACTAGCGGCTTTAGTAAAGAGAAAATAGTGGTCCATACCATCTCAGGAGGACTGCACATCGCAGACAGAAGCTGGAAGGAGATGGAAAGGTATGGAAAGTCGCTTAGAGACAATAAAGACTGTGTCAATTCGGTTATGGAAGAGCGCCACCCGAAGCGGAAAGAAAGTGATGACATCACATTCGGTAAGCGTGACCTAGAAGGAAGGCGATACCCTCACATGGATCCCATGGTTATCTCTGCCCGGCTCGGTCCCGCTGAAGTTTACCGAATTCTAGTAGACACTGGAAGCTCAGTGAATATCCTGTTCAAACATGCATTCGACAAAATGAAACTATCAATGAAGGATGTATCTCCCTGTAATAAACCACTACACAGTTTCACTGGATATGCGAAGATGCCCCTCGGGCAACTGGACCTCTTCGTTGAAATTGGAAGCCATCCCCGCACCGTTGTACGAAAATAGACGTTTGTGCTAATAGAAAACCACTCGGCCTACAACGCCTTCTTAGGAAGGCCAGCCTTGTCTGACTTCCAAATTGTCCTAGCCCCATGGTGCCTAAAGATGAAATTTCCAACGGACAATGGAGTAGGGGAAGTAGAAGGAGACCAGGACGTTGCTCGAGACTGCTATGTGACTGAACTTCGCAACAACCTCAGGAAGGATAAAGGGAAGGGTGTAGAGGTTGCCCTCTGCACGAAAAGTCTAGAAGCGTAGCAACTAAAGAAAGCCCCTCCTCTTCGATATACCAGCGACCCTTTCAATGAATTAGACCCCAGGGACAAAGAGGAGGAGGCCACCGTCGAGCCTGCAGAGGCTATGGAGTTTGTATCTGTAGACAAGCATGACTCGAATAGACTATTGAAAATTGGGTCCCAACTAAAAGCAGAGTTGAAGGAGCAACTCATCGACTTTCTTCGCCACAACTTGGATGTATTCGCATGGTCACACGCTGACATGACCGGAATCTCCCCCGACGTAGCATGCCACGTACTAAACATTGATCCTACCAAGGCGCCCGTAAAACAAAGAAAGAGAAGTATGGGGGCAGAGCGATCAGCAGCCCTCGATGAAGAAGTAAAGAATCTACTCGCCAATGACTTCATACGAGAAGCCATCTACCGGGAATGGATCGCTAACCCGGTGCTGGTAAAGAAGGCTAATGGGAAGTGGCAAACATGCATTGACTTCTCCAACCTAAACGACGCCTGCCTAAAGGATTGCTTCCCACTTACCCGAATCGACCAACTTGTAGACAGCACAGCCGGGCACGAGCTCTTATCTTTTATGGACGCATACTCAGGATATAACCAAATTCCTATGCATGCTCCTGATCAAGACCACACTAGTTTCATCACTGACCGGGGTTTATACTGCTATAAGGTAATGCCTTTCGGACTTAAAAATGCAGGAGCCACCTACCAGCGCCTCGTCAACAAGATGTTTGCAAGGCTAATAGGGCAAACTATGGAAGTATACGTGGATGACATGCTGGTGAAGTCAAGGAAAGCCGACGATCACGTAAGCCACCTAGGCGAGATGTTTCAAGTACTTCGCCAGTATGGAATGAAGTTGAATCCTCTAAAATGCTCCTTCGGAGTATCATCAGGAAAGTTCTTAGGATTCATCGTCCATGCCAGAGGGATTGAAGCAAACCCTGAACAAGTCCGAGCGCTAAGGGATATCAAGGTACCTTCCACTCGAAAGGAAATGCAAAGCCTGAATGGAAAAGTGGCCGCCCTAAGCCGATTCATCTCCAAAGCAACGGACAAGTGCGTCCCCTTTTTCGAAGCTCTAAAGAAAGACAAAGGAAAGTTCGAATGGATTGACGAATGCTTAACCGCTTTCCTTAACTTAATCGAACACCTCCAGAAACCACCGGTACTCTCGACTCCAAGCGAAGGCGAAGATTTATACCTATACCTTGCTGTGTCATCTCACGCCCTAAGCGCTGCCTTGGTAAGGCAAGACAACCGCACACAGCGGCCAGTTTACTTCGTAAGTAAGAGGTTTACGGGGGCAGAGGTCAGATATCCTAAACTTGAGAAGCTAGCATACTGTTTACTAATCACATCACGGAAACTGCGTCACTACTTCCAGTCCCATTCCATCAAAGTTCTGACCGATCAACCACTGAGGCAGGTACTCCATCGTCCCGACACTTCTGGGCGACTACTTAAATGGTGCATTAAACTAAGTCAATATGATATCACCTATCACCCTCGCACCGCCATCAAGGGACAAGCCATGGCTGATTTCATTGCAGAATTCACTACCAACGAAGATAAGGAGCAATTGGAAATAGCAGAAGACATCAAGTGGAATCTCTTTGTGGATGGTGCATCAAACGAACAAGGCTCGGGGGCAGGTGTGGTAATAATCACTCCCAGTGGAAATAAGCTGCACTATGCTATAAGGTTGGAGTTCGCTGCCACCAACAACGATGCAGAATATGAAGCAGTGATAGCTGGATTAGAACTTGCCATAGAAATCGAAGCCAATTCTTTGTGTCTTCATAGCGATTCTCAACTTATTGTTAATCAAATACTATGAGAATTCCAAGCTCGAGAAGAACGACTCATAGCATATTTAAAGAAGACCAAGTTACTTCTCAACCGATTGGACCACTACTTAGTCAAACACATCCCTCGAGAAGAGAACCAAGAGGCCGACGAATTGGCAAAGCAAGCAAGTGTGAGAGACATCGCCATCTTCGGAGCAGTAACCATCTCAAAGCAACTGACCCCAAGTTTTGAGCAAGTGAATCTGATAGCTGCAACCGAAGAAGCAACTTGGATGACTCCCATCCGAGACTACCTACAAAGCGGCACACTACCGAACGGGCGTAACGAAGTCAAGAAAATCTTGAGGAAAGCTTCCCGCTACATAATACAAGAAGACACCCTCTATCGGCGCGGATTCTCTAACCCGTTATTAAGGTGTGTCGCTGGGAGGGAAGCCAAGGAAATCTTATCCAACATTCATCAGGGAAGCCGCGGAGATCACACCGGAGGGCAAACATTAGCAAAAAAGATACTCCGATATGGATATTTCTGGCCCACCTTAAGCAAGGACGCCTTAGATTTCGTCAAAAAAGTGTGACAAATGCCAGAAGTTTGCTAAGATTCTGCGGCTACCAACAACTGAGATTACTCAAATGACCAGCCCTTGGCCCTTCGCAATATGGGGAATTGACTTAATCGGCGAGCTACCAATGGGCCGAGGCGGGGCCAAATATGCTATAGTGGCAGTCGACTATTTCACCAAATGGGTGGAAGCGGAACCTCTGAATAAAGTATCTTCAACAAAAGTTATTAACTTCTTGATCAAAAATGTTCTGTGCAGGTACGGAGTCCCACTCAAAATCATATCAGACAATGGACTTCAGTTTGACAGCGAGGAATTCGCCAACTGGTGCCGAGAGCACAGAATTCACAAAAGCTTCTCATCCGTAGCGTATCCCCAGGCAAACGGACAAGTCGAAGCCGTCAACAAAATTCTGAAAACTCTAATAAAAAAGAAACTCGAAAAGTCAAAGGGCGCTTGGGTGGATGAACTCCCTACGGCACTGTGGGCCTATCGCACATCCTTCAGAACATCAACGGGGCATACTCCTTTCTCTTTGGCATACGGATTGGAGGCTATGCTCCCAGTTGAAACCATTGTGCCTTCCCACCGTAGGATCCACTATAACCCAGAAGAGAACGAAGAACTCCTTCACATGTCTTTGGATCTAGTTGAGGAGAGAAGAAATGATGTAGTCCTTAAAGCAGCGGCCCACAAGCAAAAAGTGGCAGCACAATACAACTCCAAAGTCAAGCATCGTACCTTACAAGAAGGGGATCTTGTCCTCAAACGAATTTTTCCTCGCCCTGGAGCACTAGATCCAATCTGGGATGGACCATATGTAATTCATAAAGATCTCCACAATGGAGCTTATATTTTGTCAACAGTGGACAGAGAGGTGTTCCAGAGGGCATGGAACATCCAACACCTCCGTCGATACTTTTCTTAACTTGTACTTCCCATATGAAGTGAATTAACAAAGAGAATCAGTGGACGTAGGCCTTTTCGTGCCGAACCACTTTAAAAAACCTTGTCTCTTTTTTAACTTGTTCCTTTATATCTTGGCTGCTTATTAACTTTATCCTTTTCTGTTGAACAAAATCCTATAGCATTTCCACTCAAAGCACTCCACAGCGCAACTTCACCTGGACAAGACCTAACAGGTACTATGCGAATCTATGCCCTCGCCAATGAGACACTTTTGCTCCGGTATCCCTCTACTGCGGGTTAACTCATTGCTCGCGACGGCCCTTAAAGCCAACTGTAATGAGCCGATTATAAGCCACCGAGAAGGCCGATTATAGCCGAGGCAGCTCATTACGGCGTTCGGCTCGCCGACAACTGTGAACCGACTATAAGCCCCAACATAAGATGTGGCCAGCCAGGGGCAGTTCACGGTTGACGATCGGCACCCACGCTAGCCGGCCACAGTAAATCGAATAATACCCACGGTTACGGGCCATAATGGCCCGGGTAGTTACTGTGCGCGATCTCGGCTCCGATGTGTCTTAAGTGCGGCTGTGGTAAAAAATAATTAACTCCCCGCGGAGGCGTAAGATGGGTGACGAATGTCTCCAAGACCGACGGCTAGGGAAAGTGACTACAAAGCCCGTTTGCCACGAACTTAAGCACATCGAAGGCCTTTCGTGATTGGAAGTTTTACTTTTTCACATATTTCAATTTTACTTAAGAAAATTTTCTCCTATCCTCTGTAACAATCCCTGAAGTACAGGACACAGAACAGGAGACATTCACTAATAGAAGCGGATGCTCACAGCAAGATACTGGACCGCATCCCTTACTCGGTCACACAGGATATTCAAAGCTGCCATCCACAAGCAAAATATAAAGGGCGGTATTTCCTTCTTCCATATGTAAACACATGACTGTAATTTATTCACACCTCACGCTAACATTGCAAGTCATGAAATTATGTTTTAAACAAGAACCTGACATCAAACACAATTTAATTACAAGAATATGCATAGCTATATTTCTCATACAACATGTCAAAATAGCAAAAACATTCGAAAGACAACAGAATCAGCTTAAGTTAAAGAATTACACGTCAATAATAGAGCTATTTATTACAAGTAGCAAAAATTACAATCTAAGAGTTACTTTACTGTTTTAAGACTAACATATACAACCATGTCAAGTCCACAAAAAAAAACTTTCCAGGTCGAATCAAGGAGCCGGCTGCGTCGGAGTCTTATCCTTGTCCTGTTGCCCACCTGTCCGGTCAGAGAAAGAATTCATTAGTGATAAGAAACCAAGTTAACGGAAAGACTAGAAAGGAAGACTTACCAACATCTGCTCCTTGATCAACTTGATCATCATCCTCCACTTGCACACCTGCCTCCTCAGCTGCAAGCAACCGCATGCCCTCCTTCACCGCCACCTTCTCCTCCTTGGTAAACTGGGCAGTAACATCATCCATCCTAAAGGCCACACCACCCTCCTTATCTGCCTCAGCCTGGGCCTCCTCTAGAGCCCTGAGATAGATCCTAGCCATAACTCGGGGGTAATCATCCATTCAGGACAAGTTACCCTGCCTCCAAGTACGGAAGTACATATCCTGGAGCATCCCCTCCATCAGCCCCTCGTTCTCTTCAAACTCCCTCATCCGGGCCTCGGAATCCGACAACCTTACGACGATGGCATCTCTCTCCAATTTGTATCTCGAGCAGTCAGCTTGAAGGGATATCCGCATCGCCTACATCTCCTCCCTCAACTTGGCTTGAGCAAGCTCTACCGCCTCAAGCTTCCCAGATAACTCCTCCATCTGCTCAAGATCCGCTTTCCGAACCTCGTCCACCATGGCAATGGCCATATCGATCCGTTCCTTGCAAATAGCCTCCATCATCCGGCAGTTCAAAACCACAAAAAGTTCGTTCGGCACTCATGCATCACAAACTTATTCGGCAGTTCGAGGCACGTAGGGTCATTCGGCACTCAAACCCCGGATTCATTCGGTGATGCGACACACAAAGGTCATTCGGCAGATCACCTGGTTCGGTATACGAAGGAAATCGGGAAATGATTAACTCAGCAGGATTCGGCAGTTGATTCAGAAATCTGGTTCGGCTATCTCGTTTGGTAAGAAATCACAGAGGCATATGTCCCATACTTATAGAAGAGCGCAAGAGGATCAGACCAAACGATTCAGCACTTAGAAGAAAACAAAGCGCAACGTATGCCGTCATACGCCCCGCTTTGGGGGGCAAATGTTGGATGCGACTCCACCGAACCAGGAGAAACGATGACACTACTAGACCAAATACCTCCCAGATGCTACCGGACGAGACATAGCTACACCAACTACAAGTCTATCCCTGCCGAACCAACTGCAAGGCATCCTTGCCGAATCAACCTCCACCGAACCAGAGTGCTACCGAACCAGCCACCCTCCATCCACTACCGGTCCAAGCACTGCCGAACCAACTCCATCCACCTGCTACCGAACCAGGGTACTACCGAACCAACGCAAACCAAAGCCACTCCACCTACCACCGGACCAAAGTCCCACCGAACCAAAGTACTACCGGACCAAGACCTCATCTCCAACCATCTACTACCGAACCAAGGCATTGCCGAACCAAAGTTGCCAGGCCAGAATGCATCAGCCCAGGCCCACCAGCAGCTATATACCTCCAAGACCCCTGCCCCCAGCCTCACTCTATAAATAAAGGGGCAGTGGTACAACAATGGGGGACAAGTTTGAGAGCTCAAGCACGGAGAGAACTTTCAAACAACTTTCTTTTACTTGTATCAAAGCTTTTGTACTTGTAATCTAAACAAGAAAAGAGAAATAACATATAAAGTGGACGTAGGCACATTCTGGCTGAACCACTATAAATCTGCGTGTCTTTTACAGCTTAGCCGTTGCTTTTCATATATTTGCATAAATCACCCAAACCACTAAGAACAACATAAAATCTATTAAATCATACGACTTTGAGGCGTTTGTCCATTTTTTGTGCAAACAATACCAATTATATCATTATATACATTTTTAATTTTTTTGCGATTTACTGCTTCGTTTCATCTTTTACTTGCTTGCCGAGTTAACATAATACCATGTGTAGCTATGAGGTTATTTTGATTAATTCCTAATATGAAGCAAACTAAGTTTCGATTAATTCCTAGTGCGAAACAAACTAAGTTTTGATTAATTTCTACTGCAAAGCAAACTGGGTTTTGATTGATTCCTAGTATGCCATGTACTAGGTAATGATAAATTCCTAACTTTGCTTCGCCCTAGGTATTGTTTAATTGCTGTCTCGTCATTCATCAAGTTCCATATGTTGTATTACACCAGATTTCAAGAAAATCCTACGTAAATATATAAATTTTTTAGTTTCAGTTAAATCTCTTTCGTTCGATACAGCGCTATCGATATGAAAAAAATGGATGATAGACATTATGAAAGTATTATTTAAGACTGAGAATCATACTTCATTTATTTGAGAACATAATAATGCAAATGAAAAAAATACTAACTAAAGATGATTTATAATTTGAAAAGGATAATATGGTAAATATGTTTCTTATTAATTTTAGTGGCGTGTGTAAGATAATTATGGGGGAGGGGGCAAATAGAGCTGGTCTAAAATTTAAGTTTCTTAAAATTTTAGGTACCATTCGCGGCCAAAATTTGGTTAGGCTAAGTTGGCATCGTGTCTGAAACGTCCATGTTGGATCTCACCAATTGGCCAGTTGGAGTGAACTGCTGGAAATGAATTGTTGACATCTGACGCATCGTACACCGTTGGCCATTCGTCAACGGTCGCACTCCTACCCTTCTTTATAATCTTTCCTCCTCCTTCATTTCTCTTCACCAAAACAATAACTTTCCCATGGAAAAATTCTTGCAATTTTAGCTGCTTCTACGTTTCTTTTTAAGGTAAATATCATCAAATTTGTGTTTTTCACACTTATTTCTACTTCCTATATTTTTCATGAATTTTTCTTAGAATGTCGACCCATGACTCTTCTAGTCCGTCTACTTGTCGCATTGTAGATTGGATTGATGAAAGGACGTTGGTCTTTATCAACATTTGCCTCGTCAATATCGGAAGTCGCAAAGGTCGGGTTGGCTATTGGTACAATTAAATCATTAAGGTGTTCAAAGCACAAATGAGCGTTGATTACAACCCCAGTTAGATAAAAAAAAAGTTTGACAACTTAAAGCGCAATTGAAACCTCTAGGACCGTCTGGTGGAGGTTAAAAGAAAGTTCTGGAATGTGGAGAAGGACAACGTCAGAGGAGATGACGAGTGGTGGGACACGACTGCTAAGGGTATAAGAAATTCAAAGTATGTTCGCCTCCAAAATTCATGGACATGAATGTGATATTTGAAGGTTGCATCGGAACTCCCTCTTGCAAGTTCGTAGTTCTAGAGTCTCCATCTGCCGATGTTCAGTTCGACATCCAAATGTATGTCGACTTTCTCAAGGGCAATGCTACCGGGATCAGCATACCTACTACCCAAGCTTATTCACATCTTTATCACTCTGCTACTACTTTCATTCCCCGTAGACGTCAACCGAGTGGAGCTTCTTCGCATGACGTGGAGAAAACACAGACCATTACCAATTGTATGGTTGCGCGATAGGAGGATGACACATATAAGAAATGGAAAATCAAGTACATTGTGAGTGCTCGGGAGGCAGACTACAGATTTGCGTGTTTTCTGTTGGACGAGCTCGAGGAGCATAGACAGCTTGTGATATATCCGGCAGGGAAATTTAGGAGAGGGTGGTATTGTATTTGCATTTATATTTTGAAATGCTAGTATTTAATAAAAATTCTTTTTTCTATTGCAAAATAAAATAATAACAAAACAATTAAACAAAATAAAATAATTAAAATACCACTTTCAAAAGTTCCTTTCACAACACAAAATGCATTTTCTGCTCAACAAAAGAATCCATCCTTCGCATTTGGCTAATTATGTTTATACACATGGTATTACTCAGCAGCCTCTAAGTTTTAAGAAAGATCCGTGTCAAAATTGCCCTTATGCCCATATATAATTCATCCATCTTTTTACATTTTATTTTATCATATTTTTCTTCTTCTATTCATATTTTCTAATAAACCCTAGTCGTCTAAATTTTCAAATCTTGTACTTGAATAGGTGAATTCTGATTATAATAATACAAATTTAATGTAATCAGAGGAGGTAAAACTTGGATTTTATGTTGTACTGATTTTTTAATTAATTTGAAAACGCACATTTCGAAGGAGAGGTAAACTTGAAATTTATGTTATTTTAATTTATTTTTTTCAAATTTGAAAACGCACAATTTGTAGAAGAGATAAAATTAGAATTTTATGTTGCGTGATTTTGCTGAGGTGATTTTCTCTACTGTAAATTTTTTATACGGACTGATTTTTATTAGGAAAGATAACAAGAAAAAAGTTTGACAATGGTAGTCTTCTCTTCTTATTTTTCTGTTCTCGTTGGTTTCTCGCTTGCAAGAGCATCTCTAGCGGGGATTTGATTTTGGGGCTTTGCACAAAAGGTCTCTATTTTTTATGGTGTTACAAGAAAAGTCCCTTTATAAATAAGTATGTAAATTAAGTCCCTGTTTTTTCTAAATCATAAAACGCAAGTCAGCTTGCGCTTTTCAAAATTTTCGAAAATTTCGAAAAATATTTTAAAATTAAAAAAATGCAAGTTATCCTGCATTTTCTGTCAAAAAAGTGCAAGACACTTTGCGTTTTTTTATTTTTAAAAAATAGGGACCAAATTATATATTCATTTCTGCAGGGACTTTTTGTATAACAAAATCAAAAACAGGGACTTGTGACTCTTTTCTTGTTTGATTTTTAAGACGTGGAAAAGACTTTTTCAGCACTCGCGTGGAAGGAATTGGCTTTTTGTTTTTTTGTCCCTTGCCCTTAAAGTGTAAGAGGTTTACAACTATTGAAGGTTTTTAGAAATATGTTCATAGCAATTAGCATAATAGGTTTTCGAAATCCACGGTCAGGAAAAAAAGTTGGAGAGAATCCCCACTTTTTTTTTCATTTTTGCGCGTTCAAACCCACGCTGTTGCAGCGTGGGGAAAGAGAAGGAAAAAATAATGATAAGGAATTCATGGCATTTTCTGGAGCCTGCTACTGTTAGAGATGCTCTACACCCTTTTACCTTTTTTGTTCGTTCCGGATACTCAATTCTGAAAACATCCCATACAATCGTAAGTTAAATTCCTACACAAGTTGATTTTTACAATTAGTTACTAGAAATTCAAATTATGTCTTCATATACATCTCCAGTATGAATCCAGTAGCTTATTAGTTGACATTGTCCGCTAGGTGCTTGAATTTATGCTGAAATCTCTGGGACACATTGTTTATACTTTTGCTTGCTAATTTATATGTAAAAAATTTAGTCATTATGATGTTATATTGCATGTTCAGTGGGTAGATAATGGAATTGCTTATGCTAACATAATCTATCAAACTACGATACTACACATAATCTATCAGACTACAATAATACACAACAGACATAGCTAGGTTGCATGGTAAGCACATAACATAACAACACATAATTCAACCCGCATCAGGTAAACTGTTTATACATCAACAACACATAATTCAAATAATTCCAACATCATATCTGAAAGCTTCAGCTACACTTCCATCTTGAAGAGTTTTGCACTCTTGAGGTGTTGACTAATGTCAACAATTGATGCAATGATGGAAACAATAGAAACAAGTAGGCAAACTAAGCTTAGAGATTGTAAAAACAACCATTTGATACTCCATTTCTTAGTATTTGTTTGAGCTATATGCATTGCCACAGGAAAATATACTGTTAATGGCCAGAAACCAAGGGCACCAAGTATGCCAACCACTGCATTGAAGAATGGAAGCATGAGTGCCACAACAGTAGTCAGAGTTACGAATACCGTTCGCACTATAACTTTGCATAGTGTGAACTTGATATAACGTGGTTTGGCTAGGCATGCTTTTATGGTGTAGGCTTTGTTGAAAAAGCTTGAGTTTGGAAATTTTGCAGTTAGCCATTGTTCGTAGAATGCGAATAGTGGTTGGCAAAATAGCTGTAAAATGATTGAAAAGTATCAAAATAATATTGTATCCTTGTATTAAATGAAATAATTGATATGTAAATGACGTAAAATAAATAGATAAGATGCATTGGAGACACATGACTCAATGCTTTGAGGATGACAGATCTTTATTTGTTTGTTGATTTAAAATGTTGGTTTGAAACCACTAAGGATCGGGTGTCTTACTCACATATGTGCACCAGATATGTTACAAATACATTTTTGTAAGTTTTCATGGGTTAGTGAGATTGACAAATGCGAATCTTTGGCTGTTGACTTTATTTTATCCATGAAATACCCAGATTTTTGTCATAGACATATGCACATACTCCCTGGGTCCTTTGAGTTTCAAACGTTCTAGGGCATCGTTGTCAAAAACCTTAAAATCTCACGATTTGAATCCCGATCCAGATCGGATCTCTCACTTTACGATTTGATTTATATTCTGATTCAAACTTGGTTAAAACTGTAATTAAAAAATATATTCAACTTATACTAACATATTTTATATACTTAACTTGATTCACAATTTCGGTTATAATGTTTTCAAAACAAAATAAAAATGTAATAAGAGAGGAAATTAAGTTTTAAGTTAAGTTGTAGAAATTTTAACTTCAAAATCAATTTCAAAGTGTATACGGACCATAAAATATGGATCTTTCGTATCCATGATTTACGATTTGAATCCCGTTTCGATTTAAAGTTTGAAATTTACGATTACGATTTAAATCCCATTTTGAAAACTTGCTAGGGCCTATTCTCTATGTATAACGAATGATACACCTCCTTGCGTTTTATATAACTGCATAAGTTTAATTGAGTGAAGTAGTGGGGTATATGCCAGATAAATAAAGATGGAGTACATTTGGCCACTCTTGTTCATTATAACTGGTAAACTAGGTGGCTTTTGGCAAATTAAACAAGATACATACTTGTAAGTTACTTGATCAATTCCTGTTTTAATATAGGTTCTCAGCTTTTTGTAAGGCCTTAAAAGCCGCTTATGAGCTATTCGTATCAAAAAGTAATAGTATGCATAATGATATCTCATTTCAACTAAAAATAAGCCTAGCGATAATATCGATGTTGTTTTGTTGCTTTTGTTGTTCCATATTTAAAACAGAATTAAGATTTGTTTGTTGTATCCATCTTAGACTTTTATTTCCTTACTTTCAGTGCACTTATCCTGTTGAATGTTGGAGTTATCCAGTTAAGACTTTTCTAATTACCGATATAAACCACATAAGTAAAACAAAAGATGAAACATAATACCTGGTATGCTCCTCCAAGATGTATAATCACTGCAATATTAGCTATATCAATTAACCAAAAGGGCTCATAAAATCCTGTAAGAATATTGCCTGGGGCTTTACTTCCGAATGCTGCATACCCTGAACAGCCAAGTAATACATAGAACAATGTTGTTCCTGCAATACTGTACATATTTGCTTTCTTCATAGTTTTGTTTTCTGATGGTGGAGACCTTAACGTGTTCTGAAAGAAAAATCATGACATAAACTAAATCATTTGAAATAAATATATTAATGACTCATAATTGTGTAGCAGTTAATGATATATCCATATGTCACACTAGTATTGGAAATAATGCTTATTTATTTTCATACATGCACTTAAGTACCTTTATTTCCTTACGAGGTTATTCTTTGCAGTAATAACATAGATCATTTCATAGCTGCAAGTATCAAAATACAGAATATATATTCATTTGTTTAGTGGGAGGTTAATATTTTACATTTTTTTGTAGAGGAATTATACTTTTAGCCGTGCCCTTGTAAAAATCACTAAGGCAACCATTTATTATTATTATCTTTAGTTTTTTTTTTTTTTTAAGACTTAGAGAACCACACTTCACTTATAAACTCTGAGGAAGTGTGCACCGAATCCAGAACACATACATCCGGTATAATCCTAGGGATAGGTAGTTGACGAGGATTGAACCCTCGATCTTGCATTTGAGTGTACCTTTATGTTCTATTTGCATATATTATTCATGGTTCTCTTTCACTAAAATAAACTAGCGCTGAAAATTATATTCGTATTTAAGCTGTAAATATGTTTAATGTTAATGAGATATTGAGGCATTATACCACATTATACCCAGAAGAGAATATAAACAATAAAACTCAAAATGAACACCAGCTAATTTTTATATGCATACCTGGATTTCAATTAGAACCATAGAATATGTATAGGCAAATGCAATATTTCCAAGAGCTTGGAAAGAATGCCATATTTTTGTAGAAGTTGAAATATCATGGCCTATTTTAACTCCGAACAAGTTTCCTTTAAAATCATGCTGGGTAAAGAGCTGAACTACACACAAATATAATGAAATGAATGAATAAGCAAATGACATTGCTGCAGCAATATATGATAAAAAGGCAATGTTTTCCAAGTCTGGAAGCTGCGACAAGAACACTTCTGCAATGCCAAAGCCCACAACATACATTGTCCATGACACTTTACATGCAGCTTTTCGACCATTTTTGTGGTAACAATTTGATAGATCAACAGCCCTGTCACATTTTAGCATTTTTTATATATTAATATATATAGTGAAAGCAAATGAAGATAATTTGATGAATTCTACTCACATTATGCTTATAGCTGCTGTGATAGTATAGCCGACCAATGTTCCCCAAAGTTGTATATATTGTATAACTCCACATATCGTCACTGCTTTCTTACCTGCATTTAAAATAATTCTTATTGCTGATTCGCTTAACATTAAACCTATATTTGTCAATGGTTTAAGGTATTTACTTTAACTATAAAGTTGTTTACTACTACTTCTACTACTACTACAACAACAACTACTGGGTTAGTTTAGCTTGTCTGGAAAATGTTATTGTTGATAGTCTTGATGTTACCAAGTAACTACATAGGGTGCATGTGATATTTCTCTTCTTCTTCTGTTCATGGTTAAATCAATATAAGCAAGACACATTTAGCTATTCCACAATCCTTAACATTTTTGTCCCTTTATTTAAAAAAACTAAAGAGCTGCTAAAATAGGTAGGACTGTCAATGGGTACCCGAAAAATTCGAAATTCGTCCGCATCCGCATTTGAAAAGCGGATAAATATCCGATATCCGGAAAAAACAAATGCGAATACGAAGACATCCACATCCGAAAATTATCCGTCCGGTATTTCTCAAGATTATAGTTTAAATTATGTGGATTTTAATACAATGAAATATCTTTATTTATTATTTAGAAGTTTATATTATACGCACTAAATGCATATAAATGCACAAAACTATTTATTATCATTATATTTGTTTATTTTTAACATTTTAATAATCAATGAGATCGAAAAAAGTTTATGTTAAACTAAAAATCTTCATTTATATTTCTTGATTTATCGGTCGTTAGCAGATAGGATAATTATCCGATATACGTCCGTATCCGCGGATACGGATATTCGATATCCGAAAATAATTTCGGATGCGGATACAGATATGACACTATCCGCATCCGAAAGTATCCGTCGACTGGCCTAAAAATAGGCCATTTTGAACTGAATGGATCTAATGCCTTTCTGGTCCATAATGGATTTCTACCATTGGAAGAAATCCTATTTCTTTTAATGATTCTCCGTATCAGTATGAGTCTAACACCTTCCATTGAAATCTTATGATATATGAATGAAAGTTAATATGATTTATCACTATCAATCAACCAAAAACTATAGAACTGACCTAAAAATGCTTTTACGGCATCTTGATATTTATAATTTCTACTTCCATTGATAGGGTCAGGAGCTCGATAACAATCTGAGAGGAGGATAGCTGTGTAGTAGGTTACAAAAGCAAATAGCAGAAGAACAAGAACACCAGATAGCCATCCAAGCTGGGCAACACTCCAGGGCAATGTTAGTACACCAGATCCCACTATTGCTGTGAAGGCATGTGCAGTAGCTGTCCACACAGTTCCTACATTTCAATTTGGGTAAAAATTTGTAAGTGACACTGGGTTTTATATGATTTTTTGGAGTTTACTGAATATTATATAAATGGTATGTATGATTAATATATTTGCAGTATTTAGCTATTAAGTCAGTAGTTTAACTTAAGAAATTCAAATATGCATCCAAACAAGTGTTGGAGAAATCAGTTATAGGGGCATTAATCCTATGGCTTTTACTTCTTGAGATGTTATCCATTCAAATGGAGGTATGAATATTGGAACAAAAGTAGTTAGGATAGGTTATCGTCCACAATTGGTGATACACATCACCCAGAGAGGGGTATTTGCTCTTCCTGGGCGATGATATTTGTATTCAGTTACGCACAATACATAAATCACATGCAGTACATCCCCCCAAACCACACCCCCACCCCCACCCCCCACCCCCCACCCCCCACCGGCATCCTTATCCGACTTTATAAATGCCAAATAAAATAAGCAACCTTCATATTGAGGATGCAACCTCGGGTTTGCTTTGGTTAGTCCAGATGGATCAGCCAACTCCTAATTGAGAATGTTGACCCATCCCTATTGGAAATGCTCTTGCTACATATGTCCTATCAGGCTATCACTATTTACTGATGGTCATTAATTTTAGAAATCACATTTTATCTATGCACCTTAATTGCCACAAGTGACAGAATGCTCTTTGCAGTTAAAGTGATCACTCTTTGCAGTTAATTAAGTGCAAAAGGTAACAGCAAAAGAATGCAAAAGAAAACTTTAACTGATCACTCTTTGCAGTTAAAGTGAAAAAAGTGTACACACTTTAAAATTTGAATTAAAGTTTGACTGTAATCAACTATTGGAGCAAAAATAAAACTACTGCAATAACTTTTTAGTTGAATGAGAGTTAAGTATAAACTGAAAAATGCTCTTAGCATGTCATCATATATCTATAACGTTTTGTACTGTATGAAACCCATCAGTTATGTTATTTCAAATTTTCAATAGGCAACATAGCCAATGGGGCACAAAACTACAAATCATTTCAATATCAAGTAATTATACATCTAGGTTATTTTCTGAAAGCAATATATTATTAGAGCTTCATAGAAACTGAAGCAACAACTAATACACTTAAACATATTTTATTTTATTTTATATTTCGTAATTTTTTGGTTGGCAAAATAAAAGAAGATTAAGCCAATAAAATGTAACCTAAACACCTTGTTGATCCAATTATGTATCCTAGCTAGTAAACTCTACAGTGAACTTAATGTTCTATTGATGTATGATATACTAGTTAGCTTTTTACACATGCATGCATGCATACACAATATAACTACAAGAAGTCATAACTCACATTGTCAGCAAAATCATCAAAAATACTTGCCAGTTCAACTCATTCAAATACATCAAAGAAACATTATAAGAAAAACAATAATCAAATTGCACCTTTACCAATTCAACTCATTCAAATACATCAAAATAATGGCACAAGTAAAATAATAATCAAATCGATCCTTTTCCACAAGTTCTATAAATAAAAACTTACCGGTTCTGATGTTGCCATCATCACTGTTCAATCCTGCATGTTCAATTTCCATTGCAACTGAGGCAAAACTCTTGAAAATCAAGCTAGGAAAATTTAATTTGAGAAATAAAGCAAGTTTGAGTATAAATGAGTAGAAAGTGTATAATGAAGTACAAGCCAAATTGCCATAAATAATGCGTATAAATATATCGTAAGAGCTTGTTGGGACTTGCATGACATGGCAGAAACTACCATATAGATACGTAATATCAATTTTAGAAACATGACATTTGTCATCTCATTTTGCTTGATTCAAGGAAAAAGTTGGAGGAGGCTTGATTTTTTTTGGCAATGCTTTTTTCCTTTTTTTTCTTTCCTTTCTTATATGCTATCTCATTTAATAAAAATGCATTGAGTTTTGAGCATTATGCAGGCTGTATTTATTTCTCAACCTTGTGCATTTGACTCTTGGATTTTTGTACTAATTGACATGTTTTGAATTTCACAAAATTAAATGATGAACTGGGCTAAGAGTAAATTGCATTACTGGAATTATTCGTTCTGAATTACAGCTCTGTTAGCCAGTATAGCATAGCAGTTAGCACTTGACTGTATCCTAGCTTATCATCACGGTAATACACAGTCAATGTGTTTTCATTGGTTGCAAATATGGTATCATAAGAAAATTAGGTTCGAAGGATTTTTTTTTCTGGTCAAGTCTTCCATATTAGGCCTTGTGCACAAAAATATGCTTTTTAGACTATAGGTAATTTGTGCTCCTCGTCTCTTTTTGTTGGATAACTAAAAAAAAAGAAAAAAGGAAAAAAAAATCAAAGTCTTTTCATTGTCCAACCTTTTGCATTCTTTATTAAACAAAAATCGTTTTTATTTATGGAATGATTATTTATTAGTGGAAATTAGGGGGTCATCCCTATCATACTTTCATATTGTAAAGCGGGTCTCTGTCAAAGTTTCATTGTAAATCCGGTCTCTATTTTCTATAAACAAAGAAAAATTATTGCTGATATGTCGGCAACTTTTATAAACAAGTGCTGATATTTAAGCAACTTTCCCTGTCAAAGTTTCATTGTAAATTCGGTCATATTTTCTAGAAGCAAAGAAAAATTATTGCTGAAATGTCAGCAACTTTTATAAACAAGTGCTGATATTTCAGCAACTTTCCCTGTCAAAGTTTCATTGTAAATCCGGTCCTATTTTCTAGAAACAAAGAAAAATTATTGCTGAAATGTCTGCAACTTTTATAAATAAGTGCTGATATTTCAGCAACTTTCATACACTGTGTTCACAGTGTACATAAATGTTGCTAAAATGTCAGCAACTTTTATAAATAAGTGCTGATATTTCAGCAAATTTCATACACTATGTTCATAGTGTACAGAAAAGTTGCGGAAATGTCAGCAACTTTTATGAAAAGTTGCATCATGCTCTGCAATAATCGTGAATAAAAAACAGGGACCTAATTTACACTGAAATTTAGTGAATGACTTTTCGTGTATTTTGAACCTTAATAAGGACCTGTGCCAAAAGTACCCTATTTATTATGCTTGATGGTCTCTAGTAAGACATAAAATTTTATGTTTAATTTAGTTCTCTCCTTTTTCTTTTCTTCGAAAAGGAATACAAAATTATAGAGCACAAAAGTCATTTTCTTCATTTCTTTCTTTCCATAATTTATTTCCTTTGAAATAAAATCAATTTTTTAAATATACTTAAAACTTCTAGACAGCGACTTCGCTACAAGGCACATATTAAATAGCAATGGGGCGGGGCGACGGCCGCTGACAGCTACGTCGACAAGTGTCGATGGCTAGCGAAGGCTAGTTATTATTTTAATCAACCAATTAAATAATTAATTCTTCTAAATTCTTATTACAATTTATAAAGTGGAAAATAGGCACAAAGACAAACTTTGAAAAAAATTTAGGCTGAAGGACAACAAGTTTCATTTTTGGGCTGAAGGACAACAAGTTTTAATTTTGGGCTGAAGGACAACAAGTTTCATTTTTGGGCTGAACGACAAACTTTGAAAAAAATTAGGTAAAGGACAATGTTAATTATAGTTAGCATTTTGTACAGTGTAAAACTAAATATAATGCTAGTTATAACTAGCATTTTGTATAATATAAAAACTGAATATAATGCTAATTATAATTAGCACTGTCCTTCAGTCTAATTTTTTTTCAAAGTTTGTCCTTTAGTCCAAAAATGAAACTTGTTGTCCTTCAGCCTAAATTTTATTTGACTTGGCAAAAGAAGGCTCTGCAAGAGAGATGCGGCGGTCAATAGAAATCATTCCAGAACTGTTAGCACCAAAATTCACCACCGAAACCAGGTTTCGATGAGGAATAGAGATCGTTGAAAGATCTTCCGAAAGAAGGTTATGCTTTTGGGAAAGTCAAGGAGGCTTCCGCAACCAAGGTTCCGCATGGGATGGTTCCACCCACAAAAGACTTTCCGCTGAGGATAAAGACCTTCACCTTGAGTTCCACATAGGAGGGTTCCGTAGAAGAGAACTCAGCGCCAACGGAAGATGTTAAGTAAGTATCGCATTCGTGGAAGAGCCTTCCGCAAGTGATGGATCCGCATTGAAGGCCTTCCGCAAGAGACATCAGCGTCATGTACAAATATTACCTTTCGCAAATCCAACTTGCCACCTCATTCAAAAGAACCTTTCGATTGGATCGAAAGGGTGCTTTCACAATAGAAATCAGATCATTGGATGCAAGGCAACGCTAGTCAAGAACTTCAAGAGACCACTTACAACCTTTCAACGGAGTCGATAGGTCTCCTTCCGCATCAAACAAGCTGTCATTTTGAGCTAAAGAGTCAATGGATCAAAGTTATAGGTGTCGCGTCCCTACCTTCCGACGAGGACGAAAGCATTTAGATATGTTCAGATAGCTATAAGCCAACCTTTCGACGTGGTCGAAAGGTCATCCTTTCACGCCAAGCCGGAAGGATGCATGAAAAACTAGTCTTCCGACGTGATCGGAACGGCTTTTGCGAAAGGAGGGCCAAGCTGCAACTATAAATAAGACCCTAGGGGTCCGATTTTGGGGATCCAATTTTCCTATTCTGTTCTCATTCTACAACTTCTGCTCTCGCTCACTATGTTTGTAACCCTAAATTAGAAATCAAATTGGGGATTTGCTTCTTAAACTTTGTATCAAACATCATCATAAGAAAATAAAGATGATTATGGCTTGCGATCAACTATGAATTTGGGGATGATCATGATCAGACGTTAATTCAACATAACGGCTGATCATACATGATTTATTTCTTATCTTCTTTATTCATTTCGAGTATATGTCATGGAAACATCATGGGATATTTCCACGAGTTTTATTTCCTTATATATTTAATTCATGGTTTCGGCCACGTAAGGGAAATACAACTTGTGACTCAATAAATATACGATGTCAAATCCCTGATTCGGTTCCGTGACATATCATATCAACTCTTATTTTTATCTAAACATGTTTGAATGATGCATACCTTTCGAAAGGGATTCAAATTGCCAAATCACCATCAAGAAGTCTACTCTTCCGAAAGGGGTACCTTTCGAAGATGTCCACCTTTAAATGACAGAATGAATACCTTCCGGAAGGAAGAATTTGATCATGAATACCATGTTGGGATCTTGACGGAACCTAATAAGAAGGCAAATTAAGGGGGTTCCGATGAGGTCGAGAGGGGTTTCGACTCCCGCACCTTTCTACCCATTAAATCCAAAGAATTCGTCAAAGGCGAAAGAGGGGTTTCGTTACTCGTTCCTTTCGACTATTATGAATTAGTGAAATACACGGGTTTCGATGCAGACGAAAGGGGTTTCGATGGAGATATTAAAGTTCACGATTGAATTCAAACTCAATATTCTCCAAGTCATTTCATTAATAATTCTTGCTTTGTCTTCTTTCGCGTGCTTTATTCATTGATCATACCAAAGGTTGAAATACCTAAACATGATCAATGATCCAAAGCACTAATGGGGGTGTTAACGATATTTATCGTTAACATTTTTGGTGCTAGAAGGAATGCTCGAACCTCCGACTTTGTTATCTTAATACAACTAATTGTGAAAACTTGGTTTGCTGTAGGAAAATGAAATCGAAAAGGCTTTCCTCCTTAAACGAAAGGGTCGAACATGCAACTTCACTAGAAGAAAATGTTTCGCCATCTTTCAACCCTGGTAACAAAGAACAAGGGCAGAGAACAAGGGCAGTCTTCCGCACCAGCTCAACCAACTCTACCACCAGCTCAAATCCAATCGTCTCCGCAATTGGCTCCGGCTCAGAATCTTCAACTAGAGGATCATATTGCTAAAATCACAAACATAGAGCAGCAAATGATGGAGATGAAGAGTCTCCTAGATGAAGTTATATTCGACAAGTCATCCACGAAAGCTGTCACAGTAGGAGAGGAAGTTGTCTCTCCTAGGAGAAACTTGAAAATCAACACTAATGCCGCGAAAAGCAAAACTAACATTTCCTTGTCCAAGAAGAAGGATCGTCTCCCACTAAAGGCGAACTATCAAGGAAGGATCCAAGAGGAAGAAAAGGACTGTTATGCAAGCTCTACCTCAGATGGCTATGAACCAAATAAGAAAGATTACTTGAACAATGAAGCTTACCTTAAAGACATGGCAGAGAAGGTCGTGAAGGATTTGTTGAATATTAAGTGTAAGAGAACAGCAGATGAGAGAGTAAATGATAATGTGAGGGTTGCCCCATTCATTGATGAGATAATGTCAACACCTATTCCCTCTCACGTGAAGGTCCCTATAATGAAATATCATGGCACATCCGATCCCGACGACCATTTGATGAGATTTGACAGTCAAATGGATTTGTACAATGCTTCGGGTGTCGTTAGGTGTTGCCTTTTTCCAGTCACTCTTCAAGGAGCTGCTGCCAAGTGGTATAGACATTATCGCGAGAACACAATCTATTCTTGGAAATAATTCTCTTATGAATTCTCGGCTCAGTTCTGCATCTGCAAAGACCCATCGATCGCCTATACAGTGTTTGCCAATATAAGACAGAATCACGACGAGTCATTGGGAGATTACCTGAAGAGGTTTAACGCTGAAGCGTTGAAAGCCAAGGGAATAAACGATAGGGACAAGCTTATTGCAGTTCATTCAGGCCTTATAGTCAATTCTCCTTTCTAGAAGGAATTATTCATCCATGGTTTCCAAGACTTGCAAGACTTTCATTTTCAGGCCTTATGAATTTGATGCATGAAGCTAATATCAAATCCAAATTAAGATTACCAAATAGTAGTTTAGAGTGTTCTCTAGTATTCACGAAACACTAGAAAATTGTTTACAAAAACAATGAACTCCTTATGAAGGAGTGTTCGGACTCGAACTTCATAAGTGCTATAGAGTATAATATATCAACATCAAATTAATGTTCAAACCTTAGCTAAGGAGCTTTAAGTTGGAAATGTTTCAAATAAAGCTCGTGGCTAATTCAATGAAAAGGCTGAGTACATCAACTTGAATTGCGTCATAATAAAAGCAATGTATAAATATAAAGTGCATAAATTTATAACTAAGCTAGGAGTGATTCTAAATATTGAGAATACTACATCATTATATGATAACAATGTAAGAGCTCATTAGAAGTCGAGAAACATACTTTGACTAGTTCCATATAATAAAGCTAGTTTATTAGCATTGGAAAAAAATTGATTGACAGAGTAGATACTTAAAAAAAATAACATACCCATTCACTAAGGGACTGACTTAATTATCAACATTGATATACTCTATTTTTTGTTGGTTTTGATCGAATGACTATAGTTGGGTCTAGTGGAAGCACTGGAAGTGAAACACTATTCAAAAAAGAATTCGTCTCCTCGTTTATATAGTGTTAGTATCACGGTGTCAACTTAACTCAATTCAAAGCCAAAGTCTTTAACCAAAGCAATACAGTTAATAATAATAATTATTATTGATCTAATGATTTTGTGTTTGACTTAAAAGTTGAATGTGGTCAATGTTGGAATTTTGACCAAAACCAAATTCTATAAGTCCTAATGTGATATAGTTTTGATGAAGAGACTTGGAGTAATATTGTCACTATCGGGTAACATTTAAATAAATAAAATCGGATTTTACCAATAAAGATGTGCAAGCGATTAATTCAACCAAAATGTCAAACCACTAGCTAATGTGACGTATGAATGTTAATGTTTGAATTGTTCAGCATTAATTGTTGACTGAATTTACATATTTGAGTCACAAAACCGTATTTCTAAATTCTTAAAAAAATCACACGATTCAGTTAATTTATAAAATATTGTAAGTTAATTAATATTTGAGAAATATTAATTATTATTTAATTTATTTGAAGATTGTGAGTTATTTGGAACTATTTGAATGCATATATAAAATTATATTTGCACGCATTCATATATGATATTTGTTTATTTTGAAAGAAGTTTAAATAAAAAATAATTGCATGAAAAGATTTATGGAAATATTTACCATATGATAATAAGTAATTTCAGTCATACCATATGAATAGAGAGGAACAGAGAGAGAGAGAAAATTAAGGGAATTGATTAGGGAAGTCTTAGTTAAAAGAATGGAAAAGGTTTCATTCTTTCAGTTAATAACAGATCAACTAATTCATTTTTATTCACTATTCTTTTCTCTCCTCCTAACTTTTCATGGATAAAAATAAAATCAATATTTCCAAAATTTTATTAACTCCAGTACCAAAAGCAAACATCAAACAAAAATAAAATAAGTGGCTTATCCTTCTCTTGCAAAGCTGGGTGGTGATTTACTTATGATCTGAGGAGAAATCTCAAATCAAGGTATTTCTCTTGGCTTCATCCAAAAGGCGAACTCCTGTTTTATTTATGTGTTATTTCATTATGATTATATGTTTCTATTATTCGTTTATGCCATTCATTCATTTATATGTATTTGGACAATATTTTGAATATTTTATTTATTCCCTTGAACCAGCTTTTTGCTCATTATGTTAATATGATTAAAACTTTCTTGTTCACATTCTTTGTAATTCACATGTCACCAATGATAATTATTATGGATTTATCCCTATTTTGTGTAACGACCGGGATTTTCCTTCGTTTGATTTTGAATATTTAAATGGTTTTAAATATTGGATTTGGAATATAAATTGATTTTTGAATATGAAGATTTTGGTTGAAATTGTAAAATGTATTTAAATTTTAAATACAGCGATTTATCTTAATACGGAAATAGTACGAATAATTGAATTGGAGTTGAATATGAATTGAAACGATTTATAATGTTAATATAAATTCTATTGGAATTATAATTGAGTTAATAAGCTTTTTTAAACTGAGATTTCAAGTGATTTAGTAAGTTTTTGAAATCGTCGATTTAATCGACGCGTTAAAATAGCGATCCGGGGCACAGTCTCGGAATTCAACGAAACTAGTTCCATTGGATCCATAATAATGTATTATAATCGGATTTCAAATTTTATAGCATTTGGATTCAACATTTGGTCCTGCGACCTGAAAACGCTTAGAAATAATTTAATTGAATTTAATGTAAATAGTCGATTTAAAAAGCTATCTTCCACGTACGACCGAATCAGGACTCGAAATTTGTTCCATTGGTTTTGGAATAGCGGTATAATATTAGAAACGCCAGGCGGCACGTCTCGATAGGGGTTCAGGATTTCGAGATATGTAAACGAGATATTTTTGAATATAAATATACAAAACTTCAAATCATAGCCAACCTATCTCTGTTCAAAGCCAACCTACCCTTCATTGGCTTACCCCATACGCACCTCTTTCCTTTAAAATTTGTCTCCCCTCATTTTGCTTCTGGAATTCGAACAAGAGAAAGAATTCGAAAAAAACCATGTGATAAAATCGAAATTGGCGTGGCGCGTGGAGGATCTTGGAGGTTAGCGTTCGAATGGGGGAGGACTAGCAATGGTGTGGTAGTGGATGTCGACAATAAGTATGTATGAACTAGGGCTTAGAGATTCTCAAATTCGAGAAGGAGTTGGGCTTCGGGGTCAGCAGCATTGAGGTTGTCGGGTCGAGCAGTGCCTAGGTGCGAACTCCGTTGATGTGTGGTGTCAATGGGGTGACCGCGATGGGAGGTACGGCCTGGGGAAGTCATCAAAGTCGGGTTCTATGATGGTGTCAATCTAGTCAGGGGTCAAGGCAGGCATAGTGGTCAGTGCCGGGGGGGGGGGGGGGGGACGGCGACAGTCGAAATCGGCGGCGCAACGAACGTTGAGGGAGGTCGCAATTTGAATCTGTTGCAGTCAAGTTCTGGAGCACGAATACGAGGAGGGAAAGTAAGGTTAAAATTTAAATTTGTTAATTAATTTAAGTTATTTAAATTATTTCACAAGTTCGTTAACCTATATCAAACTCATACGAGGTCAAAATTTAACGCGACGAGTCACATTTCGATCATGTTGACGAAGGCTAGGCTATAGAATTTGGATTGGAAAGATTCGAAGCTAGCTGGAATTTTAGATTATCGATTTAGTTCGAAATCTGGGTATTGGAAAATTAAAAACCAAGGTGAGTAAATCTCACTCAATTTGGTTGACTGGAATTAATTTATAATAGTTAAAATAATTATTGGATGATTGGTTAGATTGATATATATTTATCAGTTGAATGTTATATTATACATATTAGTATATATATTTAGTAGCCGGTTATATTTCTCGCTGATTGAAGCGGATGAGAACCTGTGCGCATCGCATAATAGCAGATAACCCTACCGCGATATCCCGCCTCGAAGCGGGATTGTATTTTTATGTTGTATAACATATATGGATGCAGGGAAACAGGTTGGAGGGATCCAACTGGATTTCTCAAAAATGTTGATTTTAATTTCATATATAGTGATATATGATTTGTGTGTAAATAATCTGATATAGATTATGTGATGATTTCAATTATTGGATGCTATAGTAGCACTGGTCTTAGAATTTGGTATTTTAAATACCATAAATATTATTTTTGAATTTTAAGGAATTAAAAATAAGATATAAAATATTTATATCGAAATTGGATTATTTTTAAAGAAATTGAATTGGGTAAAAAAATAATTTGATTTTGGGGTGTACTTAGCTATTCGTAAAAATATTTTAAAATAGAGATTTTTAAAATAATTTATACAGATATTTTTTACAAAGGATTTTAAAATGATATTTCCGAAAAAAATATGGAAAAGAAGTTAAAATCGGTATTTAAAATAGATTTGAAAATAAATGGAATTTATAAAGAAATGGATTTATAAAAAAATGAAGTTATAAATGAAAATGTTTATAAATAAGTGAAATCCGAATGAGTTTTCAATTTATAAACGATGTTTATGAATGAGGTAAAATGGTTTTCATTTGATAAATTGAAAATATAAATTCACAAGAGTGATGTATAACGAGAAGTGAAAATCGATTTTGGAAGAAATGGTGGCTTATATTTTTTAAATGTGAGAATGGTTCAGGAATAGAAAATGGGATCGATGCGTAGTGAATCGAGAGGGATTTATAAATTGAAATTGGTTATTGGAATTTTAAAAATATACTTTTAGCGAGAAGGTAAGTTTGTTTTAAAAGGAAAATTTTATTTATTAAACTATGTAATTTAAAGCTAGTTGGTATTGAAATAATTCGAAAGTGAATTTTTCAAATATCTAATATTAATTAAAATAAATTCTAATTTTAGAATAAGCTGTTCAAATCTATTAGTTTATTTAAAAAATGAAATTGAAATGGGTTATCGATGTTTATTTAAAATGTTTGATATTTTAAATAATTACTTAAACATTGTTTTAAAAATAAATTATTATAAAAAAAATTACTTATTATATATAAAGTTTGAAATGATTGTAATTTATTTATAAATCCCCTCGAGATTTGGAAACGTGTTTATTTAAAGGATATGTTTTTTTTATAAGAGAAATCTTATAGTGGGATTCTGGAAAACTCAAGGAAATTCCCGAATCGTTGAAATAAGAGAACTTAGAAAGATGAACTAGAATTCGTAAGGGAAGTTAGAAATGGGTAATTGGAATATAGACAAGTGTAATCGATTTTGGAAATATTAAAGGAAATTAATTAATGGATTCCGGAACTTATAGAATTCATTATAAGTGAGTAAAAGGATTTACAAGTAAATTGTAAAGGGTTTTGAGAAATAGAAAATAAATGGAATATTTTCCTAAGTATTAGGAATATAATGGTTTAAGAGGAAAAATAGACTCATAAATATTTCTTAAGTATTGGACTGGAAGGATTAGAAATGTTTTACCTACGAGATTTTTATTATAGAAATATTTCTCAAAGTGTTGAATTTTAAATGGAATTGAAGAAAAATATTCTAAGTGTTGATATGGATTTAAATATCCTGTTATGGATATAAGTATTTGAATTTGTTTTCGAATATTGAAAAATTGGAAGAGATTTGAATATATATCTTTGTAAAGATATCTTGAAATAAATGTTTGAAAAATTTGTAGTATGGCCTAGTGACTGCTTATGGATGTTATTTGATAGTTAAATAACTGACTATCAAACTTGGCCAAATTCGTTGATCGTTTTGAAGAGACCGGGATCAGATTTAATTATTCGAAAACCACTTCGATCCGATTTGTACGTTACTAATTGTGATACCATGGAGATAATGAAGACGGTGATTTTAGAGATTCGGTTTGTTCAGACCCATAACAACTTGTATGAATGAATGCTATCATTTGCATCGTGGTCTAGAAGGCAGTGCTAGCATTCCAAGTATGAATGCTATTCTAAAGGTATAACGTAGCCTCAAGCCTCATCAATCGGGAATGACTAAAACATGGGAGATGCAGCATGGCTAAGTGGGTCGCACCCAAATTGGGTATGTTATCACCTTTCTAGATACCCTCAGATATATTATATTACAAATTATGGATATGGTTGTGCATGGAAAAGAGAGCTCTCGATTAGGATGGGAACACCCGGAGTGATAACATATTTGGTACTATCCAGGTCAGGGGTAGGCCGGCCCTTTGTTGGCAGAGGATTTAGGCGAGGTCCTCGGTACATTTTTCTAGAGGTGTACTATGGCGGGCGATACCCCTGTAGCCTAGTCATTGTATGGAATCCAATATCCACTACGTGTCTATACGGTTTCGATTGTGCCCAACTATACTAAAACGTGAGATGCAAGCATTTCATCTATTTTCTAATTTACTTTCTATAGACACTATTTGTAACAACCCTGGGTTTGGTAATTACCTGTAAATATTAAATTATAATGGTGGTTATAATTTAATATTTTGAAAAAAAAATGAATTGGAGATTTAAATTGTTTATTTTAAATAAACAATGGATTTTGGAAATAAAATGAGAAAAATAAAGTTTTAAAATTATATCTTGGTTGTTTGTGAGAAATATGAGTGAAATATGATTTTTATTTGAGAAAATGAAATAATTCTTGTAATTATTGCCAAGTGTTCTTTTATTGATTTTTAAAGGAAGAATTTGATTTTAATATGTGTATATTATAAATAAAAAAAAGGAATTTATTTAAAAATAAGTTTTGGTTATAAAATTAGTGTTAAAATGGTTTGTTGTATTTATTACACAAGAAAATGATTTTTATACAACTTTTGGTATTAAAAATAGTGTTTTGTGTAAATATTTGTGTAAATTGTGTATTTGTTTAAAAATAAGAATTTTTGATAATAAAAATAATTTTTATAACAAAATTATCTTTTTATATATTGTAAAATGTTTGTAAAACATGAAAATATGTTTGTATAAATTTTAGTGTGTTGAAATCTTGAGAAAATATGATGTTTTGATTTAATAACATATGTGCATATGTGTTTTAGAGCTAATTTAATTTACTTAGGCTAATTAATTTGGTTTTTGGGTCTAAGCCCATTTTCACTTAGCCTGTAAAGAATGAGAAACAGTTTCTTCCTCAAAACGTACGTTCCGTTTCTCTTGTGAGTAAAAAAACAAAAACTAAGAAAAACCTTTCCCTCTTTCAACCTAAGCTAAATCTCCAATTTCTTCAACCAAATTGCTGTTATTTATCAAATTAAAGCTCAATTTCAATAGGTAATCAACTCCAAACATAGATTATTTCATCAAAATTCGATTTTGAGATTTGGGTTGTTTGTAATTGTTTCTTTTCTTGTTGCAAGCCTCTGTTTTGTTCATTTGATAGGTTGTTGAAGCTTCTTCTTGCCTAAAGCCATCTACTTTCTCGAGTTAGCTCAATTTAATCTTCAAAAATTGCAAGGTGAGTTGGTAACTCTCAATTTCTAGCTGAATCAAAGCAATACAAGCTGTAAACTGTGCAAAATATAGCTTCAGTAAACTATTTCTTTAGTTGTTTATTCTCTGTGAAAAATCTGTTTTGGTTGCTATTTTGCATGACCATATCTTCTTATTCCTATGTCGAAATTCGCTGGTTCTTTTTTGTTTGAAAGTTAAAGTTTTCTACTATGTGCATACCAATTTTTAGTTCAATCTGAGGTCATTGGGTCCTCTGTTTCATGCCTGTAACTTAAACCCGAGATGGTTTCCAGGCTTGTACACATTTCCGTTTTCTGAGCTGCTGCAAACATGGCCTGAGTCCATGTTTGAGACAACGTATCTTTTTCTGTCGGAATTCATTGATTCTTTTTTTATTTGAAATTTAAAGTTTTATACTATGTGCAAACCAATTTTCAGTTCAATCTGAGGTCGTTTCACCTGATTCATGCCTGTAAGTTGAACCTGAGAGGGTTTTTAGACCTGCGTAGAATTCAACATGGCCCGAGTCCATGTTTGAAATTTCATATCTTTACCATTTCATGTCGGAATTCAGTGAATCTTTTTCCAGTTCATAGATAAATTGTTCTACTTTGTGTGCAATCAAATTTCAGACCATTCCGAGGTCAATAAGCCAGTCGAATTATGTCTCGAAGTTAAACCCAGAGAAGATTTCAGACTTGTGTATTGTTTTTTTTGGCCTGTGCATTTTTGTGTTCTGCCTTGTTTTCTATTCCGTTTTCCGACTTCTGCATCATGTTTTTGTAATATTTCTGAATTGTTTTGAAGGCCATGAAGCCAATCAATAGGCGAGCCAGAATTATGGTGAATTTGTGATTCAAAATGAATCGATTTTGAGATGTTTTCATATGTCGGTTTTGGTGTATTTCAGTGATTTTTCTTTGATTTCGAGCATGGGTTTTTCTAAATAATTTTGAAATGATTTTTGAAATAAATTGGCTTTTGAAATAATTATTATATAATATTTATAAATTATTTTCAAGTTGTAAAAACTATATATTCTCTATAATAAGGGGATTGCAAAGATTGTTTTCCAAAAATGATTTCGAAAATTGTTTTAAAAGCTTGTTTTCTCAAACAAATTATTTTCAATATAATATACATGTTTTTGCACTATTCGAGCGTATGAGAAGGAGAATTAAAGGGTTTAGTAAAACACGTGGTATGAGACACGTGCGTTTACTTTATCGGTTAATTCCTGACTTGTCCGTTTGAATGATTTGACCTTCGGTCGTATTTGCCGATGAGATGAGGCAAATATTTTTACTGATTTTCTGGTGTGGCATTAATTAGCGGTTAATAAACCGATAAGTGAGAACGTGTGGTATGGGACATAATGTTAACACTATTTGGATTCCTATCTGAGAGTTTATGACACATTCTCGAGTATTGCCAGTACTGGACCTTCGGGTCATTTGTCCTTCAAGATGTTTGTCCATTGAGACGTATTTATCCTTCGGGATGTTGTCCTTGGGGATGTTTTGTCCTACGGGATGTTGTCCTTCAGGATGTTTGTCCATTTGAGGCGTGGCGCCTTATTTTGAGAGAACAATACTTGGCAGGCTTCGACTATTTTATAAGCACGTGTTATCTTTGTGATGATTTCATTGATTTATTTGTGATTTTCCCAGTGTATCGCCTTTAGAGATTATTTGGCCATATGAGCCGTTCGAGACATTATATATGGTGATTACATCTTTGGAATTTGAACTCCTTATCGAGTTCTATATTTGAGATTTGGGTTTGCCATCTTTGGCGTTTATATGAGATTTATAATCTCCTTTTAGGAGACATATATATATGTGTGTGTGTTTGCCTTTTTTGGCGTATTTTGAGATTTGAGATTTCTCCATTTTGAGAATATATTTGTAATTGCCATTTTGGCGAGTTTGAGTTTTGAAATCTCCAATTTAGGAGATATGGTTTAGAGAAACCATTATAGTTGCTTTTGGGATTTCACCGATGATATGAGGCGTTTATTATACTTAGTGTTTATCGATGAGTTTACCTCTTTCGAGGACATACACTTAGTGAAATTACCTCATTCGAAGTAGTGACAAGCTCTTACTATTGTTTCTTCTCATTCGAGAAGATACATTGCCCTTTACCTTATGTTTCATATTATCACTTATCAAACTAATTAGATGTTTTAGCTAGACTGACCCGTATATTTTTCTATACTTGGGTCAGACCAAGTTGTTTCAGGTTAGATACCTGCTTTTGGACTTTGCTTTGATACTTCCGCCATGGATATCTGTTTATCCCTTTTGTGTAGTTTTGTAGTCTTTTGTGTGACTCTGATATGTATCTATATTTTTGACTCATTGTATATATTGTGGTCCTAGAACCACTTCTGATGTATCATTTTGTATTGTACTGGGATGTATCAGTGTATATATATATATATATATATATCTGTTTGTTTTTTGTTTTATGATGTGATGTACATTTTGTTCTAATAGATCCGTTAGCCACTATAGTTTTGTATTAAACATTTATTGAATATGTCGATCCACTTGAGAAAGAAGAACAAAAATTAGAGCATTAATCGACGTATTTAATAGATGTTTAAGATAAAGCTATAGATGATCGCTCCTAACCATCCCTATTCTCCGCATTAACAGACAGTATTACCCAGTAATACTCTTTGTTAATGTCGGTCTCGGTGTGGGGCTTCATAGCTTGGTATCAGAGCCGAGTTCAGAACAAAATATGATAAACACAGAACAGAAACATATATTACGGTACATCAAAGTATAGTACAAGTGTTACAAATCCCCTAATCATTGTATCCTTAACCTTTTCGTGTCCTTTGGGGGTAGATATAAGGTGGGAATTCGTCTTGGAATGCATTTTAAATTACGTAGTATCCCATAATTGAATTAATGATATCTACCTTATGAATAATCTTTATCTTATCTTAACTTTCAGCTTATGGCTGGAAGAGGCAGAAGACGTCGCTTGGATGCTGGGTAATCCAGCGGCTCGCATCCAGACGGTGTGTATATGTCCGCCGATCAGTTTATGGAGCTATTTAGGAGCACTCAGCCTCTAGCTCCTACTCCATCGTCTACTCAACGCAAGTCTACCTTTGCGTGCATGTGTAGTGATTTCTCGCATCTCGGAGGCAAGTCATTCAAAGGCTCTGAGTCTGTTCTAAAGGTCCAAGTTTGGCTTCGTACATGCGAGCGCATCTTCTCTCGCATGGATCTTTCTGACCACCGCCGAGTTCTTTTAGCATCGAGTATGTTGCAAGAACGTGCTCTTGACTGGTACGAGCTTCTCATTGCCGAGCTTGATGAGTCCACTCTCACCTGGACACAGTTTAGGGAACGATTCGAGCTTAAGTTCATTCCCGAATCAGAGAAAGCCTTATTAGCCCATCGCTTCCTCGAGTTGAAGCAAGGGAAATCCTCTGTTTCTAATTATGTATCTTCTTTTGAGGCCTTATCCAAGTATGGTCTCGAGTATATCAGCACATCATATAAGAAGAATCTGAAGTTTGTTTCTGGTTTGAAGAAGTATTTGAAGAAGTCTTTGATGCTCCAGCTCAAGTTATCTTTTGAGGAGTAAGTTGACTCGGCGCTTCACCTTAAAGCAGTTGAGAAAGAGAGGGATAGCAGTGATGAGATTGAGGTTCGTAAGAACTCCAATAAGAAGAAGTTTCCTTTCCATAAGTCCAAGTCCTTTCCTCACAAGAAGAAGAAGAAGTCTATTGGTTCTAGTTCTCAGCCTCGTGGAGCACATCCTACTCAGAAGGGGTGTTTCAACTGTGGCTCATCAGATCATTTGATTCGTGATTGTCCTAAGCCTTTGATTTGCCGCTATTGCAAGAAGGAAGGTCATCGGGTTTCTTCTTGTCCTACTGCTCCGAGTAATGCTAAGTCCGGCAAGCTGAATATGGTGGATGCTTCTTCTGTTTCTTCTTAGTGTAGAGGTATTTCTCCTTCTATTCTTGAAGGCTCTATTTTGTTTCATGACCATTCTATTCGAGTTCTCTTCAATACGGGTTTGTCAAATTCATTCATATCAAAGGAGCTCATCGATGCTACTCCTTTGGATGTTTCTTGCCTTGTTACTTCATTGAGGATTGTGAATCCTATCAGGAGATCCGCAATCCATAGCATGCTTTGTGAGGATGTTGAGACTGTTTTGTATGGCTTTTCTTTCCGTGCGAATCTGCACGTTATTTCTTTTCTGGGTTTTTATATGATATTGGGTATGGAATGGCTAGTTCGATACGATGCCAGGATTATTTGTTCTGGGAGAGTTTTATATCTTCGACATCCCGACTCGTCTACTCAGCTTTCACTTGTTCTTCGGAATGTGGATAATTCCAAAGCATCTCTGTTTTCCCTCGACTCACGAGATGATGATGATATATCTCATATCCCAGTTGTTTGTGATTTCTCTGATGTGTTTGAGCCTGTTTGGGTTTGCCACCCAAGCAGGCTATCGAGTTCCGCATTGACTCCCACGGGGATGTCTACAAAGGAAAATGAGGAACTCAAGAAGCAGCTTTTGGAGCTTAAAGCTAAGCAGTTTATCCAGTCTAGTTCTTCACCGTGGGGTGTCGCGGTTGTCTTCGTGAAGAAGTCCGATGGTACTCTTAGGCTTTGCATCGACTGCCGCAAGCTTAACGAGTTAACCATCAAGAACAAGTATCCGTTGCCTAGAATCAACGATATGTTTGATCAATTGAGTGGTGCTAAGGTCTTTTCTCAGCACGACCTTGCCACTGGTTTCCATCAGCTACGAGTTGCGGAGGATAGCATTCCTCTCACCGCTTTCCACACTCGATATGGTTCTTATGAGTGGCTCGTTATGCCGTTCAGTATGACGAACGCTCCAGCTTTCTTCGTCGATCTTATGAATCGAGTATTCCGGGAATATCTCGATAAGTTCGTCCTTGTGTTTATTGATGACATCCTTGTGTATTTTAAGTCTGAAGCCGATCATGATCATCATTTGAGGATTGTTTTGAGTACCCTTCGTCAGCATCAACTCAAAGCCAAATTCTCCAAGTGCCATTTTTGGGAGAATAAGACGAAGTTCTTAGGCCACGTTGTATCTTCTGAGGGCATTTTGGTCGATCCATCTAAGATCGAAGCCATTCAAAATTGGAAGAGGTCTGAGAATGTTTTTGAGATTCGTAGCTTCCTTGGTTTAGCGGGTTATTACCGTCGATTCATCAAGGAATTTACCCGCATCGTGCTTCCTCTTACCAGCCTTACTAGAAAAGGCATTCGATTTATTTGGTCTGATAAGTGTGAAGCTTCTTTTCAGCAGTTGAAGGAGCTTCTCACTAATGCTCCTATTCTTGTGGTTCCCGAAGGGAATCAGGATCTTGTTGTCTACACTGATGCTAGTAGATGTGGCCTCGGTGTCGTGCTTATGCAGAGAGATCGGGTAGTTGCCTATGCTTCTAGGAAATTACGTCCGAATGAAGTACGCTATGCCACTCATGGCCTAGAGTTAGCCGCCATAGTCTTTTCCTTGAAGATTTGGTGACATTATCTTTTAGGCGAGTGCTTCATTCTCAATACCGATCACAAATCGTTGAAGTATCTGTTCACCTAGAAGGAGCTTAATATGTGGCAACAGTGTTGGCTGAGTTCCTTACCTCTTATGATTTCGATATCCAGTACACTCCTGGAAAGGGGAACCGAGTTGCTGATGCGCTAAGTCGCATACACTCGGCTGTTGTTTCTGTGATGTTAGCCGAGTGGGATGTTTTGGAGACTCTATCTCTTTGTGATATTCGTGATCGTGCTCTAGCTTCTGATTCTCCTATCTTATTATTCAGTTTGGAAGCTCGACCCAGCTTATCGGATTGTATTGCCGATGCTCAGCGGCAAGATCCAGATCTTGTGCATCTTATTCAACTATGCAAGTCTGAATCCCGTGATGATGAGTTGGGGGATTTCAGCATTGATATTCATGGTTGTCTTCGCAAGAAGAACCGATTGGTCGTGCCTTGTGATTCTGATCTTAGGCGGGACATTCTTGATGATTGTTACCGCTCTAAGTATACTATTCATCCCGGCAGTAGTAAGATGTATGCCGATATGAGACGCCTTTATTATTGGGAAGGCATGAAGCGTGATGTGGTAATTTATGCGAGTAATTGCATGACTTGTCAACTCATCAAAGCCGAGCATCAGTGCCCTAGTGGTCTTCTTCAGCCTCTTGAGTTCCCATTGTGAAATGGGATCAAATCTCTATGGACTTCATTGATGGCCTACCTCATTCAAGATCGGGCCATTGCAGTGTTTGGGTTATCGTGGATCGCTTGACTAAGTATGCTTACTTCATTCCTATTAAATCTAATTGGACAGCTTCTCATCTAGCCAAGCTTTATATTAAGGAGATCATGAGACTTCACGGTATTCCTAGTTCTATTGTTTGTGACCGTGATCCACTCTTCACGAGTCATTTCTAGCGGAGTCTTCAGGAAGCTTTGGGAACAAAGCTTAATTTCAGCACAACATATCATCCGTAGTTTGATGGACAGACTGAACGGTTGAACCGCAATCTAGAGGATCTTCTCGTGTTTGCATTCTGGATTTTGGTGGTAGTTGGGAGGACCACTTACTGCTTGTAGAGTTCTCCTACAACAAAAGCTTCCAGTCTAGTATCGGTATGGCTCCTTTTGAAGCCCTATACAGAAGGCCATGTCGATAACCTTCTTGTTGGTTGGAATCCAGGGAGAAACTAATTTTAGGCCCTAATTCTATTTGTAAAGCTTTAGAGAAGTTTGTCTTATCCGTCAGAGAATGAAAGAGGCACAGAGCCGTCAGAAATCCTAGGTGGACAACCGTAGGAAGCCTCTCGAGTTCTCTATTGGTGACCTTGTGTATATCCGTGTATCTCCATTGAGGGGGGTAATGCGTTTCAGTAAGACTGGGAAATTGGCTCATCGCTTTATAGGATCGTTTCCTATTACTGAACGTATTGACCCTATTGCATATAGAGTTTCACTTCCAGCTCATCTATTTGGCATTCATGACGTATTTCACGTCTCTTAGCTTCAGAAGTGTCTTCGAGAGTCAGATTCTATTATTGATTTTCCTAATCTGCAAGAGCTTGAGATCTCACCTGATCTATCCATTGTGCAGTAGCCTATTCGTGTTCTTGCTTTGGAGATGAGACGCCTTCGAAATAAGGACGTACCGCCCGTGAAAATTCAATGCTCCGCTAATCCCAACGATTGTACTTGGGAAGCCAGAGAATTTATCGAGCGATCTTATCCTGGATTTTTATCTTCTCATGTCAATGGTGAGAATTTTAAACTCAAGCTTGTCTAATTTCTTTTGCTTGATGAAATATGTAATGACCCAATTTTTCGACGCCCGAAAGTCGACATCAATACGTCCACTATATAAAATGCCGAACCATCGAATGCCAAAAAACCGAACCGTTAGGGTTAAAGAAGAAAGAGGTAGAAGAAGAAACAGAAATAATAACAGAATCTCACATTCGCAGCGGAACAATATATAATAGATAAATGAATAATCTTTAAACAAAAGAACTATATCAGTTCATACAATACATCATCATAGTTTACAACAACAACACACAACACTGGCAGTCATAATAACTTGCCCATATGATTGAATACATAGTGGAATGATAATAATATACGGAGGTACGTCTCGCCATCCAGCTCGCCTCCTAATCTCTATAGTATACTTTTCTGACTTTGCTCCAGAACAACTGATAACCTGACTCTAGGCTGCCCGTGTGGAAAATTATGGGCACCCGGAGTTTAGAAAGGGAACAATAAACTCCAGGTCAGTCATGGGACTGGTGTGAGATCTTAAAACAGTTATTTGCACAAAGGAATAAAAATAAATCCGCTATGCTTTTGGAAAATGAAACTACCATAAGTAAATGGCAGGTTATACAACTAAACCGTACAGGGCGCATATTGTTTCTTTGGATTTCCAACAAATGATCGGGCTAAGGAACTTCCTACACCACATGGGTACGCCTCTGAAGGGACGCCCCGAGAACCTAACCGAATTTCTACCAACACAAGGCCGAGTTACCTCACGCTTCTGGTGCAATGAAGCTGTAACTGGATAACTCCACACATGAGTATGCCATCCCCGGTCGTTACCGACCTTTATCCGAGGATCCTCAACACCAACAACCACAAAGTAATAAATTTGCAGCAACCACATAAGATAAGTATCTGGACTCCATACCATGATACCACCTTTTTCCAAAAGGAAATGGACATACCCTGAGGGCGCTACCCCCAAACAACCTTACCGCGTCCTTCCTATTTCGACCATTTCAGGTTATCATGTCATTCTGGAATTCAGGAGGTGCTGTGGAGCTTAAGAGGCGAGTTGAGTGTAATAATAGATATGAGCGCTTATTTGTTAGTGAATATAAAAAAATTGTTTTGTATTGTGTTGACTTATCGGTTGATTGTTTATAGATTCTGGTCGGTGCAATTTGGCCAATTGTATCGATAGGGGTTTCTAAACTCTTAAACTTGGCAAACCGACACAGTATTGTTTTAGAAATTGGGTAAATGAAATAATTTTACCCAAATTATTTTTGTATATAAAAGAAATAATTTTCCATAAATTATTGTAGTATATGGTTGCTTTGTTGTTAGGAAGTGATAATATTGAATTATTATCATTGTTGTATGGAAATTGAATAAGAGATTAAGGTAATAACCTAGGGATTTTGGATATAATTGATTTCAAAGATGATTTTGAAATGTTGAGTAATTGTTTAAAAGACTCTGGAATCTTATTTAAAATGTTATGGAATATAAATAAGTTTGATAACTTATAAAAATTTGAAATTTGTTGGAATAAGATTCAACTTGAAAAGGGATAAACAAAAGTAAGTGTAAAACCCAAATAAGTGGGAAGGTAAGCTAATTAATTGAGGTGAATCAAAAGAAATTAGCAAATGAAATTAAATTTGGGAAACTTATAGAAGTTTAAAATTTAAATTGAATTGGAGTATAATTAAATATAGTTAAGTAAAAGTGAATTGAAAGAAAGGTCTAAGGAGACTAAGTGAAATGATTACTCAAATAAAATTTAAGGTGGAAATAAATTTCTCAATGAACAAATGAATTTACAATTGCAAGTAAATGAAATTGAAACTAAATGTTGAAATTCGTTTTGAATTTGTAAGTAATTGAAATTGAAGCTGAATATTGGAAATTGGATTTGATCTTTGATAAACAAAGTGAAGTGGAAAATTTGTCAAGTTGGATCAAATGAAGCAAAGTATTGAAATAAAAATTAGTAAATGAAACTAATTTAAACAATGAGATGAATCAGTTGTGAATGAAAGATAATTGATAAAATTCAATATTCGGAGTTTGAAGATAAAATGAATTCAAATAGAATTAAAATTGTAAATTGAATTCAAATGGAATTGAAAATGCAAAGTTGAATGGAAATGAATATATAACTTTGGTAGTGAAGTGAAAATAAATATAAGAAGTATGTAAATACTTATATTGAACTTAAGAAATGGATAATGGAATTCTTTAAGTAAATTTTGAATTGAGGAAATATTTTAAGTTTAATAAGTAAATGAAGATTAAACTGGAAGTTGTAAAATGGTGATTGTGAATAAGTGGATAAAAATCAAAATAAATGTGAATAAAAGAGAATTGATATAGCTAATAATCAATTGGAATAAAATACGTAGGATGTACGTATATTATTTTATTCGCATAGCAATTTGATCCAGATTCGAGCACAAAATTTCGAGATAGTTATATCAATCCGAGTTAGGATTTTTCACACGATTTTCGACGACGAACCCTAGATATGGATTTTTGGTTGATTCTGTAAATTCTCTATCATAGTTATGATTATGCAAGGAGAATGACGGCTTCTGATCAAGAAACCAGATCTGAGTCCGCACTAGGAAATCGGGTGAACGATACTAGTTCGGAAGTGAAATTGTATGATCGAATGAGCGATCGAGTTTGATATTGCGTACGAATGATATGTGTACATTGTATGGGTTAAGTACAAAAAATATTGTAAAGTTTGTAATTGAATTGAACAAAATAATTTTGAATGTTGTAATTGGACATTACTGCTAGTAAGATATACAGGTGTTTTAAAAGGAAAAGGGAATTGGATTTTTGGTTTCAAAGATAAAATTTAATTGCTCGACAAAAAGGTATGTATTTGAATTTCTATATGAAATTTGATCCTTTTCTGATCTAGCCACTTGGCCTTTTGTTTTCTTTTGAAATCTGGGGGCCCGTTGTGGCATTTTGTAGTCGTACCGAGCTAGCCGTGCAAAGGAGACGCCGACGAAATTTTTCGACAATTTAGAGAGTTAGAAAAAATTTTGAGAAAATTTTAAAAATTTAAAATTTGGATTTGAATTTAAATTTGAAGTGTTGAGAAAATAACGTTGTTTGAAAACTATGAATGATTTTGGAAAGTTAGTCGAAGTAATAATGGGTCTTTAATAAAAAGATTGTTTTGAAAAGTTGATAAAACTGTTTGGTTTTGGGAAAAATAGTGAATGGGTTAAGGATCATTCTTCTTAACTAGTAATTTCGGGACAAAATTCTTTTAAGGGGAAAAGAATGTGACGACCCTGAATTTTGGTTATTTGAAATTGAAATATTTAATTGATTTTAAATATTTGGAAGTTAGTTTAACTTGAAATTCAAATATCATGATTTATTTGGCAATTAAATTATTTAATTTAATTTTTGAAGTTGGGTAAAATATTTAATCTTCAGTTCTGAGCTTGTTAAAAATAATTTGAAGTCTTGTAAAATCTATATTGATAATACTAAAGGTAATAGAACTTTTAAAATTGAATTTGAAAGTGTTTTGTTCAGTTTTGAAATTATATCGTTTAAATCGATGTTTAAAAATAGCCTTCTGAGGCACAGTCTCGGAATTCGACGAAACCAGTTCTATTGGATCCATAATATTGCATTATTATTGGATTTCAATTTCCGTAGCATTCGGAGTTGTCGTGTTATCGTACGGTAGAAAAACGCGCTGAAAGTTATATCAAAAATTTAATATAAATAACTGGTTCAAAAAAGCTATCTTTTCCATACGATCAAATTTGGACTCGCACCCTTTTCCATTGCATTCGGAATAGGGGTATAACATTATGAACGCCTAGCGGCAAGCTTCGATAGGAGTTCGAGATTTTGAGTTGCGAAATTGAGACGGTTTAAATTTGAATTTAAATATAAATAATATTAATATATATCAAAATACTATTGCAAGCCTTGAAACACATGTAGATAATTTAAAAGCACGTGTCACTTTTTGTTACACACGTTCGTCTTAAAGTAAAAATTCAAAGGCAAATAAAAAAAATAAACAAACGAAAACATTTTTCTTCCGTTCAAAAATCATCAACGGCCGCATCTCTTCGTTCAATTCAAATCGAATCCTCCGCAAAGAAAATAATATATATAATGGCCGAAGCCTTCGAACGATCGTTCGAAAACAAAATCACTTCAGTTCGATCGGCGAAATAAAAGAGTAATCGCGAGATTTAGGGTCGCGAGCTCGAAGTCTCTGGAGCCGAAGCGAATGGTCGCGACGTCGACCATTGATGACTGCGCACGTGGTTCGCGAGTCTTGGTCGCACGCAGGCAAGAGAATGTCAGAGAGGGCCGCAATGGAAGGGTTGGGTTGATTGGAGTTCGTGGTTCGCGATGGCGTTCAAAGGTTGGGCGAAGCAGCATAGCTCGATTTAATTGCGATCTCGATTTGAAATTGGGTCTCGGGTTTCATATGCAGTGAGGTATTTGAGTATTCGATTTGTTAATTCTATTAAGAAAATTTTTAGGAAATTATATACTGATCGTTTTAACTAAAAAAATAATAATATATACACATACAGTAACCTACTAATTTATTTTAAGATTGAGTGTTATCCGATGGTTAAGTTATTTTGAATATTTTAATCTAATGATAAGTAAGTTTGAAAACTATTCATTTAATCTGTTTATCAGAAATTTAACAGAAAAATTGGAATTAACCCAATAGATTTAAGTTTAAAATGAATATTAATAGTGATTGATTGTTCGATTATTTCGAATATTAATAAATTGTATAAATATTTATACAAGGTTTAAAACTGTGAAGAAACAAGTCGTGATGGAAACAGATTGCAAAATAAAAGCGAAGGTGAGATCTTCTCACTCACTTGATTTTCCTAATTAATTTAAATGAATAAATTTAAATTATTGGATGTGCTTGGATGAATTTAATAATTTATCTGTTGGATGATAGTATATATGATAGTAGTATATATATATATTTGGAGTGATTGATTTCCCGCATTATATAACGGATGAGACCCTATGCGCCGCATAATAGCGGATGATATTATATAATTCCATATACCGCGATATTCCACCTCAAAGTGGAATTGGTATTTAATTGTTGTGCTAACATCTGTGGATGTAGGGAAATAGGTTGGAGGGATCCAACTGGATTCCTCAAATTGTTAAATTTATTTCATATGTTGTGATGTGATTATTTATAATCGGTGAATGATTATATTGGTGATTGAAATTTATTGAAGGCTAAGGTTTGGCCGAATATATTCTAGTATTTTAAAATACCAGGATATATAATTGGATTTTTGAAAATTAAAGTAAAGATTTATTTTAAAAGGCAATAAACTTTTGGAAATCAATTTGTAAATAAATTTGGAATTTGATTTGGTGTTTGAAAGTGAATATTTGGAAATCGATTTGAAAATTGTATATCAATGGATATTTGGAAATGTAAATTCACAATGGGAATTTATAAAGGAATGGGTTATTTGTTTTAAAAATAAATATTGGTTTATTTTAAAAAGTGTGGAAAGAAATTACGGATTTGGAATGTAAATTGAAATAAGTCAAGATGGATTTATTAATTGATTTAAATGGATCATTTTGAAATGGAAAGTGTATTTTCACTGGAAAGCCGAGTATGTTTTCAAAGTAGCTGATAAATTGAAAGTTTTAAGGATGGTTTTAAAAAGGATACTTTGGAGAAATTAATTTCTTAAGTTGTTTTTAAATCTTTAAAGTAAAGATTTATTTGGTTAATTATAGAAGTAATTATTTTAAAGATCAAATTGAGATTTGATTTAGAAAATGGATATTTAAATAATTTTACTCTATCTAATAATTTCATTTTTAAAATTAGTTTGGGCTTGAAGTTTATATGAGATATTAGTATACAAAATTTCATAACTAATATTTTAGATAAAGTGTTTAAAAATAGTTTTCATTTTTAAAGTGTTTTCCAAATATATTTTGGATAAGTGATTTAAATTATTTTAAAGTATTCGGAATTGGCAGATTTTCAGTGGAAATAAATAATATCGGGAATCTAATTCCGCGATTGAAAAATGATTTGAAATTTGTTTTCAAAGGATTGAAGTGTTAAAATATATCTTGCGAAGATATTTTGAAAATAAATAAATTGGGATAATTATTTAAATTTGATAATTGTTGTGAATGTTGTTTGATAGTTAAATAACCGACTATCAATATTGGCCTTTGAAACGACACTTGAATTTGTTTTCAAAACAAGCGCTCATTATTCGGTTAAGCCGGGAGAGGACTTTATGTCATAAAACCCATTCCGAATAATGATACGACAAAATGGGATCGCATTTGAAGATGGTGTTGAAGACTGGGTATTTTCGAAAATGAAAGGATTACCTGTCGAATGTATCTGCACCGATTTGCTCCGGTATAGAGATTTTTATCACCCTTTGTGATGGGGAGTCCAGACGTGATTAGTGAATATCCAGATTGCAAGGGCTTCTTTGAAGTGCCTTCGGTTCCGTTCGAACCCGGAACAGACTTGTATGGATGTATGTCGGACGTTACACTTTGAGATGTAAAGCTGGTTTCTATCAAATCTCTTAGCTTAACACTCTTCTCTAAGACCTATGATCTCAGAGGTTATGTAGTTGATTGTTACTAGTGATATATTCCCAATCTGGTAGTGGCATGCTAAGTGTTGCTGATCATTTGTTGATCGAAGCATGGCTTTTGTGAAAAGCGTAGCTTTGTGGATGAGACTTCGTCGGACCTTACAACCCGAAATGGTCGAAACAGGAAGGATGCGGCAAGGTTGTTTGGGGGTAGCGCCCTCAGGGTATGTCCATTTCCCTCTGGAAAAAGGTGGTATCATGGTATGGAGTCCAGATACTTAGCTTATGTGGTTGCTGCAAATTTATTACTTTGTGGTTGTTGGTGTTGAGGATCCTCAGATAAAGGTCGGTAACGACCGGGGATGGCATACTCGTGTGTGGAGTTATCTAGTTACAGCTTCATTGCACCAGAAGCGTGAGGTAACTCGGCCTTGTGTTGGTAGAGATTCGGTTAGATTCTTGGGGCGTTCCTTCAGAGGCGTACCCATGTGCTGTAAGAAGTTCCTTAGCTCGATCATTTGTTGGAAATCCAAAGAAACAATACGCGCCCTGTACGGTTTAGTTGTATAACCTGTCATTTACTTATGGTAGTTTCATTTTCCAAAAGCATAACGGATTTCTTTTTATTCCTTTGTGCAAATAACTGTTTTAAGATCTCACACCAGTCCCATGACTGACCTGGAGTTTATTGTTCCCTTTCTAAACTCTGGGTGCCCATAATTTTCCACACGGGCAGCCTAGAGTCAGGTTATCAGTTGTTCTGGAGCAAAGTCAGAAAAGTATACTGTGGAGATCAGGAGGCGAGCTGGATGGCGAGACGTACCTCCGTATATTATTATCATTCCACTATATATTTAATCATATGGGCAAGTTATTATGACTGCCAGTGTTGTGTATTGTTGTTGTAAACTCTGATGATGTATTGTATGAACTGATATAGTTCTTTTGTTTAAAGATTATTCATTTATCTATTATATATTGTTCCGCTGCGAATGTGAGATTCTGTTATTGTTTCTATTTCTTCTTCTATCTTCTTCTTCTTTAACCCTAACGGTTCGGTTTTTCGGCATTCGATGGTTCGGCGTTTGATACAATGGACGTATTGATGTCGACTTTCGGGCGTCGAAAAATTGGGTCGTTACAAAATAATTGTGTTGAATACAGCTCTTCTCTAGAAATTGCGAGGACGCAATTTTATAAGTGGGGAGTCTGTACCAATCCTGGTTTTGGTGATTACCTGTAAATATTAAATTATAATGGTGGTTATAATTTAATATTTTGAAAAAAATGAATTGGAGATTTAAATTGTTTATTTTAAATAAACATTGGATTTTGGAAATAAAATGAGAAAAATAAAGTTTTAAAACTTTATCTTGGTTGTTTGTGAGAAATATGAGTGAAATATGATTTTTATTTGAGAAAATGCAATAATTCTTGTAATTATTGCCAAGTGTTCTTTTATTGATTTTTAAAGGAAGATTTTGATTTTAATATGTGTATATTATAAATAAAAAGAAGGAATTTTTTTAAAAATAAGTTTTGGTTATAAAATTGGTGTTAAAATGGTTTGTTGTATTTATTACACAAGAAAATGATTTTTATACAATTTTTTTATTAAAAATAGTGTTTTGTGTAAATATTTGTGTAAATTATTTAAAAATAAGAATTTTTGATAATAAAAATAATTTTTATAACAAAATTACCTTTATATATATTGTAAAATGTTTGTAAAACATGAAAATATGTTTGTATAAATTTTAGTGTGTTGAAATCTTGTGAAAATATGATGTTTTGATTTAATAACATATGTGCATATGTGTTTTAGAGCTAATTTAATTTACTTAGGCTAGTTAATTTGGTTTTTGCTTCTAAGCCCATTTTCACTTAGCTTGTAAAGAATGAGAAACACTTTCTTCCTCAAAACGTACGTTCCTTTTCTCTTGTCAGTAAAAATAATAGAAATTGAGAAAAACCTTTCCCTCTTTCAACCTAAGCTAAATCTCCAATTTCTTCAACCAAATTGCTGTTATTTATCAAATTAAAGCTCAATTTCAATAGGTAATCAACTCCAAACATAGATTATTTCATCAAAATTCGATTTTGAGATTTGGGTTGCTTGTAATTGTTTCTTTTCTTGTTGCATGCCTCTGTTTTGTTCATTTGACAGGTTGTTGAAGCTTCTTCTTGCCTAAAGCCATCTACTTTCTCGAGTTAGCTCAATTTAATCTTCAAAAATTGCAAGGTGAGTTGGTAACTCACAATTTCTAGCTGAATCAAAGCAATACAAGCTGTAAACTGTGCAAAATATAGCTTCAGTAAACTATTTTTGTAGTTGTTTATTCTCTGTGAAAAATCTGTTTTGGTTGCTACTTTGCATGACAATATCATCTTATTCCGATGTCGAAATTCACCGATTCTTTTTTTATTTGAAAGTTAAAGTTTTCTACTATGTGCATACCAATTTTCAGTTCAATATAATGTCGATTGGTCCTCTGTTTCATGCCTGTAAGTTGAACCCAAGATCGTTTTCAGGCTTGTACGCATTTCCGTTTTCTGAGCTGCTGCAAACATGGCATGAGTCCATGTTTGAGACAGCGTGTCTTTTTCATTTCCTGTCGGAATTCATTGATTCTTTTTTCATTTGAAAGCTAAAGTTTTTTACTATGTTCATTCCAATTTTGAGTTCAATATGAGGTCGTTTGTTCATCTGATTCATGCCTGTAAATTGAACCCAAGAGAGTTTTTAGACATTGGTAGAATTCAACATGGCCTGAGTCATGTTTGAAATTTCATATTTTTACCATTTCATGTTGGAATTTAGTGAATCTTTATCCAGTTTATAGATAAATTTTTCTACTTTGTGTGTATCAAATTTCAGACCATTCCTGTAACATCCCGAAAATTTTCGACTTTCGAAAATTCAACATCGATACTCACTTTATCGACTGCTGAGCCATCGAATGCCGGAAACCCGAAAAGTTATGGTTTTAAGAAAGAAGAAAAAGGTAGAAGAAGAAGATAGAGGAAAAAGAGAAGAAGAACAACAAAACAACAACAGATACAGAACAGAGACAATATCAGAATCTCACATATCGCAGCGGAACAATATATAATAGATGAATGAATAATCTTTAAAACAAAGAATTTTATCAGTTTATACATACATCAGTCATCAGAGTCAATATACAACAATGGACAGTTATATAAACTTGTCCTCATACAGAATACACAGCGGAATAAATACTATCAGATACAAATACTACGTCTCGCCATCCAGCTTATCTCCAAAGCTCCAGAATATCCAGAATATCCTGATAATCTAACTCTAGGCTGCCCGTGTGGAAATTGGTGGGCACCCAGAGTTTAGAAGGGAAACAATAAACTCCGAGTCAGTCATGGTGACTGGTGTGAGATCGTAAAACAGTTATTCTTTAAAATAAACAACAAGATATTTTTAAAGTCAATTCGAAATGCTTTTGGGAAAATGAAACTACCATAAGACCTCCCACCACACACACAATGCAAACGCAGAATTGGAGGAGATTTCTTCTTATGATAGTCAAAGATGCTTGATACGCAAAAATCAAATCATTTTTGATATTATTATTAGTGCAAAGTGTAGAAAACATTTCGAAAGTATAATATTAATCTTAGCCAGCATAGGCATTCCGCACTTATGCCTACTATAGCTACCATCCAAACAGTGGTGACCACCATAAGTGAATGATAGGTTCTACAACTAAAACCGTACAAGTGTCGTATTGTTTCTTTGGATTTCCAACAAATGGTCAGGCTAAGGAACTTCCTATCCACGATGGGTACGTCCCTGGAATAGACGACCCGAGAACCTAACCGGATCTCTGCCAACACAAGGCCGGGTTACCTCTGCAAAAATAGGTAACTACTGACACGCGTATGTCATCCCCCGATCGTCACCGATCTTCCCGAGGATCCCCGATTCGCAACAAACCACATAGAAAATAATAATGCAGTAACCACAGAGGTTAAGTATCTGGGCTCCATACCATGATACCACCTTTATCCAGAAGGAATGACATACACTAAGGGGCGCTACTCCCTAGAACCTTGCCGCATCCTTCCTGTTTCGACCATTTCCGGGGTGTGAGGCTCGATGAAGTCTCGTCCACAAAGCTACGCTTTCTACAAAGCCCTGCTTCGGGTCAAACAAAATGATCAACCTATGATCACAAAGATATAAGATCAAACAAATGATCATATCACAAATGATCAAACACTGATCATTTCACAGCAACACTCAGTATGCCACGTTACCAAATTGGGATATATCGCTGATAAATTCCAACTACATAACCTCTGAGCTCGTACGTCTCAGAGAAGGGTGTTAAGCTAAGAGAATAAATTCTCCGCCACCAACAGAAATGTATTTGAAAGAAATCAGCTTTATATCTCAAATTGTAACGTCAGACACACAATCCATACAAGTCTGTTCCGGGATCGAACAGAACCGAAGGCACTTCTCACGAAGCCCTTGCATTTCCGGATAATTTTCAATCACGTCAGGACTTCCCGTCACTAAGGGTGATAAAAACTCTAAATCGGAGATCAGCCGATGTAGAGTAACTCGACGGTAATCCTTCCGTTTTCAAAAATATCCGGTCTTCAACACCGGTCTTCAAATGCGATTCATAACGACGTATCACATATTCGGAATGGGTTATACGACCCCATGGTCCTTTCCCGGCTAACCCGAATAGTGAGCGTTTATTCAAAAATAAGTGTGGCATCCAAATTCATCCAATTCACAACAAATACCTATCTAAAGGTAATTATTGATAGTCGGTTATTTAACTATCAATAAAGATGCGCAACATCATCAGATTCCAAATAATTTTCCAAATTATTTTATCTTCCAAAATATCTTTACTAGATATAAAATTTCCACACTTAACCATTTGAAAACAACTTCAAATTAATTTCCACATTTCATTTTATCTTTGAAGATAAAATCTCAAAACAGTTCATTTCATATTGGAAAAGCATTTCCATACTTATTTAAAAATAAGTATTTCACAAAAACTATTTATTTTCAACACTTAGAAAATATTCGATATACTTAAAACAATATTAAGTATATATTCATTCTTTAAGGAAATCATTCTCTTTAAACACATTTATTTGAGTCAAAACGAATGTTGCGTAAAACATCGTTACGACAACTCAAAATCACTAGTATAGGGATTCGGATTTAAATAGATATATAAATCCCAATACTACATCAAAACATTTCCTTTCGGAAATCATTTACTATAACAACAGTGTTATAGTCCATCATTTCCTTATTCTTCGAAACGTCTATTTCAACAATAAAAATGTTGAAATCTATGTATTCGATATCATAATACATTTTAAAACCATCTCTAAAATGTTTAACTTCATTTTTAATATCACTTTTCCAAAACTATCCATTTTACTTAACGATATATTCACTATCCAAAATCGTGAATATACTTTACTATTTACATTTCACTATTTTCTACACGTTTTATTTCGATAATAATTCGCTATCCAAAATCGCGAATATATCTCCTTTAACAACCTTCTTTATTTAATTTATCAAATTCAATTGATCTCGAATTTATAAACAACGTTTATAAATTCCATTTCCATTTTATAACAACTTCGATTTATACTTCTTCTTTAATAACCCATTCCATTTATAAGTTAATATAACTTATAATTCATTTATCTTAAAAGAAATCGTTCTTTTAAACTTCTCAAAATTTAAAACTTTCAGATTTCATTAACTTATGAAATCCCATTTATACTTCTTTCCAACACTTATAAAAATTCGTTTTATAAGTCCAATATTTTGATTTACAAAAATATCAATTTTTATAAATCTTTCTATACAAATCGTTTATAGTTATTCAAAAAATCCCAACTTAAACCATTTTATAAATAAATCGACTTTTATTTCAAAAACGACACTTCGGTTATATTTCACTAAAATTATAACTTTTATAACTTTAAAATTTTACGTTTATAAATCGATTCAAAAATTCCATAAAACGTATATTTCAAAAATCACTTTAAAAACCCTTTTAAAATAACAGTCGTTATTTTTTACATTTCAAAACTGAATCCGATGATGCAACAACACCAATCAGACCATCACAACAGTCAATATCATATATCATCATATGATAACAGAATATACATCAATATCTGTAAATAAATAACTACGGGTGAGGAATCCAGTTGGATCCCTCCAACCTGTTTCCCTGCATCCAAAAACGTCAGCACAATACCAATTCCGCTCCAGTACGGAATTATCGCGGTATATGGGTTTTTATAAATCCGCTTACTAACGGCGAAATAGGGTCTCATCCGCTATACGAGGCGGGAAATCATTCAATCCAATATATACATATGCCAATATGTATATACTGCTATATATAGATATATATCCTATCATATCTAATAGCACATTCAATAGCAATCAAATCATCAATCAATAACTGTAAATAATTCCACATTCAAATTTGAGTGAGAAGATCTCACCTTAGCTTTAAATTCAGTTCCCGCGTTTATTTTCGAATAAAATAAACAGACGTTTGATTTCATCCAAAATTTACACTAGCTCCAATTGACTCCAAATTAGTTGCATTGCGAAGTACATGTCGAGACGATTCCAATGCAACTGATTTCGTAATTTTTCAACCTCGTATGAACAAGATATCAAATTTTAAACATCACATAAATTAAATTACAATTACATTTCTTTTATTTATTTTCACCTAAACCCCATCTGGACCGTTCGTTTTAGCAAAGAAAATCGTGGCCGTGCTTGATATCTTCTTCCACTCCCAGGTATATGCGTGAGCACGAGACCCATCAGCCGCCGTTTTGCCCTAGATGCCGCAACCACTACGATCGTCGAGAGTCCATCACTCCACCGCCATACGAATGCCACCGACCCAAGCTACCCACGGCCAGAGCCTTGTCGAGCTCGGTCGTCTCTAGGTGGAGAAAAACGTGCCCGTTCGTGCGCGCGTTCTTGCCCTGGCGCGCCCTCCATGCTGCTCGAATATTCATCATCGCCGTATGGATGACTTCGTCTCGCCGAGATCTACAATCCTCTAGTTGAAGACTTTGGCTAGAACTTCACGGATTTTGAGAATTTAAGGGATGAAGTGGCGTTCGTTTCTGGCCATCGAACGAATTAGAGGCGGCCAGGGTTTTAGCTGAAACCCTAGTCTTTCTCGTTTTGCAAAATGAAAGTGAGGGGGTGCTTTTATAGAAAATTGCCCAGTTTACTATTCATCGAATTTTTTCGAACTCCGATTCGAGCGTGCCGGCTGACGTTTCTAAGGTTTACCCCGCGTTCCGAACGCAATGGAACGTGTTTCGGAAGCTAATTCGATCGTTTGTGTGAGATACGGAGAAAAACGATCAAATTAAATTAAACCGATTTAAATCGATTTCGAGGCGTTTTGATTCGTACCGGACAAACGGTAACTCCAAAAATTACGAAATTTGAAGTCTTACAATAATATCACATTACGGATCCGATGAAACTGGTTTCGTCGAAATCCGAGACTTTCTGAAAAATGACTATTTTAACTCGACGAATTAAATTAAAATGATATCGATGCGTTTCGAGTTGCCATGGTCAAACGATAACTTCGATTGCTACAAAAATTGAAATCCGATAATAACTAACCATTACGGATCCAATGGAACTGGTCTCGTTCAATTCTGAGACTGTCCGAAAATTTGCTATTTTTACAGTCGATAATTAAATATTAAAATATTCGATTTTCACAAATTAACTCCAAATTCAATTTTAAAAGTTCTATAACCTTTCTATAACTCCAGTATGATTAAATAAAACTTTACAAATCATTTTCAATCATTTTAAACTCGATTTTCAATTATCTCAGGAATTTCAATTATTAATTTACCGATTAAATTATCCAATTAAATCCAATATTCAAAAAAATAAATCATTCGGCTTCTAAATTCCATTTATTAATATTTAAAATCAATTGAATATTCGAATTTTAATTATCAGAAAATCTGGGTCGTTACAAACTTTCCCCCTTAAAAGAATTTCGTCCTCGAAATTACAAGTTAGGAAGAAAGGTCCTTAACTCGTCTACTATCTTTCAACATCTAATAGTTTTATCGATTTTTCAAACGGATCTTCCTACTAAAGATTCGTTATCATCTCAACTAACTTTCCAACTTAAATTTTAAGTTTCAAACAACATTGTTTAACTTCTAAATTCAAATTCGAGTTTAAATTCAAATTTTAAACTTCAAAATTTTCTCAAAAATTTTCTAACGCCCTAAATTTTCGAAAAATTTTGCCAGCGTCTCCTTTGCGCGGCTAATACGGCACTACTACAAAACGTCTCTACGGACTCTCAGATTTCAAAAAGAAAAAGAAAAAGCCAAGCGGCTAGAGAAATAAGTCATCAAATCTCATATTCAAATTTAAATACATACCTTTAGTCGAGCAATTCAAATTTATCTTCGAAATTATATTCCAATTCCTTTACACCTGTATATCCTACTAGCCATAATATCTAGTTACATATATTCAAACCATTTTGTACATCCAATTACAAAATTTTCAATATAAACTGCTTATATATCTTTAACTTACTTCACTGTTGAAGTTACATATTCATATCCATTCAAGTTTACATTTCAAATTCATTTGAATTCAATTCACCATTTTAATTCTATTGGAATTCAATTTACCTTCAATTCTGAATATTGAATTTTATCGATTATCTTTCATTCATAACTGCACCATTTTAAATTAGTTTCATTTACTAATTTATCACAAATTGTAATTCACTTTATTCAAATTTGTTTTCAATATTCAGTTTCAATTCCAGTTTTATTCTTTCGTTCATTCCCAAAATTTATTTTCAATTATCTTCTTGGAATTCTATTTTCATTTATGAATCATATTTACAATTCGTATTCATAGTTTTCGTTCATATATGAATTTATTTCCTTATACTTTCAACTCACATTTATATATTTCATTTGTTAATGAATTTTAATTCCAATCACAATTACATAATTTACATTAACAATTTCTATTTGTATAAGTTATAAATTCAATCATATTCCATAAATATTCTTATACAGTATTCCAGATCTCTTACCATCATTTCAAAGCCATTTTGAAAACAATTCCAATCATTCTTTGAATTTCCAAAACCAAACCCAAATTTTCCAAACACTTTCCATTTAAAATAATTTGGCAGCAATACCTCTTTTGGAAACCCGAAAATGAACACCGGTGATGTCGCGATCATCATCGGAATTATTTTCCAGCGACCGAAAAGAGTTTAGAGCTTTTATCTCTCTAAAATACCTTTCAAAACCTTTGAAATTCATTTTCAAATCAAAAAGATTTAACTTTCCAAATCTCCAAAATTTACAAACTCCTTTTCAAAACATTTCCAAAACTTCTCTGGAATTCCGTTTCAAATTACAATTCGCATTTATAATTAACATTCTCAAATTTCATTTGTATATGAATTCATTTCTTAATTTTGGAGTTACGATTTCAATTTCTTATTCAATTTAAATAGTAATGATAACATTTCAATATCATCACCTTCCTAACAACCAAACATCCATATATTATGATAATTCATAGAAAATCAATTCGTTTCTATACAAAAATAGTTTTGGCAAAATTATCTCATTTACCCTATTTTAAAACAATACTGTGCCGAATTGTTCTATATAAGTGTTTAGAGATCCCTATCGATAAAGTTGTACGGACAATACCGACCAGAATCCATATACCACTCAACAAACCAATCATCACAATATAAAACAATTTTATATTCAAATAACAAATACGCGCTCATATCTATTATCACACTCAACTCATTCTAGAGTACTACTGACTCTATCTCTAATGAGTAACACCCAACAGAGCAGGGTTGTCGCTTAACCATATGCTCTGATACCACTTGTAACGTCCCGGAAATTTTCGACTTTCGAAAATTCAACATCGATACTCACTTTATCGACTGCTGAGCCATCGAATGCCGGAAACCCGAAAAGTTATGGTTTTAAGAAAGAAGAAAAAGGTAGAAGAAGAAGATAGAGGAAAAAGAGAAGAAGAACAACAAAACAACAACAGATACAGAACAGAGACAATATCAGAATCTCACATATCGCAGCGGAACAATATATAATAGATGAATGAATAATCTTTAAAACAAAGAATTTTATCAGTTTATACATACATCAGTCATCAGAGTCAATATACAACAATGGACAGTTATATAAACTTGTCCTCATACAGAATACACAGCGGAATAAATACTATCAGATACAAATACTACGTCTCGCCATCCAGCTTATCTCCAAAGCTCCAGAATATCCAGAATATCCTGATAATCTAACTCTAGGCTGCCCGTGTGGAAATTGGTGGGCACCCAGAGTTTAGAAGGGAAACAATAAACTCCGAGTCAGTCATGGTGACTGGTGTGAGATCGTAAAACAGTTATTCTTTAAAATAAACAACAAGATATTTTTAAAGTCAATTCGAAATGCTTTTGGGAAAATGAAACTACCATAAGACCTCCCACCACACACACAATGCAAACGCAGAATTGGAGGAGATTTCTTCTTATGATAGTCAAAGATGCTTGATACGCAAAAATCAAATCATTTTTGATATTATTATTAGTGCAAAGTGTAGAAAACATTTCGAAAGTATAATATTAATCTTAGCCAGCATAGGCATTCCGCACTTATGCCTACTATAGCTACCATCCAAACAGTGGTGACCACCATAAGTGAATGATAGGTTCTACAACTAAAACCGTACAAGTGTCGTATTGTTTCTTTGGATTTCCAACAAATGGTCAGGCTAAGGAACTTCCTATCCACGATGGGTACGTCCCTGGAATAGACGACCCGAGAACCTAACCGGATCTCTGCCAACACAAGGCCGGGTTACCTCTGCAAAAATAGGTAACTACTGACACGCGTATGTCATCCCCCGATCGTCACCGATCTTCCCGAGGATCCCCGATTCGCAACAAACCACATAGAAAATAATAATGCAGTAACCACAGAGGTTAAGTATCTGGGCTCCATACCATGATACCACCTTTATCCAGAAGGAATGACATACACTAAGGGGCGCTACTCCCTAGAACCTTGCCGCATCCTTCCTGTTTCGACCATTTCCGGGGTGTGAGGCTCGATGAAGTCTCGTCCACAAAGCTACGCTTTCTACAAAGCCCTGCTTCGGGTCAAACAAAATGATCAACCTATGATCACAAAGATATAAGATCAAACAAATGATCATATCACAAATGATCAAACACTGATCATTTCACAGCAACACTCAGTATGCCACGTTACCAAATTGGGATATATCGCTGATAAATTCCAACTACATAACCTCTGAGCTCGTACGTCTCAGAGAAGGGTGTTAAGCTAAGAGAATAAATTCTCCGCCACCAACAGAAATGTATTTGAAAGAAATCAGCTTTATATCTCAAATTGTAACGTCAGACACACAATCCATACAAGTCTGTTCCGGGATCGAACAGAACCGAAGGCACTTCTCACGAAGCCCTTGCATTTCCGGATAATTTTCAATCACGTCAGGACTTCCCGTCACTAAGGGTGATAAAAACTCTAAATCGGAGATCAGCCGATGTAGAGTAACTCGACGGTAATCCTTCCGTTTTCAAAAATATCCGGTCTTCAACACCGGTCTTCAAATGCGATTCATAACGACGTATCACATATTCGGAATGGGTTATACGACCCCATGGTCCTTTCCCGGCTAACCCGAATAGTGAGCGTTTATTCAAAAATAAGTGTGGCATCCAAATTCATCCAATTCACAACAAATACCTATCTAAAGGTAATTATTGATAGTCGGTTATTTAACTATCAATAAAGATGCGCAACATCATCAGATTCCAAATAATTTTCCAAATTATTTTATCTTCCAAAATATCTTTACTAGATATAAAATTTCCACACTTAACCATTTGAAAACAACTTCAAATTAATTTCCACATTTCATTTTATCTTTGAAGATAAAATCTCAAAACAGTTCATTTCATATTGGAAAAGCATTTCCATACTTATTTAAAAATAAGTATTTCACAAAAACTATTTATTTTCAACACTTAGAAAATATTCGATATACTTAAAACAATATTAAGTATATATTCATTCTTTAAGGAAATCATTCTCTTTAAACACATTTATTTGAGTCAAAACGAATGTTGCGTAAAACATCGTTACGACGACTCAAAATCACTAGTATAGGGATTCGGATTTAAATAGATATATAAATCCCAATACTACATCAAAACATTTCCTTTCGGAAATCATTTACTATAACAACAGTGTTATAGTCCATCATTTCCTTATTCTTCGAAACGTCTATTTCAACAATAAAAATGTTGAAATCTATGTATTCGATATCATAATACATTTTAAAACCATCTCTAAAATGTTTAACTTCATTTTTAATATCACTTTTCCAAAACTATCCATTTTACTTAACGATATATTCACTATCCAAAATCGTGAATATACTTTACTATTTACATTTCACTATTTTCTACACGTTTTATTTCGATAATAATTCGCTATCCAAAATCGCGAATATATCTCCTTTAACAACCTTCTTTATTTAATTTATCAAATTCAATTGATCTCGAATTTATAAACAACGTTTATAAATTCCATTTCCATTTTATAACAACTTCGATTTATACTTCTTCTTTAATAACCCATTCCATTTATAAGTTAATATAACTTATAATTCATTTATCTTAAAAGAAATCGTTCTTTTAAACTTCTCAAAATTTAAAACTTTCAGATTTCATTAACTTATGAAATCCCATTTATACTTCTTTCCAACACTTATAAAAATTCGTTTTATAAGTCCAATATTTTGATTTACAAAAATATCAATTTTTATAAATCTTTCTATACAAATCGTTTATAGTTATTCAAAAAATCCCAACTTAAACCATTTTATAAATAAATCGACTTTTATTTCAAAAACGACACTTCGGTTATATTTCACTAAAATTATAACTTTTATAACTTTAAAATTTTACGTTTATAAATCGATTCAAAAATTCCATAAAACGTATATTTCAAAAATCACTTTAAAAACCCTTTTAAAATAACAGTCGTTATTTTTTACATTTCAAAACTGAATCCGATGATGCAACAACACCAATCAGTCCATCACAACAGTCAATATCATATATCATCATATGATAACAGAATATACATCAATATCTGTAAATAAATAACTACGGGTGAGGAATCCAGTTGGATCCCTCCAACCTGTTTCCCTGCATCCAAAAACGTCAGCACAATACCAATTCCGCTCCAGTACGGAATTATCGCGGTATATGGGTTTTTATAAATCCGCTTACTAACGGCGAAATAGGGTCTCATCCGCTATACGAGGCGGGAAATCAATCAATCCAATATATACATATGCCAATATGTATATACTGCTATATATAGATATATATCCTATCATATCTAATAGCACATTCAATAGCAATCAAATCATCAATCAATAACTGTAAATAATTCCACATTCAAATTTGAGTGAGAAGATCTCACCTTAGCTTTAAATTCAGTTCCCGCGTTTATTTTCGAATAAAATAAACAGACGTTTGATTTCATCCAAAATTTACACTAGCTCCAATTGACTCCAAATTAGTTGCATTGCGAAGTACATGTCGAGACGATTCCAATGCAACTGATTTCGTAATTTTTCAACCTCGTATGAACAAGATATCAAATTTTAAACATCACATAAATTAAATTACAATTTAAATTACATTTCTTTTATTTATTTTCACCTAAACCCCATCTGGACCGTTCGTTTTAGCAAAGAAAATCGTGGCCGTGCTTGATATCTTCTTCCACTCCCAGGTATATGCGTGAGCACGAGACCCATCAGCCGCCGTTTTGCCCTAGATGCCGCGACCACTACGATCGTCGAGAGTCCATCACTCCACCGCCATACGAATGCCACCGACCCAAGCTACCCACGGCCAGAGCCTTGTCGAGCTCGGTCGTCTCTAGGTGGAGAAAAACGTGCCCGTTCGTGCGCGCGTTCTTGCCCTGGCGCGCCCTCCATGCTGCTCGAATATTCATCATCGCCGTATGGATGACTTCGTCTCGCCGAGATCTACAATCCTCTAGTTGAAGACTTTGGCTAGAACTTCACGGATTTTGAGAATTTAAGGGATGAAGTGGCGTTCGTTTCTGGCCATCGAACGAATTAGAGGCGGCCAGGGTTTTAGCTGAAACCCTAGTCTTTCTCGTTTTGCAAAATGAAAGTGAGGGGGTGCTTTTATAGAAAATTGCCCAGTTTACTATTCATCGAATTTTTTCGAACTCCGATTCGAGCGTGCCGGCTGACGTTTCTAAGGTTTACCCCGCGTTCCGAACGCAATGGAACGTGTTTCGGAAGCTAATTCGATCGTCTGTGTGAGATACGGAGAAAAACGATCAAATTAAATTAAACCGATTTAAATCGATTTCGAGGCGTTTTGATTCGTACCGGACAAACGGTAACTCCAAAAATTACGAAATTTGAAGTCTTACAATAATATCACATTACGGATCCGATGAAACTGGTTTCGTCGAAATCCGAGACTTTCTGAAAAATGACTATTTTAACTCGACGAATTAAATTAAAATGATATCGATGCGTTTCGAGTTGCCATGGTCAAACGATAACTTCGATTGCTACAAAAATTGAAATCCGATAATAACTAACCATTACGGATCCAATGGAACTGGTCTCGTTCAATTCTGAGACTGTCCGAAAATTTGCTATTTTTACAGTCGATAATTAAATATTAAAATATTCGATTTTCACAAATTAACTCCAAATTCAATTTTAAAAGTTCTATAACCTTTCTATAACTCCAGTATGATTAAATAAAACTTTACAAATCATTTTCAATCATTTTAAACTCGATTTTCAATTATCTCAGGAATTTCAATTATTAATTTACCGATTAAATTATCCAATTAAATCCAATATTCAAAAAATAAATCATTCGGCTTCTAAATTCCATTTATTAATATTTAAAATCAATTGAATATTCGAATTTTAATTATCAGAAAATCTGGGTCGTTACAATTCCGAGGTCATTAAGCCATTCGAATTATGTTTGGAAGTTGGACCCGGAGAAGATTTCTGACCCGGGTATTGTTTTTTTTTTGGCCTGTGCATTTTTGTGTTCTTCCTTGTTTTCTAATCCGTATGTCGACTTTTTCATCTTGTTTTTGTGATATTTCTGAACTATTTGAAGGCCATGAAGCCTTTCAATAGGCGAGCCAGAATTTTGGTGAATTGGTGATTCAAAATGAGTTGATTTTAAGATATTTTCGAATGTCGATTTAGGTGTTCTTCGATGATTTTTCTTTGATTTCGAACACTGGTTTTTCTAAATAATTCTAAAATGATTTTTAAAACAAATTGGCTTTTGAAATAATTATTATATAATATTATAAATTATTTACAAGCTATAAAAACTATATATTCTCTGTAATATGGGAATTTTAAAGATTGTTTTCCAAAAACGATTTCGAAAATTGTTTTAAAAGCTTGTTTTCTCAAACAAATTATTTTCTATATAAAATACATGTTTTTACACTATTCGAGCGTATGAGAAGGAGAATTAAACGGTTTGGTAAAACACGTGGTATTGGACACGTGCGTTTACTTTATCGGTTAATTCCTAACTTGTTCGTTTGAATGTTTTGACCTTCGGGTCTTATTTGCCGATGAGATGAGGCAAATATTTTTATTGATTTTCTGCTGTGGCATTGGCTAGCGGTTAGTAAACCAATAAGTGAGAACGTGTGGTATGGGACGCACTGTTAACACTTTTTAGGTTCCTATTTGAGAGTTTGTGACCCATTCTCGAGTATTGCCAGTACTGGATCTTCGGGTCATTTGTCCTTGTGGATGTTGTCCTTCAGAATGTTTGTCCATTGAGACGTATTTTCCCTTCGGGATTTTGTCCTTCAGGATGTTTTGTCCTTCGGGATGTTGTCCTTGGGGATGTTTGTCCATTTGAGACGTGGTGCTTATTTTAAGAGAACAGTATTTGGTAGGCTTCAGCCATTTTATAAGCACGCGCTATCTTTGTGATGATTTCATTGATTTATTTGTGATTTTCCAAGTGTATCACCTTTAGAGATTATTTGGCCATATGAGCCGTTCGAGACATTATATATGGCGATTACATCTATGGAATTTGAACTCCTTATCGAGTTCTATATTTGAGATTTGGGTTTGCTATCTTTGACGTTTATATGAGATTTATAATCTCCTTTTAGGAGATATATATATATATATATATCTGTGTGTGTTTGCCATTTTTGGCATATTTTGAGATTTGGGATTTCTCTATTTTGAGAATATATCTATGATTGCCATTTTGGCGAGTTTGAGTTTTGAGATCTCCTATTTAGGAGATATGGTTTAGAGAAACCATTAGAGTTGTTTTTGGGATTTCGCTGATGATATGAGGCATTTATTATACTTATTGTTTATCGATGAGTTTACCTCTTTCGAGGACATACACTTAGTGAAATTACCTCATTTGAAGTAGTGACATGCTCTTACTATTGTTTCTTCTCATTCGAGAATATACCTTACCCTTTACCTTATGCTTTATATTATCACTTATCAAACTAATCAGATGTTTTAGCTAGACTGACCCATGTATTTTTATATACTTGGGTCAGACCGAGTTGTTTCAGGTTAGATACCTGCTTTTGGACTTTGCTTTGATGCTTCCGCCATGGATATCTGTTTATCACTTTTGTGTAGTTTTGTAGTCTTTTGTGTGACTCTGATATGTATCTATATTTTTGACTCGTTGCATATATTGTGGTCCTAAAACCACTTCTGATGTATCATTTTTATTGTACTGGGATGCATCAGTGTATATGTATATATATAATTATTTGTTTGTTGTTCTGTGATGTGATGTACATTTTGTTGTTGTATTTTGTTCTGATAGATCCGTTAGCCACTGTAGTTTTGTATTAATCATTTATTGAATATGTCAATCCACTTGAGAAAGAAGAAAAAAAATTAGAGCATTAATCGACATATTTAATAGATGTTTAAGACAAAGCTACAGATGGTTGCTCCTAACCAGCCCTATTCTCTGCATTAACAGACAGTATTACCCAGTAATACCCTTTGTTAATGTATGTCTCGGGGGTGGGGCATCACACTATTATAATATTAGATGTTTTTGATATAAAATGTTTTTGTTATCGTAAGGTAAATACCCGTCGTATTTATGTGTAACGTGGTCTTATGAGGCACCTTTGTTTCCAAAGGGTTTTGATAATAATAATAATAAATCAAATTGAGTGGGTTTTCTCACGCTGGTTTTCCAGACCGACTCGGGTATTATTTTATTATAATGCTCGGGTCAGACCGAGTATTATAGATTCAGATAGGATGCTATGGAGCTCAGGAAATGAGCTGGAGGATTCTTAGGCGTATTCTACGTATTTGGTTATATTCCGCTGTGTGTGTATTTGTATATTTAGCACTTGCAAGGACAAGTTATAATAACTGCCATATTGACTGATTATTTATTGTACTCTAATGATTGTATGTATATTAACAATTACAGATTCTTTTGTATAAAAATCTTTTGTTATATATTATATATTGTTCCGTTGCGATTATGAGATTCTGTATTGTTATTTCTGTTTACTTCTATCCCTTTTTTTCTTCCCCACTAATGATTCGTTTTTCTATTCAATTTGAGTTGAACACGGTGATTTATTGTCAACTCAAAGGGTACAGAGATACGGGCCATTATAGTTGGTATCAGAGCTGAAGGTTAAGCGAGAAACTTGGCTTTGGTAGGGATTACTCATTAGAGATAGGGCTAGTAGTACCCTAGAATAAGTTTGAGCATATTAATAGATATGAGTGCGTATTTGTTAGTGAATATAAAATGTTTTATATTGTGTTAGTTGATTTATTGAGTGACTTATAAACCCTGGTCGGCACTGTCCATACAACTGTATCGATAGGGTTTTCTAAACACTTGAATAGAGTAATTCGACAAAGTATTATTTTGAAATAGGGTAAATGAAATAATTTTACCCAAATTATATTTTTGATATAAAGGAAATAATTTTCTGAAATTATTATAGTATATTTGGAGTGTTTGGATGATATTATTATAATCAAAATAAGATTAAAAATTGAAAGGTTTATATAACCAAATTAAGTGGTATAAATATGATTTATACAAATGAGTTAAAACTAAAATTGGATTCAAACCAGAATTTGGAAATTTAAATCCCAGATATTTTGGAAAATATTTTCCGAAGTGTTGTAAAAATAAAATAGTATTATTTTTGAAGGGATTTTTGAATAAAATTGGTTTAAATGGATTTTGGAAGTGATAAAGCACTAAACTCACTTCAGTCGTTGAAAAATAATCGTGGTGTTGACTGCGCAACATCATTAGTATTCATTTTCGAATTTCTAAGTGACGGATTGCTACTGTGTTTATTTGGCTTCCAAATTATTTTGGTAAAATCAGGTTTCGATTTAAAATTTTCAAGAGCAAGATTTGGTATACAGAGAGGAATATATATTTATATATGAGATTTCAAAATGATTTGAAATAAAATCGGGTGTTGAATTTTGGAATTTCCAATTAAATTAAAAGTAAAACCAAAAGAGAAAAAGACCCGCAAATCCGTCTTCCGAAAACTCGACACCGATACGTCCACTGTACCAAATTGTCGAATAATCGAATGGCGGAAACGCGAAACTTTAGGGTTAAAAGGAGAGGTAGAAGAAAAGATAGAAGAAAAAGAAAGAACAGAAACAGAATCAGAAACAATTATCAGAATCTCACATTTCGCAGCGGAATAATATACAATAGATAAATCAATAATCTTTAAACCAAAAGACTATATCAGTTTATACATACATCAATCATCAGAGTTTACAACAATGGACAGTTATATAAACTTGTCCTCATACAGAATACACAGCGGAATAAATAACAAGTACGATAGTACGCTTCGCCATCCAGCTCATCTCCAAAGCTCCAGAATATCCAGAATATCCTGATAACAATAACTCTAGGCTGCCCGTGTGGAAAATTATGGGCACCCAGAGTTTAGAAATGGAACAATAAACTCCGAGTCAGTCATGGTGACTGGTGTGAGATCGTAAAACAGTTACTTTCGCAAAGAAAATAAAACAATTTCGCAATGCTTTTGGAAAATGAAACTACCATAAGGCCTCCCACCACACACACAATGCAAACGCAGAATTGGAAGAGATTTCTCCTTATGATAGTCAAAAATGCTTACTACGCAAAATCAGTTGATATTATTATTAATGTCTAGTGTGGAAAACATTTCGAAAGTATAATATCAATCTTAGCCAACATACAACTATGGTTGTATGTCTACTATAGCTACTATGTTCAGTAGCAGGTTACCGCCACATTCCACAGCAGGTAATACAATTAAAAACCGTACAGGGTTCGTATTGTTTCTTTGGATTTCCAACAAATGATCAGGCTAAGGAACTTCCTTACACCGAAATAGAACGCCTCTGGAAAGACGCCTCGGATCCTAACCGGATCTCTGCAAACAAAAGGCCGACGCTACCTCACGCTCTAACCGAGCTGTAACTAGGTAACTAACACACGAGCTATGCCATCCCCCGGTCGTTACCGACCTTTATCCGAGGATCCTCAATCACAAAGCAACAACCACAAAGTATAATCAACATAGGTAAAATATCTGGGCTCCATACCATGATATCACCTTTTATCCAGAAGGAAATGGCATACCCTAGGGGCGCTACCCCTACAAACCTTTGCCGCAACATTCCTGTTTCGACCATTACCGGGTTGTGAGGCTCGACGAAGACTCGTCCACAAAGCCACGCTTTTTCACAAAGCCACGCTTTGATCCACAAATGATCATCAGCACTTCGTGTGCCACATTACCAAATTGGGAATGTATCACTAGTAACCATCAACTACATAACCTCTGAGCTCGTACGTCTCAGAGAAGGGTGTTAAGCTAAGAGAATAAATTCTCCGCCACCAACAGAAATGTATTTGATAGAAACCAGCTTTACATCTCAAAGTGCAACGTCAAACACACATCCATACAAGTCCGTTCCTGTCAAGACCCAAAAGTCGACCTTCGAAAATCGGCACCCGTACTTCACTTGTACTCAAAATGCCGTAGATTCAAATGCCGAATCTGGTTCTCGGGAGCTTATAACAACATTAAGTAAATAACACAGCGGAATAAATGAATAATACATTGACATACAATATCTGATACAACAGAGTGATACAATGAATACCTATATACATCAGAGATATGATACAACAAATAGCAGCGGAAAAGAAAACGATAACATCAGCAGCGGATAATCTCCATCTTCAAAGCGCCAATCCATAAATAGCTCGAACTCCCAATAACGAGGCACAAAGATAAGCAAGTGCAGTCCGATCCAAAGACTGAACTAGCTCCAAATAATCTACTGAATCTGAATATCTGAAAAACCCAACTCTAGACTGCTCGTGTAGAAAATTATGAGCACCCAGAGTTTAGGAAAGAAACAATAAACTCCGGATCAGTCATGGGACTGGTGTGAGCAACAAAAACAGTTTATCTTTAAAAACAAATAGCAAAAGAATTTAAAGTCAATTCGCAATGCTTTTGGAAAATGAAACTACCATAAGGCCTCCCGCCACACACACAATGCAAACGCAGAATTGGAGGAGATTTCTCCTTATGATAGTCAAAGATGCTTACTACGCAAAATCAAATCATTTTTGATATTATTACTAGTGCATAGTGTAGAAAACATTTCGAAAGTAGAATATAAATCTTAGCCAGCATAGACATTTCGCACTTATGCCTACTATAGCTACCATGTTCAATAGCAGGTTACCACCACATTCCATGGCAGGTAATACAACTAATACCGTACAAGGTTCGTATTTGGAAGATGGATTTCCAACAAATGGTCAGGCTAAGGAACTTCCTATTCCACGAAAGAAACGCCTCTGGCGGGACGTTCCGAGAACCAACTGTTCTCTGCCAAACAAGGCCGGCAACCCCTTTTCCCAAGGGATAAAAGAAACCTCAGATATGCCACCCCCGGTCCTTTGGGACCTTTAACCGAGGCGCCTCGAAACCAACATCACACATAATAAATAAGTGTATCCACATGAGTAAGTATCTGGGCTCCATACCATGATACCACCCTTTTCCAGAAGGAATGGTCATACCCTAGGGGAGCTACCCCTGAAAACCTTGCCGCACGATTCCTGTTTCGACCATTACCGGGTTGTGAGGCTCGACGAAGTCTCGTCCACAAAGCTACGCTTTTTCAAAAAGCCACGCTTTGGGTCAACAGATGATCAACCTATGATCACAAAGATAAATGATCAAACAAATGATCATATCACAAATGATCAAACACTGATCATCACACAGCAACACTCAGCATGCCACATTACCAAATTGGGATATATCGCTGATAAATTTCAACTACACAACCTCTGAGCTCGTACGTCTCAGAGAAGGGTGTTAAGCTAAGAGAATAAATTCTCCGCCACCAAACAGATATGTATTTGAAAGAAATCGGCTTTATATCTCAAAGTGTAATGTCAGACATGTATCCATACAAGTCTGTTCCGGGTTCGAACAGAACCGAAGGCACTTCTTACGAAGCCCTTGCAATTCCGGGTATTCACAACCCCGATCGGATTTCCCATCACTTAGGGGATCTCTATACCAGGAGCGACCCAGTGCAGAGACAATCAATGAGTTATCCTTTCGTTCTCGTGAATATCCGGTCTTCATCACCGGTCTTCAAATGCTATCCATATACGACGTATCACATATTCGGAATGGGTTATACGACCCAAAGGTCCTTTCCCGGCTAACCCGAATAGTGAGCGCAATATTCAAAAACATATGGATATTGGGATTTCAATTAAGTCACAATTTAAACCCAAACTTTCTTTTCAAATGGTTTAACAAATTACCATTTTAATCTTTTTAAACAAAAAGATTTAATTCCCAAAGTTCACTTAATTTCACAAAGATTCATTCACAGATTTTCCAAATCGATTTCCATTTCAGTTTAATTAACTCGTTAAATCTTTAAATCAAAGATTTAACTTATAGTTTTCAAAACAATTTCATTTCGAATGGGTTAAACAAATCATCATTTTAAATCTGTTAAAAATAGACAGATTTAATTCATAGCTTTCAAAAAGAATTCAGTCATAACTTGGAAAATCCATTTTTCAATTCACTTGAAATTCCTTTAATTTAAACTGGAATTTCTTTTCTTATCTAAAAGCTTTTATCATTTGAAAACAACAGTTTTCAATTTAGAAAATCTGATTCATCCATACGAGTTGAAATCCTTGGTTTAAATTCAAATTCCCAACTTATACTTTTAAATGGTTTAACTTCATATAAACACATTTATATCATCTTTTATCCCTAGTTTCCAAATCATAGATTTAATTTCAAACTTGAATTCAAATTTAAATCTAATAATTTAAATTTTCAAAAACTCGGTTAAGTTATTCAAAATGACTTTTATCTTTGAAATTCCATTTCAAAAGCTTTTCATTTTAAACCCAAATTTCCAATTTCAAAATCAATTGAAATTAAAATTTCAATTTCAAAAACATCAGATTTAAATTATCTGTGACTTAACCGATTTCCACGTGAAATCCATATTTGTGTGTGTAAAGGTGTAGTCCAGGGGTTTCACACAATAGTGCAACACAATGAATTATCACACATCAAAATACAGGATATAGTTGATAAGCGATATAAGTTATAACGCTTATCGTTTATTCACATATCACAGATAAGTAAATTACAGATAACAGCACAAATCAGGATATATCACAAAGCATCACATATCAAGGATATCAACAATTCAACCATTCAATAAAACCCAAACATCCATAAGTAAAATTTATTAATCAACTGATTAATTTAAATCATATGTATTCCTTATGAATAAATCATTAATCCGGATTAATATAAGTTAATTACAAATTATCTGAATTAAATTCCCCTTTTAATCATTTATTAGTTACCCTTTAATTATTAACAAATCATTCTTAATTAATGAATCAATTAATCTTTAATTACTAAATTAATCTTAGTTAATAACCTTTATTAACCATTAAAATTTCTTTAATTACTTTGAAAATCAAATTATTACTAACTACAAAACTTTAATGTTAATTAAATTTCAACACTTAACTTAAATTATCTATTTAATTAAAATATTCATTAAGATTTTAGAAAACATCGTTAAGTATTTTCTTAACAATTAAACTTGTAATAAATTCTTAACTTAAAATAGTCGAGCATTAGTTATTTCATTAGTACTAAAATTGTTTAACATTAACTTACGTTGCTAAGGCTTTTGAACACAAACCCGAGAATACCCCAGTTTTACTCGAGTGTCCCTCGAGTTTCCCTACTATTTTTCCCCGACATTCCTCTCGTATGCTTCTTCTTCCTCTTTTCTTTTTTTCCTTTTATTTCCAGTTAATATCAGGTAACTCAAGCACGTACCCACCAGTTTCGAGATCCAACGCGCCAAATCCACGAATTCTCACTGCTTCGAATTAATCACAGGAATACGCGATCACGCGCTCGAGACGAAGCCATCCCTTCCAAACTTCAACCTACCAGATATCTGTGCACACGCATGCACATGTACCCAAGCTCCGACCATCGATGATCCATGCCATGACCATCCTCAGACCAACAACCACCCACACCAACGATTTTATCACTCATCTTCGTCGAATAGCCAGTGACGCGAAATCGAGCATCTTAAAGCAGCAGCCATTCGAACTCAATTGACCCAAACACCCATCGCCGACGATCAAGGTGACTGGAATCTTCATCCTTCAGACCTCGTCCCCTTCATTGACCCACGCAACCATCTTATCACCTGAAATCGAACTCGATGCTTCAAGTTAGACGAGATCACCTTGCCATTAAACGTGACAGAACAAACTCCAAAAACCCTAGTTTAGCCGCTCCACGCAACTCCGATCATCAGAAAATTCTTTAACTATTTTTCCAGTGATCCATATCCCCTAGGTCATCTTCGACAACAACCCTTACCTCTGAATCACCATCGATCGCAAGATATTGGTTAATAACCCAAAATTCTTCAATTTCGATTAACTCGGAGATTACCAAGCTGAAAATCATGATTCTGGTTTCTAAATTCATCATTAGCAATCTAGAATCTTGTTATAGGATTAATTCAAGAATTCAGGACACTTGATTTTAGCCTATGATATAATCAGACCTGTAAATTTCAATTTTTCTTTATAAATACATTATATATTAATTTAAAAATACTTTTAAAATTAACTATATAAATTTGTAAACCTTTTCCTTTCTTAGATCCTAACCTATAATCAAATACAATTGAAATTATGGACTGTTTATTTGATGAATGACACTGTAAAATAAACAGAGATGATCATTAGCCATATCACAACATGTATACACATCCATTTACCTCTAAACATACATACGAATCATTTCAAAACATTGAACTACAAGGTCTCATTTATGTATCAGGTTCAAGTCTTAGATTTTTAAACTAATTTAAGATCACAAATTTACTCACAGGTAAAACAAAGAAATCTGGTTTAAAAAGAAAAGTTACTCACCTTTATGTTAAAGACAGAGACCAGCTCTGTTGTTTTGAAACTTCAGCTTGATTTTCTTCTTGAATCATGTTTTGTATTTGAATGTTGTTTTTGAGTTTTATAGATGATGTTGGCTTCCATTTTTCTTTCCAGGCTTTTGTTTTTAAATCTTGAACTTCATTTTTTTTCCTCTCTGGGTTTGAGTTTTAAAGATGGTAAGCTTCAGACATTTTTTTTTCTTCTTTCAGTTATGATGGTGCTCGAACTAAAATGAGGGTAGAAGGCTGATATAAAAGAAAGCTTATAGGGTGATTATATTATTTGTACAATGTAGGTGATATTTGCTTTTGTTTGTACAACAATTCAGGGATATTTTCTTTCCTATGGTGGCTGAGATGATTTCAAAGTAAATCGAATTGACTTGAGTTGTGCTAGCATTTAATGTTTGAGTACTTCATGTTTCACATCTTCCTTCTTTTGCTTGCCTGCCCATGCTTTGTACATATTACTTTATTTTATACATTGCATTTCGGCTGAGAGATTTGTTTTGGGGTACTTGAGAAGATTTTGTGGTAGCTTGCTTTATATTTACTTGGTTGTTATACTTATATGGTTTTGTTTGTTTTCTTTTTAACTTTGTATTTCTTACTTTATCTCTGTTAGCTTGTTTCTTTTTTCCAGGTCCTTATTTTATTTTATATTGTTTTTGTTATGATGATAGTTTGCATATATTTTTCACTTGTTATCTTTTACTTTTGTTTTGCTTTTCCAGTTCACATTTGTTCATTTCTTTTATTCCTTTACTTTGTTTGTTTATTCGTATTTTCTTTTCTTTTCTAATGTTGCTTATAAATAAAATCCTATAGTTGTTATGTTGTTAGAATTTGCTAATGTGTTATTTTATATTTTTACATAATTTATCAACATGTATTTACATTTTAAATGTATATTTCTTTTGTTCCATTGTCTTACTTTATATTTTAAAACCATTTATTGAAGATTTAATTTCAAATCCAATATATAAATATATGTTCACATATATACAAATTTACAATATTTTTAAGATTCTAAATGATGTATACAGAATTTATATGTATTCGGGGAAACTCGCTCCAATTTTCTAATTAATTTACAAATTTTTATCCAAAAATATATTTAGTTACTCAATTTAATTCAAAAATTCATTTAATTATAAATTTAAATAAATTTAAATCTAGGGTCGTTACAGTTCCGGGATCGAACGGAACCGAAGGCACTTCCAAAGAAGTCCTTGCAATCCGGATATTCACTAATCACGTCCGGACTTCCCATCACAAAAAGAGTGATATAAATCTCTATACCGGAGCAACTCGGTGCAGAGACATTCGACATGTTGTCCTTTCATTTTCACAAATATCCGGTCTTCACACCGGTCTTCAAATGCTATCCATTCGCGACGTATCACTATTCGGAATGGGTTATATGACACAAAGGTCCTCTCCCGGCTTAACCGAATAATGAGCGTTTGTTTTAAAAACAAATCAAGTGTCATTTCAAAGGCAAATATTGATAGTTGGTTCTTTAACTATCAATAACATTCATAACAAACATCCAATTCAAATAATTTTTCCCAAATTATTTATTAAATTTCAAATCTTTTCACAAGATATATATTCTTCCATACTTCACGTTTGAAAATCAATTTCAAATCATATTTCATACTTCACGTTTGAAAATCAATTTCAAATCATATTATGGTCCATTTAAACCAATTAGATAAATCCTTATCGATTTATTTCAAATTTACATTTCAAATTTGTAAATTTATTTCCACACTTCATCACTTTGAAAATCCGATTTCAAACCATATTTTCCGCACTTTAAAAATAAATCAATATTTATTTTTAAAACAAATTTCCCTTTCCTTTACAACTTCTATTCGGAATTTACATTCCCAAAAATCCACTTTTACACGATTTTCAAATCATTTTCCAAATATTCAATTTCAACCCCAAATCAACTTTAAAAATTGATTTCTCCATTTTATTTCAAATCCCAAATCGAATTTCAAATTGATTTCTGAATTTACTTCAACACCGAATCACATTTCAAATTGATTTTAACTTTTAATCCCAATTACCAAATCATTTTACAAAACGATTCCCAAATTTATTTTCAACACAAAAATCAATTTTTTTGTCCAAACACCAAATAGATTTTTATATCGATTTCACAAATTATTTATTTCAAATACCCGATCAATTATCAATTTGATTTCAACCAAATTTATCTCCTTTTAAATAAATTCTTTTATTTTTTTCCAAACCATCTAAAATTCAATTTTAATTTCAGAAATCCAATTTCATTTATTTCTGGTATCCAACGATACCAAAAACACATTCGGCTAAATTATAGCTCTCAATACATTCAATCACAGATATGATCATCTACAGATTACAAATAATCAATCAAACAACATATGAAATAAATTCAAATGTTTTGAGGAATCCTGTTGGATCCCTCCAACCTGTTTCCCTGCATCCACAGATGTTAGCACAATACCAATTCCACTTCGAGGTGGAATATCGCGGTATATGGGTTTTATAAAATATCATCCGCTTACTAACGGCGCAATAGGGTCTCATCCGCTATACGAGGCGGGAAATCAATCAATCCAATATATACATATGCCAATATGTATATATTGCTATATATATATATATATAGATATATCCTACTATATCTAATACACATCCAAACAGTCAATCAAATCAATAACTGCAAAAATAAAATCCACTTTTCATTTTGAGTGAGAAGATCTCACCTTCGCTTTTAACTTGCCATCCATTTTTGTTTCCGCTTGTTTTCCTTTCAGTATTGACCTTGTATAAACAATTTATACAATTTGTTAATATTCGAATCAATCGAACAATTTATTCCATTTGATAATTAATTTACTAATGATTTTATTTTAAACTAATACTTTTAAATTTAAACTATTTTCCTTTTAAAATATTCTTTAGTATCAAAAATAATTTTAATAAGATAATTAACCAAGTTAATCATTTAAATAAATGGACAATCAATTATCCCCCTTTTTTTCTGTTAATAAACAAACAGTAATAAATTTTAAAACTATCACTAACATATTAAATTTTAAATTCAATTTAAAATTGACAAATCACCTGCTAGCTCACAGACCTCCCCAAACCACCGAGAATCACAACTTCGGCATCGGAAATCCTGACTGCAATCAGAACTAACACTGCCCACACCCAAGTATACACGCCAATCACGAGCACACACCAACACGGCAGTCGCCCTCCTAAACTCGCGCGCACACACCACCAGTCACGAATTTCCAAATCGAACACAAACCCTAAATCGCGATGCCCAGACTCCACTACTTCGCTCTGCCACCCACTAACGTGCACGACAGGCCCCACTTCGACCAGCCCATCGCATGAACCCACCAGAACGCCTCACTGCAATGCTCGAAATCGAGCTCGACTTCGATGCTCAGCCCTAAGCGACCTCGCGCCCTCTTCCTCTGTCGCGTACGTGCGCCTCCTCTCAAATCCCGAACCCTAGTTGGCAGCCTCAAACTCGATTTGATTGGCAAAGCGCGAGTTTCACCTCCCACGACCCCAAAACCAATCGCCGAAGTCGCCAATGTCTGCCGCCGCTCTACTCCCCACGAATCTGCGCATCGCCTCAAACAGTATGTCGCGAATTCCCCTTCGCGCGTGAGCTCCAAGTCGTGGACGAGCACGAATCCTATTGCCACTCACTCACGTTGTCATGACGACTCGCGATGGATCCCGGCTATTCGAACTGGGTTTGAGAGGACTTCGAATGATTTGTTCGAACTTAAGAGGGAGGCTGAAATTAAAAAAAATGAAGGAGATAGTAATAATTTTTTTTCGATCGGCCATTATTTATTTTCTTTTACTTTTGAATGAAGGCTTCGGCTGTTATGAATTGAAGGGGAGACCGTGATTTAATCGAAAGGATATGGACAGGATTACTTTATTGAATTGTCTGCTACAGAGAGGGCAAAAAAAAGTATGATGTGAAACAAGGCAGGCTGAGGGAAAAGAATTTCGACTGAAGTCGACTAGGATAAATTATTCAAATTCGAATTCAAATTGTCTCAATAAACGCAACTCGAAATTTTGATATCCAATCGAGACGTGCCGCTAAGCGTTCGTAAGGTTATACGCCTATTCCGAACACAATGGAAAAGGTTTCGGCTTCAAATTCGATCGTATGGAGAAGATAGCTTTTTGTACCAGTTATAATATTAAAATTTTAATTTAATTTCAGCGCGCTTGCTTATCGTGCGGTCAAACGATCACTCCAAACATTACGAAAATTGAAACCCGATAATAATACAACATTACGGATCCAATGGAACTGGTTTCGTCGAATTCCGAGACTGTGCCTCAGAACGCTATTTTTAAATTCAATTTAAACGATATAAATTCAAAACTGAACAAAGCAGTTTCAATTTCAATTCTGAGACCTTTATTATCTTCGGTATTATCAATATAAATTTTCTAAGCCTTCAGATTATTTTTAATCAGCTTAAGATTGAAGATTCAAATTTTTATCCAGTTTCAATAACTAAATTCAATAATTTAATCGCCAAATTCATCCTGATAATTGAATTTCAAATTAAATTATCATTCGAATATTTAAACCCAATTAAATATTCACATTTCAAATGTCAAAAATTCAGGGTCGTTACAATCTTCCCCCCTTAAAAGAATTTCGTCCCGAAATTACAAGTTAGGAAAAATGGTCCTTAACTCGTCTACTATTTTCCATAATCTAAATAGTTTTATCAATTTTCAAAACAAATCTTTTTATTCAAGATTCGTTATCACTTCAACTAATTTTCTAACTTCAATTATAAGTTTCAAACAACATGGTTTAACTTCTCAATTCAAATTCGAGTTTAAATTCAAATTTTAAACTTCCAAAATTTCTCAAAATTTTCTAACACTCGAAATTTTCGAAAAATTTCGCCAGCGTCTCCTTTGCGCGGCTAATACGGCACGACTACAAAACGTCCCTACGGACTCCCAAATCTCAAAAGAAAACAAAATGCCAAGTGGCAAAATCAGAATCTCATCAAATTTCATACTGAAATTTAAATACATACCTTTGCCGAGCAAATTCAATTTATCTTCAAAATTTAATCCAATTCCATATACCCTGTATGTTTTACCTAACAACAATGGCCAAATTTACTTATTGGATTCTCAATACCCGTTTTACTTAAGAATTTCATTCATTCATTTCTTAAGTTCAATATAAGTATTACATACTTCTTATATTCGTTTTCACTTCACAAACAAAGTTATACATTCATTTTCGTTCAACTTTGCATTTCAATTCCATTTGAATTCAATTGACAATTTCAATTCTATTTGGAATTCATTTTATCTTCAGATTTTCATTCAGATTTTCATTTTGAATTTTACTTGAATTCGATTCATATTCTAATTCTGAATATTGGGTTTCATTTACCTTTATCTCAAATTCAATTTGAAATCACTTGTCGTTAAGTGAAAATTTTCAAAAATTCCAAATTTTTTTAACTCCTAGTGGAAACACTTAAAAATCATTTTTAAAATGGATATGGAAAGCACGTTCCCCCACGGATCACAGTTACTCGGCGGTTTCGCTACTATCCCAGTAGAATCGCTCGTAATCTGTAGATTTCTCATCTCTTAAATTTCGCCATGGTTATTGCCATAGATCGTAGTTCACACGGCGGTTACACCACTATCTCAGTGGAATCGCTTGTAACTGTGGGTATCACACCCCTCGAATTACGCTAGCATACATCGTGATCAATCAATATGATCCCATCACGATCAAATGGATACTCATACTGAGTTCCAAGACCTTCAAAAAAATTTCAATGGAAGGTACTTTTTCATATCCTTAGTTTGGAAAACATATGTCATATATGTATAGTATTTCATTTCCAATTGATTCCATTCAATTTTAATTGGCATTTCATATTCACATTCACCAACTTAGAATATTTTCAATATCAAATTTACTTAAGAATTTCACACTTATTTCTTAAGTTCAATACAAGTATTTTCCATACTTTTTTATATTAATTTTCAATTACCACTTATATTTAAACTGGATTACCAATTTCATATAAATCCAATTAATCTTTCATTTATAATTATTGAATTCAATTCGTTTCAAACCTTATTCATTTGGTCAATCTTCAATTAGCTTCACTTACTAATTTTAGTTTAATACATCACTTCGTTTTCCACAAATCAAATTCAATTCCAGTTCTATTTACTTACAAATTCAAAATGAATTTTAACACTCAATTTCATTTTCTTGCACTTGCAGTTGCAAATTTATTTATTCATTCACAAATTCATTCATTTTCAATTTGAATCTCATTCCAATTAGATTTCAAATATTTTATAAGTTATCAAACTTATTTACATTCCATTAATGAATTTATTTTCAAATATTTCTCTGGAATCCATTTCAATTTGTAAATTAGATTTACGATTCACATTCCCAAATCTCATTCGTATATGAATTTTATTTCATTACCTTTCAATTCATATTTATAAATTTCATTTGTCAAATGAATTTATCTCCAAATCTCTGGTTATTATTTGAATTTCTTATTCAATTCCATATATCAATGATAATACTTCAATATTATCTCTTCCTAACAACCAAGCATCCAAATACTATGATAATTTATAGAAAATCATTTCTTTTCTATACAAAAATAGTTTTGGGCAAAAATTATTTCATTTACCCTATTTAAAACAATACTCTGTCAGCTTATCTTGTTTAAGAGTTTAGAAACCCCTATCGATTACAGTTGGCCACCCTGCATCGACCAGAATCTATAAACAATCAACCGATAAGTCAACACAATACAAAACAAATTTTTGTATTCACTAACAAATACGCGCTCATATCTATTATTACACTCACACTCATTCTAGAGTACTACTGACTCTATCTCTAATGAGTAACACCCAACAGAGCAGGGTTGTCGCTTAACCGGATGCTCTGATACCACTTGTAAAGACCCACAAATCCGTCTTCCGAAAACTCGACACCGATACGTCCACTGTACCAAATTGTCGAATAATCGAATGGCGGAAACGCGAAACTTTAGGGTTAAAAGGAGAGGTAGAAGAAAAGATAGAAGAAAAAGAAAGAATAGAAACAGAATCAGAAACAATTATCAGAATCTCACATTTCGCAGCGGAATAATATACAATAGATAAATCAATAATCTTTAAACCAAAAGACTATATCAGTTTATACATACATCAATCATCAGAGTTTACAACAATGGACAGTTATATAAACTTGTCCTCATACAGAATACACAGCGGAATAAATAACAAGTACGATAGTACGCTTCGCCATCCAGCTCATCTCCAAAGCTCCAGAATATCCAGAATATCCTGATAACAATAACTCTAGGCTGCCCGTGTGGAAAATTATGGGCACCCAGAGTTTAGAAAGGGAACAATAAACTCCGAGTCAGTCATGGTGACTGGTGTGAGATCGTAAAACAGTTACTTTCGCAAAGAAAATAAAACAATTTCGCAATGCTTTTGGAAAATGAAACTACCATAAGGCCTCCCACCACACACACAATGCAAACGCAGAATTGGAGGAGATTTCTCCTTATGATAGTCAAAAATGCTTACTACGCAAAATCAGTTGATATTATTATGAATGTCTAGTGTGGAAAACATTTCGAAAGTATAATATCAATCTTAGCCAACATACAACTATGGTTGTATGTCTACTATAGCTACTATGTTCAGTAGCAGGTTACCGCCACATTCCACAGCAGGTAATACAATTAAAAACCGTACAGGGTTCGTATTGTTTCTTTGGATTTCCAACAAATGATCAGGCTAAGGAACTTCCTTACACCGAAATAGAACGCCTCTGGAAAGACGCCTCGGATCCTAACCGGATCTCTGCAAACAAAAGGCCGACGCTACCTCACGCTCTAACCGAGCTGTAACTAGGTAACTAACACACGAGCTATGCCATCCCCCGGTCGTTACCGACCTTTATCCGAGGATCCTCAATCACAAAGCAACAGCCACAAAGTATAATCAACATAGGTAAAATATCTGGGCTCCATACCATGATATCACCTTTTATCCAGAAGGAAATGGCATACCCTAGGGGCGCTACCCCTACAAACCTTTGCCGCAACATTCCTGTTTCGACCATTACCGGGTTGTGAGGCTCGACGAAGACTCGTCCACAAAGCCACGCTTTTTCACAAAGCCACGCTTTGATCCACAAATGATCATCAGCACTTCGTGTGCCACATTACCAAATTGGGAATGTATCACTAGTAACCATCAACTACATAACCTCTGAGCTCGTACGTCTCAGAGAAGGGTGTTAAGCTAAGAGAATAAATTCTCCGCCACCAACAGAAATGTATTTGATAGAAACCAGCTTTACATCTCAAAGTGTAACGTCAAACACACATCCATACAAGTCCGTTCCGGGATCGAACGGAACCGAAGGCACTTCCAAAGAAGTCCTTGCAATCCGGATATTCACTAATCACATCCGGACTTCCCATCACAAAAAGAGTGATATAAATCTCTATACCGGAGCAACTCGGTGCAGAGACATTCGACAGGTTGTCCTTTCATTTTCACAAATATCTGGTCTTCACACCGGTCTTCAAATGCTATCCATTCGCGACGTATCACTATTCGGAATGGGTTATATGACACAAAGGTCCTCTCCCGGCTTAACCGAATAATGAGCGTTTGTTTTAAAAACAAATCAAGTGTCATTTCAAAGGCAAATATTGTTAGTTGGTTCTTTAACTATCAATAACATTCATAACAAACATCCAATTCAAATAATTTTTCCCAAATTATTTATTAAATTTCAAATCTTTTCACAAGATATATATTCTTCCATACTTCACGTTTGAAAATCAATTTCAAATCATATTTCATACTTCACGTTTGAAAATCAATTTCAAATCATATTATGGTCCATTTAAACCAATTAGATAAATCCTTATCGATTTATTTCAAATTTACATTTCAAATTTGTAAATTTATTTCCACACTTCATCACTTTGAAAATCCGATTTCAAACCATATTTTTCGCACTTTAAAAATAAATCAATATTTATTTTTAAAACAAATTTCCCTTTCCTTTACAACTTCTATTCGGAATTTACATTCCCAAAAATCCACTTTTACACGATTTTCAAATCATTTTCCAAATATTCAATTTCAACCCCAAATCAACTTTAAAAATTGATTTCTCCATTTTATTTCAAATCCCAAATCGAATTTCAAATTGATTTCTGAATTTACTTCAACACCGAATCACATTTCAAATTGATTTTAACTTTTAATCCCAATTACCAAATCATTTTACAAAACGATTCCCAAATTTATTTTCAACACAAAAATCAATTTTTTTGTCCAAACACCAAATAGATTTTTATATCGATTTCACAAATTATTTATTTCAAATACCCGATCAATTATCAATTTGATTTCAACCAAATTTATCTCCTTTTAAATAAATTCTTTTATTTTTTTCCAAACCATCTAAAATTCAATTTTAATTTCAGAAATCCAATTTCATTTATTTCTGGTATCCAACGATACCAAAAACACATTCGGCTAAATTATAGCTCTCAATACATTCAATCACAGATATGATCATCTACAGATTACAAATAATCAATCAAACAACATATGAAATAAATTCAAATGTTTTGAGGAATCCTGTTGGATCCCTCCAACCTGTTTCCCTGCATCCACAGATGTTAGCACAATACCAATTCCACTTCGAGGTGGAATATCGCGGTATATGGGTTTTATAAAATATCATCCGCTTACTAACGGCGCAATAGGGTCTCATCCACTATACGAGGCGGGAAATCAATCAATCCAATATATACATATGCCAATATGTATATATTGCTATATATATATATATATAGATATATCCTACTATATCTAATACACATCCAAACAGTCAATCAAATCAATAACTGCAAAAATAAAATCCACTTTTCATTTTGAGTGAGAAGATCTCACCTTCGCTTTTAACTTGCCATCCATTTTTGTTTCCGCTTGTTTTCCTTTCAGTATTGACCTTGTATAAACAATTTATACAATTTGTTAATATTCGAATCAATCGAACAATTTATTCCATTTGATAATTAATTTACTAATGATTTTATTTTAAACTAATACTTTTAAATTTAAACTATTTTCCTTTTAAAATATTCTTTAGTATCAAAAATAATTTTAATAAGATAATTAACCAAGTTAATCATTTAAATAAATGGACAATCAATTATCCCCCTTTTTTTCTGTTAATAAACAAACAGTAATAAATTTTAAAACTATCACTAACATATTAAATTTTAAATTCAATTTAAAATTGACAAATCACCTGCTAGCTCACAGACCTCCCCAAACCACCGAGAATCACAACTTCGGCATCGGAAATCCTGACTGCAATCAGAACTAACACTGCCCACACCCAAGTATACACGCCAATCACGAGCACACACCAACACGGCAGTCGCCCTCCTAAACTCGCGCGCACACACCACCAGTCACGAATTTCCAAATCGAACACAAACCCTAAATCGCGATGCCCAGACTCCACTACTTCGCTCTGCCACCCACTAACGTGCACGACAGGCCCCACTTCGACCAGTCCATCGCATGAACCCACCAGAACGCCTCACTGCAATGCTCGAAATCGAGCTCGACTTCGATGCTCAGCCCTAAGCGACCTCGCGCCCTCTTCCTCTGTCGCGTACGTGCGCCTCCTCTCAAATCCCGAACCCTAGTTCGGCAGCCTCAAACTCGATTTGATTGGCAAAGCGCGAGTTTCACCTCCCACGAGCCCAAAACCAATCGCCGAAGTCGCCAATGTCTGCCGCCGCTCTACTCCCCACGAATCTGCGCATCGCCTCAAACAGTATGTCGTGAATTCCCCTTCGCGCGTGAGCTCCAAGTCGTGGACGAGCACGAATCCTATTGCCACTCACTCACGTTGTCATGACGACTCGCGATGGATCCCGGCTATTCGAACTGGGTTTGAGAGGACTTCGAATGATTTGTTCGAACTTAAGAGGGAGGCTGAAATTAAAAAAATGAAGGAGATAGTAATAATTTTTTTTCGATCGGCCATTATTTATTTTCTTTTACTTTTGAATGAAGGCTTCGGCTGTTATGAATTGAAGGGGAGACCGTGATTTAATCGAAAGGAGATGGACAGGATTACTTTATTGAATTGTCTGCTACAGAGAGGGCAAAAAAAAGTATGATGTGAAACAAGGCAGGCTGAGGGAAAAGAATTTCGACTGAAGTCGACTAGGATAAATTATTCAAATTCGAATTCAAATTGTCTCAATAAACGCAACTCGAAATTTTGATATCCAATCGAGACGTGCCGCTAAGCGTTCGTAAGGTTATACGCCTATTCCGAACACAATGGAAAAGGTTTCGGCTTCAAATTCGATCGTATGGAGAAGATAGCTTTTTGTACCAGTTATAATATTAAAATTTTGATTTAATTTCAGCGCGCTTGCTTATCGTGCGGTCAAACGATCACTCCAAACATTACGAAAATTGAAACCCGATAATAATACAACATTACGGATCCAATGGAACTGGTTTCGTCGAATTCCGAGACTGTGCCTCAGAACGCTATTTTTAAATTCAATTTAAACGATATAAATTCAAAACTGAACAAAGCAGTTTCAATTTCAATTCTGAGACCTTTATTATCTTCGGTATTATCAATATAAATTTTCTAAGCCTTCAGATTATTTTTAATCAGCTTAAGATTGAAGATTCAAATTTTTATCCAGTTTCAATAACTAAATTCAATAATTTAATCGCCAAATTCATCCTGATAATTGAATTTCAAATTAAATTATCATTCGAATATTTAAACCCAATTAAATATTCACATTTCAAATGTCAAAAATTCAGGGTCGTTACAGAATAAGGTTCTGAACTAAAACTTGAGAAATGTGAATTTCAATATGAAATTAAAATTTAACTTATGAAAGTTAAATAAATTAAATTTGTAAAAGGAAATTGCATGGATTTGAATTTAATTTAAGCTAAGTTAAATAAAATTGGATTGGATTAGAAATGATATCGATTAGGATTAAGATATAAAATTAAATAAAATTCAACTAAAGTTAAGTGAATGAATTAAATTTTAGAAATTTAAGTGATTGTGATTTGAATGGAATTAATGAAGTAAATTAATAAAATAGAGAGTTAACTTAAGCAAAGTTAAATGGAATAAATAAATGAAGGGCTAAACCTAAACGAAATCGTTAAATATTTGAATTAATAGAAATGAAAATCCAGGTTTTGATTATAAAATGGAATTAACTCAAGTCGAGTTAAATTAAGAAATTTATGGAGTGGAATTTCGAATTTGGGAGCACGTAAACAGAATTGGATGTGATTTGTGATTAAGTGGAAAAGAATTAAACTTAAGTAAAATTAAATGAAATTGAATTTGATTGCAATGGAAACAAACTTAAGTTATATGGTTGAAATGATTGGAAATAAACGAATTAACTTAAGTAAATTATTTGGATGGGAACTTAGCCCGAATGAATTTATGAAATAATTCATAAGTAAATAGCATGGATTGAATTAAATAGAAGTAAATACAATTTTGTGAACTCATGGGAAGTGTATAAATTGGTTTGGAACCAATTGTAATGGATATGAATATATTGTGTATAGATATGAATTGAATGCTAATAAATTGGGTTGTGAATCATTCGAATTGAATGAAATGATATATAAACCGATTGAAATAAATAATCGAATGTTGGAACCTTGTGATTATTGATAAATTCATGCTATAACATGTTTGGTTATGAATTCTATGTGTTTGAACTAGTTAAATAAATGAAATGTTATTAAATTTTCATGTTTTGGAACTTACGTGTTTAAATTAAGTAAGTACAGGTACAAGGAGGCTATCGGGCTAGATTTGGATAGCGAAATTTGCATACAAGTAATGTGATGCCCCACCTCTATACTCATGCTAGCCAAGGACACCACGGGGTAATGCCATCGACTAGCATGAAGAATGAGGCTGTTGAGGAGCGACCATCTATATAATTGCTTTGTGCGAGTACCGATATGTCAGATAATATAATTTACATTTCATTTCAAGAGGAAATCCGACATATCAAAAACAAACTCAAAGCTACCACACAGTGGCTAGGTGGACTTCGGAAACAAATATAGAAATAAACATAACACAAATCAGTCACAGATATTCATATCACAAAGGCGGAAACAGATATGAATATAACACATAGAAGTGTACATCAAAGTAGTGGTCATACAAGATCCACTACATCACAAAAGAATAGATACAAGTGCTAGACAAAAGAATAAGTATACATCAAGGAGTCTCTATCTCAAATGTATACAAACACAAACTACTAAGCTAAAGTAGTTCGCCAAAAGTCAAGTGACAAACCCTGATAAGAAGTCAAGCAGAAGCACTTGAAATACCTTGGTCTGACCCGAGTATTATTTAAGAAGAAAATAATAAACGGATCAGTCTAGTTATAAATATAAGATAAAATGAGATAGGATAAGAGATATCACAAAAACGTATGATAACAATAATGCCATACTGTGACAGGTATACATCAGATAACAACAAAAATCATACAATATCTCAAATATTCTCAAACACTAAAAAGAATGTCATATTCTTTAAATAATTCACCAAAACACAAATATTGACAAAACATATCAATGCCAATCCACGAAAATTTGTGAAACACAAATTCTAGAAATCATCAACCAAAATCCAAAAATCACAAAGGAGGAGGCCCATCACAAACGGGAGCACGAAAACTCACCAACACGTGTATCACAAATGAGACGCTATCCCATGAACCGAACATCGATGCATGTAACAACCCGCCTTTTTGGACAGTTTAAATCGACAAATCAGACACACATGCCGATTCTAAACCATTCAAAAGGGCGGATGGTTAATGGGGTTAAATAAGAAAAGAAAAGAAAGAACAGAAATAAAGGAAATGAAACAACACAGAATCTCACAGCGGAAGGCTAAAGTATGATAATAAAATAACAGTTCATGAAGCTGTTAATTAAATGAATACATTTGAAATGAATACATTTGATTATTATTATACAACATTTATCAGAGTTACATACACAGCAAATATCATACAGCAATGCAGTGGAATGGAATGAATATAATAGTAGTAGATAATATACCAAATCTTCGTCTCCGTCCTCCAAGGAAATAATCTTCAACCTAAACTGGAATGCTCAGGTCTGACCCGAGCGTAATGAAAAGACAAAACACTCGAGTCAGGACTAAAATATCTCATGTAAGTCAAATCGGATAAGAAAATATGAGTGTGACGGCGTCAGAGATGTTTACGGGTTTTGACATCTCCTATCCAGTGTCAACGTGAGTGCAATAACTTAAGAGATGTTACGGGATTTTCCATCTCTCAAGGATCCGTTAAACTATCTACTATGTAGTACAATACGCTATTATACTATGTCTACACTAAAGTAAAAGTATCAAAATAGCGTTAAGCTATGGCCCATTCCACCCTTAACACAGTTTATATTCCCAAGAGCATATACAAGACCGTAGTTTCCCCAAAACCGGAAGTCACCAGAGGGCAATCCATATACTCAAGGTACAAACCAAAACGTAGTGGTCGCGAATAGGATAATCAGTATGACAAGGTACATGAGGCAATACCAACTAGGATACTAGTAGTTGCGTGATCCGGACTGATGTTGGGCATAGCAGCTACTACCCCAACACCGCGAAACAACACTCCCATAATCGAGGGTGCACCCAAATCGAATCACAAAAGTAATAGATATGGTATCGAAGAAGTGTGTCCGCTAGAGGTGGCGAACCTCAATGGCCCGGCGCGGCTCCTGTTTTAGTCATGTCAGGGGTCGTCCAATATCGTTCTCTTTCTTCAGTCAACGCGATCACCGAACCATCCACTTCAATCTGGATCAACACTTCGCGTGTATAGTTATTAAAGTGGTTTTCGGTATCGACAGAGAGTATGTCCATATCCGATCCCGGTCTCTTTAATAACTACGTTATATTTTTCACACCGGTTGGATCTTTTCCATTTCAAATCGATTCATAATTGATATCAAAATATCATATTCGCTTCAAAGTCAAATCCATTTCAAAAACATCATATCTATTCAAATATACGATTTCATTTCAAAATCATTTTTCGCCTCAATATCTCATTTCGATTTCAAAATCAATTTCGAATTTCAATTTAGGTTGCAACTTCATTTATCCCAATTCGTATTTAAATTCGAGATTTAAATATAAACAATTCACCTTATTGACCAGCTTGAAAATTTTAGAAAATAGTTTTAAGTAGTTTAAAAGTAGTTTAAATAATTAAAATAGTTAAAATAGTTTAATAGAAAATATTTAAATAGTTTAATCGAAAATAATTTGAATATAAAAATGGTTTATATAGTAAAACAGTTTGAAAATCAAAATAATTTCAATATTTAAAGAATATAGATTTTAAATCATTTATACTAAAATATTCATTTAAAACAAATTCCAAAGTCAAACCGGTCAACTTCCCAATTTCCTACCCAAATCAATTCAAATTTCCATTTCGATTTAATCGATTCAATTCTGATTTCAACTCGAATAAATTTTGATTCCATATAAATTTCGATTCCAATAAACAAATTCCGTTCACTTTTAATTTCCAATTTCAAATTAATTACCAATTCCAAATTAATTTCCAATTCCACATTAATTTCCAATTTCAATCCCAAATCCAATTTCAAAATCTCGATTTAAACATTAAATCAAATTTACTTTCAATACCAAATTTTTGAATCCAAATTTCAATTCTAAACTCAAACCTAAAATATCATTTCATATAAGTTTTCTTAGAAATAGTCAAAGTTCGAATAAAAGTCCAATCTTTCAAACAAATCAACTTCCGAAAATTTATGCTGTATTTCAATTTTTTAATTAGAAAACTAAACTTCGATTAATTAAACAATTTCGATTATCAAGTTTAAATTCCAACATTTCAAGCTCCAATTCAAAATAATTCAATTTCCATAATTTGGATTTTATTCTTAAAATCAATTCATTTAAATAATTTCAAAACAACTTTTAAAATCAATCAATTTAGCCAATCCGGTGTCCGTATATAATTTCCTATCCTACGGCCAAGTGATTATTTATTTTAGTTAAATGACAGAGATGAATATATATCACTTAAACCGATCACAATGTCATATGTATCACAGGATATATATAAGCAAATAAACATCCAAACAATTAAATATCAACCAATAGCATCCATCGAATAAATCATCCAATAGACAATACAATTCACAGCAATTTCATAGTTATCAATATCAGGTAATTTAATCGCAATCAAATTCCTATTTAATTTAACTGTCAATTTTTAATTTCTAACATTAAATTCAACGACGATCTAGATGACAATTAAATTTTTATCAACAACGACTAATAAAAATAATATCACTTCACAATATCAAATTTAACTAGCATCAGAATATTCTAGTACGTTGTGAGCGTTATAAAACACTCACCTTGATTTTTACGATTTTAAATCAAATCGAACGACGTTCGATTTAACTCAAAATTCTCTCTAGCTCCAAATGATTCCAATCCAGCTCCATTGTGTAGTGCTCGTCCATACGATTCCAACGCACTTCGTTTCGTCCAAAACGGACCTCGTATGAAAAAGATACGAATTTTTGAAGTTACACGAATTTAATATAATTCAATTTTACAATTTTTTATTGTTTTAACCTCCAACACATCAGAGCCCTTCATCCTTTCAGCACTAGATCTGGGCCGTGCTTGCATGCTTCTCCTCCATCACGCATGCTCCAGGCCATTTACGTTGAAACCAAACCCAACATCATCATCTAGGGTTAAAATTTACAGCCACCACGAAGCACGAAAACTCGATCAAGGACCGCCGTTGCGTGCGCCCATCTCCCCCACACCCACGGCTGCGATTTGGTTGAACTCGGCTGCTCCTGGGCCTAGAAATGCATGCGTGACCTGGTGACGAACGGGGCCCACTTGCCGTTGATCCATGCAACGAAACTCGATCATCTCCGTATGGATTTGTAGCTCTCATCGAGCTCTAGAAGTTTGTTGTTGAAGACTTTTGCTAATTCTTTACGGATTGAGAGAGATTAAGAGGAGAAGGTTCGAAATTTTCTGGCCATTGAAAAATTAGGGCCGGCTGGAGAAGAAGGAGGGTTGGTTTGCAAATGAAGAGTAAAGTCCTTTTATAGAAAATCTACCGAAAATCACTATTCACTCGATTTTCCGAACTCCGATTTACGCGCGGTGACCGCCGTTTCTAGGGTTTATCCCACGTTCCGGACACAATGGAATAGGTTTCGGAACCTAATTCGACCGTATGTGCGAGTTATGGCAATAAACGATCGATTTAAATTAAACCGATTTAAACCGATTTCGATGCGTTTTAATTCGTACCGGACAAACGGTAAATCCAAAAATTACGAAATTTGAAACCATACAATAATATCACAATATGGATCCGATGAAACTGGTTTCGTCGAAATCCGAGACTTTTTTGAAAAATGACTATTTTTAACTCGCCGAATTAAAATTAAAAACAATACGATGCGTTTCGAGCTGTCACAGTCAAACGGTAACCCCGATTGCTACAAAAATTGAAATCTAACAATAACAAACTATTATGGATCCAATGGAACTAGTTTCGTTCAATTCTGAGACTGTTTGAAAATTGGCTATTTTACAGTCGATAATTAAATATTAAAATATTCAATTTTCACAGTTCAACTTAAAATTCAATTTTAAAAGTTCTATAACATTTCTATAACTCCAATATGATAAGATAAAATTTTACAAATCATTTTCAATATAAAATTCCTAATTTTAAATTATTACCCTTTAAATCAAATTTCAATTGTTCACAAATCCTATTTTTAATTTCCCAGTAATTAACAATCTTTTACAATGCAGTTTTCCATTATAAATCCAATATAAAAGATTATATTAGATTCAGCCTTCAATTATATTGTAATTCAAATTCAAGTTATTTAATTTCAAATGAATTCTTTTATTTCGATTTACACTTTCATTATTGAATCAACCATTTACTTATACATTATTATCAATAGTTTATAATTCATTTACTTTCATTTTCTTCAGCTATCATCTTATTTAAATTCACAGTAATATTAAACTATATTCATTTACGTTGATTTCCATATTATAACTTCAATATTAAATGTAACATTTATTTATCCTTTGTTTACAATCGTAACCAATTTGGTTTACAATCCCATTCAATTCATTATCTATATTCACTACAAGTTAACATCCATATTTGATTTACAAATAAGTTATTTCAGAATTCCGTTTTGTATTTTAACTTGAAATTCACATTTAACAACACAAAATTTTATTTCCTTCGGATTTTTTTTCTTTATCCAGAATTTTCATTTTAATTCGTATTTTTAAAGTGTTAAAAATACGGGTCGTTACATTCTCCCCCACTTAAAACTTTTCGTCCTCGAAAAGGAACGAAGAAGGGGAAACCATCATTTAGATATAATTCATTCAAAATATTCTACTTATTTGCAAAATTTAGTTATAGGATTCTTTTTTCACAAAATTTTCTAACTCCGGATTTTTGAAAAATTTCGGCAGCACCTCCTTTGCGCGGCTAGGACCAAAAAATTTCACAGTAGTAATAATTGCATGATATACATCTCATTACAAGAATGAGGCATCCCAAAACATGGGGAACACAATAATATACCACAACATAAACTGTAATCCGAGAACATACCTTTTATTTAGCGTTTATTAGCATTTAACTTACATTTTTCATTAAGCGCAGAAGCGAGCTCCACAAGCGAAGCGCAACCCCTTTGCTACCTACTAAAATGCTCAATAACCAAGTTAGAACCATGCATATAAAGATAGATCGATATACTTAGCATAAACAACATACGTATAACATGTTTAGCTTCAAAACCGAGATTCTAAATTCAGGACAGCGAACAAATACAAGTTTTTAGACACATAAACTTTGAAATCTTGTAAGGAAATCTAAATAAAAGTTATTGCATTTGTTTCAGGCTTTCCGGAATATCCAAAATCATCGAATTCGGACCATCCGTTCAAAAGTTACGGCCGTTTTACTTAGAGGATACGCCTCAGCCTGGGCAATGAATTGCGCAGGTCAGCGATGTTCACTCACGTTTTCGACCCTCTAAATGACAGAAAACACAAAATATTTAAAACAAAAGTTTTAGCTTAAGTTCTTTGCTTTCCAGAAAGTGCAAGATCGTCAAAATCCGATACACCAGTAAAAAGTTATGGCGAGAATACTAAGGGTATGTGCTTCAGATTTTTCTAATTTTTACACAGGACAGCGAGTAACATTCAAGTTTTTAACCTAGTAGACGATGGAATTTTACCAAGACACTCTAAATAAAAGTTGTGCTATAGTTTCTAAGCTTTCCGAAAAGTCCAAGTTCATCGAATTTCGTTCGGCCATTTAAAAGTTATGGTTGTTTTTGTCTCAGCATATTGGACAATTTTGGATTTTTCCCAAAATTTGCTTTTATTATTTCAAAGTACAAACCATCAAACTTCAACTTTTCTAAAGAAACAATCATAAACACAAAGTCGTTTATTTTCCTATTTATCCATGAAATAAGTTTACATTCGATTTGTTTCCGATTTATTCATGTTTGTTTCATTCATAATTTAAATTCAAGCCAATTTGCTTCAATTTAAATTGGATTCAATTATATTTAATTTCACTTTGCTTCAAATTTGAATTTAATTATTTTAAAATTTTATTCCGTTTATTTAATTCCATTAACACTAATGAATTCTATTTAATCAATTATCATCCATCTAACAACCAATGCATATCAAACATTAACATCCATCCAAAATCTACACTAAATCAATTATACATTTCCAAGTCAAATTTTAATTTCATACACTTCCAAGTTTATTGACATTTAGTTTCATTCAAATTTAATTATTTTCCCTTTACTAATTTTATATTTAATTAATTTTAAATTTAATTCATTTTACAACTTAAATTTCCTTTATATTTACAACTATCAATAGGTCTTCATATTTTATTATTCGCAATCACACTTGTATATTATTCATTTACTTATCCTTATTAGCATTTAAACTTTTTAAGTATTTGGTAAGTTATAGTTATGCAAATAGAATGTAGTTAAACAACATACAACCTCTTTTCATTCAAATTTGAATTTTCAATTAATTAATTCTTAAGTCATTACTTAAATTTCACTATAATTTAATTTCACATTTACATTCACATATAGTATTTCCATTTTATATTAACATAATGGTGAATCACCTTTAAATGTTAATTTAAATTCCAATTATTTACTAACAATTTTATTTTTATTTGCAAACCATTAATTAAATGCATATTTCATTATTCAAACCTATACTTGTATATTATCCAATCACTTATTCATATAGACATTTTGAACTTTTTAAATATTTTGGTAACTTATATATATATATGCTATTGAATCAAATTGAACACTATCCAAGTTTATAGTTTTTAGCTTGCTTCAAATTTGTACTCCTTTATTCTAAGGGTTTCCTACTTCAATCTATTTTCACTTAACTCTTAGGTTCATCCCTTATTTTTCAATTCAGAAGTTCCTTAATGATTCAAGTATTTGTTTATTTCAATAGTTTAAAGTCAAAAAAAAAAAAAAAAACTTAAGAATTTCAACTTCGGTTTCATTTCAAATCAAGTTTGAAATAATATATACTTATATTAATGTGTATCAAGTCATACTATAGAGAATACAAAATAAAATTCAATTTTTAATCAAAACAGGGTTTAGAAAAAGCTATTAAGTGATCTCCCCCACTTAGACTCTCGAAAATAAACGTCAATGATGCGTGCACTCATCACCGAAATCATTCTCTAGTGTCAAGAGGGGAGTATAACACTTACTTCATTTGAAAATCCTTTGAAAACAATTTCTAATCGAATATACTATCATATAATACTTATATTATACATTTCAAATTTTTGTTAATAAATTTTCAAAACACCGGAATTTAAATTCTCCATCTTAATTTAAATTCATTTTTATTTCATTTTATTTACCATTTATATTCATTGTCAATCATATTTACAAGTTTCATTTCTTAAAATCATTCAATAGTCAATAGTTAGAAATATTGACTAATCAACAATAAACGATGATAATCAAATATTATCATCTCTAACCAATACAATCAACATTTATAAATTTTCAAGATAAGTCTTTTATATATAGAATATAATCCAAAACAATATTATGTCAATCTGTCCTATTCGAGTGTTTAGAAATTCCTATCGATGCCTTGGCGTCCCAAGTACCAACCAGAATTCATAAATACTCAACGGAACAAATTAACACAATATAAAATCATTTTTATATCAAAATTACAAATACGCTCTCTCATATACACTCAACTCATTCATATAGTTTACCTCTATTTCAATGAGTTATTCCCCACTAGAGCTCAGGTAATCTAAACCAAAGCTCTGATACCAACTGTAACAACCCGCCTTTTTGGACAGTTTAAATCGACAAATCAGACACACATGCCGATTCTAAACCATTCAAAAGGGCGGATGGTTAATGGGGTTAAATAAGAAAAGAAAAGAAAGAACAGAAATAAAGGAAATGAAACAACACAGAATCTCACAGCGGAAGGCTAAAGTATGATAATAAAATAACAGTTCATGAAGCTGTTAATTAAATGAATACATTTGAAATGAATACATTTGATTATTATTATACAACATTTATCAGAGTTACATACACAGCAAATATCATACAGCAATGCAGTGGAATGGAATGAATATAATAGTAGTAGATAATATACCAAATCTTCGTCTCCGTCCTCCAAGGAAATAATCTTCAACCTAAACTGGAATGCTCAGGTCTGACCCGAGCGTAATGAAAAGACAAAACACTCGAGTCAGGACTAAAATATCTCATGTAAGTCAAATCGGATAAGAAAATATGAGTGTGACGGCGTCAGAGATGTTTACGGGTTTTGACATCTCCTATCCAGTGTCAACGTGAGTGCAATAACTTAAGAGATGTTACGGGATTTTCCATCTCTCAAGGATCCGTTAAACTATCTACTATGTAGTACAATACGCTATTATACTATGTCTACACTAAAGTAAAAGTATCAAAATAGCGTTAAGCCATGGCCCATTCCACCCTTAACACAGTTTATATTCCCAAGATCATATACAAGACCGTAGTTTCCCCAAAACCGGAAGTCACCAGAGGGCAATCCATATACTCAAGGTACAAACCAAAACGTAGTGGTCGCGAATAGGATAATCAGTATGACAAGGTACATGAGGCAATACCAACTAGGATACTAGTAGTTGCGTGATCCGGACTGATGTTGGGCATAGCAGCTACTACCCCAACACCGCGAAACAACACTCCCATAATCGAGGGTGCACCCAAATCGAATCACAAAAGTAATAGATATGGTATCGAAGAAGTGTGTCCGCTAGAGGTGGCGAACCTCAATGGCCCGGCGCGGCTCCTGTTTTAGTCATGTCAGGGGTCGTCCAATATCGTTCTCTTTCTTCAGTCAACGCGATCACCGAACCATCCACTTCAATCTGGATCAACACTTCGCGTGTATAGTTATTAAAGTGGTTTTCGGTATCGACAGAGAGTATGTCCATATCCGATCCCGGTCTCTTTAATAACTACGTTATATTTTTCACACCGGTTGGATCTTTTACATTTCAAATCGATTCATAATTGATATCAAAATATCATATTCGCTTCAAAGTCAAATCCATTTCAAAAACATCATATCTATTCAAATATACGATTTCATTTCAAAATCATTTTTCGCCTCAATATCTCATTTCGATTTCAAAATCAATTTCGAATTTCAATTTAGGTTGCAACTTCATTTATCCCAATTCGTATTTAAATTCGAGATTTAAATATAAACAATTCACCTTATTGACCAGCTTGAAAATTTTAGAAAATAGTTTTAAGTAGTTTAAAAGTAGTTTAAATAATTAAAATAGTTAAAATAGTTTAATAGAAAATATTTAAATAGTTTAATCGAAAATATTTTGAATATAAAAATGGTTTATATAGTAAAACAGTTTGAAAATCAAAATAATTTCAATATTTAAAGAATATAGATTTTAAATCATTTATACTAAAATATTCATTTAAAACAAATTCCAAAGTCAAACCGGTCAACTTCCCAATTTCCTACCCAAATCAATTCAAATTTCCATTTCGATTTAATCGATTCAATTCTGATTTCAACTCGAATAAATTTTGATTCCATATAAATTTCGATTCCAATAAACAAATTCCGTTCACTTTTAATTTCCAATTTCAAATTAATTACCAATTCCAAATTAATTTCCAATTCCACATTAATTTCCAATTTCAATCCCAAATCCAATTTCAAAATCTCGATTTAAACATTAAATCAAATTTACTTTCAATACCAAATTTTTGAATCCAAATTTCAATTCTAAACTCAAACCTAAAATATCATTTCATATAAGTTTTCTTAGAAATAGTCAAAGTTCGAATAAAAGTCCAATCTTTCAAACAAATCAACTTCCGAAAATTTATGCTGTATTTCAATTTTTTAATTAGAAAACTAAACTTCGATTAATTAAACAATTTCGATTATCAAGTTTAAATTCCAACATTTCAAGCTCCAATTCAAAATAATTCAATTTCCATAATTTGGATTTTATTCTTAAAATCAATTCATTTAAATAATTTCAAAACAACTTTTAAAATCAATCAATTTAGCCAATCCGGTGTCCGTATATAATTTCCTATCCTACGGCCAAGTGATTATTTATTTTAGTTAAATGACAGAGATGAATATATATCACTTAAACCGATCACAATGTCATATGTATCACAGGATATATATAAGCAAATAAACATCCAAACAATTAAATATCAACCAATAGCATCCATCGAATAAATCATCCAATAGACAATACAATTCACAGCAATTTCATAGTTATCAATATCAGGTAATTTAATCGCAATCAAATTCCTATTTAATTTAACTGTCAATTTTTAATTTCTAACATTAAATTCAACGACGATCTAGATGACAATTAAATTTTTATCAACAACGACTAATAAAAATAATATCACTTCACAATATCAAATTTAACTAGCATCAGAATATTCTAGTACGTTGTGAGCGTTATAAAACACTCACCTTGATTTTTACGATTTTAAATCAAATCGAACGACGTTCGATTTAACTCAAAATTCTCTCTAGCTCCAAATGATTCCAATCCAGCTCCATTGTGTAGTGCTCGTCCATACGATTCCAACGCACTTCGTTTCGTCCAAAACGGACCTCGTATGAAAAAGATACGAATTTTTGAAGTTACACGAATTTAATATAATTCAATTTTACAATTTTTTATTGTTTTAACCTCCAACACATCAGAGCCCTTCATCCTTTCAGCACTAGATCTGGGCCGTGCTTGCATGCTTCTCCTCCATCACGCATGCTCCAGGCCATTTACGTTGAAACCAAACCCAACATCATCATCTAGGGTTAAAATTTACAGCCACCACGAAGCACGAAAACTCGATCAAGGACCGCCGTTGCGTGCGCCCATCTCCCCCACACCCACGGCTGCGATTTGGTTGAACTCGGCTGCTCCTGGGCCTAGAAATGCGTGCGTGACCTGGTGACGAACGGGGCCCACTTGCCGTTGATCCATGCAACGAAACTCGATCATCTCCGTATGGATTTGTAGCTCTCATCGAGCTCTAGAAGTTTGTTGTTGAAGACTTTTGCTAATTCTTTACGGATTGAGAGAGATTAAGAGGAGAAGGTTCGAAATTTTCTGGCCATTGAAAAATTAGGGCCGGCTGGAGAAGAAGGAGGGTTGGTTTGCAAATGAAGAGTAAAGTCCTTTTATAGAAAATCTACCGAAAATCACTATTCACTCGATTTTCCGAACTCCGATTTACGCACGGTGACCGCCGTTTCTAGGGTTTATCCCACGTTCCGGACACAATGGAATAGGTTTCGGAACCTAATTCGACCGTATGTGCGAGTTATGGCAATAAACGATCGATTTAAATTAAACCGATTTAAACCGATTTCGATGCGTTTTAATTCGTACCGGACAAACGGTAAATCCAAAAATTACGAAATTTGAAACCATACAATAATATCACAATATGGATCCGATGAAACTGGTTTCGTCGAAATCCGAGACTTTTTTGAAAAATGACTATTTTTAACTCGCCGAATTAAAATTAAAAACAATACGATGCGTTTCGAGCTGCCACAGTCAAACGGTAACCCCGATTGCTACAAAAATTGAAATCTAACAATAACAAACTATTACGGATCCAATGGAACTAGTTTCGTTCAATTCTGAGACTGTTTGAAAATTGGCTATTTTACAGTCGATAATTAAATATTAAAATATTCAATTTTCACAGTTCAACTTAAAATTCAATTTTAAAAGTTCTATAACATTTCTATAACTCCAATATGATAAGATAAAATTTTACAAATCATTTTCAATATAAAATTCCTAATTTTAAATTATTACCCTTTAAATCAAATTTCAATTGTTCACAAATCCTATTTTTAATTTTCCAGTAATTAACAATCTTTTACAATGCAGTTTTCCATTATAAATCCAATATAAAAGATTATATTAGATTCAGCCTTCAATTATATTGTAATTCAAATTCAAGTTATTTAATTTCAAATAAATTCTTTTATTTCGATTTACACTTTCATTATTGAATCAACCATTTACTTATACATTATTATCAATAGTTTATAATTCATTTACTTTCATTTTCTTCAGCTATCATCTTATTTAAATTCACAGTAATATTAAACTATATTCATTTACGTTGATTTCCATATTATAACTTCAATATTAAATGTAACATTTATTTATCCTTTGTTTACAATCGTAACCAATTTGGTTTACAATCCCATTCAATTCATTATCTATATTCACTACAAGTTAACATCCATATTTGATTTACAAATAAGTTATTTCAGAATTCCGTTTTGTATTTTAACTTGAAATTCACATTTAACAACACAAAATTTTATTTCCTTCGGATTTTTTTTCTTTATCCAGAATTTTCATTTTAATTCGTATTTTTAAAGTGTTAAAAATACGGGTCGTTACAATGCACCTAAAAAGATACGCCCCATGCACAGTCGAACATCGACGCACCTAAAAAGAAACGCCCTATGCATAATCAAACATCGACACACCTAAAAAGATACGCCCCATGTATAATCGGACATCGACGCACCCAAAAAGATACACCCCATGCCTAGTCGGACATCGATGCACCTGAAAAGATACACCATATGCCTAGTCGAACATCGATGCACCTAACAAGATACACCCCATGCCTAGTCGAACATCGATGCACCTAAAAAGATACACCTCATGCATCGACTTATCGAGCCGAATGCTCCACGAACGGTCCAAAGACCATGGGTCGCCAGCCCATAAAAACAAGACGAAGCTCAACAGAATGGGGTATAGTCCCCCATGCGGACAAAGAGACATCGCATATCGCTAGTCTAAACCACAAAATGATCATCATCGATCATCAAGAAGTGTCTATTACACTAAGCTAGTAAATAAATGAGTTTAGCTTCATGTCCCATAACCACTGGCTTAACTTAAATATTTACGAACAAATTGTAGATTTCCACTCGAAAATTGTCACAAGATTTCAATCGAACAAGTCTCAGAATTAACCGACAAAGTAAACGAAGCATTTCATACCACTTATTTTGCTAAGTCGTTTAATTAGATTCCTCATACGAGTGAGGTAAAGGTTTGTATATACTAATAGATTGGAAAATGGTTTTAAAAACGAGCTTTATATTTAAAAGTAGTGTTGAAATCGTTTTTGTGAAAGAGTTTGAACATTTACTACTTGTATAGAAACCTTTATATTTAAAAGTGACAAATCACAACGATGATTGTAAAAACAATCAATTACCAAAGATTCACATTCGAAGACGTGAATCAAAACCATACAAATCGATATCAAATCCATCAAATGGATATTCCCATAAATCCAAAGAAAGAAGTCATCAAAGTCGATAAATGATAATAACAAATCGGATCATCAAGAATCGATTAAAAATCAGAAATCCACACAAAACTGCCTAAAATGGGCAAAAAGCACATCTCCCATATTCAGTCGACTGAACCAGAAGGTCAGTCGACTGATACAAGGCCAGAAACTCTCGGGTTCATGGTTTAGTCGACTGAACTATATGGTCAGTCGACTGACACAGGGACAGGAAGTTTTCTGCTCCCAGGTTCAGTCGACTGCCAATCGACTAATAGATGGACAGAAGCTTCTCTATTTCTAGGTTCAGTCGACTGGCCATATACGTTCAGTCGACTGAACTGTCAATTGCAGTGTTTTCAGCCTAGCCCAAGGGGGGCTAAAATCCAAACGGAAGTGATTGGCCGAGCAACGGAGACTAGGGATTTATTCCAAGCGACAACCCAGCCTTATAGGCTCTTTGATACACCCCAACAACGTGTTCATACATCAAAGATAGGATTTTTAAAGATTTGACTTCAAAACACCAAAAATTGGAATATTCATCAAACTAACTCAATTCAAAAGCAAATGGACAAGGAATAGATGTTAGGAATTACTACCTAACAACTATCAAAGATATAGACATAGATGTGAGTTCAAAAACTCACCTCTAACTCAAAAACTCAAGTGAGAAGCTCTAAAACAAGCTAAGGTCAATTCCTCTTCAACAACAACTCAAGAAGCTTCAATCTAAACTCATAAGAAGAATATTTCCTGAGCTTCTCCTTGATTTCTAGCTTGAAGTTGATCCTTCCTAAGAGAATTAGGGCTTAGGAATTTCTAATTTCCCATTCCTTTCCCCATTTTTACTTTGAGCTTGAGTGTGTTAGGAAATGAGAATGAATGAAGAGGAGAGGGGGTGGAGTTAGGGTGTTATGTTGGATTAATGGGCTGAAACCCAAACCCAAAGCCCAAATAGAAAAATAGCAAAATTATACTCAACTCCAAACATATCGATGTTTATACTCAAAAAAGTTGTAAACGCCATTTTGAACTCAATGGAAGTGGTCTCGAGTCCCAATTCGACTATTTACAAAAAGTAACATTTTGGACTTTAATCCGATTAACGATGCTATATTTAAATAAAACATTTAAATATACAATCGTGAAATAAGAGGGTTGTTACAGACTCCCCTCCTTAAAGAAATTGCGTCCTCGCAATAATTAAGAGGAAAATAAAAAGTAACAACCATAAAAGCATATCAACACAAAAGAGGAAATTTTGAAATGAGAAGTTCACCATAAAGAGCACAAAAGAGTAAGTCCGGATGTGTTTGCTCATAAGTCAAATTTGGTGAAACTTAAATTTCTTCAATTACACCGGGCTCAAGAATAGAATCGGAATCACGAAGGCATTTCCATAGTTGAGAGACGTGGAATACGTCATGAATAACAGAAAACTGAGCCGGTAATAAAAGGCGATAAGCCATTGAACCAATACGTTCGGTGATGGGAAATGGACCAACATATCGAGGTGCTAACTTTCCCGATCAACTGAAATGCTCAATACCCCTCATAGGCGAAACACAAATGAACACCAACAAAATTTGGACCTAAAACCGGCTTCTCACCGCTTCAAGCCAACACGAAGGAGATCGGCATGGCCTTCCGTAGAGTGCCTCGAAAGGTGCCATACCCATACTAGATTGGAAGCTATTATTGGAAGAAAACCCAAGAAGAGAAATATGATCTTCCCAACTTCCACCAAAATCAAGAACACATGCACGAAGGAGATCTTCAAGAGTTTGATTCACACGCTCTATTTGTCCATCGGATTGAGGATGATAAGCGGTGCTAAAATTAAACTTTGTTCCCAAAGCTTTTTGAAGACCTTTCCAAAATCCACTAGTAAATAATGGATCACGATCGCTAACAATAGAATTAGGAACTCCATGTAATTTAACAATCTCTTTGACATAGAGTTTAGCCAAAAGAGGTACGGTCCAAAAAAGAAGGATAAGCCTTAAGGCTACACAAAACAAGAGATGAACATAAATTGGATTCACGGTCTCGAATCTCACAAGTGGATAAAGTCTCAAGATCATTCCATTCGGATATCATCATTGAAACAACTGCTTGTTGCTTACAATCTAAGGGCATCGGCAACACGATTTCCCTTTCCGAGAGTATAGAGAATATCAAGATCATAAGATGCAAGGAACTCGAGCCAACGTTGTTGATGCAAATTAACTTCCTTTTTGAGAAAATAATTCAAAGATTTATGATCAGTGTAGAGAACAAATTTCTCTCCCAAAAGATAACGATGCCAAATTCTAAAAGCGAAAACAATGGCCTCGAGCACTAGATCATGAGTGGCATATCTAGTCTCGGCAGGCTTTAATTGTATAGAAGCATAACTGATAGCACGTTCCCTTTTGCAAGAGAACGACACCCAAACCAAAACGACTAGCATCGGTATAAACAATAAAGTCTTGATTCCCTTCGGGAATCGCAAGAATAAAAACATCGAAAAAGAGTTCTTATCCTCCTTCCCGAAAAGCTAAGACATTCAAAATTACAATTAACTTTAGGTAATTATCTTTTTAGAAAAATTTACTTATTACAAGTCAATTTACTATGTCAGACTGTCTCATCATAACGTTTAGGAGATTCCTATCGATAACGTTGATCAGGCAAATCGACCAGAATTCTTAAAGCATTCAATGGGCAAAACAACACAAAATCATCTTTTATATGACAAACATGCCTCTTATAAAATTTACAAATATTCTTTGCTCGTTTTAAGAACAAAATCCAATCATACTTATAAATATCTTACTAAAAAGATTTTCAAATTTTAAATTGTTGTTTTCATCCATAATCAATAAATACAAGGATGGTCTCATCGAGATATTCGTAGAATGCTCGATTCATAAGATGGATGAAATAAAGTAGAAGGTTCGCCAAACCGAATGACATAACGAACCACTCACAAGAACCATAGCAAGTACGGAATGCGGTAAGTGGAATACTACCCTCCGCAACTCGTAGTTGATGAAAACCGGTGGCAAGTTCGAGCTGAAAAGACCTTAGCACCACTCAATAGATTTCTTAGGTGATAATCCTAAGACAAGCTCAAATATACCGGAAAATTCACAAACTACTTGAATGAGAGAAATAACACTTTCCTCATCAAGTGGGTTTAAAGAATAAAATGATGCCATCGAATTTGGAAACCAAAATAATTAAAACCAATAGAAATCTGCTTAACAGATTGAGAATGTCGAAGATGGATAGTCCTCTCAGGACATAGGATATGGGCTTTATAATGATTAAGCCAATCCTTTCCCAAAAATCAATTTCGAAGCCTAAGTAACGCATAACATGCAAATTGGCTCGAAAAGAATAATCATATAAAATAATCTTAACATCTTCACAAAGTAAACTGAGGGTTGCGGATCCACCAACCAGATTCGCAATTCTCAGTAAAGTCATCAAGCCCATAATATTTAGAGAAAAAGAATCAACAAGTTCTTTTGATATAAAAGAGAGGGATGCACCCGTATCAAAAGAAATCAAATAGGAAGATCACGAAATAAAATAATGCCATCAAGGACTAAATGAAAAAAAAATACCTTGATCAAGAGAAGTGTTACTAGGGGCTTGCACAACATTTAGCTTTCCCTCCTTCTTGCTTTGAAGTATGGGACACACAGATATATGATGACTCAAACTTTTGCAATAGCGACAATAAAGGGGTTTTAGACACTCATTTGCATAGTGGTCCGTAGAACCACAATTGTAGCATTGACCACGACTAGAGGTAAGAGTCTTTGCTACTGGTGTTTCTTGCTTCCCCTTCTTGTTGGGATTGGGGCCTTTGAACTTAATAGGCCTCTTCATGTTATCGTTGAAGTTCTGTTTGGCACACACAACTTCAACATCACTTTCTTTATCGACCTCTTCAAGTCGAAGAGTGATATCTATAAGCTGATCGAAAGAAACTTCTAATTTTAGAAGTAAAGGCTTTTTGAGGTTCTTATTCAACCCATAGACAAACCTCTGATTTTTCTTCAATGGGGTATTAATATATTTGACCCCATATTTTGAGAGAGATTCAAAAGATGCGACATAATCTACCATAGAAGATTCACCTTGAACAAGGTCAATAAAGCATCGGGCCAAAGTTACTTTTTCAGCCTCCGGCACAAACTTCAATTCGAATCTTTCCCAGAATTGCTCCCAAGTAAGATCTGCTTCAATAAACTCAGAAACCAAAAGCTCATACCAATCTAATGCTCTTTCTTGGAGCATGCTAGAAGCCACTTGGACTCGAAGAGGATCAATAAGATTCATGTGGGAAAAGATGCGATCGCATGATCTAAGCCAAGCTTGGATTTCTATAACGTTTTCGGAACCCTTGAATGGCCTTCCACCCAAAGCGGTATAATCTCTGCATAAGCGTGCAAACCCGGATTTTGGATGAGTTGGCTCTGGAATGGGTCCGATAGCTTGAGCATTTTTCATAAGATCTAAAAGCTGCTGGGCAGACATAAATACTCCATCCTAAGGAGTAGCACTGGATTGACCGGCGCTGGGACGGCCTGGTCTAACCATTTCTCTTCTTTAAGAAAGAAAGAAGAGGAAATGGTTATTCAAAGAATGAATATCAAACAAACTTGATTGATAAAACAAGGCATCATAAAAAGAAATAGGACAGAACGGTACGAAGACTCGAATTAAATCCTATGGCACGATTCCTAAGAAAGACTTAGGACAATGATCCTTGCTAGAATATTCTACATTATTCCGAAGTTTGGCTCTGATACCAAGCTGTGACGCCCCACCTCTATACTAACGCTAGCCAAGGACACCATGGGGTAATGCCGTCGACTAGCACGAAGAATAAGGCTGTTGAGGAGCGATCATCTGTGTAATTGCTTTGTGCGAGTACCGATATGTCAGATAATATAACTTACATTTCATTTCAAGAGGAAATCCGACATATCAAAAACAAACTCAAAGCTACCACACAGTGGCTAGGTGGACTTCGAAAACAAATATAGAAATAAACATAACACAAATCAGTCATAGATATTCATATCACAAAGGCGGAAATAGATATGAATATAACACATAGAAGTGTACATCAACGTAGTGGTCATACAAGATCCACTACATCACAAAAGAATAGATACAAGTGCTAGAAAAAATAATAAGTATACATCAAGGAGTCTCTATCTCAAAGGTATAGAAACAAAAACTACTAAGCTAAAGTAGTTAGCCAAAAGTCAGGTGACGAACCCTGATAAGAAGTCAAGCAAAAGCACTTGAAATACATCGGTCTGACCCGAGTATTATTTAAGAAGAAAATAATAAATGGATCAGTCTAGCTATAAATGTCAGATAAAATGAGATAGGATAAGAGATATCACAAAAACGTATGATAATAATAATGCCATACTGTGACAGGTATACATCAGATAACAACAAAAATCATACAATATATCAAATATTCTCAAACACCAAAAAGAATGTCATATTCTTTAAATAATTCACCAAAACACAAATATTGACAAAACATATCAATGCCAATCCACGAAAATTGGTGAAACACAAATTCCAGAAATCATCAACCAGAAATCCAGAAATCAGAAAGGAGGAGGCCTATCACAAACGGGAGCACGAAAACTCACCAACACGTGTATCACAAATGAGACGCTATACCATGAACCGAACATCGACGCACCTAAAAAGATACGCCCCATGCACAGTCGAACCTCGACGCACCTAAAAAGAAACGCCCCATGCATAATCAAACATCGACGCACCTAAAAAGACACGCCCCATGTATAGTCAGACATCGACGCACCTAAAAAGATACGCCCCATGCCTAGTCGGACATCGATGCACCTAAAAAGATACACCCCATGCCTAGTCGAACATCGATGCACCTAAAAATATACACCCCATGCCTAGTCGTACATTTATGCACCTAAAAAGATACACCCCATGCACCGACTTATCGAGCCGAATGCTCCACGAACGGTCCAAAGACCATGGGTCGCTAGCCCATAAAAACGAGACGAAGCTCAACAGAATGGGGTACAGTCCCCCACGCGGACAAAGAGACATTGCATATCGCTACTCTAAACCACAAAATGATCATCATCGATCATCAAGAAGTGTCGATTACACTAAACTAGTAAATAAATGAGTTTAGCTTCATGTCCCATAACCACTGGCTTAACTTAAATATTTACGAACAAATTGTAGATTTCCACTCGAAAATTGTCACAAAATTTCAATCGAACAAGTCTAAGAATTAACCGACAAAGTAAACGCAAGCGTTTAATACCACTTGTTTTGCTAAGCCGTTTAATTAGATTTCTCATATGAGTGAGGTAAAGATTTGTATATACTAATTGATTGGAAACGGTTTTAAAAACAAGCTTTGTATTTAAAAGTAGTATTGAAATCGTTTTTGAAAGAGTTTGAATATTTACTACTAGTATAGAAACCTTTATATTTAAAAGTGAAAAATCACAACGATGATTGTAAAAACAATCAATTACCAAAGATTCACATTCGAAGACATGAATCAAAACCATAGAAATCGATATCAAATCCATCAAATGGATATTCCCAAAAATCCAAAGAAAGATGTCATCAAAGTCGATAAATGATAACAACAAATCGGATCATCAAGAATCGATTAAAAATCGGAAATTTACACAAAACTGCCTAAAATGGCCCGGGTCAGACCGAGTATTACAGATTTTCAGGTAAGGACGTTCTGGAGCTCAGGAGACGAGCTGGATGGCAGGAACGTATAGAGTGTTTTCCGCTGTTCATATGAGATTGTGTATATATATATATAGATTGTAGTCTGAGACATGTTAATTATAACTATCCAGTCTATTGTAATGATTGTAACTCTGATGAATTGTATGTAAAGCAACAATTTCAGCTTTCTTTTATAAAATGCTATCATTTGTTATTATATTTAATCCGCTGCGAATGTGAGATGTTGTGTTCTCTGTTCTTCTTTCTTCTTTCTGTTTCTTTCTTCTATCTCTTTTCTTTTTCTTCTAACTATCTGGAATTTTCGGGTTCGAAAATTCCGGGTCGTTACAGGACAAAAAGCACATCTCCCATATTCAGTCGACTGATACAAGGCCAGAAACTCTTGGGTTCCTGGTTCAGTAGACTGAACTATATGGTCAGTCGATTGACACAGGGACAGGAAGTTTTCTGCTCCCAGGTTCAGTCGACTGCCAGTCGACTGATAGATGGACATAAGCTTTTCTATTTCCAGGTTCAGTCGACTGGCCATATACGTTCAGTCGACCGAACTGTCAATTGCAGTGTTTTCAGCCTAGCCCAAGTGGGGCTAAAATCCAAACGAAAGTGATCGGCAGAGCAACGGAGACTATGGATTTATGCCAAGCGACAACCAGCCTTATAAGCTCTTCGATACACCCCAACAACGTGCTAAAACATCAAAAATAGGATTTTTAAAGATTTGACATCAAAACACCAAAAATTGGAATATTCATCAAACTAACTCAATTCAAAAGCAAATGGACAAGGAATAGATGTTAGGAATTACTACCTAACAACTATCAAAGATATAGACATAGTTGTGAGTTCAAAAACTCACCTCTAACTCAAAAACTCAAGTGAGAAGCTCTAAAACAAGCTAAGGTCAATTCCTCTTCAACAACAACTCAAGAAGCTTCAATCTAAACTCATAAGAAGAATATTTCCTAAGCTTCTCCTTGATTTCTAGCTTGAAGTTGATCCTTCCTAAGAGAATTAGGGCTTAGGAATTTCTAATTTCCCATTCATTTCCCCATTTTTACTTTGAGCTTGAGTGTGTTAGGAAATGAGAATGAATAAAGAGGAGAGGGAGTGGAGTTAGGGTGTTATGTTGGGTTAATGGGCTGAAACCCAAACCCAAAGCCCAAATAGAAAAATAGCAAAATTCTACTCAACTCCAAACATATCGATGTTTATACTCAAAAAAGTTGCAAACGCCATTTTGGACTCAATGGAAGTGGTCTCGAGTCCCAATTCGACTGTTTACAAAATGTAACATTTCAGACTTTAATCTGATTAACGATGCTATATTTAAATAAAACATTTAAATATACAATCGTGAAATATGCGGGTTGTTACAAGTAAGCTCGCTCGCTTAAAATGCTAATATAAAGGTACGCTTTCGGATTAAATACAGCAATGAAATAAATATTGATATATATTGTGTTTCCGATCGTGTGGGTCAATGATATCATTTTTATCATTTTTGTCATATCGCAAAAGGCTCTTCGTTCAAGCGAGACTCTATCAAAAAAATTCGGAAATCTAGGGTGTTAGAAAAATTTAACTAAATTTTGATTTCGAATTATAATTGAAATAAGAAGTTTGATTTGGAATTGAAAACCAATTGTTTTGAATGGAGCTAAAAGATTTGGAAAAATGGAATATGGAATTTTAACTAAGTGGGTTTTTGAATGTAATGAGTTTGGGTCATTCGTCCTAACTTAGCAATTTCGTGGACGAAATTCTTTTAAGGGGAGAAGAATGTAACGACCCGGATTTTCCATTGTTTGGTTTTGAATATTTAAATGGTTTTGAATATTTAAATGGTTTTAAATATTGGATTTGGAATATAAATTGATTTTTGAATATGAAAATTTTGGTTGAAATTATAAAATGTATTTAAATTTTAAATATAGCGATTTATCTTAATACGAAAATAGTACGAATAATTGAATTGGAGTTGAATATGAATCAAAACGATTTCTATTATTGATATAAATTCTATTAGAATTATAATTGAGTCAATAAGCTTTTTTAAACTAAGATTTCAAGTGATTTCATAAATTTTTGAAATCGTCAATTTAATCGACGCGTTAAAATAGCAATCCGAGGCATAGTCTCGGAATTTGACGAAACCAGTTCCATTAGATCCGTAATAATGTGTTATTATCGGATTTCAAATTCATAGCGTTTGGATTCACCATTTGGTTGTGCGGTCTGAAAACGCCTAAAAATAATTTAATTGAATTTAATGTAAATAATCGATTTAAAAAGCTATCTTCCACGTACGGTCGAATTAGGACTCGTAACTTGTTCCATTGGTTTCAGAATAGCGGTATAATATTATGAACGCCAGGCGGCATGCATCGATAGGGGTTCAGGATTTCGAGATAAGTAAACGAGATATTTTTTAATATAAAAATATAAAACTTCAAATCATAGCCAACCTATCTCTGTTCAAAGCCGGCCTACCTTTCATTGGCTTACCCTGTACGCACCCCTTTCCTTTAAAATTCGTCTCCCCTCCTTTTGCTTCAGAAATTCCAACAAGGGAATGAATTTGAAAAAAAAACATGCGATAAAATCGGAATTGGCGTGGCACGTGGAGGGTCTTGGAGGCTAGCGTTCGAATGGGGGAGGGCTCGTGATGGTGTAACAGTGGATGTAGACTATAGGTATGTATGAACTAAGGCTTAGAGATTCTCGAATTCAAGAAGGAGTTGGACTTCGGCGTCAGCGGCGTGAGGTTGTCGGGTCGAGCAGCGCCTAGGTGCGAACTCCGGTGATGTGCGATGTCAATGGGGTGACCGCGATAGGAGGTACGACCTGGGGAAGTAATCGAAGTCGGATTCTATGATAGTGTCGATCAAGTCAGGGGTCAAGGCGGGCATAGTGGTCAGCGGCAGGGGAACGGCGACAGTCGAAATCAGCGGCGCAACGAATGTCGAGGGAGGTCGCAATTTGAATCTGTTGCGGTCAAGTTCTGGAGCACGAATACGAGGAGCGAAAGTAAGGTTAAAATTTAAATTTGTTAATTAGTTTAAGTTAAGTTATTTAAATTATTTCAAAAGTTCGTTAACCTATATCAAACTCATACGAGGTCAAAATTTAACGCGACGAGTCACATTTTGATCGTGTTGACGAAGGCTAGGCTATAGAATTGGATTGGACGGATTCAGAGCTAGCTGGAATTTTAGATTATCGATTTAATTCGAAATCTGGGTATTGGAAAATTAAAAATCAAGATGAGTAAATCTCACTCAATTTGGTTGACTGAAATTAATTTATAATAGTTAAAATATGATTGGTTGGATTGATATATATTTATCAGTTGAATGTTATATTATACATATTAGTATATATATTTAGTAGTTGGTTATATTTCCCGCCGATTGGAGCGGATGAGACCCTATGTGCCTCGCATAATAGTGGACGACCCTATATTACCGCGTTATCCCGCCTCGAAGCGGGATTGGTATTTTTTGTTGTATAACATCTGTGGATGCAGGAAAACAAGTTGGAGGGATCCAACTGGATTCCTCAAAAATGATGATTTTAATTTCATATATAGTAATATATGATTTGTATGTAAACTATCTGATATAGATATGTGATGATTTGAATTATTGGATGCTATAGTAGCACTGGCCTTAGATTTCGGTATTTTAAAAACCATAAATATTATTTTTGAATTTTAAGGAATTAAAAAGGAGATATAAAATATTTATATCGAAATTGGATTATTTTTAAAGAAATTGAATTGAATAAAACAATAATTTGATTTTGGGGTGTACTTAGCTATTCGTAAAAATATTTAAAATAGAGATTTTAAAATAATTTATATAAGGATTTTTAACGATGGATTTTAAAATGATATTTCTGAAAAAAATATGGAAAAGAAGTTAAAATCGATATTTAAAATAAATTTGAAAATAAATGGAATTTATAAAGAAATGGATTTATAAAAATGAAGTTATCAATGAGAATGTTTATAAATAAGTGAAATCCGAATGAGTTTTCAATTGATAAATGATGTTTATGAATAAGGTAAAATGATTTTCATTTGATAAATTGAAAATATAAATTCACAAGAGTGAATGTATAATGAGAAGTGAAAATCTATTTTGGAAGGAATCGTGACTTATATTTTTGAAATGTGATATTGGTTAAGGAATAGAAAATAGGATCGACGCATAGTGAATCGAGAGGGATTTATAAATTGAAATTGATTATTGGAATTTTAAAAATATATTTTTAGCAAGGAGGTAAGTTTGTTTTAAAAGGAAAATCTTATTTATTAAACTATGTATTTTAAAGCTAGTTAGTATTGAAATACTTCAGAAGTGAATTTTTCAAATATCTATTTTTAATAAAAATAAATTTTAATTTTAGAATAAGCTGTGTAAATCAATTAGTTTATTTAAAAATGAAATTGAAATGGGTTATCGATGTTTATTTAAAGTGTTTGATATTTTAAATAATTACTTAAACATTGTTTTAAAAAAAATTATTTTAAAAAAAATACTTATTATATATATATACAGTTTGAAATGATTGTAATTTATTTATTTATAAATCCTCTCGAGATTTGGAAACGTGTTTATTTAAAGGATATGTTTTTTTATAAGAGAAATCTTATAGTAGGATTCTGGAAAACTCAAGGAAATTCCTGAATCGTTGAAATAAGAGAACTTCGAAAGGTGAACTAGAATTCATAAGGGAAGTAAGAAATGGGTAATTGGAATATAGACAAGTGTAGTCGATTTTGGAAATATTAAAGGAAATTAATTAATGGATTCCGAAACTTATAGAATTCGTTATAAGTGAGTTAAATGATTTAAAAGTATGTTGTAAAGGGTTTTGAGAAATAGAAAATAAATGGAATATTTTCCTAAGTATTGGGAATAGAATCGTTTTAAAGGAAAAATAGACTCATAAATATTTCCTAAGTATTGGACTGGAAGGATTTGAAATGTTTTAACTACGAGATTTTTATTATAGAAATATTCTCTAAGTGTTGATATGGATTTAAATATCCTGTTATGGATATAAGTATTTGAATTTGTTTTCGAATATTGAAAAATTGGAAGAGATTTGAATATATATCTTTGTAAAGATATTTTGAAATAAATGTTTGAAAAATTTATAATATGGCCTAGTGATTGCTTATGGATGTTATTTGATAGTTAAATAACCGACTATCAAATTTGGCCAAATTCGTTGGTCATTTAAAAGAGACCGGGATCAGATTTAATTGTCCAAAAACCACTTCGATATGATTTGTATGTTACGAATTATGATATCGTGAAGATAATGAAGATGGTGATTTTGGAGATTGGGTTTGTTCAAACCCAGAACAACTTGTATGGATGAATGCTATCATTTGCATCGTGGTCTGGAAGGCAGTGTTAGCATTCCAAGTATGAATGCTATTCTAAAGGTAAAACGTAGCCTCAAGCCTCATCAACCGGGAATGACTAAAACATGGGAGATGCAGCAGGGCTAAGTGGGTCGCACCCAAGTAGGGTATGTTATCACCTTTCTAGATACCCCCGGATATATTATATTATAAATTGTGGATATAGTTGTGCATAAAAAAGAGAGCACTCGATTAGGGTGGGAACACCCGAAGTGATAATATATTCGGTACTATCCAGGTCAGGGGTAGGCCGGTCCTATGTTGGCAGGGGATCCAGGCAAGGTCCTCGGTACATTTTTCTCAAGGTGTACTGTGGTGGGAGGTACCCCAGTAGCCCAGTCATTGTATGGAATCCAATATCCACTACGAGCTTGTACATTTTTTATTGTGCCCAACTGTGTTGAAACGTGTTATGCAAGCATTTTAGCTATTTTCTAAGTTACTTTCTATAGACACTATTATAATATCAGATGTTTTTTATATTAAATATTTTGGTTATCTTAAGGTAAAAACCCATCGTATTTATGTATGACGTGGTCTTACGAGACACTTTTATTTCCAAAGGGTTTTGATAATAATAATAATAAATCAAATTGAGTGGGTTTTCTTACACTGGTTTTCCAGACCGACTCGGGTATTATTTTATTATAATGCTCGGGTCAGACTAAGTATTACAAATTCAGGTTAGGACGCTATGGAGCTCAGGAGACGAGTTGGAGGATTCTCAGGCGTATTCTACGTATTTGATTATATTCCGCTATGTGTGTATTCTGTATATTCAGCACTTGTGAGGACAAGTTATAATAACTTCCCATATTGACTGATTATTTGTTGTACTCTAATGGTTGTTTGTATGTTAACATTTATAGATTCTTTTGTATAAAAATCCGCTCTTATATATTATATATTGTTCCACTGCGATTGTGATATTCTGTATTGTTGTTTCTGTTTACTTCTATCCCTTTTCTTCTTCACCCCTAATGATTCTTATTTCTTGTAACGCCCCACCTCTATGCTCATAATAACAAAGAGTATTAAAAGAAATACTGTCTATTATTACGAAGAATAAGGCTGGATAGGAGCGACCATCCGTAATTGGCCTTACACTACTATTGGTTATCTCAATAGAAGTAGTATATACTTTTTATTTTTCATCTATTATTTATTTACTCCCATCGACACCCCCAATACTAGCATAAAACGAACTACGATGGTTCATAATAGTTTAGGACATTAGATATAACAATAACACAGATAATATAAATGCGGAACACGGATAAAAACAAAAGTCTCGTATATATAACTGATGTCAGTTAATACATAGTTGACACAATACATATGATACAACTACAACTGTCGACTCTAGAAGTTATATATACAAGTACATTATCGACTAATATACATGAATACATATCGTTCTATACAATGACACGACTACTACAAAATGACACTGACAACTTCAGAAGACGTGAAAAGTCTTCAAATCTCGAACAACAACTCAAAGAAGGAAATCTACAACCTGAAATAACTCGGGTCTGACCCGAGTATTAAATTCAAAAGAAAATAATACACGGGTCAGTCTAATTCAAACTCAGTTATTAATGCACAGTAGCAATAATAATCAATATCAAATAGACGACAGTCACAGAAGTCTCGTATATCCAACTCTCGATACGAGAATTGGATAACGGCAGATATAACACTAAACAGTGTTAAATGACAAATCAACAATCCAAATCAGAATACAACTCCAAAACATTGAAATTAACCCACGAAACAATTCAACAAATCGAAACATCAATTTAAAACTGTCAAATCTGATAGGGCTGCAGTACACGCACGCGTGTACTGCCTCGCCACTATCGTAGGAGAAACACAAAAGCTCAGCGAAAGTCACAAATGATCACAAGGTCAAACCCCGAATCCGGGTTCAACTCAAGTGCGATAACAACACAAATGACTAAATTGCAACTGCGTGCAAACAGCCTCAAAACCCGAATGAACGAATTGCAACATAATATAGTACTGTAAACTGGACAGTATTAACATCATAATCATACCGCAGTAATAACCACAATGGCATCAACTCGAAACAATGAACCAACAAACCAAGCTCACCTAATTCGAGCAAATGAAAACTTCCAAAATGTCAGACTCGAAACAGAGACAAGTACAACCAGTGCCCAAGTTTATATGCAAATAATAGTGCAGTTATGTACAATAGCATAGGACCAGAGCCATGCAAGAGAGACCATACAACTAAGACTTTACAGTGCACTAAGTAAGTGGCGATAGCATGAAGCTCCAACCAAGTAATTATTGGATATGTACACAAGGATGCACAAAACCAACTGTACATGGCAAAATGAATCAAAGGTGAACAAAGAAATGGCACAGGCATGTGCAGGTCTGAAACTACAAGGACAATGATAGCATTTTCATGCAATACTAGTTAAATGTGAGTAATGTGCCTGGCAACAACTTCAAGTGGACTAATGCAAAATGGATAATACATCAAGACCAAATGCAATTGCAATATGGACCTGTCAGTATACAAGTAATACTGTCTCGAGGTAAATAGGCAGTGCCACTAAAACAGGCATAACTACAAATTATAAAGTGACACAAGGATGAACAGTCGACAAGTATAAACTGCACCTAAGACAGCAACTACGTGAAGACCCGACCACATTTTTAATTAACATGGTGTGTATGTCACTTAAGCCAAGATTCAAGTGTCAACCAAACTACAAATTCAAGTGTAAACTGTACCATATGAACAACAATTCTTACATAAGTATATTCTCAATTACACCAATCAGTAAAGAATACATTGATATCGGAAGCAATACCGTTACCAAACTCGAAATCAACACCGTCAAAAAGAATTCAACAACACAAAATTAAGCACCTGACAAAGTCAAATAAGACGATAAAACATCGAACTTTCAAACAAAAATCTCAACATACGAAAACGAGCCAGTTTGGAAAATCACATTGCCAAAATATTCATAACAACAGCCGAAGTCATGGAAGCATATCGAAGTAAACAAGAAATTCTCGATTCCAAAACTGACAGAAAACAATGTACGACTTGCTAAATAAATTCAAGGCCGGAGATTAAGAAAATGTCACAGGAAACCTCAAAACAAAGTCAAAATAAAGTTTAATCACAGAAATCGAGATAACCAGGGAACAAGTTTAAACAAATTCAAGTGACCGAAGTCAATCAGTTCAATGCCAAAGAAATGGTAAAAATTGAACAATCCCAAAACCAACACTGTAATGACCATGCAAATAAAATCAGCTCGAAGTCCAGAGAATTCGAAGAAACAATTTCTAACAAAAATCAAAACCATGGGAATCAAATCGTATGACTTTAAATTAGATGTGAGTAATAAAATTACTCACCTTGTTCGAAGAAATTAGAATCAGCCGTGAGCAAGAGGAAGACGAGCGAAGATTGATCGAAGAATCGAACGAACGCCGAAACCCTAAATTTGGAGACGAACGTCGAAATTGAAGCCGAGGCCACCAAAAATCGAGCGAGGTCGAATTCGAAACCTAGCTGCCATTATTCTCTCGTTCCATTTTGGTTTTTGGGGTTAGCAATAAAAAAGGAAGTGAAGGGAACGGTTTCGAATTGAGTAAGAAGGGAACGACCGCCATTTATTTTCGTTCGTATTTTGTTTGATTTAGGGTTTGAAATTCCAAATGGAAGAGGGGATCGGGTTATACCCTTATCACGGTAACAAGAGAAAGATTTGGGCCAATTAAATTTTTAAAGCCCACAATCCCTTTTAACAATTTATAAAAGAATTTCACTCAAATTTAAAACTTCATTTGCAATTGCTAATCGAATTAAATTATCATTTGACCAGATTCAACGGCTATAAAACTCTGGGTTGTTACAGACTCCCCTCCTTATAAGAATTGCGTCCCCGCAATTTTCATAATGAAAGTCGTCTATAACGATTATTCTTCTAACATAAACTGGTTAAGCTAGAAAAATAAAGATCGAGAACACAAATACCAAAGGAATCTTTTACTTTCATAAAAGAAATTTACAAATTCTCAACGAAATCTAATTAACAACAGAGATGAATAGAAAGCACAAATCACCATTCGCAAAACTGAAAATATCTAGTTGTCGAACGGATAAATAGAAAACACGAACTTCATAATCAGCATATTCTAGAATCAATTGGAGACTAGAAAATCTCATATCAATAAAATCAGCAAACATCAATTTATCTAATTATCTCAACCGATAATCAGAAAACAAATCAGCACATATCTAATTACTACAACCGGTAATTTAAAATTTCAAATCAACAAATATTCAATTATCAAAAACGATAATCAAATTTTAAATTCAACAAATATTTGATTATCTCAAGCGATAATCAAATTTCAAATTCAACAAATATTCGATTATCAAAAGCGATAATCAAATTTCAAATTCAACAAATATTTGATTATCTCAAGCGATACTCAAATTCCAAATTCAACAAATATTCGATTATCAAAAACGATAATCAAATTTCTCAAATCAACAAATATTCGATTATCAAAAGCGATAATCAAATTTCAAATTCAACAAATATTTGATTATCTCAAGCGATAATCAAATTTTAAATTCAACAAAAATTTGATTATCTCAAGCGATAATCAAATTCAAATCAACCAATATTTAATTATCTCAGGCGATAATTAAATTTCAAATCAGCAAATATTTAATTATCTCAAGCGATAATTAAATCTAAAATCAACAAATATTTAATTATCTCAAGCGATAAGTAAATCTCAAATCAATAAATATTTAATTATCAAAAGCGATAATTAAAAGCAACAAATATCCGATTACCGAAAACGATAATCAGAACTCATATCAACAAATATCTAATTATCACAAGCGATAATTAGAAACAACAAATATCTGATTATCAAAAACGATAATCAGAACTCATATCAACAAATATCTAATTATCACAAGCGATAATTAGAAACAACAAATATCCGATTATCAAAAACGATAATCAGAACTCATATCAACAAATATCTAATTATCACAAGCGATAATTAGAAACAACAAATATCTGATTATCAAAAACGATAATCAGAACTCATATCAACAAATATCTAATTATCACAAGCGATAATTAGAAACAACAAATATCCGATTATCAAAAACGATAATCAGAACTCATATCAACAAATATCTAATTATCACAAGCGATATTAGAAACAACAAATATCTGATTATCAAAAACGATAATCAGAACTCATATCAACAAATATCTAATTATCACAAGCGATAATTAGAAACAACAAATATCCGATTATCAAAAACGATAATCAGAACTCATATCAACAAATATCTAATTATCACAAGCGATAATTAGAAACAACAAATATCCGATTATCAAAACGATAATCAGAACTCATATCAACAAATATCTAATTATCACAAGCGATAATTAGAAACAACAAATATCCGATTATCAAAAACGATAATCAGAACTCATATCAACAAATATCCAATTACCTGCAGATAATTGGAAACAACAAATATCTAGAAATTAATTAAGAAGACTAGAAAATCAACATAAAAGCTTGGATCGATCCCATCAGATGGCGAGTTTTTAATTCGCCGCACGTGCATCAACAAATGGCCGAAGCCTACCAAGTACTCAACATAATTTTGGCGCCCATCAGATTGACCCGAAGGTCTAGTACTGGTATTTGACCCGAAGGTCCATCAGAGTGGCCCGAAAGCCCAACAAATGACCCGAAGGTCCTCATAGTGGCTCGAAAGCACACGAAAACATCAAAATATTTCAATTAACGAGTCCGGAATTAACCGAAATAGCAAACGCACATGTCCCATACCACGTGTTTTACTAAATCGTTTGATTCTCTTCATCGTTTCCTTGAAAGTGCAAAATTGTGTATTTTGTAAAAATACATTTTACATTCTCAAACGGACAAGTCCGGAATTAAGCGAATCAGTAAAAGAAAGGGATCATAGTCCTCGATTTTGCTGAAACGTTTAAATCGCTTTCTCATTCTTTTGAAATCGCAAACTGTAAAATTTCTGAAAACAATTTTATTTATTTTGTAAAAATAACAATTCACATCCTCAACTGAACAAGTCCGGAGTTAAGCGAAACAGTAAAAGAAAGGGGTCATAATCCTCGATTTTGCTGAATCGTTTAAGTCGCTTTCTCATTCTTTTGAAAACGCAAACTGCTAAAATTTTATAAAACAATTTTCATTTTAAAAAGATTTTCCAATCACGTGATTAAAACAGCAAATCAGTAACAATTTCGATAAGGAAATTGTACTTCTCAAAATACCGTAAAAATGGTCACAAAACAGCATTGCGGAATAACCGCTTGAAAATCCACTTTTAAAATTTGACGGTTACTGAAGCCAAAGCGACAGTAGTTTTAAAACGTCAAAATCACATCAAAACAATTTACATCAAAATGTAATATCAGAGAATTTTCATTCATCTAAATGTCACAAAACATCATGCTTCAAAAATTTAGCATTGGTGTAAAAATCCCGTTATAAAAATAACGGCAACAAAATACGTTTCATAACCTAGCATCGGTTCAACGTAAAATAAATACAGTAACGTGCAATTCATTTGCACGCACATTACAATATAAACAAGGAAATCATTAGAGTGTATCGTCAATGAAGACAACTCAAAACAGCAAAAGCTAATCAATAGATGATTAGTACAAAAGAAAGCCAGCGGAAATTTCAACAAAAATCACATAACTATAATTTCTTCGAATCCTCAATTCAGATTCGAAATTCTCAAAGAAACAAAATAATTACAGCTATGTAAACAACAAATGAAATTCATATCAATTTCGTATTTCGATTTGTAAATCGAAAAGATTATCAGTTGTACTTAGCGAAGACAGTTTCACTGTTTCCGCTGCGCACTCTGATAAATAGAACACAAATCAATCAAATCATCGGAACACAATTTCATCAAAACAACAAAACACAATTCCACTTTTATTTTTAAATAAAGATATTTAAAAATTTCATCAAAATTTCAAAACTTTAGTTTTAACTCAAATCACAGATAAAACACCGACCAATAGTTGTAACATATGTTCCATCCAAGTTATGTTTTATATTATGTCCATAAACCCCAAGCTCTGATACCAACTGTAACGCCCCACCTCTATGCTCATAATAACAAAGAGTATTAAAAGAAATACTGTCTATTATTACGAAGAATAAGGCTGGATAGGAGCGACCATCCGTAATTGGCCTTACACTACTATTGGTTATCTCGATAGAAGTAGTATATACTTTTTATTTTTCATCTATTATTTATTTACTCCCATCGACACCCCCAATACTAGCATAAAACGAACTACGACGGTTCATAATAGTTTAGGACATTAGATATAACAATAACACAGATAATATAAATGCGGAACACGGATAAAAACAAAAGTCTCGTATATATAACTGATGTCAGTTAATACATAGTTGACACAATACATATGATACAACTACAACTGTCGACTCTAGAAGTTATATATACAAGTACATTATCGACTAATATACATGAATACATATCGTTCTATACAATGACATGACTACTACAAAATGACACTGACAACTTCAGAAGACGTGAAAAGTCTTCAAATCTCGAACAACAACTCAAAGAAGGAAATCTACAACCTGAAATAACTCGGGTCTGACCCGAGTATTAAATTCAAAAGAAAATAATACACGGGTCAGTCTAATTCAAACTCAGTTATTAATGCACAGTAGCAATAATAATCAATATCAAATAGACGACAGTCACAGAAGTCTCGTATATCCAACTCTCGATACGAGAATTGGATAACGGCAGATATAACACTAAACAGTGTTAAATGACAAATCAACAATCCAAATCAGAATACAACTCCAAAACATTGAAATTAACCCACGAAACAATTCAACAAATCGAAACATCAATTTAAAACTGTCAAATCTGATAGGGCTGCAGTACACGCACGCGTGTACTGCCTCGCCACTATCGTAGGAGAAACACAAAAGCTCAGCGAAAGTCACAAATGATCACAAGGTCAAACCCCGAATCCGGGTTCAACTCAAGTGCGATAACAACACAAATGACTAAATTGCAACTGCGTGCAAACAGCCTCAAAACCCGAATGAACGAATTGCAACATAATATAGTACTGTAAACTGGACAGTATTAACATCATAATCATACCGCAGTAATAACCACAATGGCATCAACTCGAAACAATGAACCAACAAACCAAGCTCACCTAATTCGAGCAAATGAAAACTTCCAAAATGTCAGACTCGAAACAGAGACAAGTACAACCAGTGCCCAAGTTTATATGCAAATAATAGTGCAGTTATGTACAATAGCATAGGACCAGAGCCATGCAAGAGAGACCATACAACTAAGACTTTACAGTGCACTAAGTAAGTGGCGATAGCATGAAGCTCCAACCAAGTAATTATTGGATATGTACACAAGGATGTACAAAACCAACTGTACATGGCAAAATGAATCAAAGGTGAACAAAGAAATGGCACAGGCATGTGCAGGTCTGAAACTACAAGGACAATGATAGCATTTTCATGCAATACTAGTTAAATGTGAGTAATGTGCCTGGCAACAACTTCAAGTGGACTAATGCAAAATGGATAATACATCAAGACCAAATGCAATTGCAATATGGACCTGTCAGTATACAAGTAATACTGTTTCGAGGTAAATAGGCAGTGCCACTAAAACAGGCATAACTACAAATTATAAAGTGACACAAGGATGAACAGTCGACAAGTATAAACTGCACCTAAGACAGCAACTACGTGAAGACCCGACCACATTTTTAATTAACATGGTGTGTATGTCACTTAAGCCAAGATTCAAGTGTCAACCAAACTACAAATTCAAGTGTAAACTGTACCATATGAACAACAATTCTTACATAAGTATATTCTCAATTACACCAATCAGTAAAGAATACATTGATATCGGAAGCAATACCGTTACCAAACTCGAAATCAACACCGTCAAAAAGAATTCAACAACACAAAATTAAGCACCTGACAAAGTCAAATAAGACGATAAAACATCGAACTTTCAAACAAAAATCTCAACATACGAAAACGAGCCAGTTTGGAAAATCACATTGCCAAAATATTCATAACAACAGCCGAAGTCATGGAAGCATATCGAAGTAAACAAGAAATTCTCGATTCCAAAACTGACAGAAAACAATGTACGACTTGCTAAATAAATTCAAGGCCGGAGATTAAGAAAATGTCACAGGAAACCTCAAAACAAAGTCAAAATAAAGTTTAATCACAGAAATCGAGATAACCAGGGAACAAGTTTAAACAAATTCAAGTGACCGAAGTCAATCAGTTCAATGCCAAAGAAATGGTAAAAATTGAACAATCCCAAAACCAACACTGTAATGACCATGCAAATAAAATCAGCTCGAAGTCCAGAGAATTCGAAGAAACAATTTCTAACAAAAATCAAAACCATGGGAATCAAATCGTATGACTTTAAATTAGATGTGAGTAATAAAATTACTCACCTTGTTCGAAGAAATTAGAATCAGCCGTGAGCAAGAGGAAGACGAGCGAAGATTGATCGAAGAATCGAACGAACGCCGAAACCCTAAATTTGGAGACGAACGTCGAAATTGAAGCCGAGGCCACCAAAAATCGAGCGAGGTCGAATTCGAAACCTAGCTGCCATTATTCTCTCGTTCCATTTTGGTTTTTGGGGTTAGCAATAAAAAAAGGAAGTGAAGGGAACGGTTTCGAATTGAGTAAGAAGGGAACGACCGCCATTTATTTTCGTTCGTATTTTGTTTGATTTAGGGTTTGAAATTCCAAATGGAAGAGGGGATCGGGTTATACCCTTATCACGGTAACAAGAGAAAGATTTGGGCCAATTAAATTTTTAAAGCCCACAATCCCTTTTAACAATTTATAAAAGAATTTCACTCAAATTTAAAACTTCATTTGCAATTGCTAATCGAATTAAATTGTCATTTGACCAGATTCAACGGCTATAAAACTCTGGGTTGTTACATTTCTATTCGATTTGAGTTGGACACGGGTGATTTATTGTCGACTCAAAGGGTACGGAGATATGGGCCATTACATTTTCTTTGGTTGTTTATATTAAGTATTTAATTAGATTCGCCTTTAAATGTCATAATTTATACGTACCTGTGTTGTCCAATTCTTTCATACAGAAATTCTTGTTTGAATAACTTTTTGAACAGTTTGTTTACATAAAGTTTAGTTTCATATTGTAAAATTGAAAATTGAGAGTCTCTCTCAAGTCATTTTGAAATATATTTTTTTGTTGTTCACCTAACATTTTAAGTAGACTTGAAATTCATAAGTTGATTCGAAAAAATGGAAAGGTTAACGATTTGATTGAAATCTAATGTTAAATTAGCTAATATATTTCTATTGCTTTTTAGATAAAATCCAAACTTAAATAAAGTACATATGTTATTTATTTGAAACGGTATGGAAGAAGAGTATAAGTTTTGTATGGTTGTTGATTTAGATATAAATCTTTTCATTATTGTACACTTTTAAAAAATAAGAGAATTTTTTTGTAAGTGAACTTTTATGCAAAATGTTACATGCCCCTTTTAACCCTTTTTGTTATGGTTGGATTTTATTTTACTAACCATAATTTTCATATATATATATATATATGCATATATATATATATATATTATTAGTCAAAATTTTGGAAAACAAAGGCATGTGTGATTTCAAGAGTAAATGTCAATTAATCTGGAGAGGGAGAAATGAGAGATTTCTCTCTCTATATTTGTAACGACCTAGAATTTAATCACTTGAAATATGAATATTTGATATACTTTTAAATAATCAATTAATGGATTTTATAACTCAGATAATCCTCCTTTAAATAATAACTAGTGATGGTGAAACTGTTTTCAAAATTTGTTTACAAAAATAATTAATTAGAAGATAAATCGAAATGTAACTAAAAACTGTTTTTTGGACTTTCAATTTTTTATTGTCTAAAAGTTGTCGGAAACATTGCATGCACAAAAGTAGATACACACACTTATGTATATAGCATATGACATGGTAAAAGGTTAAAATAGGTTTTAAATAGCTTTACTTAAAGTAAAATTGTAATTTTGACTTTTCTTTTTAAATTTGAATTTAAAAAAATTAAAAATAAAAGGCAATTCCACATAACATCATAGTACATAAGAGAGTGAAGTGATGGAATGTGTGTAAGAGGGGTGGGGGTGGTAGTTGCGTGAGCAACAAGGAATGGGGAGAGTGGTGATGTGTCACAAAATGGTGGAGGGTATGGCCCAAAGGGTACTTAGGTAATTTACATATTCCACTTTGCCAATTTCTTATTTTTCTTCTCATTTTTCACTTCATTTCTCAATTCAAAACTTTTGTCTCCATTTCCAAAGCTCGATTTTTAATTTAATGGTTTCCAAATACTTTCTAAGTTAGAAAAATCCTTCTTTTCCCTTATTAAATCCTTAAAAACTCATTTTAAAACTCTTCACTTCCTTCTACACCTTCTTCTCTTCCCAAAAACAAGTCAAAACCCCACCCTCCAAGCTAGGCCGAGCCCTCCTGCACCTTGACCGAACCATCTAAGCCCCTTTCTGGCTCCAAAAATCCATCTTTTGCAAGGAGAATCCGTGTTCTAGTGTTGGAAGAAAAAGTGGTGGTGGTTTGTTTGATTTCGTGCTAGTTTAATGAGTAGAACTCACCTTTTAAAATTAAATTTTAAACTTTATGTTAGTAAAAATGTGTATTGGGCTTTTGGTTAAAAAATAGTGTGGTTTATGCTTTACATATATTGTGTTTATTTGTAATGGTTGTATAGACTTGGAAAGTGAAGTAAAATTTTAAGCTTTAGTTGCAAGTTATGACTTTTACTTGTGTATGTTGCTTATGGCATGTGTTTTGGTTGTATGAGCCTATTTATGAATGTAGTAAACTAAACGAAAGTTAGCACTTGATTTGTGGTTGTTATAACATCGAGATCCTTTATTTTTAAACTTATTTTTACTTATGTGTTTTCTAGAAAAGATTATAAGTTTTTAAACATTACTTTTAGTTTTCCAAAACTTTTATACATAGTTTTTAAGCAAGTTAAACAAAACGGTAAAGTCTTGAAGGGTATTAGGTATGTAAAACTAGTTTAAAGTTATGGTATCCATAGCAATAATCGTTATGGATGTAGTTCGAAAAAAAATGGTCACTTTTTTGCAAACTAAAAATGATTTATTTTAAGTATTTTAAAAAGTATTTCAAACATATTATAAATATTAAAAGGTAGTTATTACCAATTAATTAAGTAAGGGTTTAATGATTAATTAATTAATTAATCAAGTAAAGATAATTAGTACTTAATTATTAGTTAAGTAAATGTAACTAGTACTTAAGTATTAATTAAATAAGATAATTATAATTAGTTAATTAAGTAAAGGTTAATTGATTATTAATTAAGTAAAGGTTAATTATTTAATTAATTATTATTTAAATAAATTTTAATTATTTAATCAATTATTAATTAAGTAAGATTTAAGTAATTAATTAATTATTAATCGGGCAGGGTTAATCATTAATTAATTATTAATTAATTATTAATTAATTTTTGATTAAGTTAAGATTTAATTATGACTAAATAAAGGTTTAACATATTCTAAATTAATTTAATAAAGGTTTTTGATTTTAATAACTTTATTTCCAAGGATCGGTTTGTTTAAAGGCAGCTTTCTTTTTCAAGAATGGTTTAAACATAATGGATTCTCTTTGTTTGTGCTATTAAGTAGCCAAACAAATATGAATAAGTTATACTAAGATGTTGACGTGTTTTATTGAAAGTAAGTCGTCATGTATTTAGCACTAAAAGTCGATGAGTAGGCTTTCCTCTATTTGTGAAATCCAGAACTAGATATTCTAGGTGAGGGATAGAGAAGTCGAAATGTTGGAAACGTGAGAAACATAAGAGAGTTAAATTTGATAAGTGGGTCATGATAAATTAAGTATATGGATGATATTTCATCATATACTTTGCACAGATTCTGAGGTATGAAACTCGTCTCCATCCCAAGAAGTAAGAATGTATGTAGAGTCAAGGTTAGATTCTAGCTTGTCCGACTGCATTGTTAATCAAAGGATGGTACTGTTTTAAATCGAAAATTGAGGGTAAGTATAGGGAATCTTATTTTCATATGCAAAACAATACACAACCTAGGTAGTGGATTCGTCCACTATCGATAACTTGGCCCACTTTTAACTCTGGAAATATCTAGGAGAAACACGAGAATTATATTGTATAGTTATCTTTATTGATGCTGCCGTACATATAAACTCGTTGTGTTCTCCTAGGACAAATGATAAGGAAATCAGTCAACTTAAACATTTAGAGGGTGATCCCTGTTCTTATGCATTGTTTGTTTATTTTAGAAAGAACAAGTTGAGTTTACAGGAAACTAATGAATGTTGGTTTGAAGAGACCGAGATCGAAAAAATATGAATTATTCGAAAAACGCTTCGGACCAACCCAAGCGTTCAAATTGAAGACATTATAAAGTTGAGGAAAGCGAAGATGGAACTCTTGAAATGCAAGGGCTACTTGCTACTACTCCGGAGAGTGATTCCAAAATGGATGTTGTAGAAGCAGTGCTTTCGGTTTGTTTATATCTTAAACAACTTGTATGGACGAATGCTGGCATTGCATTGTTGCTTGGAGGGTAGTGTTAGCATTCCAACTAGGATTGCTATATAAAAGGTAAAACATAGCCTAGAGCCACAATAACCGGGAATGACGAAAATGGAGATATACAGCAGGGCTATGTGGGTCGCACCTATTAGGGTATTATCGTCACCCTTCCAGATATATATATATATATATATATATATGTGTGTGTGTGTGTGTGTGTGTGTGTGTGTGTGTGTATGTATGTATTTGGTTGTGCATGAGAGCTTTCGAGAAAGGTTGCAAAGCAACCGGGGTGATGATATATTTTGTACTATCTAGTGAGGGGTAGACCGGTCCTGTGTTTGCAGCAGGTCCATTTGAGGCCCTTGGTACATTTGTCTAGAGGTGATTATGGCAGACGGTACCCTAGTGGCATTATCATTGTATTAAATTCATTCTCCAATAAGCACCGTACGGACTTAGTTGTGCCCAACTATGCTGGAACGTGAGATGCAAGCATTCTAGCTATATTCATAATTTAATTTAAACCCTAGATATTATTATAATATCACTGGATTTTCTATAAAATGATTTGGTTATTATAAAATAAAAACCCATCCGTGTCTATGTGTAGCGTCATCTTAAGAGATACCTTTTTTAAAGGCGTTTTAAAAGTATAAAATAATTCAATTGTTTGAGTTTACTCACACCAAACCCATGTCCGATCTGGAGTTTTTCTTTCTTTCTCTAAAAATTTTGGGTACTCATTTTTGTCTGAGTAGCCAAGTGGTCCAGGTTCTTACGGATGCATTTTGGAGGAGCATGGAGCAGATGGCTTCAACGTTAGCTAGTTATCTATTTATTTCCACTATGTATGTATATTTCGTATCAACATTATGGGGACATGCAGTTATAACTGTCCTTGGCTGAAGTTAGTATCTGTAAGGACTCTGTGTATCATTTTGGAAGTGATCATATGTATTATCTTATCTTCTATTACATGTGAATGCCTTCCGTTGTAAGATTCTGTGTTCTTTTCTTCTTGTCCTTACTTTCTTTTTACCTCAAACGGCTTGTCTTTCAGATACCTAGGTGATCAACACATGAATTATGTGAATGTATTAAGTGTCATCTTTAGGAATAAGAAGGGTGGATTGTTACACATGGTATCAGAGCTTAGGTTGAGTGAACAACTTGGCCTTAGTTGGGTTAACTCATTAGAGATAGGGTAAGTGACACCCTAGAATGAGTATGGGAGTATTATATATACGATAGCATAATTGTTAATGTTATGTGTTTATTGGTCTATTGAGTTGTTTATGAATTCTGGTCGAGACGTGGGATGCTACAGTATCGATAGAGATTTCTAAAAACTTGAACAAGGCAAACAAATACGATATTGATTTTTGAAAATTTGGTAAATGAAATATTTTACCTAGTATTATATATCTCATATATATAAAGGAATAATTTTCAAAATTTTATATAAATGTATTTATGGTGTGTTAGTGATAATATTTCTTTATTATCATTATGGTTAGATTTATCATGCTCAAGTAGTCTGGGAGCATTAACTGTTGTTTGTTGATAATTAATTTGTGCTCACCTTATTTAGGAGCATTTATTACTTTGATTTATAAAAGAACCCCTTGTGAATTAAGTTTCATGATTTGACTATAAGGTATTCGGAGAAAATATTAACTTAAAAGTAATATTTTGATAAAAGTTATTTCATGTAATCTAAATGGTAAGGTAATACATTTAGAGGATACATATTTGTGAAAAGTTTATTATAATAAAGGAAAGGTTATTATTATATAAGATGATTTTAAAGGTACATTTTATATGAGAATGTTATATATAAAATGAATTATATGATTTATAAATGGTTTTTTAGTAAGAGTTCTTGAGAATTTAAATCCCGATATTGGTTGACATTGATTTCGAAAAGATTCTGAAAAAGGTAATGGTAGTCTTACTTAGAAATAATTGTAAGTATAAATATTTCAAAGAAAATTATTGATAAAGATGCATTTTCTTTGGGGAAATTCGGGGAAAGCATCTCGACTAGTTTTATGGTAATTTGAGTAATCTCCTAAATGACGATCGAATGTTTGCTTAGTTGAACGTTGCAGTGCACTTAGAAAATTATTCTTTTTATTGTTGTGTGATCGAAATGAGTTCGAATCTGAATGAACCCAAAGCGAGTGTTAGTGGATAAATCGTAAGAGTTATTTAATAGAAATGTATGAAGTATGATTTCAAAAGGGGTTTTGAAATAAAAACCTGGTGTTTAGTTCTAAAGTTCCTCACAGGGAATTGGTTCCAAAAAAAATGGTATTTTGAATAATAATTTGATAAATGAAAATTTTAAAATCTTGGATAGAATAGAGATAATTTAACTCAAGCTTTTTAATGGGCTAAATTGGATAGGAATGTTTTAATAAGCGTTGTTTTATAAAAACTCTAGTTTTTTTAAAACATCTAAGTCTCATAACTATTTGATGTTATTGGGCCGACTAAATAAACATCTTCACCTTAGAATTGTCTAAGAAAAGTAGATTCTAGGATTGAGTTGGATACCAACATCCTACTATTCTTTGCTACTTATCAGGCCAGATAGGTAAAGAGGTTAAAGTAGTCTATATTTTGTTTGGGCCTCCATTTAAATTTAAAAAAGTAAAATGAAATTGGTGTTTTTTGTACTCTTAAGATACAGAAGAGTATTATACCAATAAATAATAGTCGAGTAATTTTTTAGTTTAATGTTTTATAAAGTTGTGTCTTTATAAAATGTTTATAAGCTTAAGTGAAAATTTGTTGAATAATTCATAAATAATTTGAGTATTGAATGAAATATTATAAATAAAAGTGAAAAAGATTTAGAAATAGATTTGTGTAATTGAGAAACCAATCAAATTAAGTACGTAAGTTATACGTAGATCATCTTATTCGCACGAATTTTGATTTAGGATTCAAGTACATAACTTCGAGGTGATTCTTGTAGGATCGTTTTCACTCTAGAGGGGGGTGAATAGGGTGATAGTAAAAATTAATGTGGAAATAAAACAGAAAGTAATGCGGTAGAGATCATACACAGTTTTACCCAGCTTCGGCAATAACCTGCCTACGTGCTGCTCCCAAGGTTTCTACTAGACATTAGGTAATCAGACGCTTAAAAAACACGTAAAATCATGACACCTGCTAACTCGATTAACCTAACTCTAAGCTCAAAACCTTGCCACAACTCAGCCCTGAGTTGCGAATTCTCAAACTACGCCCCGTAATTTGTACCTAGTTACACAACTAGAAATTTAAAAGGTTTTAAAAGAGAAAATTAAAAATGATAATAAAACTAGAACAAAACCATTATTCTTAAGCCTAATACAAATAAAGACCGGCCCAAAGTAAAAGTAAATACTGTCTCTCTTTATTCCAATTCGTATAATCACTTCAGCCGATCCCTTTTATTGTTCTTCAAAAAATTAGGTTTTTGAATCGAAGCCACCACTTGGAATTTGAAGTTCAAATTGATTGCTGGTATGCTTTCATTCCTCAATTATCTTCGATTCTTCTTCAATCAATGTAATTTGATTGCTCACGGCTGCTTCAATGTCGAGTTCGAATTGAATAAATTGGTATGCGATTTTTTACTTTATTTGCTCTATTGTTTTTCTTGAATTCGAACTACGATGCTTTTTGCCGATGATGATTTTGGTATTTATAGGGATCGAAACCTTATAATCTCATTCGTATATTTTGGTTTGAATTTGTCAGTGAGTTTAGTGCTTGCATTGATTTTTGATCGAACGTTCGTGAGATCTCTGACTTGTTCATTGATCGAATTTGCTTGAATTGATTTGAACTTGTTCTGGTCTTTGCTCCTATGACTTGTTCATCGTTCTCTTCCAGCTTGTCATTTGAATTTGAGATAAATTTGACTTCCTGATATATTGGCATATTTTTGAACCGAATTCTTACTTGTTCATTATGATATAAACTGCGACTTTTTCTTTGTTCTGGTTCCATTCTTTGCTGGCTTTGACTTGTTCATCGTTCGCTTATACATATGACCTTTGATTGAATTTCTTTAGATTTTGTTTAAACTGCTACTGTTTTTTCTATATTATGAAACATGTAAACTGCTGACCATTGACTAAATGCTTGAATTCTTGCAAGCCTTGTACTAGTTTGAACATTGTGATTTTGCTTCGAGTTAAATTGTGGTCTCCATGTATATACATACATATATGTATGTATATATGTGTGCTTCATTCTTTTGTTGTTTAAGTGAGCTGCCTGAATGCTTGCATATTGAATGCCTGTATGTATATCCATATCCATATGGATTGTTGCGTTGTTGCTTTGCTCAAATTTAATTGCCCATGTGCATGTGCTTGATTGCTTTTGTGTGGTACTTTGGTTAGTTTTGGTTTCATTTGTGTTCATCCCTATTTGTAGTCTGGTATCATATCGACCTGTTGTCATGTTGTATGTACTGCTATGTTGTATTTGAAGTCACGGCTGACTGGTTCCTCATGTTGTACATGTTGAAACTGAGCTTGCATAGGACTGCATTGATGAGTTTGATGTCATGTTGCACTGATGTTCTAGTCTTGTTACCCTTGCATTGCTTCGAGTTTATTTGGAGTCTGGTTTGGTTGATATATTGTTTTCAATTGAAGTTTGGTCCGTGTTGCCTTTGTTATTGAATCTGATTCAATTTGAAGTCTTCATTGATCTGGTTTGTGTTGCATCCCTTGTGCCATATGCATTGTCATTTGAGTTGAATCCAGTCTAGGCTTGGGTTTGACCTTGTGCTTACCTATCCCTGCAATTTTAACAAGCAAGTGTATATCGGTGTGCACGACCTTGTGGCATGTACAGTGATACACTGTGCATGTCACGGGTTGATCGTGTAAGATGAATTTATAAAAAAATGATGACGAACAACCCGAATAACTGAGGCAAATAATATTTTCAAACACACACTTCATTGTGCACTGCAAAATATTTCTTTTTCAATTTTACCGCGTCAGTGTTTATTTTGCAGATAGTTCAGATGCTGGATACAGGCTAGAACAGAGTTGAAGATCAAATACGAGTGATGAGTGAATATGTAGTGAGGTGAAATATGTATGTAAAACTGTGTACTGAAATTGTGTTGTAATTGAAGTTGTATTGTAATTGAAAATGTGTAAATGTAGTGAGAGCTCAAATTTGTACTATTTGAATTTGTAATAAAATATTTGTTTGAATAAAATATTTGTATAAATAAGAATTCCGAGTTATTTATTTTATTCAACAAATATTTATTTAATTATATGGAAAAATAAATAGTACAATAACAAATACATTTAAACAAATATATATATATATATAAGTTTATTATCATCAAATAAAAATCATACACTAGTATATTCTACAATTCACACTAGTCCGAAAAAGGATTTCTCGCTTGATTCTTGTCAGCAAACACTTGATTCACATTCTTGATATGATACTGAGGTTTTCTATTATATTAGATGGCTATCCAGAGAGAATGGAGGTTTTTCATCGAGGAACCTGATCGAAGTCTGCACTAGAGAGATTGAGTGAGCGATACTAGTTCAAAAGTAAAATCTATGTATCCGAGTAAGGGGTCGGATCAAATTTTTCGTACTAATGATTTATGTACATCATATGGGCTTAAGTATATTTGTATACTTGTGTTACTTTAGAAAGTTGTGAATCTAAGTAGAATTCTTAATCTTGCTTATTAGTCATTTAACATTTCAAAGGATGTCAATTGTTAGTTTATTTCGTTATGGTATTCGATTTGATTGATAGTGTGATTTTATAGACTATAGTTTATAAAGTTGTTGTTTACTAGGACTTAAATGCTAGTGCTTTTGAAAATTGATTTCGAAAGGAATTGAGAAATAAATAATAATAGAATTATTTTGAAACTTGAGTGAAGTATTATTATTTCAAAGTATTTGAAAAAAGTTTTTATGAAGTGATTTTTCAAATATTTTTTGTTATGACTAAAGTTTGGCGATTGGGAGTTTTCTGATTTAGAAGACTTGCTAGGTATATTTGTTTTCTCTAATGTTGTTTTAGGAGGAACCAAAACACCACTGGATGCTCCGTGTTGTTTTGGTTCTAGAGTTATACCATGCTTCGATAGGAGAAGCCCCTCCTTGTCATAATTGATTTTGGTTTCGATTTATGTTTCTATAGCGGAATTTGAAAATATATTTTGAAGATGAAAACTAGGCATCTAGTTCTAATTTACCTTTCGAAAAGACTAGATGCTTAGTATTTTATTACACAGTATCCTCTGTACTTTTGTTGCATATAGTTGATAACCGTTTGTGTTGCTATTTCCTAGATAAAAAATAGCTTGTGTATTGCTTTTGTCCACATAGTTCTCTTTGGATTACGAATACAAGATAGTATGAGGGAAGCTTGTCCTGAATTGGTGCTAGAATGGTTATTTGATTGTTGTATGGATTGTGTACTCTCTGTTTATGCTTTAGTTGCATAGTATGTACCTTTTGTATGTGTTTTACCAGAGTCACTTTGAGTTATCCTTTTATGTGCTAATTTCAGGGTAAAATTCCTTTAAGGGGGGGGGGGGGGGAAAGTAAAAACTCATAATTTAATCACTTTAAATATGAGTATTTAACATATTTTTAAATAATTAATTAGTGGATTTTATAACTCAAATAAACTTCTTTTAAATAATCACTAGTGATGGTGAAACTGTTTTCAAAATTTGTTTACAAAAATAATTAGTTCGAAAAAAAATCGAAAATCATTTTTCGGACTTTCGACATTTCATTGTCTAAAAGTTGTCGGAAATGTTATGTGCACAAAAGTAGATATACACACACTTATGTATATAGCATATGATACGTTACAAGGTTAAAATAGGTTTTAAATAACTTTACTTAGAGTAAAATGATAACTTTGACTTTTCTTTTTAAATACGAATTTAGAAAAATAAAAGGTAATGTCACATAACATCATAGTACATAAGAGAGTGAAGTGATGGAATGTGTGTAAGAAGGGGGGTGGTAGTGCATGCACAACAAGGAAGGGGGAGAGTGGTGATATGTCATAAAATGGTGGACGATATGGACCAAAGGGTACTTAGGCAATTTACATAATCCACTTTGTATAAAATCAATCTCTTATTTTTCTCTTCTCATTTTTCACATCATTTCCCATTTCAAAACTTTTGTCCCCACTTTCCGAAGCTCCATTTTCACTTTAATGATTTTCCAAAAACTTTCTATGTTAGAAAAATCCTCTTTTTCCCTTATTAAATCCTTAAAAACTCATTTTAAAACCCTTTTCTTTCTTCTACACTTCCTTCTCTTCCCAAAAGCAAGTCAAAACCCCACCCTCCAAGCTAGGTCGAGCCCTCCTCCACCTTGGCCAAACCACCTGTTTGATTTTGTGTTAGTTTGGTGAGTGAAACTCACCTTCTAAAATTAAGTTTTAAAATCTATGTGTGTAAAAATGTGTGTTGGTTGTTTGGTTAAAAAATAGTTTAGTTTGTGCTTTACATATAATGTGTTTATTTGTAATGGTTGTATAGACTTGTAAAGTGAAGTAAAATTTTAAGCTTTAGTTGAAAGTTATGATTTTTACTTGTGTATGTTGCTTATGGCATGTGTTTTGGATGTATGAGCCTATGTATGAATGTAGTAAGCTAAAAGAAAGTTAGCACTTGATTTGTGGTTATTGTGACATCGAGATCCTTTGCTTTTAAACTTGTTTTTACTTATGTGTTTTCTAGAAAAAGTTTATAAGTTTTTTATACTTTACTTTTAGTTTTCCAAAACTTTCCATATAGAGTTTTTAAGCAAATTAAACAAAATGGTAAAGTCTTAAAGGGTATTCGACATGTAAAACTAGTTTAAAGTTATGGTCTTCATAGCGATAGTCGCTGTGGATGCAGTTTGAAATAATACTGACACTTTTTGCAAACTAAAAGTGTTTTCTTTTAAGTATTTTTGAAAAGTATTTCAAACATATTATAAGTATTAAAAGGTAGTTATTACCTATTATTAAGTAATGGTAAGTGATTGATTACTTAGTTAATCAAGTAAAGATGATTAGTACTTAATTATTAGTTAAGTAAAGGTAATTATTACTTAAGTACTAATTAAGTAAGATAAATATAATTAGTTAATTAAGTGAAGGTTAATTAATTATTAACTAAGTAAAGGTTTATTATTCAATTATTTTTTATTTAAATAAGGCTTAATTATTTAAAAAATTATTAATTGAGTAAGATTTAATTAATTAATTATAAATCAGGCATGGTTAATTATTAATTAAGTATTGATTTAGTTAAGATTTCATTCACTACAAAAAAATTTATTTTTTGTAGCGCTCAAAAAACGCTACAAAAACTTTTGGTGGCGTTTTGATAATCGTTACGAGAAAACATGCCACTAAAAATCCATGATTTTTTGTTGCATTTATTTTAACGCCACTATAAATGCATTTTTGGCAGCGTTTTTCAAACGCCACCATAAATCTTTTTGTAGCATTTAAAAAACGCCACCAAAAGATTTTTTGGCGCTACTAATAAAATTTCCAACTTTACCCCTGTTTTACGGTTGCATTTACTCAACGCCACTATATATATTTCGGTAGCGTTTTTGAAACGCTACTAAAAGTTGTTTATTATTTTACACCATTTATTCATGTTATTATTTCCTGGTAATGGTCTATTTTGGTTCTATTATATCAATCAACAATCACTCACATAATCATCATATTCAAATAAGTTAAAAAACACATTAACCATATAATCAAATAAAATATCCATAACCATTCCAATACAATAGTTTGTCGACAAAATGACCTAACTCACATACAATAACCATTTGTATACAAATTTACACATCGGGTACTAATAAATGTTATATCTAACTAGTGCTAACAAAACGTTTGATTACCCATAATTCTTTGTTGCATACACAAGTGAAAGCTAGCATCATCAAGTCCAAATTTGCTCTCTTTAAAAGTCTGATGCCTACACAAGTGAAAGCACAACAAATAGTCAAACAATTACGTTAACTCGTAGGACTTCAAATATAAGACAAACTTAAACATTCTTATTGCCTAAAGATAAATTTAGACATGATACAAGAGAATATCCCAACAGATAAATATACTCATTTAATAAAGAGTTTAGTAACCCATTCCAAAGTTGCTATAATCGATAAATAACGAAAATAATTCGTGAATAAATAACTATTTCTCACTTACCCGTCAACGATCACACCTGCCAGTAGCTTGTCCAACTGCACCCCTGCTACTTCATCTCGAATAGCCACCAGTCACCTGAAAATCCTCCCTGACCAGTTCTGCATCAACCATTTCCCAAACCCAACCTACCACCAAAATCCACTACCATAATTCATCCAATCTCCATCTATAAACAACCCCACACAACTTTAATATAATTATCATATATACATTCATAAATGATGTCATATAAATTATCAAAGTTATAAAAAAATTAATATGTCTAATAAAATTATCATTACCACCAGTTTTGACTTTTTTTTACCGTTAATAATGGTGAATTAACCATTACTATGCCGATAGCATTGGTATACCAATGTAGCTTAATATTGGTTACCAATTGTCCGGTATTGGTATGGTAATGGTAAAAATTAACCATAACAGCCCTAATTTTTCTTATTAAACATAAGGAGTTGATGCAAATTAACCCAACTGATGACATCCAAAGACGAAAACTGGATTAGTATTGCATAAGGAAGGTACTACTGCAATATGAAAGTTGAGATACATCATAGGTGCACGTACCAAGTAGTACAATAAGTTGAGAATGGGATGATTTAGAACATCAAGGTCTGCTGCTTTGTCAAATGCATTGAAGAACATCTATATTACAAATTGACAATAGTTAGTCCAAAATATAAAAACTAGAGTTAATGAACTTTTGTAAGGTCATATGGCAAAACTCACCATTATGCATCGCAACAGAAAACAGGAGAAACATATGGTAGTCACGTAACCAACCTGTGCAGGAAACAAGTACACACTGTTTGTAAAACAGCTCCCAAAAGAATAATTCGTGATATGCATGTCTCATGACAAATATGTTTAAGTGTGTTTCATATGTGTATGTACAGTAATGGTAGCTTTTGTTAACACAAATATCCCATGTTATACGGCATCTTCATACTTCCCAAATAAGAATAAAAAAAAGAACTTGAATACTTTGTTCGCAATGATTCATAAACATGAATATAAACTAAACAATTACCTCCTGTAGCTTCTTGCGTCGCCCTTTAGATTCCACAGGGAAACGTTGTAACATCAAGAATAATCTACCAACCAAGATAAACAGTGCAAGCAATACGATTTTAGCAGCAATGCAAGCTTGATGCAGGACTATCAAAACAATTATGAAGTCAATAAACTTAGAAAGACGAAGGATAGAATACCTACCTCCCTCCATATAGGAGAAATCCAAGGGCCGCAAACAATGATACACCTGCTCATATGCTTCGTTGCTTAGAATAAAATTTGATGAAATTAAAACTGTGCTGCTACAGTATTGAATTACTTAGATCATACCTGCAAAGAACAATTTTGACACAACCACCGTAGCATGAATTGGTCTCCACCATAAAAGCATCCAAAGGGCTATCTGATAAAAATAAACACATTATTAAAGACTGGGAGTTTTGAGGGTATGGACTCAAGTTCAATAATGTGGGGGTTACTATGTAGAAAGCAAGTATTAACAGCTCAAGATAACGAATTTCACAGTTATGGTCATATTATTACCTGTATCGCATATACCACACCATTGATTGTATAAAAGCTTGGTCTTAAACCATTAGTAGAAACTGCACGTGCCTGCCACAATTTCAATTCATGTAAAATAAAATTAGTTTGCATTTAGATATCGAAAGATAAAGCAGCATATCAAGTAACAAAAGGCAGACCTGATAATATATTTCTGCCTAAAACAATACCAATAAAGCATAGGTTGTGAAGAACAAAAGACTTGGTGTATCAATAAGAACATGCTGAAAGATCTGGAAAAAGAAATAAGGAAAGTTCAAATAATGTGTTACGATGATAAACTCTAAATCATCATAGAGTAGTCTGTAATCAAACCTCAGGCTTAATCAATTGCACATCACGACGAAAAACAATGATAACAGAGCGAACTGCATTTTCATCAACATGAATGTGACAATAGCTTAAAAGATCCAGGTATAATGAGGGAAATAGAAAACATAGAAAGGGAACACAAACCAGCATTGACCACAAAATTCAAGAAGTGAAAGACCTTTTGTGTTGTCCTGCCGTACTCTGGTACTCTACATTCAATTCTGACCAGTTGTATCTAGACAAACATAGTAATGGTTAATGTTATTACCACTTGTCAGAACTTGAAGAAATATTGTTGTGACTGTTCATTTATTAAATTCAAACATTTAACCCATTAAAATCAAAAGTACCCTTAATGTAAAGATTTCAGTTCTAAAAATGTGAAATCCATTGGTTAGTACGAATGTTAAGGCTGTAATAACAAATAATTTTCTTTTGCTAAAACTGTATAAAATAAATTTCATATTATACCTCAAATTCTCTAATCTTCAATAAAGTATCATTTTAGAATTCAACTATTCTTTGATTACTTCATAGAAAACATATTCTCCTTCCCTTAGAAATAGTCGTAAAAGCATAAAAAGATGGTCCCTTTTTGAACTTAGACACATAAAATTTATAGATTTTGGATTCAATTACCATAAATGCAGCCTCAAAGTCAACGTTAGAAGGGTCTGCTTCGGTGAATTCATTGACGCCAGAAACATTGAGACATAGGGGAATACTTACGGACGTCGCGAGGTTGTTTTTGTGGAGATATGATTCGTCGGTCCTAGTGTGAATGTCGATTGGAAATTTCTCATGTTATTAGGTTTTCTTCGGATTTTTTTGGAATCCATAGAATTGGGTAGACATAGAGTATACTGTCCAGTTTTGGTAGCATATTCCATACACACAGCCTAAAATAACCATCTCTATTCCTTTAGCATCCCTGCATCTAAACTGCCTGCAGACTAGCAAACACCCACCTACAAGTCCATACAAATCAACTATTTGCCTTCTTCATATCAATGGCATCATCCCATAACACACATAATTTACAGCCACTCTACATTACCTCTACCACTACCCATGCACACCATTCTCCTTCAAATTGCCATTTACCTCTACATACTACTGCCGTCATCCTTTGCATGTACACTCCTAAAAACCTACAACACAAAATCCTACACCACCCAATTTCGTTCCTCCCAGTTCACTTGAACACTAGAACACCAAATCGCAATTGCCAAGAACCACCATTCGACCTCAAATCAACTTGCAAGAAACTCCACCACTGGCCAATCAAGCCTCAATCGTCAAATCAAACCCATCCTACCCACCTTGAATCACCAATTCAAATTCCATTCGCGACCAGATGCAATTCACGATCTTTTTTTTGATTATTTTGGGTTTCTTTCTTATAAATGTAAAAGACGCATTTTTATTTACTTTTTGTTTTGATAGAAGAGAAGCACAACAAGATTCCTACCCAATACTAACATCATACTATTAATGGTTCAGCTTGATTTAAACAAAAATTAATAACTAAAAGCATTACCTTTTCAATTTGAATAAAATCAGCTGCTTCAGATTTCCTACTAAATAATTTTCAACCGCATAGATGCGAGAGCGAGATTCGTTGGAGACTTGGTGATAGGTTATGCTAAATCTGAGCGGCACCGACGAGTTGAGCGATGGGATTGCAGGTGAAGAGAGATGATTTTTTAGTTATGGATCTAGGGTTTTAATTGGAATATAGATTTGTAGTTTTGAGAGAAGTATAATGAGAATAAGAAAAATTGAAACATAGAAAATTTGAGAGAAGAGAGAGTTAGAATTTTTGGCTGGGAGGGACTTAGAAATTTTTGGCGAAAAGTTTTGGCGGGTTAACGAAATATTAATCGTTGCGCTTTCCGCATAAAGAAAAACAAACCCAAGTATTTAGGGTGGCATTTAGTTACAAACGCTGCCAATATATGCAACTAAAAATTGGTTTTCTTGTAGTGATTATAATTAAATAAAGGTTTAACTTATTCTAAATTAATTTAATAAATGTTTTCAATTTTGATTACTTCATTTCCAAGGATCAGTTTTTTTAAAGGCAGCTTTCTTTTTCAAGAATGATTTAAAAATAAAGGATTCTCTTTGTCTGTGCCATTAAGTAGCTAAACAAATATGAATAAGTTATACTAAAATGTTGACACGTTTTGTTGAAAGTAAGTCAGCTTGTATTTAACACTAAAACTGATGAGTAGGTTTCCGTCTATTTGTGAGATCTAGAACTTGATTTTCTAGGTAAGGGATAGAGAAGTCGAAATGTCAGAAACGTGATAAATATAAGAGAGTTAGTATTGAAATACTTCGAAAAGTGGATTTTTCAAATATTTAATATTAATTGAAATAAATTCTAATTTTTATAATAGTTTTGTAAATCGATTAGTTTTATATAAAAAGGAGTTTGAAATGAGTTATTGATGATTTATTTAAAGTGTTTTGTTATTTTAAATAATTGCTTAAATGTGTTTTGAAAATAAATTACTATTCTTTAAAAATATTTATCTTGTATATATAGAGATTTTGGAAGTGATTGGAATTGATTTAAAAATGCTCTCGAGATTCTAAATGGAGTTTTAATTAATGAATGTGATCTTATAAGAGGAAATCTTATAATGTAATTCTGGAAAAATTAAGGAAATTCCAAAGTGTTTAAAAATAGGAACTTCGAAAATGAATTAGAATTCATAAAGTAGTTAGAAATGAGTAGTTGAAGTTATAGACAAGTATAATTAATTTTGGAAATTTTTAAAAAGGGAATTAATTAATGGATTTCGAGAACTTATAGAATTCGTTATAAATGAGTTAAGGAATTTACAATAAATTGTAAAAGATTTTGAGAAATAGGAAATAAATGGAATCATTTCCTAAGTATTGGAAAAAAATGGTTTAGGAAAATATACTTATAAATACTTCCTAAGTATTGGACTGGAAAGATTTGAAATATTTTAACTACAAGATTATTATTATAGAAATATTTTCAAAGTGTTGAATTATAAGTGGAATTGGAAGAAAATATTTCTAAGTATTGAGATGGTTCGAAAATATCTTGTTATGGATAAGTATTTGAATTTGTTCGAATATTGAAATATTGGAAGAGATTTGGATATATATCTTTGTAAAGACATTTTGAAATAAATATTTTGGAAAATTTATAACATGGGCCTAGTGACTGCTTATGTATGTTATTTGATAGTTAAATAATCGACTATCAAATCTGGCCAAATTCGTTAATCGGTTCGAAGAGACCGGGATCATATTTAATTATCCGAAAATTACTTCGATCCGATTTGTGCATTACAAATTGTGACATCACGAAGATAATGAATACGGTGATTTTGGAGATTCAGTTTGTTCAGACCCAGAATAACTTGTATGGATGAATGCTAACATTTGCATCATGGTCTGGAAGGTAGTGTTAGCATTCCAAGTATGAATGTTATTCTTAAGGTAAAACGTAGCCTCAAGCCTTATCAACTGGGAATGACTAAAACAGGGGAGATGCAGCATGGCTAAGTGGGTCGCACCCAAGTATGGTATGTTATTACTTTTCTAGATACCCTCAGATATATATTATAAATTTTGGATATGATTGTGCATGGAAAAGAGAGCACTCGATTAGGGTGGGAACACCCGGGGTGATAACATATTAGGTATTATCCAGCAAGGGGTAGGCCGGTCCTGTGTTGGCAGGGATTGTTAGGTACGATCTCAGTACATTTTTCTAGAGATGTACTATGGCGGGCGGTACCCCAGTAGCCCAGTCATTGTTTGGAATCCAATATCAACTACGAGCCTGTATGGTTTTGATTGTGCCCAACTATGTTGAAATGTGAGATGTAAGTATTTCAGCTATTTTCTAGTTTACTTTCTATAGACATTGTTATAATATCAGATGATTTTGATATAAAATGTTTTGGTTATCATAAGGTAAAAACCCATCGTATTTATGTGCGGCGTGGTCTTACGAGATACCTTTGTTTTTCAAAAGGATTTTTGAAAATAATTAAATTCAAATTGAGTGTGTTTTCTCATGTTGGTTTTCCAGACTAACTCGGGTGTTATTTTAATGCTCAGGTCAGACCGAGTATTACAGATTTTGGTTAGGATGCTATGAGCTCAGAAGATGAGCTGGAGGATTCTCAGGCGCATTATATGTACTTGGTTATTTCCGCTATGTGTGTCATGTTGTATATTCAGTATTTGTGAGGACAAGTTATTATAACTGTCCAGATTTACTGTTGATTTGTTGAACTCTGGTGATTGTGTGTATATTATCAGCTATAGATTATTTTATACAAAAATCTATTATATATATTATTTTTTGTTCTGTTGCGATTGTAAGATTCTGTGTTGTTGTTTCTATTTTCTTCTATCTCTTTCTTTTTCACTCCTAATAATCTGGCATTTTCAGCACTTGATTGCTCGACATGCTATACATTGAACATTTTGATGTCGATTTCCAAAGGTCGAAAATCTCGGTTCATTAAATTTGGTATAAAGCTGAAGATTAAGCGAGAACCTTGGCTTTGGTGGGGATTTCTCATTAGAAATAGGGTCAGTAGTACCCTAGAATGAGTTTGAGTGTATTATAGATATGAGCATGTATTTGTTAATGAATATAAAGTGTTTTATATCGTGTTGATTTATCTGTTGAGTGGCTTATAAATTCTGGTCGAATAGTGGGATGCCACAAAAATCGATAGGAGTTTCTAAACACTTAAACACGGTAGACCGACACAGTATTGTTTTGAAGCGGGTAAATGAAATAATTTTACCCAACTATATTTTGATATGAAAGAAATAATATTTTGAAATCATTATAGTTTATTGATGTGTTTGGATGTTATTAATATAATCAAAACAAGATTATAAAATTGAAATGGTTATATATAATCAAATAGGGATTGTATAAAAATAATTTATGCAAATGAATTATAAATAAAAATGGATTCAAACCAGAGTTCGGAGATTTAAAATCCTGGAAAGTTGGAAAATATTTTTCCGAAGTATTGTGAAAATTAAAATAGTGTTATTTTTGATAATATTTTTGAAATAAAAATGGTTTAAAATGGATTTTTGAGGTGATAAAGCATTAAACTCACTTTAGCCGTTGGAAAATAATTTCGATGATGATCGCGACATGATCGGTGTTCATTTCCGAGTTGCTAAGTGATGGATTGCTACCGTAGTAATTTGATATGAGGATTTTTGTTTTGAAACAAAGATTGTTTTGGAAATTCCGAAGGAAATTTGTTTTGGATAAAAACAGGGTTCGGTTTAAATTTAAAAAGTGGGATTTGGTATACAGAGAAATATATATATATATATATATATGATTTCAAATTATTTGAAATGAAACAGGGTGGTTGAATTCTGGAATAGTCATTTGAATGTTTTATGAAACCTGTAAAAAAGAAGTTTTTAGCTTATAATCCAGAATTGTGAATTTCAATATGAAATTAAAATTTTAACTTATGTAAGTTAAATAAATTAAAATTTGTAAAAGAAAAATTTTATGGGTTAGACTTTAACTTGAGATAAGATTTATGAAAATTGAACTGAATATATAAACTTGAATTGTAAAGTGACTATATAACTATAGGTTATTAATTTTGAATGGAATAAAATTGAAGTAGAAAATTATGGAATTGTGAATAAATAAGTTGAATAGCTTACAAAATTGGAGTTAATGGAATAGAAAAACCAAAATGGAAGTGGTTTGATATTTTGGTGAAGAAATGGAAACCCAAACTTGAATTATAAAATGAATTTGAACTAAAGTCAAACCAGTTGAAGTGATTTTTGAAATAAAAATCAGATATTGAATTATAAAATAAAAGTGAACTAATTAGGTAAATTAATTAGTTAATTGAATATTGGAAATGGAATTTGAGTTATAAATGGAATTCGACTTATATAAAAGTGAATTAGATATATTTTGAATATAGTCAAATAGAATAGAAATGCACTGAAATGGCAGTGATTTAAGTTATAAATAAATTTAACCTAGGAGTAAATAAGTTGAATATGGATTGGAAGTATTGTTTGATTAAAGCAAGAATGAACTTAAGTTATAAAGTCGAATATGAACTTAAGTAGTGGTATGGAATGTTATAATAAACCTTAGTAATAAATTTATGAAATGGTTTATTAAGTGAATTGACATGGAATGAAACGCCGTTAATATAAAATGGAGCAAACAAGAATTTGTGAATAAATTAAAAGTGAATCAATAAAAATTGATAAATTGGTTTAGAATCAATTTAAAATGGTTTATAAGCTTAAGTGCTTTTTTTATTAAAGGATTATCACCGAATTAGCATGAAAAAAATTGTCGTTTGTCGTAAACGGAAGTAAACAAAATTTTGTGAACTCATGGAAAGTGGATAAATTGGTTTAGAACTAATTTGTGATGGTTATGAATATATTATGTGTAGATATGAATTGAATGCTAATAATTTGGGTGTGAATCATTCAAATTGAATGAAATGATATATAAATCGATTGAAATAAATAATCGGATGTTGGAACCTCGTGATTATTGATAAATTCATGCTATAACATGTTTGGTTATGAAATCTATTTGTTTGCAGTAGTTAAAGAATTGAAATGTTATTCAATTTTCATATATTTGGTACTTACGGGTTTTATTTAAGTACAGGTACAAGGAGGCTATTGGGCTAGATTTGGGTTGCGGAATTGCATGTAAAATAAGCTCGCTCGCTTAATAACGGTAATATAAAGTATGCTTACGCATTAAAAGCAAAAAAGAAATAAATATTGATATATATATATATATATATTGTGTTTCCGACCATGTGGGTCGATGATATCATTTTTATGATATTTGTGTTATTGCAAAAGGCTCTCCTGTACAAGGGAGACTCTGCCTAAAAATTTCGAAAATTTAGGGTGCTAGAAAAATTCTGAATTTTTTTTGAATAATTTTTGTTAACAAAAATTTGATTTCGATTGTAATTGAAATAAAAGGGTTTTGGTTTAGAAATGGAAAGTTAATTGTTTCGAATGGAACTAAAAGATTTAAGAAAGTGAAATATCGAATTTCCTTAAGCGGGTTTTTGAAAAGTAATAGGTTTGGATCAATTGTCCTACCTTAGCAATTTCGGGGACGAAATTCTTTTAAGGGGGAGGAATGTAACGACCTGAATTTTTCGTCATTTGATTTTGAATATTTAAACGGTTTTAAATATTGAATTTAAAATATAAATTAATTTTTGAATATGAAGATTTTGGTTGAAATTGTTGAATGAATTTAAATTTCAAAAATAACGATTTATCATAATACGAAAATGGTAAATAATTGAAATTTGAATTGAATATGAGTCGAAATGATTTATAATATTGATATAAATTCTATTTTAATTAGAATTGAGTTAATAATTTTTTTAAAACTAGGATTTCAAGTGATTTCGTCAATTTTTGAAATCGTCGATTTAATTGACGCGTTAAAATAGCGATCCGGTTCACCGTCTCAGATTTTGAAGAAACCTGTTCCATTGAATCCGTAATAGTGTATTATTATCAGATTTCAAATTTCGTAGCGTTTGGAGTTACCGTTTGATCGCACGGGATAGAAATGCGTTGAAATTAATATTGAAAATTAAATTTAATAATTGGGTTCAGAAAGCTATCTTCTCCATATGATTGAGTTAGGTCTTGAGACTAGTTCCATTGCATTCGGAATAGGGTTATAACATTAGGAACACCTGGTGGTATGCCTTAATAAGAGTTCGAGATTTCCTTGTATATATAATACAAGATATTTTGAATATAAAATTAAAATAAAAGGTCAAACCCTATAACGTATACATCGCCACCCTACATCTAAAACACGCCGCCTTCGTACCTTTTAAAAATCGCGAGCCTCCTTTCTTCATTCTTCTTGAAGTCGAACACAAAAACAAAAACAAAAGAAATTACACGATGGAATCGCGATTGACCTAAGGCGGGTCACGATGTAGGGTTTCGTGCATGGGGAGGAGAGGAGCGAGCGGCGACGGCAGCAACAGTGGGTATCGTGACAATTAGAAGGTGCGCCCGATATAAGGGGATGGGTCGGTGTGGATGGGTTCGAGCAAAACTGGAGCTATTCGCGTGAAGAAATGATGGTGCGCGTGTAGGCGCTAACGGTGCTCAAGCAGGTTGAAGTCTCGAGCGAAGGCGGAGGGCTTGGGCGCTCGACGTGGTGGCATGATGAGGGATCACTTGATTTCTTTGTTCGATCGGAAGAAAAGAAAAATATGTCACGTGCGATGCTGGTGGTGCAACGTGGTGATTGAGGGCCGGCTAGGATTCGAGCTAGGAATCACGCAATGGAGGGGGAAGTGGCATAATTCTGTAATTCAAATTAAATTATAAAATTAGTTTACTAAATTAAGGATTTAAAATTGAGATAGCTAATTAATTTAATAACTTATTCATACGATGGAACGCGGCGAGACGCGTCGCGATCATATCGACGGGTGATACAACAATATTGGTTTGGAGATTTTTGGAGTCAGCTGAAATTTTAAATTAGATTGAACGCCTGTTCATTTTAGTTTAAAATTGGAACAGATTGCAAATTAAAAAAATCAAGTGAGTAGATCTCACTCATCTTGGATTACTGTTTTAATTTAAATTGTTGAAAATTAATTATTGAATGATTGGAATTATTATCAGTTGGATGTTATATTATATATAGTAGTATATATAGTAGTGGTTGGATATTATTCTCGCTGATTGTAGCGGATGAGACACTATGCGCCCCGCATAATATCAAATGACCCTAAATTACCGCGATATCCCGCCTCGAAGCGGGACTGGTATTTTTATGTTATATAACGTCTGTGGATGCAGGGAAACATGTTGGAGGGATAGAATTATATTCCTCAAAAAATTAATTGATTGTTTCATATATTGTGATATATGATGTGATTGAATAATCCGTTATGGATTGTCGTGTGATTTGATATTTTGGATGCTAGAGTAGCACTGGCCTAAATTTGGTATTTTAAATACCATCAAAAATATTTTGAACTTAAAAGGGAAATTCAAAGGCGATTATGGAATTGATAATTTTTATATTAAATTTTGGATTATTTTATAAAGGATTTGGTTTGGATTAAATAAATGATTTGATTTGTGATTTTTACTTATCTATTTCGAAAGATATTTTAAATAAAAAATATAAAAGAAATTTATATAGAGATTTTTAGCAATGAATTTTTAGATGATATTTCTGAGAAATAAGAAAAGAAGTAGAAATCCATATTAAAAATAGATTTGTCAAATAAATAGAATTTGAAAAGGAATGGATTTATAAAATGGAATTCTATAAATGAGATTATTTTTATAAAACAAGTAAACTCAAATGAGTTTATAAATTTATAAACGATGTTTATAAATTAGGGAAAATGATATTAATTGATAAATTGGGAATATAGATTCACAGTGTGAATGTATATCGAGATATGGAATTCGGTTTGGGAAAAATAGTGGATTCTATTTTGAAAAGTGAGAATGGTTAGGGAATCAGAATGAAATCGATGTGTGGTGAATCGAGAGGACTTTATAAATTGAATTGGTTATTGGAATTTTAAAAATATATTTTTATTAAGAAGTAAGTTTTGTTTTTGAAGGGATAATTTTAAAGCTAGTCAGTATTGAAATACTTCGGAAAGTGGATTTTTCAAATATTTAGTATTAATTGAAATAAATTCTAATTTTTATAATAGTTTTGTAAATCGATTAGTTTTATTTAAAAATGAGTTTGAAATGAGTTATTGATGATTTATTTAAAGTGTTTTGATATTTTAAATAATTGCTTAAACGTGTTTTGAAAATAAATTACTATTCTTTAAAAATATTTATCTTATATATATAGAGATTTTGGAAGTGATTGGAATTGATTTATAAATGCTCTCGAGATTGTAAACGGGGTTTTAATAAATGAATGTGATCTTATAAGAGGAAAACTTATAATGGAATTAAGGAAAACTTAAGGAAATTCCAAAGTGTTTAAAAACAGGAACTTCGAAAATGAATTAGAATTCATAAAGAAGTTAGAAATGAGTGGTTGAAGTTATAGACAAGTATGATCGATTTTGGAAATTTTTAAAAAGGGAATTAATTAATGGATTTCAGGAACTTATAGAATTCGTTATACATGAGTTAAGGAATTTACAATAAATTGTAAAAGATTTTGAGAAATAGGAAATAAATGGAATCATTTCCTAAGTATTGGAAAAAAAATGGTTTGGAAAAATATACTTATAAATACTTAAGTATTGGACTCGAAGGATTTGAAATATTTTAACTGCAAGATTATTATTATAGAAATATTTTTGAAGTGTTGAATTATAAATGGAATTGGAAGAAAATATTTCTAGGTATTGAGATGGTTCGAAAATATCCTATTATGGATATAAGTATTTGAATTTGTTTTCTAATATTGAAATATTGGAAGAGATTTGGATATATATCTTTGTAAAGATATTTTGAAATAAATATTTTGGGAAATTTATAATATGGGCCTAGTGACTGCTTATGTGTGTAATTTGATAATTAAATAACCGACTATCAAATCTGGCCAAATTCGTTAATCGGTTCGAAGACGGGATCAGATTTAATTATCCGAAAACCACTTCAGTCCGATTTATGCCTTATGAATTGTGACAACATGAAGATAACGAAGACGGTGATTTTGGAGATTCAGTTTGTTCAGACCCATAGCAACTTATATGGGTAAATGTTTACATTCGCATTGTGGTCTGGTAGTCAGTGTTAGCATTCCAAGTATGAATGTTATTCTTAAGGTAAAATGTAGACTAAAGCCTTATCAACCGGGAATGACTAAAATAGGGAAGATGCAGCAGGGCTAAGAGGGTCGCACCCAAGTAGGGTATGATATCACTTTTCTAGATACCCTCGGATATATATTATAAATTTTGGATATGGTTGTGCATGGAAAAGAGAGCGCTCGATTAGGGTGGGAAAACTCGAGGTGATAACATATTCGGTACTATCTAGCAAGGGGTAGGTCGATCCTGTGTTGGCAGGGATCATTAGGTACAATCCGGGTACATTTTCCTGGAGATGTACTATGGTGGACGGTACCCCAGTAGCCTAGTCATTGTATGGAATCCAATATCCCCTTCGAGCATGTATGGTTTTGATTGTGCCCAACTATGTTGAAATGTGAGATGCTAATTAATATTTTGATGAAAAACCCTAAGTATCAGCTAAGATAGTTGTCACACATGACCCTTTCGGTTTCAAATTGGTTAACTTGCCTTTTCTTTGGTAGAATTGTATATGCTAGAGATGCAGAAGATTGGAACAAACAAAGAAAGTATCTATTTTGTTAAATTTCAAAAATAAAATAAAATCCAAGAGTGGGAAATTTTTAGAAGTTTTGTGTGAATGAATTTCAGGTTTGAAGCAATGAAGATGAAACCACAAGTAATTTAGTAAAAAGCTAAGTAATTTTTGACGCATGCTGGTATGTACAATTTGTTGGTGTATGTTAAGCCTATTTTTGTTTATGAATATAATGTCTTATTTTTATAGTAAATCGATTAAATAATAGTAAAGCGAAAAAATTTCTAGCTCTCTTATTAACTCTAGGAGTTTTCTCCACTTTCCTTACTTCTTTTCAAATATTTATGATTTACCACTTTATAATTACTCTACTAAGCTTCTTATATCATTTTACATTCAAATACCTACATTTCAAAAAAATTACAATTATTCACAAGTCTCTTCTCAATTCTCTTCTAATATTTTGCATTCAAACCCATAAATTTAAACTAATTACATAATCCCAAATTTGGACCATTTGATAAACCCAATTAATTAATATTTAATCTATTAAAAAAATCTTAAAAGATGTCACTTTTAATACATATACCATAACCGCATTAACAAAGTTGTAAAATTAATTTTTCATTTAGATGCAAAGAAATATAAATCACATAACATAATTATTTACATTAACAATAATAATAAATTTATTTTATAATTCGTTTAACTCAACGAAGTTATCCTGAATTGCGTTGAAAAATTCTATTTTCAACTTCAAATGCCTACATTTAAAAAATTTCTACAATTACTTACAAACTCTTCTCAATTCTCTCCTAATATTTTATATTAAAGCATATATATTTAATTGATTATGTAATCTTAAATTTAAACTATTTAAATAAATTCATTTAAACAATATTCATTAATTCATCTAATAAATTCAAAAATAAAACAATTTAAACATGTATACGGCACTCATATATATGAGCAAAAATGATAAAAGTACTTTCTTATTCAGATATGAAGATATATATAAATTACATAATATAAAATGTATAAACAAATAATAATATATATTTTGTTTATAATTTATTAATCTCAAAAATATTATCATATCATCCATTGCATAAAAAAATTTCTTTTTTAACAACCTATAAAGGTTAAACTTTTATTTTACAACATGATTACACCAACAAAAATTAGGTTATAAAAAATTCTCATTTTCAACATGATATTAAACCATACTCAACTCATAATTCAATTACATATTACATAATATTATTTTGAAATTATCAAGGTTGTAAACATGACACTCTTACAACATGGAATTCATGGGTGGTTGCAAAGTTAAAATGGTTTAATAATTGAAATCTCAAATAATGGATAAAGGTTCATGTGTAGATAAGCTAGCCATAAGATGTTCTTCTCAACTACTATTATGTACAAAGCCATTCTCATTTTTCTCCTACATTTTTACATTTAACTCCTCATAAATTATGCAAATAAATTCGATTATGTAATATCATTAATTCATTTAAAACAATTTAATATATATTAAATATTCATATTAATAGAAGTGGTAAAGTTACTTTTTCATTCATATAAAAATATGCATATCACATATCATCAACTATTTATATATACAATAAAAACAATTTTAATTATATATATATATAAAGTTAGGGCATTACTTCCTACGTGGATATGTTTTCATAAGGATTGAACCTTCTACCTTACATCTCATCATCCCATGTCATTTTAATTCTTAATTTATCTATCTCCCTAAATTTATCATATATTACATAATAAATTTTGTTTTTAATAATAATTAAATTAAAATATAAATACTATTTTTAATAACATTACCGTGTATAACGCAAGAGTTACGCACTAGTGTAAATAATAGAAGAGATGAAAAGTTATTCAGAGCATCCCCTAAGCCTTCATGATGTTCACTTAGAATTATAAGTAAATAATGTTTAGCATATGATAATATGGTAACAAAGGTCGTATTTACTATGTATATTAATATCTTTTCTTTGATAGGTTTAATATTGTATTGGATTTGTAAGTAAAGAATGTTTTATTTCTTCAATTTCTCTTGATGCATATGTCTGAATTTATTTCACAGAGGGATGTATATTTGGTGGATTGCTTAATGTTGGATTTAAGATGAATTTCGTTGGCTATTGTAATGTTTCTTTTGCATTAGCGTCCAAGGGTGGTTGCTCTTTTTAGGTTTTAACACGCAAATAATTTATACAATTGGTTTTCTTTGCTAACTTTGATATGAACATTGATGTTTTAAGACTACAAAAAATTTATTATGTCAGTTTATTATCCTCTTGAAAAGTCTAACACATGTGCTTATTGAATTTATGTACTTGTCCAAATTGGATAGAACAATAATACAACGATTGAAAAGGAGAAAAAAAGGTTCCAGTACTAATCCGGCCACGACTTGTGAAGTTTTGATCCGATTTTGACGATTCTTCTTTCGTTTATTATACAATTGCATATGAAACAACTTTGATGTTTATCACTTTCCAAAATTTTAAAGTTTGTAAAGGTCTATTCATACATTTCCATAGATATTCATCGCTGTCCCGAAATGCAAATGTACTAATACTGAGCAGAATTCATTTAACCATAACTTTTGATTGATTTATCCGATTTTGACTATTTTGCCCATTCCGAAAAGCTAAAAACATAAGCAACAACTTTTATTTAGAGATTTTTGTGAAGTTCTGATGTTTGCTGGGCTAAAATTGCAAATTTTGAATATGGGCATGTGCACATTTGAAAAATCTGCTATACTTATCTTTATCAAATTCTTCATAACTCGAGTTGTAACCTAAATTTTTGCAATCCAAAAGTTGTTTTGGAAACTTAACTCTTTATATAACATTTTTTTTAGAAACTATAGCTTGTTTTGCATTTTTGACCTTTGGAAGTTTATCGGAAAATGGATAAACAAATGGGTTACATTTCTTTTACTTCAAATTGAATGCATTCTTAACCTATCTTTCTTTCCATGCAACTAATATTTAAAAATTAAGTTGAGATAGGTACATGAGAAGCTTATTTGGATTACTAATTGGCAAAGATTGCTCGCTTTTGCTCGCATAAAAGCAAAATAGCTCGCTTGAATGCTAATTAAAAGGTATGTTTTTACGATAGATTTGTATATATGTGATATTATATTATTTTCCCCGTGTTTTGGATGCCCCATTGATTGGGATATATATTGTGTTTTATTATGTTTTGATTTTTCGTAACGCTATCTGTACAAAGAAGACCCTATCGAAATTTTTTGAAAAATCTGACACTTCAAAAATTTTCACAGAAATTTATCGTATGCGAAAAATTGAAAGTCTAGAATCTATTTAAAATGTAACATACGATAAGATTAGTTGGACTGTGAAGATCACGTAGAGGATTGTATAAGTTGTTATAAGTATTTAGAATACAAAGAAAGTCTAGGTACGAGTTGTGTATGACGTTTCCCCATACAAAATTACGAGGACGCAATTTCCTTAAGTTGGAAGTCTATAATAACCCTGCATTCTAATTTCTACGCTGTAAATTAAATAAATATAATTAAAATAAAATGGTTTGAATACGATATTTAATAATTAATATTTTAAAAAGTTAATATTATCTAATTGAAATATATTTAATAAAAGATTTTGTTTTAATAAATTGAGTTAATTTATTAAATTTCTTTCAAATAATATATTGAAATTGAGTAAATTATTTTAGTTGAATATAACTATTTTTATATGATTGAAGTAGTAGACGAATAAATTTATTTTGTAAAAACATAATGAATAATTAGACAATATATATACGGGTATTGAAATGATGGAATTGCCTACTTGTTGAATATATTGTTAGAATGTGGTGTGAATCAATTTAAATTGAATTGAAATTATTTATAAATACATGAAAGAATTATATGAAAGAAAGGAAAATCAATTTACTTAAACAAATCCCAATCTAATTAACTCATACTCTTCCATTTTCCTCTCTTTTATTCTCACTTTGGCCCAAAATCCTTCCTAGTACAAAAATATCACAAACCCGATCCCCTCTTTTATTTGCCCTAAATCTGAAATTAAAAATCGTGACAATATAGGAAAAAAAAGGAAAACAAAAAAAATTATAAGGGTCGTGCATGGAGGCAAGGGGGGCTCGGCAGCATCGACGACATAAGGAAGGGTAGTGGCGACTTACCGATATGGCATGAGCAACTTGTGATTGACGTGAAGCAAGGGGAGGCGGGTCTGTTGTCGCACCTCATTGTGATGTTGACGCACAACATTGGCAGGCACAGTGACGACATCAAAAAGGAGGTGACTTCTAGCGATGGCATGAATGAGGTGATGAGTGAGCGCGACCTGGTGGTTGTGTGTTTTAGTGAGCGATGTGAGGTTGAGGAAGGAGCGATCATGGGTTGGGGTTTCAAGTGATGGTTTTTGGCGAGCAATTTAACATGCATGCTGTGACGGATGGTTGCTACGGCGATTTTGTAGGATAGGAAGAAGATGGTAGTTTTGACATCACAGAATTGTCTTGAGCAGAGTTTAAGTCTCACACTCGTCGATTCAGTGAGTTTTTCTCACTCATATCTATATCTAATTCATAGCCTGCCATATTTATACATATATTTACTTCGATTGGATTGCACTGTTTAATTGAATTGTATGTGATTATGGATTGAATTGTTAGTTTGAAGTGTTTGTTTAGTAATAGGATTGAAGTAGTGATACTAGATATGATTTGAGATTATTCATTGAATTGGTTGGATATATTGTTGGTTCCGAATGTTGGATAGACTATGTTATTTTGGATTGGATTAAGAGATTTTATTTTATGTAGGTTGGATTGTCCGAAATGCAAAGGAAGTGTTGTCCGTTTTCATTTTAATTTATGTAGTTTATATATATTGCGTATATTGTGTGGATGGTCAAAATTTTATTGAACTCGACTCGCCCACATGACAAAATTTATATTGATGATTAGTTGTTGATTTTGGAGTATTTTGCTCCATAATTTATATTTAGACAATTTATTGATTTTATCATTTTTAAAATATTTTTGAAAGCTGCAAAAAATTATTTATGGTGTTTTAAAATTTATTTGAAGTATATTTATAAATAAATAAAAGTGGTTGTGGAATAAATTGAGTTATTGGAAATTGTTTTGGAAATAAAAGTTGTTTTAAAAATAGAAAAAGAGATTGGCAATGGTATTGGAATATATGAGATTTTATATGTATAAATGAAGTGTTTTTAATAATATTTTGGAAAAGAAAATTTAGTTAAAAGGATTAAAAGGAAATTTAAAAAGGGGATTTTTGAATATAAAAATTTATTTTAAGAGTTTTGAAATATGTTCCCCTTTTTATGTGTTTATTGGTTTGGAAATTGGTTTATTTGATTTCATGTGATAAAAAAGGTTCAAGAAATATTTTCAAAAGGAGACTTTTAAAATAAACAATCCATTTTGAAGGTATATTAAATTGTGAAACATTTAAATGAATTTGAGAGCTTTAAATTATGATTCCTTTTCTAAAATGGATTTTTGAAATGATTTATATTGATAGTTTTTGTGATTTAATTCTATATAATGAGGATATTGAACAAACAAATTAGTTTTACCGAGTGGTATGGGATGCTCGAGAATATTTTTCTGGTTATTCTATTGACTCGTATTATAGAATATTTATTGTTTGACGCATGTAGTTTACTAACTCCTAGTAAACGATCGAGCAATACAGAGTGGTATGTGACACTCAAGTAATGCTTGTTCGATTACTATTAGTGAGTAGATGTCACTTTGGAGATGGTTTAGGAATTGTGATATCATCTAGAGGTAACTCCTTAGAGTTTACTAGTTGAGAGTTTTATCACTCTCCAAGGGCTATAAGCTAGAGATATGTTGGGACTTATATATTTATCCTCTTATGACTAACTAGCTGAGTTATATTATATTACACCTAGGGCTAGTAATCAAGAAATTGTTATGTACTACACTCTCAGTATTCCCTTTCCAGGAGTATAGAGAATATCAAGATCATAAGATGCAAGGAACTCGAGCCAACGTTGTTGATGCAAATTAAGTTCTTTTTGAGAAAGTAAATACTTCAAAGATTTATGATCGGTGTAGAGAACAAATTTCTCTCCCAAAAGATAATAACGCCAAATTCTAAGGGCGAAAACAATAGCCGCGAGCACTAGATCATGAATGGCATATCTAGTCTCGACAAGCTTTAATTGTCACGAAGCATATGTGATAACACATTCCCTATGCAAGAGAATGATACCCCAAACCAATACGATTAGCATCGGTACAAACAATAAAGTCTTGGTTCCCTTCGGGAATCACAAGAATAAAAGCATCGGAAAAGAGTTCTTATCCTCTTTCCCGAAAAGCTAAGACATTCAAAATTACCATTAACTTTATGTAATCATCTTTTTAGAAAAATTTACTTTTTACAAGTCAATTTATTGTGTTTGACTGTCTCATCATAGCGTTTAGGAGATTCCTATCGATAACATTGATCAAACGCATCGACCAGATTTCTTAAAGCACTCAATGGGCAAAACAACACAAAATCATCTTCTATATGATAAACATGTCTCTCAAAATTTTTACGAATATTCTTTGCTCGTTTTAAGAACAAAATCCAATTATACTTATAAATATCTTATTAAAAAGATTTGCAAATTTCAAATTTTTGTTTTCATCCATAATCAATCAATACAAGGATAAACTCATCGAGATATTCGTAGAATACTCGATTCATAAGATGGATGAAGTAAGGTAGAAGGTTCGTCAAATCGAATGACATAACGAACCACTCATAAGAATCATAAAAAGTGCGGAATGCGGTAAGTGGAATGCTATCCTCCGCAAGTCGTAGCTGTTGAAAACCGGTGGCAAGGTCGAGCTGAAAAAACCTTGGCATCACTCAAAAGATTGCTTAGGTGGTAATCCTAAGACAAGCTCAAAAATACCGAGAAATTCACAAACTACTCGAATGAGAGAAATAGCATTTTCCTCATCATGTAGGTTTAAAGAATAAAATGATGCCACCAAATTGGAATCGAAATCATTAAGAAAAATAGAAATCTGCTTAACAGATTGAGGATGTCGAAGATAGATAGTCCGCTCAAAACATAGGATATGGGCTTCATAATGATCAAGCCAATCCTTTCCCAAAAATCAATTCCGAAGCCTAAGTAGCACATAACATGCAAATCGGTTCGGAAAGAATAATCATACAAAATAATCTCGATATTTTTCACAAGGTAAACTGAGGGTTGCGGATCCACCAACCGGATTCGCAATTCTCAGTGAAGTCATCAAGTCCATAATATTTAAAGAAAAAGAATCAACAAGTTCTTTTGATATAAAAGAGTGGGATTCACCCGTATCACAAGAAATCAAATAGGAAGATCACAAAATAAAATAATGCCATCAAGGACTGAATGAAAAAAATACCTTGACCAAGAGAAGTGCTAGTAGAGGCTTGCACAACCTTTAGCTTTCCCTCTTTCTTGTTTGGAAGTTTGGGGCATGAAGATAAAAGATGACCCAAACTTTTGCAATAGCGACAAGTAAGAGGCTTTAGACACTTATTTGCATAGTGGTCCGTAGAACCACAATTGTAGCATCGTCCACGACTAGACGTAGGAGTCTTTGCTACCGAAATTGCCTACCTCCCTTTTTTGTTGGGATTAGGACTTTTGAACTTAATATGCCTCTTCTTGTTGATGTTGATGTTGAAGTTTTGTTTGGCATTCATAGCTTCAACATCACTCTCTTTATCGACCTCTTCTAGTCGAAGAGCAATATCTATAAGCTGATCGAAAGAAACTTCTAGTTTCAGAAGTAAAGGCTTTTTGAGTTTCTTATTCAACTCATAGACAAATCTCTGATTTTTCTTCAATGGGGTATTAATATATTCGACCCCATATTTAGAGAGAGATTCAAAAGATGTGACATAATCTGCCACAGAAGATTCACCTTGAACAAGGTCAATAAAGCATCGGTCCAAAGTTACTTTTTCAGCCTCCGGCACAAACTTCAATTCAAATCTTTCTCGGAATTGCTCCCAAGTAAGATCCGCTTCGATAATCTCATAAACCAAAAGCTCATGCCAATCTAATGCTCTTCCTTGGAGCAAGCTAGATGCCACTTGGACTCGATGAAGATCAATAAGATTCATGCGAGAAAAGATGCGATCGCATGATCTAAGCCAAGCTTGGATTTCTATAACGCTTTCGGAACCCTTGAATGGCCTTCCACCCAAAGCGGTATAATCTCTACACAAGCGTGCAAACCCGGATTTAGGGTGAGTAGGCGCTGGAACGGGTCCGGCAGCTTAGGAATTGTTCACAAGATCTAAAAGTTATTGGGTAGACATGAATACGCCATCCAGAGAAGGACTACTGGATTGACCAGTGCTAGGACTGCCAGATCTAACCATTTCTCTTCTTTAAGAAAGAAAGAAAGAAGAGGAAAAAAGTTATTCTCAAAATGAATATCAAACAAACTTGATTGATAAAACAAGGCATGACAAAAAAGAAATAGGATAGAACGGTACGAAGACTCGAATTAAATCCTATGGCACGATTCCTAAGAAAGACTTAGGACAATGATCCTTGCTAGATTATTCTACATTATTTTGAAGTTTGGCTCTGATACCAAGCTGTGACACGCCACCTTTATACTCACGCTAGCCAAGAACACTACGGGGTAATGCCGTCGACTAGCACGAAGAATAAGGCTGTTGAAGAGCGACCATCTGTGTAATTGCTGTGTGCGAGTACCGATATGTCAGATAATATAACTTACATTTCATTTCAAGAGGAAATCCGGCATATCAAATACAAACTCAAAGCTACCACACAGTGGCTATACGGACTTCGGAAACAAATATAGAAATAAACATAACACAAATCAGTCATGGATATTCATATCACAAAGAAGGAAATAGATATGAATATTACACATAAAAGTGTACATCAAAGTAGTGATCAAACTAGATCCACTACATCACAAAAGAATAGATACAAGTAATAGACAAAAGAATAAGTATACATCAAGGAGTCTATATCTCAAATGTATACTAACAAAAACTACTAAGCTAAAGTAGTTAGCCAAAAATCAGGTGAAGGACCCTGATAAGAAGTCAAGTAGGAGCACCTAAAATACCTCGGTCTAACCCCGAGTATTATTTAAGAAGAAAATAATAAACGGATCAGTCTAGCTATAAATATCAGATAAAATGAGATAAGATAAGAGATATGACAAAAACGTATGATAACAATAATGCCATACTGCGACAAGTATACATCAAATAACAACAAAAATCATACAATATCCCAAATCATCTCAAACATCCAAAAAGAATCGCATTCTTTAAATTATTCACCAAAACACAAATATTGACAAAACATATCAATGCCAATCTCAAAAATTGGTGAAACACAAATTCTAGAAATCATCAACTAGAAATCCAGAAATCACAAAGGAGGAAGGCCTATCACAAACGGGAGCATGAAAACTCCCCAACATGTGTGTCACAAACGGAACGCTATTCCATGGTTTGCTAACCATCAAGTTGAGCTAAAACTCCACAAACGGCCCGAAGACCATGGGTCGCTACCTCACCAATTTGAGTCGAAGCTCCACAAACGGCCCGAAGACCATGGGTCGCTACCCCACCAAATTGAACCGAAGTTCCACAAACGGGGTTTTTAGTCCCCACACAAACAAAGAGACATCGCACATCACTTGTCTAAATCACAAAATGATCATCATTGATCGACAAGTGTAAATTACACTAAGCTAGTAAATATAAGAGTTTAGCTTCATGTCCCATAACCACTAGCTTAACTTAAATATTTACGAACAAATTGTAGACTTCCACTCAAGAAGAAGCGTAAATTACACTAAGCTGGTAAATATAAGAGTTTAGCTTCATGTCCCATAACCACTAGCTTAACTTAAATATTTACGAACAGATTGTAGATTTCCACTCGAAAATTGTCACGAGAGTTCAATCGAACAAGTCCAAGAATTAACCGACAAAGTAAACGCAAGCGTTTCATACCACTTGTTTTGCTAAGCCGTTTAATTAGATTTCTCGTACGAATGAGGTAAAGGTTTGTATATACTAATAGATTGGAAAATGGATTTAGAAACGAGCTTTGTATTTAAAAGTAGCGTTGAAATCGTTTTTGTGAAAGAGTTTGAGTATTTACTACTAGTATAGAAACCTTTGTATTTTAAAGTGACAAATCACAGAAATGATTGTAGAAACAATCAATCGCCAAAAATTCACATACGAAGACGTGAATCAAATCCATATAAATCGATACTGAATCCATCAAAATGGATATTCCCAAAAATCTCGAAAAAGAAGTCATCAAAGTTGATAATAAATGATAACAACAAATCGGATCGACACGAATCGATTAAAATTGGAAACCTAAGCAAAATAGGCAAATTAGGCTAAGACAAGCAGATCAGTCGACTGAACCAGGTGGTCAGTCGGTTGACCCAATGCCTGGAAACTTTTGGTTTCTAGGTCAGTCGACTGACCCAGGTGGTCAGTCGACTGATACAGGGACATGAATCTTCTGTCCCCAGGCTCTATCGACTGAACACAGAGGTCAGTCGACTGATACAGGGACAGAATGTTTTCTGCCCCTGGTTCAGTCGACTGACCTACTGGTTCAGTCGAGTGAACCTTCTTCCAGAGCAGAATCAGCCTAGCCCCCTAAGTGGGGCAAAATTATACCGGAAACGATCGATCGAGCAACGGTGACTAGGGATTTATGCCAAGCGACAACCCAGCCTAATAGGCTCTTCGATACACCTCGGTAAACATGTTCAAACACCCATAAAAGGATTTTCACAAAATTGGACTTCAAAAACCAAAAATTGGAAAATTCACCAAATCAAAAACAACTGAACATGAATAGATGTTAGGAATTCATACCTAACAACAACGGAAGCTATAGACGTAGATGTGAGTTCAAAAACTCACCTTTTAAACTCAAAACACAAGTGAGAAGCTTGAAAACAAAGGAAAGACCAATTCCTCTTCAATCTCAACTCAAGAAACTTCAATCTAAGCTCAAAAGCAATATTTCCTAAATTAGGTTAGGAATTTCTGAGGATTGAAGAGAGATAGAGATGGAGAAGATGAAGAGGATGCTTACCTAAGCTTCTCTTTGATTTTGGAGCAAGAACTTGAATTTGCAAAGGAAACTAGGGCTTAGGATTTTAGCTTCCAATCTCTTCCTCCATTTTTACTAAAGCTTGAAGTATTAGGAAATGAGAATGAATGAAGAGGAGAGGGGGTGGAGTTAGGGCATTATGAGTGGTTAGTGGGCTGAAACCCAAACCTAAAGCCCAAAACAGAAAAATAGAAAATTCTACTCAACTCCAAACATATCGATTTTTATACTCAAAAAGGTTGTAAACGCCATTTTGGACTCAATGGAAGTGGTCTCGAGTCCCAATTCGACTGTTTACAAAAAGTAGCTTTTCGGACTTTAATCCGATTAACGATGCTATGTTTAATAAAATATTTAAATATACTATCGTAAAATATGCGGATTGTTACATAATTGCACAACTTTATCAATGTAGATTATTATAACTTTATATAGCAAATGTTCATATAATATTAGAATGGTTAAATGCTACCATTTCATTTTTCTAATACGGCTCCTACTAGTTTTTTTGTTTCTCAAAACCCTAAGAAAGGCAAAGAAATCTTTCAACTTCTGGTGGGTGTTAGGACTCATATGCCCTAGGATTCTGACTTTACGGAAAGCTCAACAAATAATAGGCCCACATACGATGAATAGTGCCTTATCGGTTGCATTATATACTACTCCTAACCTTGTGATCTTTGTCTTAATCTCATCTTTACCTTGAGGAAAGCTCAATAAATAAAGAGAAATTATTCACTCGTACCCATTATTTCGCGATGGTCTAAGTATAGTGCACATACCTTAAGGAAAGCTCAACAATATATGTAGTTAACTTACCTCGTCTATTCAATATATTAATAGTACTACACCTAACATCCCTAGCTTAAGGAAAGCTCAACAACGAAGGAGTATGCAAGTAATATATTAATATATAAATGGTAGAGGGAAGTTTTATATTAAAATTCATAATCTTTAATTTTTTTAATAGTGTGACATCAACTTATGGAATAATGTATTTCCTATGAAATACGCTCATGATTCAAGTATTAGACACATCAGAAATCATGGTATACGTACTATACGTATGTATTTATCCCTTAAGTCTTATTTGGGTTTCTTTCCCATTCCACCTTTAATTGTACATTCATATTATATAAGTCTTAATTATTATATTACTTTAATAATTTAATTAACTTATATAATATTTGTATGTGTAACATTAACTTAATTAAATCTTATTTAATTAATTTAATTAATTTAATTAATTAACATTTTGATTAATTTTATGTTATTCAACTAAATATTTTAATTGAATATTAATACCATATCATTTATGGTTATACATACATATGTATATATGTATGTATGTATTTTATTATTCGTTAATTAACTTTTAATTATTAGGCGATTAAATTAAATAATAATTTTGAAATTTTCTTATGTATATACATATATACTTACATCATCTTAAATAATTTAAGATAATGTAACATATATTTATATATATTGTACATATATATACTTTAATTAATTAACTATTTAATTACTTTATTTAATTTATTAATCTTATTAATAAATATTAAAACTTTTGAAATATATTTATTGTATTTTTAAAGAACTTTTGAATATAACATTTAAACATACATTATTTTCAAATCCAACTTTGAAATCATATTATAACACCTATAATGTAATTCTTTTAAATTTAAAATCTTATTTTAATTTGAAAACAATTTTGAAATCAAATTATAACATTATAATGTAAATCTTATTTTAGTTTTAACTTTTTAATTTTCATTTCATTTTAATTTTCAAAACAAGTTTGAAAATTAGCTCAAGGCCTAATTCAAATTGGACCTTTTGTATTAGGGGCAACCATTAGGCTAAATTATTTTCGGGCCTGGCCGTTAGCCAGGGAAAGAAGGGTACTTGATTACCCAAACCTTAGCCTAATCACTACTTTTCTAGATACCCTACTAAGTTGGTAAACTTAATTGATTAGCCCTAACATGGTTAATTTAGACTGCATAGACTATTTGGCTCAGATAACGTTGTTGGAAGCGGCCAATCGAAAATGGATAAAATAGGTAGATTTCATAAAAGAATTCTATTTTGGATCTATTGGGCCTATGAAGTCTAAAAGCTTATTAAATCCAATATAATAATGTTTTAAATAAAATCATATGTTATTTAATTTGGTTAAATGGAATTTTAAATTTAATTTAAATTTGTATGTAATATAATGAATGCAAATACATTCATGTGTTTGAATGGTAAGAGCAGCATATAAGTAGTATATATATATATATATATGTGTGTGTGTATGTGTGTGTGTGTGTGTGAGTGTATGTAAGTATGTAAATGAACATGAAAAAGTTTAAAGAAAGAAACCTTTTGATTCTTTCTCTTGATATAACTAATTAATTAAGGGAAGATGAGGATAGAAATGTACAAAGAGAAACATTTCATTTCTCTCTCTCTAATTAATTAGATTAATTAACTTATTAAATGACATTTACCACTGAATTTGCACGTGCCTTTATTGTCCAAAATTTTGACAAATAAATAAATAAATAGGGAATTTAGCACAAAGATAAACTTTGAAAAAAATTAGGCTGAAGGACACCAAGTTTCATTTTTGGGTTGAAGGACAAACCTTGAAAGAAAATTAGACTGGAGGACGATGCTAGTTATAGCTAGCATTTTATTCAGTTTTTACACTATATAAAACGCTAGCTATAACTAGCATTATATTCAGTTTTACACTGTTTAAAATGCTATTTATATTTAACATTGTCCTTCAGCCTAATTTTTTTCAACGTTTGTCCTTTAGCCTAAAAATGAAACTTGTTGTCCTTCAGTCTAATTATTTTCAAATTTTGTCCTTGTGCCTATTTTCCACATAAATAAATAAATATGTATGTATGTGTGTGGGTCTAGTACACACACATATATTAAAGTTAAGACTAACAAGTTTACACGTTATGAAATCAAAACTTAAAGCAATATCTAATTTGATGAGATTTTGAAACTAAATTAATGATTACATATAAGAATCTATTTTATTAACTTTAAGTCAAAAGGGATATGCAATTATATATGTGTGTGTATTTGAAAATTATGGTTAGTACAATAGAATCCAACCATGATAAAAGGGTTAAAAGGGACATGTAACATTTGCACAAAAGTTCACTTTTAATTAAAAAATCTTTTTTTGAAAAAAAATGTACAATGATGAAAAGATTTATATCCAAATCAACAACCATATAAAACTTATTCTCATATTCCAAATTATTTCAAATAAATAACATATATATCTTGTTCAAGTTCGGATTTTATGTAACAAGCTATAAAAATTATATTAGTTAACTTAACATTGGATTTCAATTAACTTGTTAAACTTTCCCTTTTTTGAATCAACTTATGAATCTCAAGTTTACCTAAACTTTTATGTGAATTACAAAAATTATTTCAAAAAATACTTGAGAGAGAATCTATAATTTTCAATTTTACAATATGAAACTAAACTTTATGAAAATAAATTATTTCAAAATTTTATTCAAACAAGAGTTTTAAGTATGAAAGAAATGGGCAACACAGGCATGTATAAATTATGACATTGAAAGGCGGATCTAATTAAATGCATAACATAAAAAATCAAACAAAATAAGGACAGATCCATAATAATTATCAATGGTGACATGTGAATAATAGAAAATGTAAACAAGATGATTTTAATCATATCAACATGATGAGGATAAAGCCGGTTCAAGGAAATAAACAAAATATTCAAAATATTGTCCAAATACATACAAATGAATGAATGGAATAGGTAAAGAATAGAAACATATAACCATAATGAAATAACACATAAATAAAACAGGAGTTCACTTTTAGATGAAGCCAAGAGAAACACCTTGATTTGTGAATTTTCCTTAGATCTCAAGTAGATCATCACCTAACTTTGCTAAAGAAGGATGAAGCACTTATTTTATTTTTATTTGATGTTTGCTTTTGGTATTGGAGTTGATAAAATTTTGGTAATATTGATTTGATTTTTAGCCATGGAAAGTTAGGAGGAGAGTAGAGAGCAGTGAATAAAAATGAATGTCTATAGGAAATGAAATAGTGAATTTGTTTTTAATTGAAAGAAATTCTTCCATTCATTTAATTAAAACTTCCTCAATCAATTCCCTTAATTTTCTCACTCTCCATTCCTCTCTATTCATATGGTATGGTTGAAATTACTTGCCATCAAATGGTGCATAATTTCCATAAGTCTCTTCATGAAATTATCTTTTATTTAAACTTGTTTAAAAATACACAAATATCATACATCAATGCGTGCAAATATAACTTTGATATACGCATTAAAATAATTCCAAATAACTTCCAAACATCAAATAAATTAAATAATAAAATTAATATTTCTTAAATATCAATCAATTAAATTAATTTATTACATTTTATAAATAAATTAAATCGTGTGATATTTTAAAGAATTCTCAAATACGGTTGTTTGATTCAAAGGTGTAAATTCGTCAGTAAATAATGTTGAATAACACAAATATTATAGTTCACACATCACCTTAGCTGACGGTTTGACATTTTGGCTGAATTTATTACTTACACACCTTTACTGGTAAAATCCAATTTTATTTTTTTAAGCGTTACCTAGCGGTGACAATTATTTACACCAATTCTCTTCGTCAAAACTATATCACATTAGGACGTGCAAAATATGGTTTAGGTCAAAATTCCAATAGTGTTTACATTCAACTTTGTACGTGTAAACATAAAATCCTTAGTGTAATGCCCCACTCCGAGACCCACATTAGCAAAGAGTACTACAAGGTAACACCGTCTGCTAATGCGGAGAATAAAGCTGGTTAGGAGCGACCATCTATAGGCTTGTCTTAATTATCTATTGAATACGCCGACAATGCCACTTCTTACTTAAATGGATCGACATATCCAATAAATACTTAATACAAAGCCATAGGTGGCTGAGGATCTATTAGAATAAAATATAACAACTCAAATGTAATACACATCACAGAACAGTAGATCATCACATACATATTCACATATACAGATACATCACAGAGTTTACAAAATGATACATGTCAAGTGGTAAAGCAAACCACAATATAAAGACGAGTCAATAGAGTACATATCAGAGTAAGACAAAAAGGACTACAAAAAAAGCTAAAACAAAGAGGAGCTAGCGGAATAGTCCATGCGGAAGCAAAATAGGCTAAGTCCAATGTACCTAACCTGAAACATCTCGGTCTGACCCGAGTATAAAATACCCGGGTCAGTCTAGCTAAGCAAATCAGTTAGATCAACTAAATGATAATGAACATACAAGATCATAAAGTACTACAAATATCTCCAAAAGAGATAACCAAATCATCTAACAAAAGATGAACCAAAACAAGCCTCATATCATAGGCAACTCAATTAAACCAAGGACATACATATCCCAAAATACGCCAAAAGGAAAATAACAAATACCAACAAAGGTAACACAAGTTTCCACGAGGTAATCGCTATATATCGTGTGGTTCAAAGAACCTACACCGAAGGGCGATACACTAGGGAATATAATAGTCAAAGAAACAAAAGGTGCTCGAGCTCAGTACTGTAACAAGGATCCATACGCCCGAAGGCAATGCCAAAAGGCAACAAACCCCGAAGGCAACGCCAAAAGGCAATGCCCGAAGGCAACAAACCCCGAAGGCTCAAGCCCGAAGGCAACGCCAAAAGGCAACGCCCAGAGGCAACAAACCGTAGTGGCGGTACTGGACACCATTGTCCGGCAAAATGTGTCACAACTCTCAGTAAGGAACCCGGAAAATGTTAACGTGAGTCCCATACCCCACGTTCGCACTAAACGGTTTACTATCCGTTAGTCAATTTCACACTCAAAGTAGTATAAAGTTCACCTCATCTCATCGGTAAACCAGACCCGAAGGTCAAAACGATCAAACGAATAGATTAGGAATTAACTGAAAAGATGAACGCACGTGTTCATAGCACGCGTTTTATCTAATCATTTAATTCTCCTCCCTCTTCGCTCGGAGTGCAAAAGTGTGTGTTTTAAATAGAAATTATAAATCGGAGAACGAGCTTTTAATAGAAATTATAAATCGGAAAATGTTAACGTGAGCTTTTAATACAATTTAAAATTGAAGTCAAAAGGAATCACCAAAGTCAAGATGCGATAACAACTAATTGGATCGACACGAATCGATCGAAATTGGAAAACCAAGGAAAAACAACAAATAGGCTGAAACAAGCAGGTCAGTCGACTGAACCAGTGGGTCAGTCGACTGGCCCAGAGCCTGGAAACTCTATGTTTCCAAGTCAGTCGACTGACCCAGAGTGTCAGTCGACTGACACAGGGACAAGAATATATGTCCCCCAGGTCGGTCGACTGAACCTAGAGGTCTGTCGACCGATACAGGGGCAGAACGTTTTCTTCCCCATGGTTCAGTCGACTGACCTACTGGTTCAGTCGACTGAACCAGCTTCCTGGGCAGAATCAGTCTAGCCCCAATTGGGGCAATTGAAAAAACACGTAACGGGAGCGACGAGCGAGCAACTATGGCCAAGGACTTACGTCAAGCGACAACCCAGCCTCGTGTAGCCCTCCGAAGCACACCGCTAACGTGTTCAACATCAAAGATTGGATTTTTCACAAAAATTGGATTCCAAAACCAAAAATTGGACAATTCACCGAATTGATCCAAACCGAACATAAATGAACAAGAATTGATGTTAGGAATTCTTACCCAACAACAACAAAAGCTATAAGCTTAGATGTGAGTTCAAAAATCTCACCTTTAAACTCAAAAAAAAAGATGAGAAGCACAAACACAAGGAGAAGATCAATCACTCTTCTCTTCAATTCTACAAGCTTCAATCTAAGATCAAAACAAGTATTTTCCTAAGTTAGGGTTTAGGAATTTTCTGAAATTAAAGAGGAGAAGAGATGGAGAAGATGAAGGAGATGCTTACCTAAGCTTCACCTTGAATTGGGAGCAAGAATTGAAGTTTGCAATTGAATCTAGGGCTTGGATTTTTAATTTCCCATTCCTCTCCCCATTTTCAGTTGAAGCTTGAGTTTAAGAAAATAGAAATGAAGTGAGGAGGAGAGGAGAGGGGCTGAACTAAGTTATAGAGTGAGTTGGGGTGAAACCCAAACCCAAAGCCCAAAAGAAAATAGCAAAATTCACTCAACTCCAAACATATCGAAGCTTATACTCAAAAAAGTCGCAAACGCCATTTTGGACTCAATGGAAGTGGTCTCGAGCCCCAATTCGACCATTTGCAAAAAGTAGCTTTTCGGACTTTAATCCGACTAACGACGTTATATTTAAATAAAATATTTAAATATACAATCGTAGAATATGCGGGTTGTTACAGACTCCCCTCCTTAAAGAAATTGCATCCTCTCAATACTTAAGAGGAAAATAAAGAATAAAAACCATAAAAGCATATCAACACAAAAGAAAATATGAAATAAGAAGTCCACCATAAAGAGCACGAAAGAGTAAGTCCGGATGTGCTTGCTCGATGGATTCTCAAGATTCCCAAGAGAAATCCTTAGGATTTGAGGACCATTGAACTTTCACAAGAGAATATCTTTGTTTCGAAGGCATTTAACCTCCAAAGTAATGATACGAATAGAATGTTGCTCATAAGTCAAATTTGGTGAAACTTCAATTCCTTCAATAATACCGGGCTCAAGAACAGAATCAGAATCCTTAAGGTATTTCCGTAGTTGAGAGACATGGAAAACGTCACAAATAGCAGAAAATTGAGCCGGTGATAAAAAGCGATAAGCCACGGAACAAATACGTTCGGTGATGGGAAATGGACCAACCTATTGAGATGCAAATTTTCCCGATCAACTGAAACGCACAACACCCTTCATAGGTGGAACACAAATGAGCACCAATAAAAATCTGGACCTAAAACCAGCTTCTCACCGGCTTCAAGCCACCACAAAGAAAATCGGCATGGCCTTCCATAGAGTACCTCGAAAGGTGCCATACCTATACAAGATTGGAAGTTTACTATAGGAAGAAAGCTTCAACAAGAGACATATGATCTTCCCACTTCCACCAAAAATCAAGAACACATGCACGAAAGAGATCTTCAAGAGTTTGATTCACACGCTCTATTTGTCCATCGGACAAAGGATGATAAGCGGTGCTAAAATTAAGCTTTGTTCGCAAAGATTTTGAAGACCTTACAAAAATCCACTAGAAAAATAATGGATCACGATTGCTAACAATAGAAGTAGGAACTCCATGCAATATAACAGGACATAGAGTTCAGCCAAAAGTGGTATAGTCAAAAAGAGAAGGACGAGACTCAAGGCTACACAAAACAAGAGATGAACATGAATTGGATTCACGATCTCGAATCTCACAAGTGGATAAAGTCTCGAGATCACTCCATTCAGATATCATCAAAGAAACAACTACTTGTTGCATACGATTAAGGGCATCGGCAACACGATTGCCCCTTTCCAGAGAACAAGGAAGATCAAGATCATAAGATGCAAGGAACTCGAGCCAACGCTGTTGACGCAAATTGAGTTCCTTTATGAGAAAACAAATACTTCAAAGATTAAGATTGGTATAGAGAACAAAATTTCTCTCCCAAAAGATAATGAACCAAATTCTAAGAGCGACAATAATAGCCGCAAGCACTAGATCATGAATGGCATATCTAGTCTCGACAAGCTTTAATTGTCAAGAAGCAAATGCGATAACACATTCCCTTTGCAAGAGAATGACACCAAAACCAATACGACTAGTATCGGTACGAACAATAAAGTCTTGGTTCCCTTTGGAAACCGCAAGAATAAAAACATTGGAAAAGAGTTCCTTTAATCGATTCTCTTTCCCGAAAAGCTAAGACTTTCAAAATTATAATTAACTTTATATATATTCATCTTTTTAGAAAAATTAACTTTTACAAAAATTTACTGTGTTTGACTGTCTCATCATAGCGTTTAGGAGATTCCTATCGATAACGTTGATCAAGCGCATCGACCAGAATTCTTAAAGCACTCAATGGGCAAAACAACACAAAATCATCTTCTATAATAAACAAGTCTCTTAAAATTTTTACAAACATTCTTTGCTCGTTTAAGAACAAAATCCAATCATACTTATAAATATCTTCTTAAAAAGATTTGCAAATTTTTAAATTTGTTATTTTCATCCATAATCAATAAATACCAAAATAAACAAATCGAGATATTCGTAGAATACTTTATTCACAAAAATGGATGAAATAAGGTAGAAGGTTCGTCATACCAAATGACATAACGAACCAAACACAAAAATCACAATGAGTGCGGAATGCGGTAAGAGGATGCTACCTTCCGCAACTCGTAGCTAATGAAAACCGACTGCAAGGTCGAGCTGAAAAGACCTTAGCACCATTCAATAGACTGCTTAGGTGATAATCCTAAGACAAACTCAAATATACCGGAAAATTCACAAACTACTTGAATGAGAGAAATAACAGTTCCCTCATCAAGTGAGTTTAAAGAATAAAACGATATCACCGAATGTGGAAATCAAAATCATTAAGAACAAAAGAAATCTGCTTAACAGATTGAAGATGTCGAAGATGAATAGTCCACATTGGACATAGGATATGGACTTCATAATAATTAGGCCAATCCTTTCCCAAAAATCAATTTCGAAGCCTAAGTAACGCATAACATGCAAATCGGCTTAAAAGGAATAATCACAAAAATAATCTCGACATTTTACAAAGCAAACTGAGGGTGATCCACCAACCGGATTCGCAATTCTCAGCAAATTCATCAAACCCAAAACATTTAAAGAAAAAGAATCAACAAGTTCTTTTGATATAAAAGAGCGGGAGGCACCCGTATCAAAAGAAATCAAATAGAATGATCACAAACATAATAATGCCATCAAGGATAGAAGGAGAATTACCTCTGGGCTGAGAGGAACCTCCAGAAGATTTAGCAACATAAAGCTTGCCAGACTTGGCACTAGCAGGAGCAGTAGGGCAGATGGAAATACGATGACCTTCCTTCTTGCAATAACGGCAGAAGAAAGGCTTAGGAAAATCTCGGATCATATGACCAGGAGAACCATAATTGAAACACTTCCGAATGGAAGGTGTTCGAGCAGATAGAGAGTTAGAACCAGATTCAACAGGCTTTTTCTTCTTGGAAGGGAAAAATTCCTGCTTCCCCTTTTTGTTGGGATTAGGACTTTTGAACTTAATATGCCTCCTCCCATTGATGTTAAAGTTTTGTTTGGCATCCACAACTTCAACATCATTATCTTTATCGGCCTCTTCAAGTCGAAGAGCGATATCTACTAACTGATCGAAAGGCACTTCTAATTTCAGAGGTAAAACCTTTTCGGGGTTCTTACCTAAATCACAGATAAACCTTTGATTCTTTACAAGATCCAAAAGTTGTTGAGCAGTCATAAATACGCCATCCAGAGAAGGACTACTGGATTGACCGGCGTTGGGACTGCCAGATCTAACCATCCCTTCTTCTTTAAGAAAGAAAGAAAAAGACAGAAGAGGAAAAAGGTTATTCTCAGAATGAATATCAAACAAACATGATTGATAAGACAAGGCGTTATAAAAAGAAAATAGGATAGAACGGTACGAAGACTCGAATTAATTCATGTGGCACGATGATTCAAAGATTCGTAACATTCGTACTACCCTTTGATGTACCATAATATGTGTCTCCGTTCTACGTTTTTCATATTTTGTTCTGAACACAGCTCTGATACCAAGCTGTAACGTCCCACTCCGAGATCCACATTAGCAAAGAGTATTACAAGGTAACACCGTCTGCTAATGCGGAGAATAGAGCTGGTTAGGAGCGACCATCTATAGTCTTGTCTTAATTATCTATTGAATACGCCGACAATGCCACTTCTTACTTAAATGGATCGACATATCCAATAAATAATTAATACAAAGCCATAGGTGGCTGAGGATCTATCAGAATAAAATATAACAACTCAAATGTAATACACATCACAGAACAGTAGATCATCACATACATTTTCACATATACAGATACATCACAGAGTTTACAAAATGATACATGTCAAGTGGTAAAGCAAACCACAATATACAGACGAGTCAATAGAGTACATATCAGAGTTACAGACAAAAAGGACTACACAAAAAGCTAAAACAAAGAGGAGCTAGCGGAATAGTCCATGCGGAAGCAAAATAGGCCAAGTCCAATGTACCTAACCTGAAACATCTCGGTCTGACCCGAGTATAAAATACCCGGGTCAGTCTAGCTAAGCAAATCAGTTAGATCAACTAAATGATAATGAACATACAAGATCATAAAGTACCACAAATATCTCCAAAAGAGATAACCAAATCATCTAACAAAAGATGAACCAAAACAAGCCTCATATCATAGGCAACTCAATTAAACCAAGGACATACATATCCCAAAATACGCCAAAAGGAAAATAACAAATACCAACAAAGGTAACACAAGTTTCCACGAGGTAATCGCTATATATCGTGTGGTTCAAAGAACCTACACCGAAGGGCGATACACTAAGGAATATAATAGTCAAAGAAACAAAAGGTGCTCGAGCTCAGTACTGTAACAAGGATCCATACGCCCGAAGGCAACGCCAAAAGGCAATGCCCGAAGGCAACAAACCCCGAAGGATCAAGCCCGAAGGCAACGCCAAAAGGCAACGCCCAGAGGCAACAAACCGTAGTGGCGGTACTGGACACCATTGTCCGGCGAAATGTGTCACAACTCTCAGTAAGGAACCCGGAAAATGTTAACGTGAGTCCCATACCCCACGTTCGCACTAAACGGTTTACTATCCGTTAGTCAATTTCACACTCAAAGTAGTATAAAGTTCACCTCATCTCATCGGTAAACCAGACCCGAAGGTCAAAACGATCAAACGAATAGATTAGGAATTAACTGAAAAGATGAACACACGTGTTCATAGCACGCGTTTTATCTAATCATTTAATTCTCCTCCCTCTTCGCTCAGAGTGCAAAAGTGTGTGTTTTAAATAGAAATTATAAATCGGAGAACGAGCTTTTAATAGAAATTATAAATCGGAAAATGTTAACGTGAGCTTTTAATACAATTTAAAATCGAAGTCAAAAGGAATCACCAAAGTCAAGATGCGATAACAACTAATTGGATCGACACGAATCGATCGAAATTGGAAAACCAAGGAAAAACAACAAATAGGCTGAAACAAGCAGGTCAGTCGATTGAACCAGTGGGTCAGTCGACTGGCCCAGAGCCTGGAAACTCTATGTTTCCAGGTAAGTCGACTGACCCAGAGTGTCAGTCGACTGACACAGGGACAAGAATATATGTCCCTCAGGTCGGTCGACTGAACCTAGAGGTCTGTCGACCGATACAGGGGCAGATCGTTTTCTTCCCCATGGTTCAGTCGACTGACCTACTGGTTCAGTCGACTGAACCCGCTTCCTGGGCAGAATCAGTCTAGCCCCAATTGGGGCAATTGAAAAAACACGTAACGGGAGCGACGAGCGAGCGACTATGGCCAAGGACTTACGTCAAGCGACAACCCAGCCTCGTGTAGCCCTTCGAAGCACACCGCTAACGTGTTCAACATCAAAGATTGGATTTTTCACAAAAATTGGATTCCAAAACCAAAAATTGGAAAATTCACCGAATCGACCCAAACCGAACACAAATGAACATGAATTGATGTTAGGAATTCTTACCCAACAACAACAAAAGCTATAAGCTTAGATGTGAGTTCAAAAATCTCACCTTTAAACTCAAAAACAAAGATGAGAAGCACAAACACAAGGAGAAGATCAATCACTCTTCTCTCAATTCTACAAGCTTCAATCTAAGATCAAAACAAGTATTTTCCTAAGTTAGGGTTTAGGAATTTTCTGAAATTAAAGAGGAGAAGAGATGGAGAAGATGAAGGAGATGCTTACCTAAGCTTCACCTTGAATTGGGAGCAAGAATTGAAGTTTGCAATTGAATCTAGGGCTTGGATTTTTAATTTCCCATTCCTCTCCCCATTTTCAGTTGAAGCTTGAGTTTAAGAAAATAGAAATGAAGTGAGGAGGAGAGGAGAGGGGCTGAACTAAGTTATAGAGTGAGTTGGGGTGAAACCCAAACCCAAAGCCCAAAAGAAAATAGCAAAATTCACTCAACTCCAAACATATCGAAGCTTATACTCAAAAAAGTCGCAAACGCCATTTTGGACTCAATGGAAGTGGTCTCGAGCCCCAATTCGACCATTTGCAAAAAGTAGCTTTTCGGACTTTAATCCGACTAACGACGTTATATTTAAATATACAATCGTAGAATATGCGGGTTGTTACAGACTCCCCTCCTTAAAGAAATTGCATCCTCTCAATACTTAAGAGGAAAATAAAGAGTAAAAACCATAAAAGCATATCAACACAAAAGAAAATATGAAATAAGAAGTCCACCATAAAGAGCACGAAAGAGTAAGTCCGGGTGTGCTTGCTCGATGGATTCTCAAGATTCCCAAGAGAAATCCTTAGGATTTGAGGACCATTAAACTTTCACAAGAGAATATCTTTGTTGCGAAGGCATTTAACCTCCAAAGCAATGATACGAATAGAATGTTGCTCATAAGTCAAATTTGGTGAAACTTCAATTCCTTCAATAATACCGGGCTCAAGAACAGAATCGGAATCCCTAAGGTATTTCCGTAGTTGAGAGACATGGAAAACGTCACAAATAGCAGAAAATTGAGCCGGTGATAAAAAGCGATAAGCCACGGAACAAATACGTTCGGTGATGGGAAATGGACCAACCTATTGAGATGCAAATTTTCCCGATCAACTGAAACGCACAACACCCTTGAAGGAGATGCTTACCTAAGCTTCACCTTGAATTTGGAGCAAGAATTGAAGTTTGCAATTGAATCTAGGGCTTGGAGTTTTAATTTCCCATTCCTCTCCCTATTTTCAGTTGAAGCTTGAGTTTAAGAAAATAGAAATGAAGTGAGGAGGAGAGGGGCCGAACTAAGTTATAGAGTGAGTTGGGGTAAAACCCAAACCCAAAGCCCAAAAGAAAATAGCAAAATTCACTCAACTGCAAACATATCGAAGCTTATACTCAAAAAAGTCGCAAACACCATTTTGGACTCAATGGAAGTGGTCTCGAGCCCCAATTCGACTGTTTGCAAAAAGTAGCTTTTCGGACTTTAATTCGACTAACGACGTTATATTTAAATAAAATATTTATATATACAATCATAGAATATACGGGTTGTTACACTTAGTTCAATAATAACAATTATTATTAACCATACTACTCTAGCCAGGGACTTTGAATTTGAGTTGACTTAAGTTGACCCCGTATACTACAAGAAAAACCAATTACGGTTTCAAAAAACTGTGTCGTTTTATCATAAATGCAACCAAAAAAATTTTTCCCAAAATATGTTTCGTGACTAAAATTTTTTTGTTCCCGCTCCTTAGAAAGCTTTTTCCGCCTAGCCAAAAATAAACGTGACCAGTCGTTGTTTTCCATCTCACGTAGAAAGCTCTCTGCCCATTTCGATCTACTTTGCAGAAATTTTTTTCCCCTTTTCAATCCTCGCGGCAGCCAGCAATCGCTCAAATTTCATCAACTGAAGATCAAGTTCCCATTTTCATCGTCCACTCCGTCCTTGCTCAACGTCCACCAGAAATCGATCGATTCCTCTTACGCTTATCTTCTCTTCCAACGTGGACCCTTTTCTTTTATTCTGCGTATCCTTTTCTTTTGTTCTTCCTCCCGCTGTCATCTCTACTCTCAAACCCTAAGTCGAAGACGCTTCAACCCAGGTATGATGCTGGTGCTTCTTCTTACTCCTCCTCTTTTTTTTTCTTTTTTTTCCTTGTTCTTTTTGTGCTGAATTGAGATCGCGATGCTGAACTGGATCTCTTTTCGTTTTGCTTCAATTTGATGTTTAAATTGAAATCGCGATTCAATACGGGGATTCAATATTTTGGGTCTGAAATAGGATTGTACAATTTACACGGGTTGTGTTCTAATTTAACTCTTGGATCAAGAAGGCTGCGATTCGGCCAAACCGCATTTTGGATCTTATGATTTTTGTATTAACTTGATACGAACATTCTTTGCTTCCATTTAAAATAGATATCTACATTTTGTAACACATGAAACTACCCAAAATTAAAGTTCTACAATTTACAGTGTTAGGATCCGAATCAAACTTCACAAAACCCAAATTGAATAATCTTTGATCATATAGGAGATTAAAATAAATCAAAAAAATCTTGGCAGATCGGATGGATATCATGTTAAATTCATTACTAGTCATACATTAGCTTACTGAGTAAAAATCAATTCCTCTTCAGTTGAAGTTTTAATATTTCAAGCACTCTAAGAGTTAAAATGCAAGAAAAATAAAAGTGTGTTCATGCAAATGCATGCTTCCGAACATCATTTTGAACTATGGTCAGGTACAATCAAATTGTTCGCAAAGGTAATAATAACTTGTTATAAGTCACTATGTGTTATTTTTGGATGCAAGGTTGAGACAAATATCATAACTACTAGAAATTAAGAGGCCTTTTACTCAATAGCTTTGGTTCCTAGATAAATTAACTATTTATGTTTGACATGTAAGCACCAAAAGAGATTGTTATTCTTATCATAATGATGATTTTATTCAACTCAAAAATGTGTGTTAGTTGGTCAGTGAAGTAGCATGATTGAGAAAGTCAAAAGTTAATATCTCCATCACAATCAGCACATTACTACTGCCTTGGTCTAAATTCCCGTTAGCTCTTTGGTATCTGATCCATCTTTAAGTGCATACAAAGTTTACTCTTTGCAAAAGATACAAAAAGATATTCGCTTCTCATGGTTTGAAAGATGCTCTTTACTACATAAATGCTGCTGATCTAAGAGATGATCTATATGGAAAACACGAACCATTTCCTTTTCAACAGCCACTTTATAGTGTAGTAAATACTATACAGAAGACGGATACTGCTCAAATAGTCAAACAAAATGTTGACATGTATTCATGAATTTGATGGTGATTCAAAAGAAAACATGGACAAGCGGGTGCAGGAGCGATCCTATGCCCTCTAGACGGCACTATTCTTATGCGTGTTCGTGAAGGCTTGGGCTATGTAACAAACAATTTTGCTTAGTATCGTGCCTTAATTCTAGGCTTAAATACGCTCAAGAAAATTTATACCAAGATTCAAGCTCAAAGAGATTCAAAACTTATTTGCATGCAGCTACAAGAGTTGTGGCACACCAAGAACCGTAAGTTGGCTGAACTCTGTAAGGAGGTTATAAATTTGAAGCAGATGTCTTAGGAATTCAAAATCAAACATGTATTTAGGGGACGTATTTAGGGGACATAATTCTAATTCAAAATCAAACGTACGATTTCGCGATTTTTGCAATCACTGTTTCTGCCACATTGAACTTTATTGCTGTGTAGAATATCAGTAATTGTTTTCATAGATATTTCTTCATGTAGGATATGCTTGTGATAAAATTGCAGAAGAAGAATCCTCTTGTTTCAAGAATGATAGTATTAGCTTTGGTAATGATTTATGGAGCTTATATATGTTCAATATGGATAAAGCAAAAAGGGTTCATCATCAGTCAGAATACAGTGAAGATAGAGCAAATAGATAGACAAAGCTGAAGATAAGCAAACAGGCCCTTTTTCAGTATGTTTACTTAAATTTCGGTGAAATTCATAAAAAGTTTAATATATTCCATAATCACTTAATGTTTAGTAATTTTTTATTTTTGGACTTGACAGACATGAATGCAAGTGCACGCTTGTGTTATATTTTGATATTGTATCAATGCAACGGTGTGGAAGTGGGTGGTTTGAGACTTTTTTGAATAGCCATATTAGCATTAGCTCCCATGGCGAAATATTTTCTGTTAAAGACAGGAGAGCTTATATTTCGACTATTGTAAAGACGTTAGATACGATTTATAACATGGAGTGGTTTAACAGCGTATCTAAAAATGAGTGCACATCTGCTGTCGGCCTCAAGTGGATGCTAAATTAGGTATTTATCTTCTATAGTGTAGATTTTTTTTTCCAAAAAATTATTAATGTCTTCATATAAAATGACTTATGCGTGGTCTAGTTGTGTATTATTCGTACACTACTGCTAATATCATTTTGTTTCTCTAGAAGCCTTTTGCACAATTTCAAGTATTCATCGTACATTTGATTTAGTGCAGAATTTGCTTTTTTGAATGCAAACATACTTTCCCAGAATTTGATCTTAAGTTGTGACAAAGTTTAGATTTCACCGTAATACCGCGTGTTACATCTAGAGTACCAACAGTGAAAAAATTGGATTAATTTATATATTGGTTGTTTTAAGTTGCATGTTTGAGTCAATAGACAACTTTAAAAACTGTGGGGATATTGTTATGTAGCATCATCAATAGCATGAATTGCATGTGGATTATAGCTTTAGTTGTACCAACTGCCAATTATGAGTTAAGAAGAATATTTGATTGTGATGAAAATATAATCAAGCTTAAAAGTGACATTTTTTTATTAAAGTAACCATGCTTATGCAATAAATTGATTATAGTTTCGTACAAAAACTATAGATGATTTATCTTCAGATTTGATCGTCAATGCACTAAATATATGCATTTCAGCTAAGTGAAATAGGAATATGTTTATGTTTTCATAGCTTATTAACAAAACATTACAACATATTTTCTTATGTGCTTTACTTGGATAATGATTCATCTTCTGTTTACATTAACTATATATAATTTTAGTTCTCTAAATGTATGATTGAATTTAAGTGCTTACATTGTCATTTTTTTCTTGCTCAGGTTGTTGGATTCAACATTCTATCAAAGGAGGGTTCGTAAGTGTGCAAAATTGATTCCTACTATTCAAGCTCAAGAAAGGACTTTATTTCATTTTTTTATAACTTTGATAATTTATATGACATCATTTATAGTAGGATATACTTGTATAATATTGTAGATGTTTGATCTCATATTTGAAGTCCTACGAGTTAACGTAATTGTTTGACTATCTCTTGTGCTTTCACTTGTGTAGGCATCGGACTTTTGAAAAGAGCAAATTTGGACTTGATGATGCTAGCTTTCACTTGTGTATGCAACAAAGAATTATGGGTAATCAAACATTTTGTTAGCACTAGTTAGATATAACATTTATTAGTACCCGATGTGTAAATTTTTATACAAATGGTTATTGTATGTGAGTTAGGTCATTTTGTCGAAAAACTATTGTATTGGAATGGTTATGGATATTTTATTTGATTATATGGTTAATGTGTTTTTTAACTTATTTGAATATGATGATTATGTGAGTGGTTGTTGATTGATATAATAGAACCAAAATAGACCATTAATAGGAAATAATAGCATGAAAAAATGGTGTAAAATAATAAACAACTTTTAGTAGCGTTTAAAAAACGCTACCGAAATATATATAGTGGCGTTGAGTAAATGCGACCATAAAACAGGGGTAAAGTTGGAAATTCTATTAGTAGCACCAAAAAATCTTTTGGTGGCGTTTTTTAAACGCTACAAAAGATTTATGGTGGCGTTTGAAAAATGCTGCCAAAAATGCATTTATAGTGGCGTTAAAATAAATGCAACAAAAAATCATGGATTTTTAGTCGCATGTTTTCTTGTGGCGTTTATCAAAACGCCACCAAAAGTTTTTGTAGCATTTTTTGAGCGCCACAAAAAATAAAATTTCTTGTAGTGTTACTAACCCCATACAACTGGGGAGATGACTTCTCACTTGAATAGTATTTCACTTCCAATTCTTCCACTCAATCGAACTATAATCGTTCGATGGACCTGTGCCATGATTTAACTATAGTCAAAGCGGAGTTTCTACGTTAAAGCTTGATGGTATTCTCAAGTCTAGGGAATTGTGTAATATTTTCACATCGATATTCTCTATTTGACCCTAGTATTAACCAATAAAAAACCATCGAGTGAGTCATCCTAAAGTTATCCGATGACTATTAGCACGTAACCGCTTGATAACCCAAGCAGTCATGAGTAATACACTATCCAACATTTAGGCAACGTTACGTACTCTGGTTTCAACAGATATATCAATATCCGGTCTCGATGCATCTTGACTAGGAATATTTAAAATGGTATGCTTATTATATTATGATAAATTGCTCATGGTCACAACACATTGTAACTACTATCAATATAAAAAAAATCCATTTATGGATTTTATGTTAGATATACTTAAATTGAATAATCAATTATTTATAAAACATTATAACAAGTATATGACAGAAAGAAAACACCTTTTATTTGAAACAAAATTTATTATTGATTTAGATATATGTAACAAATTACATAATTGCTCCTAGGGAATAACCCAAACCTTTCATCTTCAAGTCAAAACATTTACCAAAATATTTTCATTTCCAAATCAAAGCTTCTGTGTTCTTTTCAAACAAAAACCCTTTCTCAAAATATCATTATTATTTCAAAAAATAAATTTTCTTATCAAAATATTATCATCGTTCTTCATAACGAACTTACAATAATTTTTGAGCAAGTACCATTTTATAGAAAAAAATTCAGTTCACACAAATTCTTCCAAAAACCAAAATATGAATCCTCATTGAATTCAAAACACTTATGAAAGTTCATAATTGCTTGTATAAAAATAGACTTTAAAACATAAATTTGGTATAAACTCCAATTTTTTTAATGATGTTGTGAACCTCCTGGCATCGATTTGATTCCCAGTGCTATCCACCAAGCCTTTTTTTCATCAAAACTCTTCAACCACTACTACTCATCTTCAAGGAACATCTTCACATCTCGTAGTAAACCCGAATATCTAATCTTCCTCCACTTAGGAAACTACATCATCCCACTATGACTAAATCAAATATGTCCCTGGTATCTCACTACTTTCTCCAATGTACCACTAAATGTAAATCAATGGATTACTATCTCGTCATAAAATTATCAACAACAATAAACAATATAACCTATCATACAATATACACAATCACAACAAGACTAACAACAAGCAACTAAACAAATAAACAAGCAAACAATAAAAACATAGCACAGGAAAACAAACAATCAAGAAAAATACAATGCAAGCAAAATGATTAATTTAAACATGCGTAACATAAATAATGAACAATCATTATCAAATAAGTAAACAATAACAATGCAAATAGAATAATTTAATTCAAACAATCGTGTCATAGATCCAAAAGCAAACACAATCAAACAAAACAGTCAAATTAATATAACTAATAACTTAACAAATAATGAAATAATACAAACAATTCAGCCAAAGTAAGCAAATCCAAATAAAAGGTCACCACCTATACAATTAAATGGGTAGTCTCTATATCATATCTCAACTCCCCCGGAAGGGAATGACTAACCCCAAAAACACATTAGAGAAGCTACACATAATAGACACACAATTCACATTAGCATAATGGGTTTTGGACAAACTTAAGACTTACATCACCCAGTTTTTCTACATCCCATGCCATTCGGTTCAGTCTCATAGTTCTCAATATGTTGTTTTGTAATTTTTTCAAATAAAATACATTTTAACAAACACCTTTAAAGTTTGTTATTCAAATCAAATATTTTACTTTTTGAGCTATCCATTTTTAAATCAAATCTTTTCCATCCTCTAATTGAAGTAAAATATTTTCCTTCAAGTATATATTTTATAACACCTCATTTTTCCAACAAAAATATTTTCAACCATATTCTCAAATTGTGTATTTTTCAATCAAAAATCTTTTACTTCAAAAATATTTTCCTTCCAAAAATCATTATTCAAAAGTATCTTTTACGTGAAAATACTCACAACCAAAAATTAACTTTCAAACAAAAAAATTTCAAAATCAAAGATACACTTTGGATAAAACACTTTTCTCAAATAAAGATATTTCTTGTATATTTAAGATATTTCCCAAATAAAATATTTCTTACCAAATATTTTCAAATTTTTTAATGCGTCTTTAAAATAAGCCTCCTTCAATAAGGTACTCTTAACTAAACATTCTAAATCCTAATACTTTTATCGAAAATAATTTTCGCACAAAACATTTTTCTAATAAATCTCATACAAACCTTATGGTATTTATTTTAAAATATTTTTCAACAAAACAACTCCTTCTCCTCAAATAAGAATTTCCTATAAATGCCCGTTGATAAAATACTTTCAGCAAAGCATTTCAAAATCATAATATTATTATAAAATACTTTTCACTATGTATATAGATAGGTATATATATTATATTTGTCTTCAAAGAAAGTTTTCAAATCAAAAACAGACTTAACCAAAATATTTCCATTAAAATATTCTCTGTAAATATATATATACACACACTTTCACAAAAATTCTAAAATGAACACCCATTTAGAAAAAAATAAAATATTTTTACAGTTACCGTCCTTACAAAATTACCTTCATAAAATAATATTTTATTTCCTAAATTAAATACTTCATCTTCATCTATGTAAAAGAATATATTAAACAAGTCACTTTGTGTCCAAAAATGTACATTTCTCATTTTTTAATAAATTAACTTTAAAACCAAAAATGTATATAACTTTTTCAACAAATACTTTTTAGTTAGGTCTTAAAAAGTAAAAGGTAGTCCCTTTATTGAGGTTGAGTTTCAATTATAATTCAACATCGTGTGTGAGTCACTTGGATTATATCCAATAGTTAATCCCACATATAAGTTCTCTTCATACCATACTTCTACTTTTATTATCTTCCACAAAAAGGTCATCATAAGCATTTTCTTAAGGCGAGTTAATGGTGATTATACAAATAGCCCAAACACACAAAGCATATAAATGCAATCAAAACACTCTATTATTTCGTATTCTAACCCAACCTAAGGCGTAAATTACCCTACAGTAATTGGTATAAACATACCTCAGGCTAAGAGAATTGCTAAACCTAAGCCCTGATACTAAGTGTGACAACCAACTATTCTTGACATCTAAAATCAGTTACAAATGCCATCAAAATACGCTTACAACCAATCTCATATGTTAAAAGAAGTGGACCATGATTTTATAAAATTAGAAGTCTAAAACAATGAAAATAAAAGGAAATCTTATAGAGGAATTCAAGTAAAAATATACATAAGTCTTAATAATAAATACATATCTCAATAAATCATATAAAGCTCAATAAAACAAATAAAACAACTTTATCTTTCTACACGTCAATCCTTTATTTAATTTATAAGCAATACAAAGATAATATAAGATAAATAGTTTAAGTAGACAACCTATATATATTTGCTGCATTTGGACTTCTTTCCCCTCTCGTTTGCTCCAACCTGTAAACTTCACAAATGCATGAAAAATATATTCAACTATTTTGGATTATGCCAATTTCTATATACCGCAAAGGGAACCGTAGGCTATTGCATAGAAAAAGACTGCCTACATACCCTTTTAGGATCAATCCCACGTAATTCTATTTCCTACTCTTTTTTGCATCTAAATACTTGTTACCACATAATAACCATAACATCCATGTAGCTAATGCATCCAGTGTAACCAATGCAACTAATGCAAGTAGGAAACACTACTCCTTCTAAGTCTTCAAAATAGACCATCATAAATATGGGGTAACAACTTAATAGCACACGTGGCCATTAAATATCACATTCATTTGTCAACACTCAACGTCAACCCAAAACATCAAATAAACTATTTACACCATATACACTCACACATACTAATTATCAACTATTAGTAATACATCATCAATGAAAATATAAGTCAAGCAAATGCATACTAATCAACTATATTAGTAACTCAAACCTTAGCTCATCAATTGTGTACTAACTCACTATATTAGTCGACAAATAGAAAATCATCAAATGTGTACTATACCACTATATTAGTAATACAAATACAATAAAATCATAATTAACTACACACAACAAAATATGATTTCATCATCATAAAACTACATATGTAATAATTCAAGTCAACAACTAAACACATATTACATCCATCCAAAACATTATTTTTCCTTAAGTATAAAATCATTTTGTTATTGTTTATTACAAAAGCATCTTTATTTATCTCAAAATAATAATAATCCTTCAAAAAAGATAAAATACTTTTGAAGTCCTTTATTATAATCTCACTTCTTTAAATACCTTAAGACGTCGTATTTTAATCAAAAATCAAATTACTTTTAAAAATGATAATATTATTGTTTTACATAAAAATAGTAATATATACTCAAATTGTGATGCCTCAGCTCTAGTATTAGAGGGAGTTTATAGCTGATAGCTCGGAGCAAAGGACATGGAAGAAGCGATCTCTCATACACGCTACTCTGAGCCAACAGGGATATGTTGTAATACCTGAACACATATAAAATAATATGTATCTCGCTCGATACAAAGCAACATATACAAGTAACCTAGACTGAATAATAACGTTTTAGAGACACATAGGAAAATAACCCAAAATATCCAGAATCGGAGGTGAATAAAATTAACAATTGATATATAATCATAACAAAAGATCCAATACAATATCACACGCATGCGTACATCTCATACAAATACATAACTACAAACACAAGGCCTTATGCCATCACATCTGAGATGCACAGTATAGGACAATAAATATCCTCCACCATCGTCGACTCCATATCCATGTCGTATCCCACAAAGCATATTTAATCATACCTGTAAGATAAACTTAGTCTAATCCGAGGTTGTTAAATACACAACGAACCTTAAGTTAGGCTAGCTAGAAATCTAGTGTGGCCGTGCAATATAAATATAATGATGTGGTGTCAGGTTATATATGTGTTATATAAAGAAATAAATATGCCACGCATTCCATAATCCAGACCCACCCGTATCGTATCAAATCAAATCATATTAGTGAAAACACACATTTCACGACACTATTTAAAATGACTCACAATTTTAACTCTAATTAATTAGGATATCACGTCATATTCAAATTTATAATTTGCAATCTTTATCCAATAAACATTTTGATATTCAAGTTATTCGTAAATGGGGTCTATAATCAATACTGAATCATATTCATTATTCACTCTTACTAGACTCTGCCTCAAGCTAATATCATGGCCCTTTTAATCCGTATAATTTCTGATCAAATGTTGTGGATGCTCCCCACATGATCTACTAGTTGCACTATCTTCTCCCGTTCACTATTGAAGCTTAACCCATTATGTTGTAATATTAATCTTCATTCCACCGCGTATCAATCAACGAGATTACTCTTAATTCTTCCCTATTTCACGTTTGCACTATGTTTATCGATGTGGTTGTGTCCATGCAACTGTTGTGGTAAATTCTAACTCGAGACCGCTCAAATCAAAACCTCAAAGCACAGCGAAAAAACGAGATCGTGGTAAGAAGTGCAAAAATAACCAATCAATATCTCAACCCAATCCAAAACCAATCACGATCTCCAAACAAGCAATAGATAATCAAAACAATAACGATAAAATAAATCACATGCATCTTGTTAGTGTACATCCACTTTGAGGGAGAGCCTTTATTAATACCAATGAGAATAGTACAAGAGATTGATTACAATGATCAAAATTCTAATAGAATTGATTTGTGGAGAAGAGAATTGAAGAAAATTAGGTTTAGATAAACCCTAATTAGTGGAGGCTAAAACCCTTGGTTAAACCCTTAATCGCCTTATAGTTGTCTCGTATTTGAATCCTAAAAATAGCTTATATAGGAGAGTAGAAAACCTAGGCAAAATTCCATAATTACCCCTTCGAATATCACAAATCTTCACACCAAAACCCGGACTGAAAATAGGCTTAAAAACGTCACAGACGTCCATCACTATGCGACAGATGTCTATCATATACCTCGGGAAAACATTCCCTAACACGACAGACTCTGTCAAAAAGTGACAGACGTCTGTCCACATTCTTGGGTTCCAAACCCTGTAGTCACAGACGTCTGTCACTTTATGACAGATGTCTGTTGCTTGATGCTGGCCACGACACTCACTTATTTCACCATATCTTTCTCCTTCGAGCTCCGATTTGCAAACTATTTTCATCGTTATTAAACTACTTTCGACCTCTTCATTTCTCTATATAGTGTCGCCAAAATTCAATACTCCACCTTGACACTATATCCATATCCAACTCCGATGGTACCATATCATCATCAACAACCGATAGCACCAACTATCACCACTTCTACCTTCAATCTAATGTGAATGCTTTCCCAATGAGCTCCGGCAAAGCCACCTCCAATTGCACTCCATCAACGAGCTTAGGTAAAGCCCCCGCCCGCTAATGAAGTGTTGAAAACATCCAAATCCTAAACTGTCTCACCAAAGGTTAAAGTGCTATGGAGTGTAAACTAGCACTCACCAAGAAGATAGAATTGCAATCTCTCACCGATACTCTTCCACATCCATAACCAAACTTCTCCCTCAACCATGCCACCCCATGGCACCTAGCACTTCAATAAGCGAATCAAGTTCGAGCAATGCTCGAACTTTCCAACCGGCAATGTCTTAGTGAACATATCTGCCGCGTTATCCTTTGTGTGCACTTTCCGAATATATACTTGCTATCTTCATCCATGGCTACTAAAAATGATTTCTCACTTTAATATGCTTAGTATGTGAGCTAAACGCCAAATTCTCCGCCAAGTCAATGGCACTCTGGCTATCACATCGAACATCAATGCTATCGTGCTCGAATCCCAAGTCACACAACAATTGCCTCAAATAAAGTTCCTCCTTTGCTGCCTCCACCGTGGCTATCAACTCCACCTCCGTAATGGATAAAGCAACTGTGGTCTGCAATCTCGATCTCCAACTTATGGTCGTACCACCAAGTGTGAAGACATATCCGAAAGTTTATTTTCTTTGATCCCTATCACTGGCGTAGTTCGAATCACAATAACCAACCAACTTGCAATCCATTCCCTTACTACCACCAAAAATAAGACCATGAGATGATGTACCTCTAAGATATCTCAGTATAAGCTTCACAGCTTCCTAATGCGATTTTCCCGGATTAGCCATATACCGACTAACCATCCCGATGGCATTTGCAATATCGGGCCTTGTACAAACATAGCATACATTAGACTTCCAACTGCACTAGCATATAGCACCTTTTCCATATAAGTCTTGTCTTTCTCCAAGACAGTTGATCCCTTACTCGAAAGCTTCATATGCAAAGGTAAAGGTGTATTTGACGCCTTTACATTTTCCATGCTAAACCGGCAAAGAACTTTCTCAATATACTCCTTTTTATTTAATTTCAAGTCAAAACGCTTTCGATCCCTTTCTATTTCCATGCCCAATATCCTTCTTGCTTCTCCAAGATCCTTCCTTTCGAACTCCGATTTCAAACTCAGTTTTAACTTGTTGATTTCATTCTTATCCTTAGAAACAATGAGCATGTCGTCCACATACAAGAGTAAATACACCCAACAATCATTTTTCAACTTCTTGAAATATACACAAGCATCCTTGATGCTTCTATCAAAACCATTTTCAAGCATAAAATGATCAAATCTCTTGTACTATTTTCTAGGTGATTGCTTTAAACCATATAGTGATTTCTTTAACTTGCAAACCAAATTTGACTTACCGTCCACAACAGAACCTTCTGGCTGCTCCATGTAGATGTCTTCATTCAAGTCACCATGCAAGAAGGCGGTTTTCACATCAAGTTGCTCCAAATCCAAGTCATGAACAGCAACTATGGCAAGTAATATCCGGATAGAAGTATGGCGCACAACCAGTGCGAATATCTCATCATACTACTTTCCCTTCCTTTGTGCAAACCCCTTAGCCACTAGCCTAGCTTTATATCTCTCGTCATCATTTACCTTGTATATCCATTTGCATCCAATAGCATGGTTTCTGTTAGGAAGTGGAACCAAATCCCAAATTTGATTCTTCAACAACGATTGCATCTCTTCCTCCATGGCACAAACCCACTTCGAGCTATCACTCGACTCCATGACGTCATCAAGGTCCATTGGCTCATCTTGGACTACATGAAGAGGATAGTCCAAATTATCACAAAAGCTAAGGTAGTTCCAATTACCATATCTATCAAGTGGCCTTATAGCATGGCGACCCACCCGACTAGCAATACCAACATCCAAACTCCTTTCAGCTCCACCTTGAACCGAATCCTCTCTAGAATCATGTACATCGCCAACACTAATAGAGGCACCATGTGGACTATGTGATGTCACATCAACCGCTTCCTTCTTACAAGCATCTTCAACTACTCTACTCTCTCTACTCCTTGGACAAAATATGGGAATAACCTCCTTCTCCTTTGATTCACCATGAACCAAATTCGGAACATCCGATGAACTCTCATTCTTCTTGAACAAAGCCGACTCATCAAAAGTAACATGATAGGAATTCACAACCTTCTTCATTTTTGGATTCCATATCTGATAGCCTTTTACACCGTCCGTATAGCCAAGCAAGACCCTTTTGAAAGCTTTAAGCTCAAGCTTATCATTTCCCGAATCATGCACATAAATCGGACTACTAAACACACGAAGATAACTAAGTCAATGCTCTTTCCCTTCCAAGCTTCCTTCGAAATTTTGTTATCCATAGTTGAACACTGAATTCGATTAATAATATGCACTGCGGTTGACAAAGCTTCGGCCCA